>CM042141.1:81367109-81379609 GCA_023376005.1 Doryteuthis pealeii | reverse complement strand
GCAGACTGGTTTCTTTAGCCTTGGTAAGGTAACCGGTCTAGAGAAGGAAAACTCTGAATTCAAACCTGTTAAATTCCACTTAAAAATTGACCTTGTGTCACATCCTGGTTGTGCGGAGGGGTTGGTAAATGCATAATTAGACACCACACCCTGCAGTTTTCAAAACGAGCAATTTCATCTGATTTAGTCGACAGCTTGAGTAGAAATCAGATCTCCAAACACATGACTGCAGCTAGGTTTTTTTTTTTTGTTTTTTTTAATGGCAAGCTGCAGAACAAACCAGCTTTACTCTACTAAAAAAGATTGATCTTTTGTCACATCCTGACTGTGGTGGATTTGTTGGGTAAATTCAGTAAGCATAAAGTTAGAGAAAAGGCTACAAGAGGTTAAAAAACAAAGAGAAAAGAAAAAAAAAAATCACTATATCTTAAGGGTCACAGGGGTTGTGTTATGTTTTTACATACAAATAAAATATAGGCACTGAATGAAAATGCAAGACCAGGTTGTTGGAAATTAACAAGGTTGCTAACAGGTGCTTCTGTTTTGACTGATAATGATGTAAAAGCCATGGGGTGTTCAATCCCTGGCTTAAGTACTGCACATAACTGTTTAAAAAAAGAAAAAAGAGAATTCTCAATTGAATATTAATAAAGATATGGGCCTAAAATAAAAGAGATATTTACATGTTTGAAATATAAGGTTTATTTCAAAAGTAAACTATGTGCATCACTATAGTCTATCACAAGGCCATGATAAGGAGAGCACTCAATGAGGGACTCAACTTACTAACAATGGCTTGAGAGACACCCAACTATCTGAATCAGCAGAATTCTTTTCTTTCTTTTTTTTTGTCTGCTTCAACCCAAGTTTTATAAAAATAATGACATTTTATCTGTTTGTTTTGCAAACAATACTGTCTTTTTGCTACCTTTAAAAAAATGTTTGTATTTTATGTAAACACAGACACTCTGAGGAAATAAAGAATCTGCTTTTATTCCCACCCAGTTATAGGCCGAGGCACTGAGGACGGGGAGCTATAAGCAACGCCTGTTATTCTTTATGCCATACGCAGACCAAAATGGCCGACTGGATGGTCTGTAATATTGCAGCATGGTTGTCTGGAGATGATCAGAAAATTGATTTTATGCCCAATCATACAGAGACGACGGTTAGATCATCATTTGAGAGATGGTTATGAACTTTAGCCTTTCTGTGGTCTTAGAATATTCAACAAGAATAAGAGAAGTTTGAAGAATCTGGAAATTCCAATTGTCTGATGCCACAGAGTTCTTAGTATCGCAGAAAAATGGCCACTTTATTAATAATGGTCATTTTCTAAGCTTAGCTTAGTTTGGCACAAGGCCAGAAGTATAGGGCACCCAACGAGAATTGAATTAAAAATGATCTTCTCTAGTTTGATAACTATTACAATATATCATCATCATCAGCTGACAGCATGGATAGCCATGACTCTTTCTCGCCAACCATCCCTTTCGGTCATCACCCCAGACATCTCCTCCACACAGTATTTAGAATGCGCAGAGAACTGATTCATGTAGGTTTTTACTGGTCGGCCCACACTGGTGTGCCCATATGTAGGTGTCCACAGAAGAACGTCAATCATGAGTTCATCCTTGCTTCTCCAGCATGTCTTGTTCGTCTTACTTGGATGATTTGTGTGATAGGAGGCAAGTGGCTGTACAGCTGTTTCTATTTTTTGTGGGTTTGCCGTTTCCAAGATTTGTTCAAGACAGCAAGCAGCATCCTTGTGTATTCTCCATATAGCTTTTTCTCTAAGCATTTTGTTAGAGTCCAGTGCAGCACAGTAGCACTGCTACAGCTTGGAAGAATGCTCACTTTATCTATATATAAATCACCTTAATTTCTTAAAAGAAGAGCAATTATATTCAATGAAAACAAACTGTGTTTCGTTTAAAAGACAATTCAAGATTAAATTAACCCTTACATGGTAGGTAATTTTTTTTTTAAAAAATCATTGTAGAATGGGTAAATTAATTTCAGAAAATTTGCAAAACAGAGGGTATGTTCAAACAAGCCAATCTCATACATCATAAAAATAAACAAAACATGATAATTTGATCAACAATTGCGCATCATAGAAAAAAAGTAAAGTGGTGGCCTAAAGTCAGTATCAGCCAATCAGCGAGGGAATCTATCTCCTTTTCGCTAGCACTAAACCAAGGAGATTGTTTTTGCGCCTGGTCGAGTGCCACACCTACCATCAGCTCCTTACTTTACCGCACATATCCCTGAGCAACTCATACGCTGAGTTGGTGAGAACCGGTATCGAACTAGGAACCTTGTGGTTTCTAGCTGAACGCTCTACCGACTGAGCTAACCTGTACTAGAGCATAAGAACAACAAATTACTTTTAATTATGATATTTTGCAAAACAACCATTACACAATCCAACACCACAGTGTGATGTTTCTATACATTAACACTGAATTGGTCAATGAGCAGCCAATAGAAAAATGCCTTTACATTGAGCTACAACAAAAAATGTTGCTCAATTTGCAAAAGGGTTACTATTTTTGTAAGTTTCCAAGCACTAAAAGGTTGGATTATTTTTACCCGATATAAAAAATTATACAAGTTCTTGGAGTAGTATAATTTTTCAGGTTAAAAAGATTTTAGTAAAAAAAGAAGAAAAAGAAAAAGTTTGTCATTTTTTTTAGTTATGAAGAAATGAGTCAAAATTCTCAGTAGAAAGTATTCTAGCATGACTCCAAGAGATATGACATTTGACAGAAAGCAAATTTGAAATCTACGTGGTTGGATAATGACAAATAGCAATGTTGCTTTTTCTTTGGTTGTCATACACACATATATTTCAAACATTTCATTTTTTTTTTATTTTTAAGATGGGATATATAATAATTTGCAAAAGAAAAACCCAGAGGGGATCTTATTGCTACACTGTCAGCATGTAGATATTGCTTTGATCATCATAAAAGTTTACTTTTCTGATACATACTAACATGTATTTTTTTTGGTAGCGTATGTCTAATATTGAGAAGAGAGGGAAAGATGGAAATGACTAGGAACATTTTGTATGATATCTAGTATCTATCTATGTGTATATATATATATATATATATATAATATAAATAACAGGGTATTCAGAAGATATTTTATTTGAGGTATTTTTAAAAAAATGTTTTTTTTCTGCTTTCATTTTTATATTAAACCATCATCATGACACTGTCAATATGTGATGTTATCTAGTGAATTATATTCAATTTTAAATGTCAAAAGAAAAATAAGAATAAAATTTAACATTCTATTGCCGTTAGTAGCGCTCTGTTTCAAAAGTATATAATGTCATTCGTGTCCAAAATTATTTTACATCACATATTGACAATATCCTGATGATGGTTACAATAAAAACTGAAACGGTTTAATAAAAAAAGCAAAAAAACAAATTGCAAAACACTTAAATTTGGCAAATACTTTAACTATAATAAAATCATCCTTTGAATATCTTGTTTTTCATTATATATATATATATATATATATATATCCATAGATGGGTTGTCGTTGTGGAGTCCACGTTGTTGGTATATCTGGTGAGCCTAACTCTCAGTGTGTATATTATATTTGTATATGTTTTATATATATATGCACAATATATATATATATTTTAAATTTGTGTGAAGCATGGGTATGAAATAAATGAGAAACTCCATTAGATGTTATGTGTTAAGTTTCATTTTATTTCATTCAATATTTCGGAGGTATGAACCTCCTTTATCAAGACATATCTAGACATTCTTGATAAGTTTCATGATGGGCCCCTGATTACGACAAGAAGGTTCCCGAGTTTGAAAAGAAGGTTCCTAAGTCTGACAAGAAATACCTGGAGAAGGCCAGAAGGCACATCGGTCAAACGTACAGATACCAATAAAGATGCGGACAATAGTCTGAATAATCCAAATAATACCAAAGTTTCCTTGCTGAGAAATTTCTTGACCATATGTATTTTATACAGTCAAACACAATAATCAAATGAAATAGAATGGCTTAGTTGGAACTTGGCAAGTCATGAATAGTCAACAAGTTTAAAACTGAAAATATTTCACTGAATGAGACAAATTAAAAAAAAAAGAAGATAAATCTTTAGTCAATTCCTTATAAAAAGTAAACAGAAATGCACAGACGGCATTTTTTGTGCAACATTCTTTTTTTTTTGTTGTTGAAAAAATGCAATCAGAATTTGCTATTTTTAGCCAAATATTAATATCAAAACTCTTCTTAACATCTTACCTACTAAATGTATGGATGTCAAAAATATCTTTTATAACCAGGCTGAAAACCATATTCTGCATCTTTTGCACACAAAAATATTAGAAACAGCAAAATACTTCAAATTATGAATAATAAAATGTTAGTTTCAATGAAGATAAGTACAGCATATGTCGTTGTCACCAAATTTTCACAAGTGTTGGAAATCGAGCATATTTGGAAGCGATAAAGTAAAAAAGTAAAGTCGTCGGGGTGGCCTAAAGTCGGTATCAGCCAGACAGCGAAGGAGTTTATCCCCTTTTCATTAGTGCTAGACCAAGAAGCGCCACACCAACCATCAGATCCCTGTGCTACTCATAAGCTAGGTATCGAACCTGGAACCTTGTGGTTCCTAGTCGGACACTCTGCCGACTGAGCTAAACCAGCTCTATTGGAAGCGATAGATGAGGAATAATTAAAAAAAAAAAAAAAAAAAAAAAAAAAAAAAATGTCAGAAGAGCAAAACTTAAAATAGAGGGTGGTCCGAAAGTATTTTTTCATTAGTTTTTTGTTTTAATATAAATCATAAGTTATGTAATTAATTTCTAAAAAAAAAAAAGAATCTTTAAAAACTAAATCACTTTCTAGAATTTCAGGTTGTACTATGTTATTCTACCTAAAAAAAAAAAAAAAAAAATTTACAAAAAATAATTTAAAAAAGATTTACTGATTTTTTTTTTTTTTTTTTTTTTTTTTTTTTTTTTTGACGGGGGTTTCCTTTTCTGTAGTTTTAAATGCATTGTTTGTTTTCTCCCTTTCAGTTTTACATTTCTCTCTCGCTCAGAAAAAAAACCCAAAAACGTGTCAATTATACAACAGTTTTCAGCATTGTCGACAGAGGTAAAATGATTTTGACATAAATTGAGAACAATACACAAGCCATAGAGTGCAGACCCCGAGGAAAAGATAATTACTTCTCAAAAGAAAAGGAAACTTTTTAGATTTAAGAGATTAAAAAAAAAGGAGCAATTGCATTGGAAATTAACTAGAGAACACTTTAAGTAAACAGATAAAATTAATCAGACTACTTTCAGAAGAAGATAAATGTTCCCTATTCCCAAACCATTTTTAAATTTTTCTTTTGACTTACCTGTATTGCTGCCATTCGTGAGAGTACTTGGTGAGGCCTTAGTGTTGGCAGTTGGGCCTCCATTACCATCTTTTCCTTTGGGTAAAACATCTTTCATTTCCTCTTTAATATCAACTGCCTCACATTTTATATTATTGGCGCCATTAACATCATGGTTTATAGTTCCTCCGCCAGCTGCCACCGCACTTGCATTTTCCTTTAGCATAGCCGAGATCTCCGGATTGTCTTGGATTATACTCGCTTCCTTATCCACGGTGGCAGCTTTCCCTTCAGAGTCGTCCTTCTCCTGACTCTGAAAATTAAAAAAAAAAAAATTAATGAATGACATATAAAAATATTAATTGGAAACAATTACAAATACAGAATAAAAAGTAGCAGGTAACCATTGGAAATGAACATATTAGAAACACAAATTAATTTGAACACTAAAGTAAATATTTATCCAACCCCACCACTATGGGCAGGATATGATACTAGACAGTGATGCTGATAGCTTTTTAATTTAGTGTGTCCTGGGATGAATGGATTTGATTTGAATGAGTCCTCAGGAAATTTGATGGGTCCCAACTAAAGTTTCTTAATAAATTGTAGAGTTTTTATCTATGAACAATTAAATCTGTCTACCCCCTACTTTGTACCTGATTCAGTGTAATTAGTTTTCAAGAAAATATTGAAATGTATTTACAGTTAGCTGGAAATGGTGGGGAAGAAAAAACAAACACTGGGATGCATGAATAAGATTTTTATGCGTCCCGTATGGCTAAGATCAATATGCAGCATCTGTACACAATCCTTTTTTTTAATCTTTTTAATTCAAGCTTAGTAAAGTTGGTTTGAATTCAGAGTTTTCCTTTCCGAAGACTAACCAAAGCTAAAGAACCAGGTGTCAATTTGCATGTTGTATATTGAAAAGTCAGGGGAAAAAAATTACTAATAGTCAGTAAGTAGGTATTTACCTAATCCAGTCACTGCGGGTAGAATGTGACACAAGTGAGGATTGAACTCAATATTCATGATTTGTTCTATTGGCTTTAGAGGCTTAGATGTACCAAGACATGCTGGACACTGCTGGAGAAGCAAGGATGATCTCATAAGCAATGTCTTCCTGTAGAAGCCAGCACATGTACATACCAGTGCTGGCTGTCCAGTAAGGACCTACATAGACCAGCTCTGTATGGATGCTGCACAGAGGACCTCCCAAGGACAATGAATAATAGGAACAGTTGGTGAGAGATTGTCATGGATATCTGTGCTGATTGCGCAACATGAAGATGAAGTAAAATCAAAAACAATAAAATACCCCCCAAAAACCCAGATCATTTGTGTGTATGCGTATAAAGACTGGCCATTGTAAAAAGTAAAGTATGTAGAGTAGTCTATTGTCAGTACCAGCCAAACAGCAATGGAGTCTATCCCCTTTTTACTAGTGCTAGACCAGGGAGATCTTTTTTGGGGTCTGAGGTGGAGCGCCACACCTACTATCACCTCCCCACTTTACCACACAGATCCAAGCTGTGCTACTCATGCACTCAGTTAATGAGGGCCTGTATCGAACCCGGAACCGGAATTCCAAGGCAGACGCCTATTGTAGATAGGATAAAATCAATACCTAAATACAAACTAACTGCTTACACAATTGATACGTTTACAACTCGATCCACTCCTACCCCGACAAAAAAAAAAAAAAAAAAAAAAAAAAGAAAGAAAGAAAAAGACGAAGCAAAATGAATAAAAAAACAATTTGAGTTTGATATACAGTTGTAACATCTGCAAAACCCAAGTCATTTTTTTTTTTGTTCTCTCTTTTTCTTGTTTGTCATCATCTCCCTTAATATTAGGTTAGGATTATAAGGAAAGTTTTCTTTTTCTGTTGGGGAACACAAATGATAGACCCCTTCTGTATGGGTGAAGACATAGATTGAAGAGAATATTCTTTCTTATTTGGAAACATAGAAACAAAGGATATAGGAGAGTAAAACAAATACAAAAAAAACTTTCAAAGGAATCTGTTTCTCTTATCAATTCCTCAAAGAGTATAAATACCATATATATATATTATATATACACAAAATAAATAAATGGGTACGTATCAATAAAGATATTTACCATTGAGAATAGAGACTACCCCAACAGTTAAGAGCTAATCAGAAGATATATATTGATTTGAGAGAAAAACTGTCCTATTTTGACTTAAAAAATATGCAAAGTTTTTTTTATCTACATTGAAAAAATATTTGAGAGAGAGAGAGAGAGAGAGAGAGAGAGAGAGATTGAGAGAGGGAGAGAGAGATCATGTAGAAAGCAAAAAGAAAGAAAAAAATGTGGACCATGTAGGCACAAAGGAGGTTTAAAAAGTAGTAACGGAAGGGGGGGGGAGAGAGAGAGTAAGAAGCCCCCCCCAAAAACAAAAAAACAAACCCCGAATATGCTAATATATTCAAAATTCTTGATGGCACCAATGATGTTACTACTTTTGTATAGAATAAACATCAATAAACTGTCTATATAAACTTTTTACAAGAGTAGAAAGAATGAAAATAAAGGAAAAAATCAGGTAGTATAGATATTTGCAAAGTTCATTATTACAGTAGAGCACCCAGTGAGGACCAAACTCACCCTCTGAGACAATCATTGATCAAATTAGCTTTGCTAATATACTCCAACAAGTCAATCATGTTATTAGTATTATACATATTCTACCAACCCTTATGTACTTTTTTTTTTCTTTGTTTCTTTATTGAAAACCTTTCAGGCTTTCATATTTCTTAAGCGGAGTTTAACAGGTTTAAATTCAGAGTTTTTCTTCTCCTAGACCGTTTGCCTAACCAAGGTTAAAGAGCCCAGTCTGCCCTACTATTTACCCATAGCTGGAGGGAGAATAGTTGGATGCATAACTTTCCCAGAGGGTATTAGTGTTATGTGAAATGCAAACAGCCTCATCCAAGATTTGAACTCGAGTCATTGAGTCCATTTCCTATGACGATAATAACCATTACACCATGCACTCCATATTTGTTATTTCTATTATAGAACAATGAGAATACAGGAAGTGGGTAACTGGTGATTATTTTCATCCTGTTAACACAAAATATATCAAAATAGAGAAAAATATATATTATGTTGAAAGATTTTTTTAATTTTTAAAAATTTAAAATTTTTTTATTCATGAATGATTATCTAAAACTTAATGCTGTTCAACATGAAAATTATAGTAGGTATTTTATCAACTTAGTTTGTTGCAAAGTCACAATAATTCAAGTCATTTTGATAAACAAAGGACTTGGGTTGCTTACAATACCTGCTTTTGATTAAGTGGTCACCCATTTAGTATTAAACAGGCTTATTGCTGCTTAACTTCAATGATAGTGGGACTTCATGGGTTGTTTTGTTTTACGGAACATCAACAGTTTTCGAGTCATTCAATGCCAAATCAAGTTATTTTGACTAACAAAGGACTCAGGTTGCTTACACTACCTGCTGTTGCTTAAGTGGTCACCCAATTAAGTATTAAACAGGCTCATCACTGCTTAACTTTAATGATCTAGCGAGAACCTGTCCTTTCAGTGTGACTTGACCAGACTAACCTGTTAACAATCCCATAATCAGAAGCAGCCAAAGTATATTAAATAAAGAGGAAGGGCTCATTATTTGACCTTGTGCCAAACCAAGTTATGCCTTAGTAAATGACTATATTAAATGGAAAGAAAGAGAATAATAAAACAGAGGTTTTAGCTATTGATACAAGATAATTTTTTAAAAGTAAACTCTGAATATGACATTGAACAATCCATATGTTACTAGTACAATTAGACAATGAGTAAAATAGATTTTTGAAAAAAGAAAAAAGAAAGAAAGAAAGAACAAGAGAAAAAATAAAGAGAAACAGAAAAAAGAGAAAAATGAGAGAAAAAAGAAAAAAGAAAAAAGAAAGAGAAAAAAAGAAAGAGGAAAAAAAAAGAAAAAAGAGAAAAATGAAAGAGAAAAAAAGAAAAGAGAAGAAAAAATGAAAGAGAAAAAAAGAGAAAAAAGAGAGAGAGAAAAAAAAGTTGTTCTCACCTATGACAAGAACCATAATGGTAAAGGTTCTAAAGTTATTGTTGAAAAATAATACAAAGAAAAAAATAAGGGGGGGGGGGGTGTGTGATACCCAAAACAAAGAATCCTTTGAATTGTTACATTTACTGTTTCTACCATAACAAGCAGAAGAAATAGTCTAACACCAGTTTTCTTTTTTCATGTTTTTTTGTTTTTGTTTTTGTACAGGTCTTTGGATGTTATGTCATGTTAAAACATAACCTACATGCCAACTTGTACGCTATTCAATTATAAAGGAGGAAAAGGGAGGGCTATCATTTTAGCGTTCTCGACCCCCCCCATTCTTATTTCCTTCTTTCTTGAATATACAGGTTAGTATTATGTGATGAGCACCTGGCTATATTCTGATATGTCAACTTTGAATGTGCACAACTTTCTATCGCATATTTTTTTCTGTAATCTGGTAAGCAGCAGATATTTGGACAATCTGCAAAAGAGACTAGTTTATTAACCTAAGGATTCATAAGATGATAGCTGTTATTTAAGGTACTTAGCTAATGTTACTAACAAACCTAAGGGGAAGGGCTGGGGAAATCGATCTACTAAGCACAATTTGCTCAAAATTACACTACTACTATATGAAAGTAAACAAACAAACAATGTGTTTTGATATGGCCTTAGCCGACAATTTTTGGGAGAATATGTGCTTAATTGAAGTCATACCTAATTTTGAAAATTAATTAGTTGATAATTAATGAACAGATATGCCCGCCTAATTCATTAATTATCAACTAATTAATTTTCAAAATTAGGTATGACTTCAATTAAGCACAACTACTATTATATGTAGTTACCAACCCCTCTGCATGAGTAGGATGTGACAAGTTAAAAATATAAGTAAAATCCTCAAATTTATTAAAGGAGTAAAAAAAAATAATAAAACAATTTGAAATGGAAAATTAGTTCTGATAACTTTAAATATATATCAAAATAACACAAACTATGTATAAATACATAATACCAGTCATGTATTTATTAAAACTTGTTTTAAAAAACAATGAGCACCATCTAAGATTGCATACTCAAATTTTGAATGTATTTATTCTATGTTATGACGATTTTGGGTAATGTGACGTAAGCAATGACATAGTTTTGGTTACAGACAAATAGAGAGCTAATCTTCATTATTAATAGAAGATTTATCTAGAATGATTTGATCTCATCAAGCACAATTCATTTACATGGGTTTTTCTTTTTTATCTCATATTTTAACAAACAAGTCAACAAGACCCATGCATATTTTTTCCAATATGGATAGAGTTCAGAAAAGAACAATAAAAACACTATTGAATAACTGTAAAATAAGTTTAATAGGTTTATCTCCACCTAAATTAACAGGTTTACTTGATAATGTGGGGATTAAAATAAAACTTAAACAAACTCATGAGACTTTACCAGAAGAACCCTCCGAGGATGTGCAGGAAAAAGGACCCATTTCCGATCTTCAAGATAATCTCTTGGCCATTCTGATATAGGCCTTAATTGTGTCTAGACACTAACTTCTGGCCAGGGAGATATTTCCTAGCTACGCGGTGGCTATGACCCGTGAATAAAGCCTAAATCCTAAAACCACCTTTTTGTCTTTATCTCTTCCTTTTTCTTTCCTTGAATTCCTTTTCAGTGCGACCACCAAATAAGATGGGGTTAAAAAAAGCAAACCCTAGGAACACGCACCAGGAACAACAAGCTACCTTTTAAACCTAAAATGTTAAACCTCTTGCCACCCCACAATAATGAAAAGAAGAAAAGTTTAGTCGCTTCCGAGTAATTCGTAAAAATTATGTGAATGGATTCATTCCACAATTCTATTGTCAAATAAAGTTTGCACAAAATCAAGTTTCTCTCCAAAGTTTTCAAAAAATTATCAATTCTGGTTTTATACATAAAAAATATCATTAAAAAAAATGTAAAACATCTTTACATTAAGTTTTTAAAAGATGTTAAAAAGAAATAAAGAAATAATACAAAACTAACAGAGAAAACATAAGCTATTCTTTTCCTTTCTTGATTTTTTTTTTATATAGAATCAAAAATATAACATAATTCGTGAAATAGAAGCTCAAAAATATGTTACAAACAATTCTAGGTGAGGTTTTTCATTTCAGTAGAAAAATTGCATACCAGCTGCTGAGAGAGAGATTCACTGTTAATTTGTGTTTGTTTCTTTTTGTTATTTTTACATCTACACATTAACTATCCTCTATACTTACTAAAACCTACAGAATAGACAAAACTTGTGAAAAATATAGACACATAATCATCATGCTGCTGAACACTTCTTTGTTTTTTGTTTTTTTAAACACATAAATGTTATTTAGGAAAAAAAAAGAGAGAGAAAAAAAGAAGAATTATCAAGCTGTTGCAATATACTTGATATCATCATTCTTGTAGAAATTAACATAAAATAGACACACACAGTTTCTAAAGGACAGCTATCAATATCACATGGTAAGCTAACACTTCCTACAGATTGATTTACTAGCATTCTGCGTTCAAATCACACACACCTCACTCTTCTAGTCTTGTGCCAGCCTAAGGTGCATTTAGTAAATAACCATAAATATTTATTTAGTTAACACAAAATAAAGTGTAAATATATATTATATATATGTGTGGGTTCTATGAAATAGCCTATAATGCTTTCAACCTAAATCTTCCTTGTTGCGTCTAATGATGGGAACCGAAAGATAATTTCTCTAGGTACCTTGAAATAGTCTATAATGCTTTCAACCTAAATCTTCTTTGTTATTTTTTCCTTATATATATATATAATTTCCTATAAAGAGTATCTGAAGAAACCTTGGAAGAGAGAAAGAATGAGATCTCACGGGACTTGTTCATTCAACCTAGCAATTGCTAATTACTCTGTTCACCTTGTATCTTTGCTTAGAAAAACCTTATCCTTAATACTCGTTGTGTTTCTTCCTATTGTTTTTCTGTTAACTCTGATACTCGATTTAAACAGGAGTACAGAAAGCAATGGTTCTTCTAGGCTAGACATGTTGCAAGG
>CM042141.1:81347109-81362109 GCA_023376005.1 Doryteuthis pealeii | reverse complement strand
ATAACTATTTGCCTCAAAGCTCCAACGAGAGTAAAAGACAATTCCAGAAGTACCATTCCATTTCCTGAGATAACGGGTGAAATATGAGACTGATACTCAAACATGGACTTATTTCTACAAATCTTGAGATTTTTTTCCTCTTTAAAAACAAAAAAATAACTCTCCACCCACAGTTGACAAAAAAAAAAGAAAAAAAAAAGAAAAGAAAAAAAAGGACAATATTTGAAATGGGTACTGTAATACTTATGCACTAGAATCGGCACCCGGCATTGCCTGGGTAGCGGTTGAATAATAAAAAGTTAGTCTCGCAGATCCATTGATTGTTTTGGTCTTACATAATTGATTTATGTTTTAATCACAAACGCAACCAATGACTTTCCTTCTCTTACAATTCAATCCTAATTTTTAAATATCTTTCCAAATATAAATAAGATGTTCATTATTTTTGTACAAAAGCAAGCAAGCTCTGGTGATGATCTGGTGGGAATGTTATTTTTACCACCCAGAATACAAGGTGTGTCAAAAAGTACCAAAAAAATCTCAATTTTTTTTTTTGACACACATTGTATGTATACACAGTCATTAAGACTGACAAGTTGTCTCAACTTTGAACATTGGTGCAACACAGTCTTCCTACACCAATTCCTTTCCTTTGACCCTGGTAGATAAATACCCATAAAAAATCCTGTCTATTTGTTATCAACATTCAGTCTACTTTGAAGTAGCAAGAAACAAGATCATTGTGTTAGGTGGTTTTTTTTTTTTTGTAAAAAGGTGAATGACTATAATAGACAAGCGGAGATGATAGCTCAAAGAATAAAATCTCTGTTGTGACATCAAGCAGTGGTTTGTTGGGGAGGCGGGGTGGTGGAGATGTTGAGGTGGGTGGGTGTTGGAGTGGAATCAGAGGCCAATTACATTCAGATAATTAACTTATGACTTGTCTCTGTTCTAAACATCTTTGAAGTTGACAAAACTTCTGTCTGTTGAAAGAACTTCAATGAAAATAAAGAAAAATACATTTTACTTAGTAGTCTTATATAAAGAAAGAAAAAGAAAAAGAAAAGAAAAAGGACATTCAGATCAACTGAAAACATTAGTTCCTGCTTGATCACCAAAGTTAACACAATCTTCCTATACATTTATTCTATTAGAAAACTTAGTAAATATTGAGTTTTGGCACAAAACAATTTCAAGTGCTCATTTTTAAAACTTGCTATTTGGATGACTGGTGCAACACAATCTTCCAATGAAGTTTCTCCTCATGCCACAATAAGCTTAGATTAGTGAATATCAAGGCCAAGAAAAAAACAGAATTTCAGATGTTGGTTTTCAAGGTTCTCCATTTAGAAGATTGGCACTACACAATCTTCCTATTCTATTCTCATTTGGTCTTGTGCAGTAATTAAGCTAAGTATATATATATATATATATATATATATATATATATATACACACACACAACACACATACATACAGAGATGCTGATAGGTATGCGTCTTGCTTCCCTGATGCACAAAAATCTAAAACATTTGACTGTTCAAGCATTTAGTGCAGAGTGTATTCGGTTACGTTTATCTTTTCTTTTTGTCTGGTTACTGGACACTAGTAACAGCCTTCCCATGGAGGTGAGTATGATGTTTATTCTACAATGAGATCAACCAGCCAGTCCTGAACTGCACAAATTATACAAACCATGATTACATTCATTTTAAAGGAGATTAGGAACTCTCTAATGTAAGAGAGAAAACTAATCTTATCCAATATTCTTCATTTCCATTTTGTAACACATGTGTTTAACACTGAACCATGTGTTGCTGAATTTTATTGATTTTCCCCCTCCCCCTCTGATATATTTCTTTTAAAAAGTGTCTGTTAAACATTCTTTCAATGACAACTTATTTCACCATCTAATCAATGAAATAATGGCTGATAGAGTTGGAGGTTTTGGATATATAATAACCAGAATGATATATCTAATTTCTTCCATGCAAACAAGTGGTGAGTTGACTGATTTTTTTTTATATCAAGTGACTTGATGACAAAATTTTATCTTAAGAATTGTCAGACACTTTTGTTAATAAAAGCTTTTACACCTATTATTGGTCCTTTAAAAAAAAAAACTTATTTTTCCAACATTTTGAAAAAAAGAAAAAAAAAGAATCCAAGACAAGACACCATGATTGTGTTTTGTATGACAAGGGACCTGGTTCAAACTCCATCTTGGTATAAAATCCAAAACTCCTGGAATTATTATGTAATCCTGGAAAGGCAACAAGTGTCAAGGAAATACAAAGAAACCAAGATATTTCCGGAACACACACTCACTTGATATATTTCTTTAGGAGTGAGCTGTCCAATTTAAACCGGTTGATTTTTCATCAAGTCATTTGGATGAAATTTTAACGTCGGAATAGTTATACAATGTCATTGATAACGGAACCTTGAAGATCTAACAAGTATTGTTGGTCTTAAAGAATCTTTAGGATTTGATGCAAAGCTCACTGAATATTTCATTTGACTTCATCGATCTGACAAAAAAAAAAAAAAAAAAAAAAAATCCAAAAGAGGATGCTGAAACTGTGTTATGTGTGAAAGTGAAATAGTTTTGTGTGAAAACACTTCAAGTACTTGTTTTTCTTAACTGTAAATTTTTATAAGCAGAGGAAAACATGTGATGTTTGTATGAGCATGTATGTTACTAAGTGCATGTAATTTATTACTAATATACAGGGTGTCCATAAAATCACCAGATCTCACTCCCTTGGACTTCTTTCTGTGGGATTACACTAAAGATATCGTGTATCAAGCAAAGATAAGAGACATCACTGACCTAAAGGAAAAGATCACTGATGTCATTGCGACCATTGATGAGGCTATCCTACTGGTTTGTGCAACTAATGATGACCATGTAGAGGTGTATAAAACGAGGCAAATAAGCTTCAATATCTATTTCTGATTTTGTAATAATTTCCACATATTTGTCTGTTCATTTGCTTTTGTAATAATCTTTTTAAGTTGTAAAGAGACTTTATAGACACACTATCTTTTTTTCATCATATTCTAAAATCAGGTTAGCTCAGTCGGTAGAGCGTTCGGCTAGAAACCACAAGGTTCCTAGTTCGATACTGGTCCCCGCCAACTCAGCGTATGAGTAGCACAGGGATCTGTGCGGTAAAGTAAGGAGCTGATGGTAGGTGTGGCGCTCCACCTCAGATGCTAAAAACAATCTCCTTGGTCTAGCGCTATTGAAAAGGGGATAGACTCCCTCACTGACTGGCTGATACCGACTTTAGGCCGCCCCGTTGACTTTACTTACTTACTTACTTATAATGCAATTAATTAACAACCATGTATGCAACCATCATTATTCTTTAGCACAAATGATTACATCACATAAAAATACAAAGTCTTTCCTGCAATTCAGTCAATCCTCACAACCCTCGGCGCCAAAGTAAAGGCACTATAAACATTTGAATTAACAAACCTGTTTTTTAGGCAATTGCGGCTCAGTCCTTCCAGGACGAACGCTGTTGACTTAGTACATTTTCAATGGGGTGTTAAACGCTAATTATAATAGAAATTCTATAAATAGAATGTGGTTCAACATTGTACTTGGTTGCGGCTAAAGGCGTCCTTTAAGTAATATCAATAGATACAAACAGGTTTATTCTAAGGGGTAAAACAAAGTAATTGATAGATAATCCACCCCAACCTGTAAAATGCAGATTGAATGTCAGAACTTTCCATTTAATTATAGTGCGTAGCAAGATAGTTATGCACAACCATAACTTAAAATGGAGAGCTCTAAATTTGTGGCCATGTGTAAGACTAACTTAATCTTAGCAATGATAAATTGACAGGTGCACAGTAACAATAACTATAAATCTATGTATTTACATGAAGCTGATGCTGACACTGATTGTAGTTGGTGCCCTTGGAACAGTCCTCAAAGGCCTGGACAAGAGACTGGAGGAACTAGAAATCAGAGGAAGAATTGAAACCATAGCACTGTTAAAATCAGATAGAAAAAAATAGAGAGCCCTCGTCACTTAAGGGGTTTGCTATCACTCAAAAAAAAAAAAAAAGTATTGAGACCATCCAGACAACAACATTGTTGAAATCAGCTAGAATACTCAGGAGAGTCCTGGGGACATGAGGAGACTTGTCACTTAAACTCCAGTGAAAGACCATTAGGTAACGCTGGTGTAAAAAAAAAAAAAAAAAAAAAAAAAAAAAAAAATAATGAATACAATCTTAGTACATTACAAGTGTGGAGCATCCAGTGAGGATTGAACTTGCTACTACTAGTAACAGTATGTATAATTAGATTGCTAACCACTACGCCAGAGAAACCTGACCTGATATTCTATAAGTTTAACTTTGAAGCCACAAGTGTGGAGCACTCAGTGAGTATTGAATTCACTACAGTAGTAATGGTCCACAAGTCTAACTTGTTAACCATCACTCCAGTGTGAGGCATGCAGATAATTTCCTTTGGGAAAGTTTTGGATTTAAAAAGCACTCTTTTCTAATTGAGAATTCTTTTAGGTGAGAGACACTATATAATTAATACTGAGGCATAAATGTTATCCCAATATTATGGAGTTGCACCATACACAAGATATGAACTTTGTAAACAGTTGGCCAAGGCTAGTCCCAGGCCATCTGGTACGCCTACAATTCCCATCCGTAAAAGGTCTCAATTTAAGCCTCAGAAAGTTGCACAATAGGCATATATATACAGTATATGGAATATATATATATATATATATATATATATATATATATATAAATAAAAATAAATATATATATATATATAAATAAAAAAAGGAATTATTTTTATTAATTGGCAGCCATTTGGTGATCGCTTAGTGTTAATTTACAAAATTTATTTATTTTCTTAAGTATGATTTAAAAAACAAACAAAACAACTACTTAATTTAAATGTAAGTTATTAAGTTTACTTGAACAGTTGCAAGATTTTGGTTAATACTATCAGATTATTATTATTACTGTTATTATCATTGCTATTATTATTATTATTGGTGATTTCATTTATCTAACAATTATCAACATTTTCATAGATTTATTCTGTTATTCCTTAGAGAAATGAAGATTATTTTTGTTGAGACTACTAAGGTTAAAAAATACATGAAAAACAAACAAAAATCAAATATTGAGCCCAAAATTTTGTGTATAGAAAAGGGAACATATATATATATATATATATATATATATATAAATAAAAGGAAAAAAATTAAAAATTTTGGTTCAGTAATCCTGCTATTTAAGATCGACCAACATCATTATATTATATATATATATATATATATATATATATGTATATAGATATATATATACATACACACACACACACTATATATATATATATATATATATATATATATATATGAGGGTGTATCACCTAAAGAGAGAGAGAGAGAGAGAGAGAGAGAGAGAGAGAGAGAGTAGAACCCTGTGTTCAACTATGTACATAACATCCTCTCTATGGACTGCTAAGACTCCATACTGACTACCAATCTTGTCTATAATTGATTTGTGCAATAGTCCAACAATTTCATTTTTCAACAGAGAAAATTCTGCACTCACACACAAACACATTGGATAAAAAAGGATTTTATTATTGACTGTATTATGTTACTTCGATGGCAGACTGAGTGGGACAGAAGTTTGAAAACATCTACATATTTTGTGCTTGTGTATCTGGAACATTAAAAACACTCACAACGAGGTCATTTTTCATTAAATTTTTCATGTCAATTTATTAAGAGAATGTGTGTTTCATATTAAACACCATACACAGAGGCAGAAAACATAGGAAATATTTCCGAAGGAATTAATGAAAATTTTCCGTAATTAACAGAACCAATTTCCAAAATATTTTCCCTTATTTCCACTTCAGTCTCATATGAATCAAATTTACCAAAAAAAAATATGCATATTATGATAAATAAATAAATAAAATAAATAAGTAAAAACACAACCTTATTCTATCACCGCCCTATCATTGGATTTTAGAACCCATTGATTGTATCCCTAGGAGAGAGGTAAGACAAAAAGGGATGTTTTGGGTAGGACACTAAACTGCATCTGATGGTGATCTGGTGCATGTGGATTACCCCTCCATTACTCCCAGGTCCACTATGTCCTGGAGTGGTAGTACCTGTTATGGATCAAATAGATTTGTTTAAAAAATTTGATAGGATTGATACAGCCTCTCAACTCTTTGTCTACTTTAAACCGCTCACAGCATCTCTCCCGCCATTGTGATCCTACTGTAAACCATTGGCAGTGGCTCTCACATGTGCCATTTGTTTACATTGAAAATTCACTATGTGAACACCCCTGCCATATTTTATTTTATCTGTGAGTTCTGGGGTGAATAGATAGAGAACTTTGAAATATCCCAACCTACAGGTAAAAAATACCAGGGAAATTTGGTAGGCAAAGAGTTAAAGAAACAACTACACCAAAAGTGTAAATAGGACTATACAATAAACATAATTACCTAACCTCTAGGCATAAAATAACCATAGACAGGTTGACATGCCATTAAAATCAATAATTTCCGTTCTATCAGTAATACTTGCAATAATTCCAGACCATTGGCCATTGTACATTTTCATAATAGAATTAACATTTACTTATGCTCGACCTATAATAATCCAGTTCTGTGAGTAAACCTTGTATTAGATACTGAATAATGACAGTAATGTATTAAAATAATTTACAATATATTTATATAACACATACAATAACCTTATTCTGCCAGTAACATTTGTACTAATTCCTGAGCCTCATCCCCACCACCTGATTTTCAATACACAACCCTGCAGACAGTGCTGACACTTGCCAGACTAATTTTTTAAAAAAGTAATGGGATTAAAAAAAAAAAGTAAAAAAAAAAGAAAGAAGTATAGAAATTGAAGGTTTAAATTTAAAGAAATTTTGAATATCAAATTTGAGTAACATAATAAAAGTAGTGATGCCTAGATGTTAGACAAAGTCTAGACAAGTCAATGCCAATTTTAATATTGATAATATTGTTGGCATCCTTCCGTCTGCAAAAGACGATGGAGTAGTGTCCAATTAAAAACAAAAAACAAAAAAAAACTATGTAGCCTGGGTGGGTTGTTTTGGAGGATATGCAGTTGCCCAAGCAGCAGATCCCCCCTCTCCACACTGCCACTGGGGTCCAAAGGAAAGGTAAGAAACCAATGCAGTTTGACAACGGCAGTGTCACAGGAGTTGCTGTGTAGCACTGACATTCAACATTACTCCACCTTAGGGACTTTAACTCCGGATTTGTTATCGGGATTTACTTCCCTGCCCTTCCGCGGGATTATTAAGACACTCAACAGCGATGGTTTTATAACAGTCTCTTCCTGGTTCTAGATGAGTTAATGAGGGCCAATTTGGGGGTTTATGTGTGTAGTAAGTACCCCAATCTTACTACTGTCAGTGTGGGTGGTCGTTGGCTCCCTCTGAGCTTGTCTGCTCTTTTCCTGTTTTTTTTTTTTTAATATTGATAATATAGTTTGCTAGAAATAAGTAAAGAGTGCTCAATATTATTGATATAGTGTATATATCTAAGTTAGGTTAGAGAAAACAGGAAGTCAACTTGGTTTGAAAATTGCAAAGGTGAGAAACTGTCAGTTATGTTGACTTTATGTCTTACTAACCATATATAATATAACAAAGGAAGCAAATAAGAAACATGGTTTAGCTCAGTTGGTAGAGCGCTCGGCTAGGAATCACAAGGTTTCTGGTTCGATACCGGCCCTCGCCAACTCAGCGTATGAGTAGCAGAGGGATCTGTGCAGTAAAGTGAGGAGCTGATGGTAGATGTGGCACTCCACCTCAGATGCTAAAATAATCTCCTTGGTCTAGCGCTAGTGAAAAGGGGATAGACTCCCTCACTGTCTGGCCGATACCGACATTATGCCACCCTGACAACTACTTATGCATATAAATAGTGCTCAATGTTTCACTAGAGGGCTAGTGTCATATGAATTTAAATGATTTTCATTATCAAAAACGAATCTACATTCATACCATTTTATGCCCTATCATATGTATCAAGCAGTGTCTGTAGGTACTGCAACCTATTATTGAAGTCAGCCAATCAGTATACTGTTGGTTTGTACAACAGCAACTGGCTAAGCATAACTAAGCTAGTGCCCAAAACAGCTAATATTTATGGAACTCAGGAATACCCCATTCATACATTTGGGGTGATTCCATTTCTGGAGTTCTGATTGGCTACTTAGTGTTATGGTGTTTTATAAATAACCTGTCATTTTGCAACAAGGTAAGATCCGTATTGGGTTATGGCTTCCTTGTTGCCTTGTCTGTCAATTAAACGGTAATTGGAATTCTTCTACAGTGAGTATGATGTTAATTCTACACCTATAATGATATATATACAGGGATGAGTTTATCCTAAGAGAAGGTCAGGCAAAAATTGCCGAGGTAAACCCGTTAAAAATGAGGACATCTCGGCAATGACTAAAGGTACCACAGTAATTTTTAGAAGTTGCAAAATTTATGTTTTTTTTATTTGTAAAAAGTAATGTCCATGGCTATGAATCTAATTGATTTGCTGGGATCACTTTGAATCATGGCCTGGATCTCACCAACAAATTTAGGAATTCTTTTCCTATCAGAAGATCAGAGCGAGGCTTCCGAGTTGGCATATTTTTGTAATCACAATTGAACTCATCCAACCACATTTGAATCCTTTGCACTGTCCTCAGATTGACACCCAAACATTCTGAAATCTTTGTATTGGGTTTGCAAATTTATGAAAGGAGTGAATTGCATCATTATATATATATATATATATATATTATCCGAAGACCAGGTGAGGAAATCTTCCTTACAACATAGTAGTTTTTTTAAAATGCCGTAGTTTGCAGAGCTCAATGTATGCTCTTATTGTCAGTCATAAAGCAAAATTATAACAGGAAAAAATAACAGAAGATTTAGATTTTTAGCTTATAGACTATTTCAGGGAACCTAGAGAAATTGTCTAGTAGCTCCCATCATCAGATGCAAAAAAAAAAAAAAACAAAACAAAAAAAAAAAACAAAAACAAAACAAAACAAACAAACATTGCAGCTACGGAAAATTAACACCATAATATTTCATTTGATTTTTTAATCTGCTCTCCTATTTTAGGCATTGAGCACATTCATATGCTAAAACTTTCCATATTCATTCTCCATTGTATTATATATATATATATATATGTGTGTGTGTGTGTGTGTGTGTGTGTGATCATAATAATATATAAGTCAGGGTAGCAAAGACATGAAGTCAACGGTGCTTGGTAACTGACAGTTTCTCACCCATGAGATTTTCAAACCAAATATTTGGTTTGAAAATCACATAGTTGAGTAACTGTCAGTTACCAAGCGCTGTTGTCTTCATGTCTTTGCAAACCTAACTTAGATATATATGCTCTATCAATGACACTGAGCATTCTTTATTTATAAAGATAGAAAACTATATATATATATATATATATATATATATATATATAGAAGAAGACATTTACTGTTTAATTGAATGTTTTACTTAACATGATTTATACCAAATAAAATTAATGATAATTTTGAATGTCATATTGTCTACATAATCCTGTTTATTCAAAATACAATTCAAAGAAGAAGAAAAAAACAAATGTTGGTTTGAGTTATTTCCTGATATCTATAAAAGAGAAACCCAACAAAAAGTAATGCCAGTTTAGAACTAGTAACACTGCAAGTCGTTCTTCAGTGATATTGGAATTATAGTAGTGGTTGGTGCTTAGTACAAAAAGCTCACAGAATCTGCATCAACCAAATTCTACATTCATTTTCTCAACTCCACAATATGAATAATAATATTGAAAATGTGTATGTGTGTTTGTACATGTGTGTGTGTGTACGTGTGCATTGACCAGAAGTATGAGTGAGTTGTTCAAACATTAATTGATTGCATTAACAATCCGTCCCCAGATACAATATTAATATTTGTAAATACAACTATTTCCACCCCCCTTACAATTTAGCAACTAACATATTTGATGCCATATTAGCCCTTCTTTCTTTCTTTCTTTCTTTATTTCTTTCTTTCTTTCTTTCTAAAATCCGGCTCAAGAAATCTGGCTCTGATCTTATTTTCAAAGTTAAGGTATCTTGGAAGGCTAATGTTTACCCAGTTGTCATAGACCACGAACCAGTACTTGCACCTAACATCTAACTTGATAATACTGTAATATTAAATGTAAATGAGGGATGGACGAGGGGGGGTTGTCTTTTATACCATCAAATCTGGTATTTTCTACTCTTTATATATGTTGTGGTGACTGCTGTAGTTTCAGTTCATAAAGGTTCGAGGTTGATTAGTGTTTTAAAAAATCTTGATTGAAATGTCTAATTCTTACTCAGTAAATTGGTATACTTATAAAATAAATATTTACAGGAACAGAATAGTCTTGCAGAATCTCACTAGTTGTAGCCTTGTGCTATACTTGGTAAATATCATATAAAGCTTATTGGATATAGTTTAATTGATAAAAGGACTGTTGGTTAATCTGTTATTATAGATGAGTTATTGAAAGAAAAGAAAAGAAAAGAAAAAAAAGGGTCTATGAATGGGCATCTAGGTTGTGTGTAAGTATATCTTCTTTCTATCTATTTACATATGCTTGTAAAATCAACATGGGTATAAATTGATGAGAAATTAATGAATTTTAAAATCCCTATATAATGGTGAGTTTTTTTTTCCAACTCATTTCATATTAAATCTCTTAAAAAGAAATTATTTTAGTAATTAAAAAGTAAAAAGGAAAAGAAAATTTTAGAGCAGTTTTATTTATTTTAATCAAATGAATGAAACATTATTGCATACATATATGTGTGTGTATGTGTGTGGACACCAATATATATTATTATGATCAAACATGCACACACATATATATAATATAATGGAGACAACAATCCACCCTCAATATATATATTTGTATATATATGTGTGTGTGGATATGGACACCAATCCACCCTATATAAGTTAACGTAGTGTGGACATGGAGTCAATGGGGCCTGGTTACTGACAGTTTCTCGCATATGCAATCTTCCGTCCAAGTATATATATATATATATATATATATATATATGAGGGTGGGTCCATAGCCTGCTACATTATTAGTTAAATTTTAATCTGAAATTTTTACTCTATCATGTACAATGAATTTGATCAATATTTACCATTGAATTAACAGCACTGACAAAGAAAAAAAAAAAAGATCGTTGAAAATATGGCATTCTATAATATAGTATAGAATGGCATAGTTGAAAAATATCTTGTGTAAAATTCTTATTTTTTCCTTATTATTAGGCTACAAATATTTAAAAAAAAAAAAAGATGTACCTTCATTATACATAAACTAATATTTATGCAAAACTATTTAGACAAAATAAATGGGTTTTAAAAAACAGAATTTATTATATACATAAGAAACTTCTAAATAACTTTTCTTTTTATTTAGACTGTTGGAAACTTTAACATAAGAATTTGATTAGACCAACTATATCGGTGTTGTCAATCTAAGATTCCTATCAGATATCAATTGGCAAATAACAAAGGATTACAAGAGTTATTTAGAATACTGTCATTATTCTTGATGTTATGTTTCATCCAATCTATTCTCTGACCTTCCTCAGGTGTACAATTCTATATGAAATAGACTTTCTATAATTCTGAGACAAGTCATTATTTATTCTAAGTGTTGTTTAGACTATTGATTTCAATGTTTTTGTCTCCTTTGTTGTTTCTCAATGTTTTGACTATATTCTATAGATTCCTTTCTTTGTGTTATGCAATTCATATGGAGAATGTTTTATGGGCAAATCTACATTTTCTGAGTAACACAAACCCCAAAAATGATGACCAAAATAAATGTGATTCAAGATATTGAAACACATAAATGTATTTTGTAGCATACAATATGTATGGGTATATAAGATGCCCTTCTCTCTCAATGTTAACAGGAATAATAATAATAATAATAATAATAATAATAAAACTACTGCAAGGTAAATACTGCTTAATGAAAAAGGTTTCCCCTTTATAAATAGAGCAACATTTTTATTTTTTTAACCCAAGAGGTGTCATCATCCCATTTATGGGTTATTCATAGAAATTGTTATATTCATATGTTTTGGTCATGACAATGTCACACAAATAGATAAGTGTGTGTGTATGTGTGTATATATATATATATATATATAAATTTGTTTATGCATTGAAATACTCTAATGTATTTTATAGCATATAAAATGTATGGATATACAAGATGTTCCTCTCTCTATTTTAACAGATAGAGTAAAATTACTCTTTTAAAAAAAAAACTACCACAAGGTAAATACTGGTTAATGAAAAATGTTTCACCTTTATGAGTAGAGCAAGGTTTCTTTTCTTTTTTTTTTTAACCCAATAGGTGCTATTATCCCATTAATGGAATATTCATAATTATATTTATATTTTAGATCCCACCATAAATGGAACAGAATATTAAAAAAAATTTTTTTATTTTTTTTTATTTTAAATTTTTTTACATATAATGAATATTCATATTAATTCGTATATATATTATTCTTAGAAGAACCTCCTCTCTAATAATTAAAGAAAAGTTTTAAAAATTCCTCTCAAATAATTCTGGTAAATAAAACTAGATAAAAATTAAAAAGTCACTGTGTATCTATTTGTGAGTATATTTATACATAAGTTAGAGTAGTGAAGATATAAAGTCAATGTTGCTTGGTAACGGTCAGTTTTTCATTACCCTAACATGAGTGCTCATTAATAGTATCAATGATATTGATTACTTGGTGCCATTATAGTATGTGGCCTACCTTTTTGATTCTGTTATAGTATGTGGCCTACCTGGTTTGAATGTGTCCTAGCTCATTAAGAGTATATTTATAGATATAAGTAGTAAGCAATTTATTGAAACTAATTATTTTTCACATATATTAAATTTCAAGAAATGCAATTCAGTCATAAGCTGTATATAGTAATTAAGAATAATTAAAAAAGAATTTATCCATAATTTACATGAATCAGAGATCTATTTAATTCTAAAATTCTGAAATAGGGTTAGGGTTAGCAGTTATTATTATAACCTTATAATATGCTTTTTATGGTAGGCCACATACTATAAGAGAGACATGATTTCGTAGGCCATATACTATAATAGTACTGATCAACCTTTACTCATATATATATATATATATATTAATATATATATATATATATATATATATATATAGTTATACACACACACATACTTACATAGAGTTATAAAACATTACAGTCGGGTCTTGCTGAAAGCACCAGTTCCCACTAGATCACTGAAGTTAAGCAGTGATGAGCCTGTTTAATGCTTAATTGGGTGATCACCTAAGCAATAGCAGGTGCTGTAAGCAACCTGAGTCCTTTGTTTATAAAAAATGACTTGTTTTGGCATTAAATGACCCAAAAAGGGTTAATATGCTGTAAAATAAAACAACAACCGACCAGTTATATAACAATAGGTAAACATTGAGATGACTTCTCTTACAAATAATTTTTGTTTTTTTCATTCTAAAATAGATAGAAGTTCAGTAATATCTTCTTCTCGGTGTAAACTAATCAAATTCTGTTAAAGTGAGAAAAGGCTTATTCAAAAGTAATTCTAGACTGGTGACAGGAGATCCAGCTCCCAAACAGCACCATACTATTTCATATTGAGAGATAGGTTTGGTGATGTTCCTGAGGGTATTTGGCAGTTTTAGACCTTTCAATATCAAACCCTCCTTGCCCAGGTAATCCAGCCAGATTCGTTCATGTCTCGACATTAAATCATTCAAAGAAAATTTTTTATTTATCTTCAAGTGAAATACAATGAATGTGTACACGACTCAGCATATAGCCGGAAGTTTTTGAGTTGGGAGGAAGGGTGTCGAAACTGGTCATACTACTACATGGATCAATCTAGCTAGGTTCACTCGTTGACCGATCCATTCAAAAATAAAATCTTGCATTCTTCACCAAAATACCTCTTTCGCTCTATGATTTAACCTACTTAAAATTGTTCCCATTTTGGAATCAGGTCGACTCGGTGAGCAAATTAAAAACATATTCCAGGACGAATCTGGACCTGCAATTCTTAAATTTTAAATTCCTAAGTTTTAATTACTACAATTGTTTTCATTAATTATGTATGCGTTTTTTTTTTTTTTTTTGCAACAAATTATTTTGTATGATAATTTTTATAATTTGGAAATAAATTTGGGAATAACTAGCCTAATTGCCACCCAATAGAGCGGCTTTTAAGCTGGTTTAGTTGGTATACCTGAAAACCTTTGTTATTCATCTTCACAATATAATAAACTCTTTATAAATATGTAAACAAAACTTTCTGATTTTCAAGCCATGAATAACTATATAACAACTAAATAATTAAAGCTTAATTAACTTGGGACTTACCCCCACCCCCCGCACCTCCCAATCAGACAGCCACTCCCTCCCATGTTGCACCAACAGAACAAGGGTCAAGAATAGAGACAAGTTGTGATGATGTTGATGGCCAATGGTCAAGCAAAACAAATGCAATTTCTTTATGACATACCATCTAACGTAACCTTCATTACACAACCTTTTTATATTAAAAACTGACCACTGTCACATTCTGGCACTGTCGGGTGTGAATAAATTACTAAAAATATATGAAAACTTTTCCCCTCACCCACATCTCAATAAATGTCCGATTACTTTTTCGATAGTAATATGTTAAAAGGAAATTAAGTTCATTATAAATGTTCTGAGCATTGCAGTGATTAACCAAGTTTGTAGATGGCAACAAAAGAACAGTTCTGTTTACCAAAGAGCATACAGGTATTTATCCAACTGCTCTAGCATAGGCAAGATGCGACACTAGGTCAATTTTTC
>CM042141.1:81307109-81344609 GCA_023376005.1 Doryteuthis pealeii | reverse complement strand
ATTGTTTGGAGCTAAGGACGAATAGGAAACAGAAACAGAGACAGAAAATTCTACCCAATGAAACTGATCAACGGTCCAGGGAAAAAAAGTTTAATTTGAGCTCTATCTGACTTTGTATGAGAGATAACGCAATACTGTACAATTTTTTTGTAACAATTCCTTGTGTATGACGTGTTATGTGTGTATATAGTCATCCACAGACACCATGTTTCAACGTTTCATGTCTCAGTGTGGCTAGACACAGCAACCAACTCCGACCAGGAGTGAAACCCGACTGACTTTACGTCGGGCCCGATCCATTAACCTCTAGGCCATTGCCAGCTGCCATTAAGGAGTGGTGTTTTAACAGTTTTAAATACATACATCTGTGTATATACTTTATGATCACCAGAGAGATAAAATCTGTAAACAGATGATCATTGCGTTATGCTGGCGGTGAAAGTTTATTAAAGTCACTCCTAAAGAGCTCTACTGGGTTATGGTATATATATATATATATATATATATATATATATAAATGCTTCTGATTTTTTAGAAATAAAATTTATTTTATTTTTAACACAAAATACGCATTTTCAAAATTTTTTAAAATTCCAGCCCTGAATGAGAGTGTTTGTTTGTACCTCGTGATTAACGGTTTATTTATTCCGTCTTTCCTCATAAATATAGTTGCTTTGAAAAAGACCGCTTTATTAAAAGGTCGAAACAGATCTGTCAGCAAACTAATAACATCTTTTGTTTTTTCTAAATATTTTCTATTCATACTGTCGGATTCACTTCATTATATATATATATATATATATATATATATATATATATATACATACATACATACATATATAAACAACAACAGTATTCCATTGCATAGTATACAACCCAATAGTTAATACTATATATATAAAAACTGACAACATATGAGCATCTTCAAAGCCTTTCCTTATCAAGGAGACAACTAGTGGTATAACTATTATATATAACTAAAATTCTCATTATGTTTAATTTGTACCTGTAACATGGCAAAAATTTTAAGGCCTAGAAACAAGGTAGGTATTTACCTCACCTGTTCACACAGGTAGGATCTGACACAAAGTTGTAAGTACAGGGCATATAATGAGAACTGAACTCGCTATTCAGTAGTAATGGATCTGCAAGACTAGATTGCTAACCATTACACCATGACGAGAAGCCCAATCCTAGAAACAAGGTAAGCCTCCAAGTTTTAGGTGAAAATTTGGTCTTAAAATGTTGTTCAATACATATGGTAATGCATGGAGGCACCTGGTGTAATGGTTACTATTGCAGGAAATGGACATAGCGAAATGAGTTCAAATCCTGGACAAGGCTGTTTGTATTTCACATAGCGCTAATACCATTGGGAAAGGTATGAATCCAACTATGGGTAAATAGTAGGGCAGACTGGGCTCTTTAACCTTGGTTAGGTCTAGAAGGAAAAATTAATTTAAACCTGTTAAACTCTGCTTAAGAAATTGACCGACTCATGTGTAAGAGTTGGTTAATATGAAAGCCTGAAAGGTTTTCAATAAAGAAAAAAAAAGAAGAATCATAAAATTTCTACTTGAAATCATTGATTTGTAATTGTTGCCAGTCTTTGAGAGTTCTTGTTAATTACTAATTCTTGCAAATATTTGGAACAATTGAAGTTCTATTAAAGTTCTACAGAATTAAAAGAGCAAGCGGAACCAACTTTCCAAACCAGCATAAGCAGTAGAAATCCAAGAATTTGAAACAAATATAGAAGGAACAGACAATGCTTATGGTGCTGCTCTAAGACAAATTCCTTATTCAATTTATGGTTTAGTTACCAATTCTACTCGCATTTACAAGCAGCGGTTACAAGGTTAAGGAGAGAGAGAGAGAGAGAGAGAGAGAGAGAGAGAGAGAGAGACTACACAGAAAAAACTTATAAAAAAGACTGTCAAAATCTTACAGAAAATTTAATCATAGAAAAATAAACATTTACTTTAAAGAAGTTTTTCATTTTGTCGTTTTCATCAGGTTATTCTTTAAATCAGCATTTTTGAACCTGTGGTCTGCGGAACCCCCCAGGGGGCGTCTATCAAATAATAGTCGGGGGTCTACAATTATAAATTCAAATTAATACCATGAATTTAAAATTAGGATGACTGGACTTAAGAAAAAGCCAAGCACTTTCTCAATGTTGCTGTGTATAAAACAAAAACAAACAAAAACAATGAAACCAACTAAATTTTGAATATGAGTGGAGAATTAACATATCAAATATCGAACCAGACATTCTGAATATTATGGAAGAGAAAAAAGTATTCATCAGACAGCTTTGGTAAAACAATTATTCTACACAGACATGGATCATATGTAAGGAGTGAAATAAATGGAATCAATTTAAAAAAAAAAAAAAAAAAAAAAAAAATCTTTTTAAAGGTAAGGATCTCCAGGACTCTCCAAGTATTCCAGCCGATTTCAACAATGCTGTTGTCTGGATGGTCTCAATTCTTCCTATGATTTCCAGTTCCTCTAGTCTTTTTTTTCTAAGCTTTTGGGGACCATTCCTAATGCCCCAACTATTATTGGTATCACTTTCACCCTCATATTCCACAGCTTTTTTAATTCTCTGGTAAGGTCCTGGTATTTGTCTATTTTTTCATTTTCTTTCATCTTCATCCTGTGATCTGCTTATTATTGTTATTATTATTATTATTTCACTCCATTTGAGTTTTTCACACCTGCCTCAACCGGTAGATCACTGGAGGCTGAGTGACAGCAAGTCTCCTCAGGTTCCCAGGACTCTTCTGAGTATTCTAGCCGATCTTAACAATGTTGTAGTTTGTAATAAATTACAAATTCTTAATTCTCTAGCAAGGTCTAAGTAGTTGTCTTTCTTTCACTTTGTGATCAGCCAGGGTGGCAAAACCCATGAGATGACAAGTTCTCTTCTTGTTAATCAACACTAAGTCTGGTCTCCTTGCCAGGATTAGGTGATCCATCTGTATCTCAAAGTCTGAGAATTTTATGCGTCTCATTCTTCAGGACATTCTCATTCTCTTCTGTCTTAACAGTAAATTTCCGGTTTGTGGAGCAATATTTAAAAAATGTCTATCATAATTAGAATATTCATTAACTATTTTGAAAGTTGCAATTAGATCACTCCTCATTCTAGTAAAATAGTTAATACTAATTTCTCCAATCTCTCCATAACTGAAGTATTTCACTCTTTTTATTATTTTTGTCCCTCTTCTTTGTAAGCCCTGCAATTATTGCAATTGTTATTTACTCATCTTTTGGCACAAGGTCACAAAAAATGGAGCACTCAGTGAGTTTGATCTGCAAGTAATCATCTGCAAAATCAGCTTGTTAATCATTAAATCACTAAGCACTCTGCTTATTACTTTAGTTCATTAATTACTGCCTAAAAACAAAACACTAAAAATAGAACATTTCCTTTATTAAAGGGATTCTTGAGTTTTCAAAACAACTGCTCTAGATAATAATGATAAAACAACAGAAACCTGAAAACCATTCATCAATGAACAAATAAATTAAGATAACTCATGGGAATGGTTATCATGATAGGAAATGGATACAGCAAACTGAGTTCAAATTCAGGATAAGGCTGTCTGCATTTCACATAATGTTAATACCCTTAGAAAAGGTATGGATTCGATTATCCTCCCTCCAGCTATGGTTAAATAGTAGGGTAGACTGGGCTCTTTAAGCTTGCTATAGCAACTGATCCAGCAGAAAGGAAAACTCTGGCTTCAAACCCATTAAACTCTGCTAAAAAAATGTAACCTTGTGTCATATCCTGCTTGCGAGGAGGGTTGGGTAAATACATAAATGGGACTAACACTCTGGGTCAAAGTGGACCAGGGAGCAATGGCAATGAAAGGGTGCCACATATTCTTCAGAGATCCAGAACTGGAGCCTCACCACTAGATGCAGTTTAAAGTCATACTCAGGATACCCCATTTTGTTTAGGAGGTGGGGGGGGGTCTGATGTATTCTACACCCCCGTGGACAGAGCAGAAAAATAATCGAGAGTAAAAAGGTATAATAAAGATGTGCATTACAATTATACAATGAATAATAAAAATTAAAAAAAGAATTAAAAAATTTAAAAAACGAATTCATTCATTCTAATGATTACCATATATACTCACGGATAAGTCGCACATTTTTTAACCAAAAATTATGCCAAAACCAGTGGTGCAATCTATCCATTCAATATAAATGTAAAATAACACTATTTTAATTTTTATATTCTGTTTGTAACTGTTGAGTGGATAATTATTGATTTTTTATTATTGAGCAATCATGCTTTTTTTTTTTAAATTCTTTTTATCCAGGGTCACTTACGATTATAGTACTAAGAAATGGAACCCTTATTTATAATATTTTTGCTTAAAACTAGAATTTAATAATTTAACTAATTTTGACATTTTTTAACTTAAGATTTGTTAGAGCTAGTTTCAGTATTCAATTTGTATGTTGTGTATAGCAAATAAAGGAAAAGGGAGGGGGAAAGATTGTTAATGGTCAGGTATTATTGCAAGGCTAAGGCTATTAGATATATAATGTAAATATAATGTAAATGTATTACTAATAGATTTACAGCAGAAACATAAAATAGAAATGCATTAAAAATGGTTTCACTAATGAAATGTATGAAAAATTACGAAAAAATATTGTTAACAAGATCAGTATATATCTTAGTATATCAAAAATACAACTGACAAGCAAGATATTCTTATATCATGAATTGAGTTATCAAAATCATAACCACATTATGAGTTGTCTCCCTTTAATAATATCTACCATTTTTGGTTATAAGGATATATTTTAAATTATTAATCTATTTCCTCAAAATATTAGAATCATAATTCATATGATAATTGCAGATTATTTTACTTTAATTCTGTGTCGGTCTTCTATTAATCTCTTAAAAAAAAAAAAAAGATAATTTTAATATCATGTATACAGATATTAGATTGAATATATTTTTTACATATAGCTGTATTTAGAAAGTCTGTGATATCTCAGACATAGCCTTATGGCTCTAAGACAGACTTGTCACGTTCTGATAGAATTAACTTTGGTAAGTATATCCATTGTCTATTGGTTCATTAAGAAAAAAGAAAGAAAGAAAGAATTGACATAATGATTTGATACTAGAGATAAGCTAACCAAGTCCTAATAATTTTATATAACTGTATAAGACACTTATGTTTGCATTCTATTTAGAGGTTGGTTGTTTTTTAGTTAAATGAGGTATTAAAAGGTATTATTTTATTATTGAAACTCATCAACTGAAAACAATTATAACATGATCAAAGGAGGAGTGGGGTGGGAGCTTTCATTCCCACCCCTTAATTTAAAAAAAAAAAAGAAAAAAAAAAAAAGAGAAATTTACTTCTGATATAATTTTTTTTATTTTTTAGAAAAATAGTTGTATTTTGATTGTTTAGTTGTTTCACGGCATATCAACCCTTTTCGGGTCATTTAATGCCGAATCAAGTCGTTTTGGTATGACACACAGGCCTCAGGTCATTTATAGCAACCGCAGCTGCTTAACTCTTTGCCTACCAAATTCGCCCCACAGCTGTACCAAATTTTCTTGATATTTTTTACCTGTTTGATGGAATATTTCAAAATTCACTATCTATTCACCTCAGAATTCAGTCTATTCAAATTATTATTGTAACCTGAGTCCTTCTGCTCAATTATAATGAACGAACCATCAGTTTTTGTAAGTAAAATCACAATGGTGGGAGAGCCGCTGTGAGTGGTTTAAAGTAGGCAAAGAGTTAAATGGTTACCCATCTAAGTATTGAACAGCCTCATCGCTGCTTCACTTTGGTGAACTAGAGGGAACTGGCACTTTCAGTGTAATTTAACTGTTTTAAGTCTTTTATATCTTAAGAAAAACATTTTTTTTTCCTTAAATTTATGCAAGATCAGTCGAGGAGAAAATAGCAAGCATTTATTTGTGGTATTTAGTCCATATTAAAAAGCACAGTAAGGGTAACCCAAAACCAAACTTTTTTTAACACCTTATTTTTCTGATGTGGCTATCATTGGGAAACAAGAAAAGTCTGGGTAAATAGCCCAAAACTTTTCTTGTTCCCCAATGATACTTGCATTGGAAAAATAAGACCTAAAAAGTTTTGGCTTCGGGTTACCCATACAGTGATTTTAATCTGAACTAATCTGTTTTATCAATTATCAAGTTACAACAAAAGATTCTTAACATATCTACACTACACTATCAACTACTACTTTAACGAGCGCCCTTGAATGGTATAATATAATATTAAGCTAACCTAGCAAACCATTCTTTGTGAGTTTGATTCTCACTGGGTGCCCCATAATTGCAACTATTATAATCTAATGATACACTAAGTGTACCTCCTGATATTCAAAGTAATGGATTTCATCATAGGAAATGGAATTGGTGACAGTAGAGATTTCAGGTTCCATTGCTGTTTGCAGCGCCATGTAGGGATTTGTGTAGATTGACCAGTATTCAACTGTGTTGCAAGTTGAATCTGCTTCTGGAATCCAGACTTGGTAAGTGGCTTAAATAGCAGGTTGGGCTAGTCTACTATGTGGCAAGTTTATTTCCAGGATTTTGATTGGCTGGTGGTTTTAGTTTTATCCTTATATACTGAACATTTGACCATGGCCTGTCAGTTGCTACAGAGTATATTCGGTTACTGTCTTTTTTTTTTTTTTTGTCTAGTGACTGGATGCTAGTCACAGCATTCCTGGGAAGGTGAGTATGATGTTAATTCTACAGTGACATTCTACTTGTGTGGAGGGGTTGGTAAACAAAGGTTTTTAATAAAGAAAGAAAGAAATCATTGTTGATTTGTAAATGTTGTCAGTCTTTAAGAGTTCTTGTTCTATTTCTCTGAATTTTTTAGGTGAGGCTCGATAATTTGGATTATTCAGACAATTGTCCTCATCTACATTGTTATCTACACAATGTTTCGGCCGATGTGCTTTCCGGCCTTCTTCAGGTATTTCTTGTTGAACTTGGAAACCTTCTTGTCGTAATCGGGAACCTTCACGAAACTCTGAACCCAACCCTTTATTCAATCTACGGGGGTATACTGTTCTCATTCCGCTACTGGGTACAAGTGTTAAGCTGTGTTAATTATTATTCTATGTTACTGTTGCCCTTGACCAGGATTGAACCTGCAGCCTAGAGATAACTGTAACTTAGAACTGTCTTAACTCAACGCCTATATCCACTATACCATGTATCCAATTAAAGTTCTACAGAATGAAAAGAGCAATTGACCATGTGTCACATTCTACACATGCAGAGGGGTGGGGGTGGAGTGGTTAGTAAGTAGATATAATATTCCACTAAAAATAAACTAATTCTGGTATCTTTTGGTTTAGAAGAAAATTAACTTTTTATAAAAAGATTAAAAGATTAGTTATTATTGATACTGTACCTTTATTGTTAAATTCTACTTAAGATATATATGTAGGTATTAAGATATTTTTACCTATAATAATGCTATAAAATTTTGTTTTTATCTTTATCCAATTTGTGTCAGTCACTGACTAAAATTCCTGAACTGCTGGTAGTTTGTTTTTTTTTCTTTTTCTAGGAAAGACATATTTTCAATATTCTATGTGTTAAAAAAAATCCCTTGTGCATTGTCTCTCTGGCTCTAACACTTTCTTTATTATATTATTTATTAATGCTGTTAAAATTTTAAAATAAAGTTTATTTTTGATATGATACAGGTAAAAAAAAATTATTTAATTCTATATTTTGTTATTTTGTTCCATTAATGCAACTTTTTTGGAGATATTGACAAGTCCTTGGAGCTTCTACCTGTCTTTCCTGTACATTTTCTCCCATCTTTAATTTTAGATGTGGTATGTAAAAATAACAAAATTGATTGGTATAAAAATAGGAAAGAAGCTTTAATATTACATGTCCAATATGTTTCAATAGAGAAATGGGAGAAAGATTAGTGGGGAACAAAGGAGGAAAGAATGGCTTTCTCCTAAAAAAACAAACAAAAAAAACATGCATAAAAGAAGAGGCAGTGGCAGGCGAAGCTTGAGAAGAGGGGAGGGAGGGAGAGAGATAGAAAGAAGGCACCTGCATGAATATGTACTGAGTTTTGATAACAAAATGAAATATATGCAAATTATTTTTTATTATCAAGTTTCAGAAGAGAAAGGAAAGTGGAAGAAGGAGGACGAGAGAGAGAGAGAGAGAGAGAGAGAGAGAGAGAGAGAGAGAGAGAGAGAGAGAGAGAGAGATTAAGGTGACAGAGGGGAATAGAAAATAGAATGGAAGAGAGAAAGAGTGAAGAGTAAAGAATGAGGGGGAGAGAGAGGAGTAGAGGGGAAAGAAAAGAGAGGGAAAAGAGAGAAAGTGGTGGGGAAAAGGAGAAAAGAGTGAGAGAAAGAAAGGGGTGGGGAAAATGAGAAAAGGAGAGAGAGAAAGGGTGGGGAAAAGAGAGAGAGAGAGGTGGAGAGAGAGAGAGAGAGAGAGAGAGAGAGAGAGAGAGAGGTGAAGAGAAGGTGGTAAAAAAAAAAAAAAAAAGAGAGAGAGAGAGAGAAATAAAATGAGAAAATTGATTAACTGTAAAATCTTGAAAGTGTAAAATGAAAAAAGTTTTGGTTTTTTTTAGTTCAAAGACAAAATGTTTTCCTTCTAATCCACAATTGCAACCCTTGGCATCCATGTCAAAAAAACAACTGATGAGGGGGACACACTGCTTGTTATTTTTTTTTGAGGGGGGGGGGGACATGGAAAGTATTCTCAGACCCTAAAAAAATACTTAGCCAACACAAAGTGCTGTTTATTCCTCCTTCCTTCCTTCCTTCTTTCTTTTTTCATACTCTAAAGACTGCATATAGTTTTTCTGAAATTCTCCAAGAATTTCGTTCTGATAATGTTCTTGTTGGGGTTCTTGTTACACTATTTTATCATTATTATTATTATTTGCAGCCAACACAGGCAGACAGGAACTAAACAAATGATGGCAGCAGCTTATTTAACTATATGAGCAGGTTTTTGTGTTCTGCTCTCTCTCCAGCTGCCCAGTGACGAAGTTCAGGAAAAATTCTGAACATTTCTTCTTCTTCTTTTTCCTTCTCACAAAAGAAGAAGAAAAAGAAGCAGTTATGGTTCTGGCTTCAGAATACACAGATTTATTCTTGTTGTCGAAGGAGGAGGGCATAGCTATAAATAAATTCACAATGCAGCTTTTCCAAACTTGCATACAACTTGATAAGCTCGCTACAATATATATTTTACAGAAAAGAAATTCTGAATGTCATAAATGACAATATTCGCCCAAAATCTTTCTACAGATTTTGATGAAATGGATAAGAATGATGTGGTCCATTTAAACAAGTTCAATCTTAAGGCCAAGATGTATTTCTATTATATATATATATATATATATATATATATATATATATATATATATATATATGAAGAGAAAAATGGAAGTGAATCCGACGGTATGTGATATAGTGAAAAATTTGAAAAAAAAAAAAAAAACAAAAAACACAGGTTCAAATAAAATGAGTGGTATTTATTCAGCCAATGCTGCAGTGTTTCAATCTGTTTAGTAGATCTTCTTCAGGACTTTTGTTGATTTAAGGAAAATTAAAAATTTTATCACAGAATAATAAGGTGATTTTGATCGGTTTGTTTACAATGTTTTGAATGGAAAGTCAGCGTTTCCGGAAATAAGTAAAGTAAAAAAAAAAAAGTCGGCAGAGTGGCTTATTGTCGGTATCAGTCGGACAGCAAGGGAGTCTATCCCCTTTATGCTTGCACTAGATCAGGGAGATTATTTTTTTTGTGGAAGTGGAGTGCCACACCTACCAACAGCTCTCCACCTTACTGCACAGATCAGATTACCCAAGCTGTGCTACTCATGCACTGAGTTGCTAAGAACTGGTATCAAACCTTGTGATTGCTTGCATTTCACATAACACTAATAGCCTTAGTAAAGGTATGAATCAAACTATTCTCTCACCAGTTATAAGTAAATAGTAGGGCAGACTGGGCTCTTTAACACCAACTGGCAACTGGTCTAGAAGGAAAACTGTAAATTCAACTCTGCTTAAAAATCAACCTTATGTCACTTCCTGCTCGTGCAGAGGGGTGGCAAATACATAGAGGTTAGAGAATTGTGTTCAATGTACATTTTCATCTTTTTGTGTAATTGTTTGAGTTTTTTGCACAGATATATCAATTATCCGATCTAATACAAATAATTTGCACACATTTGTATAGTTTCAAGTATTCCTATTTAATACTAATAATCATATGATTCATGGTAATTATTTCTATTTAATGATAGTCATTTGTTTGCAAACAGTAATATAGTTTCAAGTAAGTAATAATAATCCTTAGTAAACAATTACAGCTTCAAATAACTATTAGTATTCCTATCCAATACAAACAACTTGCACACAGTTGTATAGTTTCAAGTATTCCTATACAATGATAGTCACTTGTGTGCACACTGTTATATGACTTCAAGCAACCAATGATAATCCTTAGTAAACAATTATAGCTTCAAGTAACTATTAACACAAATAATAATATAAGTTATATAGTGTCAAGTATTCATATTGAATACAAATATTATAATTAAGTGTAAATGAATAAGGAGAACTACTCTGTACTTAGCATTTAATACTTATCTGCCTTGAGAAATTATAATAATCAAGGAAAGCACAAACACTGCACCATGGCAAGCATTATTATTATTGATTGGAAATTGATTCATTTTCTAAGCTAGAGAATTTTAACATTACTTACTGCCTAACAAAAATTGGACTATAATGTGACATGTTTGTTCTTATATGATAACAGGCATACAGAAACCACATCAGTAATAGAGTTACATGAATAAAATAAAGTTATGATATGTTCTCTCTTAACTAAAGAAAAAGTCAGACACACAATCATCATAGTAAATCATTTCACAGAAAGAAGAAAGGAAAGAAGAAAAAAAAGAGAAGTAAAACTGGAAGAGACACAGAGTATTAAAAGATATGGAAAAATGTTTACAAAGCAAAGATACAAGGTAAACAGTAATTAGCAATTGCTAGGTTGAATTAACAAGTCAGTGAGATCTCATTTCACCCTTCCACGTTTTGTCAGACATCATTTATAGGAAAAACAGAGGATTCCATAATCCTTATTTAGGTACTATATGACACAGAAAATGCCTATTGCAAGGTTCAACCACTGAACAACACTGTCTGACTAATCATTATTCTAACCTATCTTTCATTTAGATGATTTGACATTGAAAGATACTATGAAATCAACTTATAGATGCAGGAATGAACTAAGTAAGGAACAAAATGAAAAAATATACAAGGCGTGTCAAAAAAAGTACCAATATTTTTTGTACTTTTTGACACACTTTGTATTTTGGAAAGAAAAAATGTTCCATTCATTATTTTTTTTTCAGAATACAAGGTGTTTCAAAAGTAGTACCAAGTTTAAAGCTGTATTTACCAAGATAGAAATGAAGAATGAAGGGAACATTTTTTTTTTTCAGAATACAAGGTGTGTCAAAAAAGTAAAAAAAATCTCAATACTTTTTTGACACCTTGTATATTAAAAATTCTTATTATCTAAATATAAAATAATGTTCTGAATATATATTAGTATCTTGTAGCACCTGGGAGATTAGATGACTATAAGATACAATGAAGGCATAAATATACGAACACATGAATAAATGAAGTAAAAAGCAAGAATATTCAACTACCTTTATTTGAATAAGAAATAAACCCTCTGAATTTTATCCTGAGTGATTTAATTTCAATCAATTCTAAAAGGAGTTAAGAAGTAAAATAATATAATTCTCTGAAGGTTCAGATATAATAGGTTTTGTTTATTTGATATTTTGAATAAATCTTTGAATATTTATGAAGAAATTTATGCCATTTTTAGTTTTATTGGAATTCACTTAAAGGCCTCCTTTGGTAACCATTAAGATTCTTTTTTTTTTCCAAGTTATTATATAAATAATTTCAAGTTATTTATAGAATTTATAATTAACTGAAAATAAATTGTAGAGATTTGTCTAGTCTGATCAATATTCAACTGTGTTGCAAGTTGAATCTGCTTCTGAGAATCCAGATTTGGTAAGTGGTTTAAATAGCAAGTTTGGCTATTCTACTTTGTGGCATGGTCAAGTCTATTTCCAGGATTTTGATTGGTTGGTGGTTTTAGTGTGGATATTTTTATCGATATATACTGAACACTTGACCATTCACAAGAATATTAATATACAGATTTTATTTATTTTTAGCTTAGGAAAATTTGCTTTAGATAAAAAATACTTTAGATAAGATATTAATAGAATCTGAATTACTTTTTTTGGAAAGGTGACCAATACAAGAGAAGGAAAAGGAAGAGAATAGTTGCGGATTTTCACCTATGAAATTTTAAATCACTAATATCTTTATTGATAAATTAAGAGGTTTCCTATAAAGAAGAAGAAGAAGAAAAAAGAAGAAAAAAAGAAAAGAAGAAAAAAAGAAGAAAAAAACCCCAAAAAAACTTGAACATATTAGAATCTTGGCTTTAGGACGATGTAAAAATACCACAATATATGGAAAAAAAAAGAATTTTTTTAAATAAACAAAAAAATAAAAAGGACACATCCTGCAATACCCAGAATGCTTTGAACAAAAGTGTGCCATTTTTTTCTCCCCCAAACTCCTTCCTCGAACACTATGGAGTAAAAATAATCAATAATTGTAGTGACAGTCAAAAACAAAACAAAAAAATAGAGAGAGAGAGGGGGGGATATAGAGAAGGAGAGAAAGGGAGGAGGAAGCCAGAGGGGGGGGCATAAAAAATAAACTCCGCCAAGATGAAATGAAAAGCTTCTTCCTCTCCTTCTTTATCATGTCACCTTCCATTAAAAGGGAAGAAACACTGTGTCTATCCATTGTGCATGGAAGGTGATTGTTGATTCCATAGCCATTTTTGCATAAAAGAATAGTCTTCTGCAATAAATGGCTGATTCTCCATGCATGGCTAAACCAGCTTCGAGTCGAAGCACCATGGCTCAAAGTGGGGATATTGCAAACTGTACTTTTAAGAACGCTGGTTGTAAAGAATTATCTATTGGACTGTTCGGAGAGGGAAAAGTAATTAAATTGGCTTCCTCCATTTCTGCTTTTTAAATTGGAAACTCACAGTTCAAAAGACTTAGCAAGAAAACACTAAAATGAGAGAGAGAGAGAGAGAGAGAGAGAGAGAGAGAGAGATGGATAGAGAGAGAAAGAGAGATGGATAAAGAGAGATGGATAAAGAGAGAAAGAGAGAGAGAGATGGATAAAGATGGATAGAGACAGAGACCGGGAGAGAGAGAGAGAGATGGAGAGAGATAAAAGATTGAACATGAAAACACTAAAATAATGGAGAGAGAGATAGAGATGGATGGATAGAGATGGATGTATAGATAGAGATAGAGAGAGATGGATGGATAGAGATAGAGATAGAGAGATAAAAGATTGAACAAGAAAACACTAAAATAATTTCGATATATATATATATATATTTTAGTGTTTTCTTGTTCAATCTCTCTAATATATATATATATATATTATTATATATATATTAGAGAGGGGAGAGGGGGAAAGGAGAGAAAAGGGAGAGAGGGAGAGGAGAGAGAGGAGAGAGAGGGAGAGGAGGGAGAGAGAGGGGGGAATGGAGAGAGAAGTTTTTGCTTATTGACTAAATGATAAAAGTCATAAAATTGGACTACAATAGTTCTTTGAGGGTTTAATTTAGTAATTATTTATTTGTTCAGTATTGTTCATTTATTCTTTGTAGTTCATTATAACTGAATTATTGGAGACATAAACAAATACTTTAGAAATAATATGAGGAGGGGCGGGGGGGGAGGGGGAAATAGATAAATAAAAGTGCAATTATTCCAAGTAGACAATTATAGAATTAAAAATTAAAAAAACCAAAAAAAAAAAAAAAACCCCAAAAACAATAAAACACAAAAGGGTTATGCATTAAAAATTATTTTAGGGGGTGGGGAAGGGGATAACAAATATTTAAATTGACCATCGCTTTTAGTCTTGACCATATTTATATCGGTCAAAAACAAGAAACTATAAGCATTAAAAAAAAAAAAACTTTTTTTTAGGGGGGGGGGGGGGTTCACTATTGTCTTTTCTATCTGCGACTGCTAGCAAATTTTAGATTTGGTTTGTATCCTTTTTTCACAGAAGGTTTTCTCCCCCAACAAAAAAAGACAGATCCATGGAATGCGGTGGCCATTTTTTAAGCAGACCTCTTCTGCTACTCCATCATCCTGAAATATTATCCAGAGATTGTAACAATAATATACACGAACACAGCATCTTCTTTAGAACGTCTTTTTATGGAAAGGAAAAATAATAAGAGTTCTTGGGGGAACAGCAGGACAGATTTTGATATTCATGTTACTATCAAAATTTAAATAATATATTACAATGATCTAATTTTTGTACGTATGTTACCATAATAAAGTAAATGGCACCTTTTAACAAGAGTTTTTATTGGTGTAAAAAAAAAAAAAAGGAAAAAGGAAAGTCGTCGGGGTGGTCTAAAATCGGTATCAGCCAGCCAGCGAGGGAGTCTATCCACTTTTCACTAGTGCTAGACCAAGGAAATTGTTTTGGCATCTGAGGTGGAGTGCCATAGCTACTGTCAGCTGCTCACGTTATTGCACAGATCCCTGTGCTACTCATATGCTGAGTTGTCGAGAGCCGGTATCGAACCTGGAATCCAGTGGTTCATAGTCAGACGCTCTACCAACTGAGCTAAACCTGCTCTAATTTAGAGAATCAACCATTTCCAATACAATTTTCAGTTTAATAAGAATGGGGGAGAGGTCCCCTGTATTTATGTTCCCGCACAATTGTTAATTTCTCAAGGGAGATAACTATTAAATACTAATATGGTATTCCCCTTATTTATTTGCAATTAATTATAAATGTTGGTTGGTTTATAAGACATGTCAATCCATTGGGTCATTTCATGCTGAAGATGTTTTTGTTTTATTCATTCTTGATGGGTATTCTAATTAGTTTTAAACACATTTTTCTATTTAACCCATAGATGGGACCTTAACAGGAACTACCACTCCGGGTCAGAGTGGACCTGGGAGCAATGGTGATGAAGGGGTGCATCATATTCCCCAAACCTCCAGAACTGGAACCTCACCATCAGTTAGAGTTTAACGTCATACCCAGGATATGAAGACCCTCAGCCACCGCCTTCTAGCACCCGTATGATAAAAAGGGTTGGGGGCTTGTCATAAGAGCAATAGGGTTGGGACAATCATGTAGGTGCTGATCAACCGATTGATTATAGGGCCTATCCGACCACCCTTCTGTTTATCTGAGTTTCACAGAGATTTTTTAAGTAGAATTTTAATTTTTAAACATCTATGTGAATATAAATTGAATCTTTATAATTTTTTCACAAAAAGCTAGACTCAGTAACAGTGAATATGTATATATATTTACTTTGGTGTTAACTGTTTTATTTTCATAATTTCCTCCGGACATACATACATACACACAACTGCCCTTTATATATATTTACCAACCTCTCCGCATGAGCAGGATGGGACACAAGGTCAATTTCTTAAGTGGAGTTCAACAGGTTTGAATTCAGTTTTCCTTCTCCTAGACCAGTTGCCTAACCAAGGTTAAAGACCCTAGCCTGCCCTACTATTTATCCATAACTGAAGCGAGAGTAGGATTCATACCTTTCCCAGGGGTATTAGCGCTAAGTGAAATGCAATTACAACACCCAGGATTTGAACTCAGGGTGACGAGTCCATTTCCCATGACTTTAACCATTACACCACACGCTTCCATTTATACATGTATAGAAGATAGATAATCCACCACCTGTTTCATCCTGGAAGTACTAATTGTCAACCTCTTAACCACTAGGCTATCTCTACTGGATTTACCTCTCAGCAATGTTTTAATGCAGCCAATCATGTTCCAGAACGACTCATTATAACACTGCTTCAAGTGTCTTTGAACAGATATAATCAGATGTGAACCAGCTGAGCCACAACCCCCCCCCCCTTCAGATAAACAGACAGATATTAAAGGTGGATGGAATTCAAGTCAGCTGATTTAAGTAAATTTACCTGATGAAGCATGACACCCACACACCTTTGGATTGTAATAGTCCGTCATTCTGGTGAGACAGACACTTTTTTCTTCTCCTTTTTAATGCTATAACATAAATGTGAAAATAAGTTCAGCAATTTAATAATGCTGATTTTATTTTGGGAGACTTTGAGATATCAAACCGATCATCGAATCGCAGTCAGAAAATGCCAGAAATAGTGTTAGTTAACAAGAAGAAATTTATCAACTAGTGAATTTTACCATTCTAGCAGACCATAAAGTGAAAATAAAGAAAGTGAGAAGACAGACAACTGAAAAAGCTGTAGAACATGAAGGTAATGGTGACACCGGTTGTAGTTGGTGTCCTCAAAGGCCTAGAAAAGAGACTGGGGGAACTGGAAATTAGAGGAAGAATCAAGACTATCTAGACCAAAGCAGTGTTAAAATCAGCTATAATACTTAGTAGAGTTCTGGAAACCTGGGAGACCCGTTGCCACTCAGACTTTGGTGAAAAAAACACTAATTAGAACTGGTGTGAAAAACTCACATAGACTGAAAATAATAATATCTACTCATATCTAAAATAATGTGTCACACATATCACACAGAATCTCATCTTACTAGAGAGTATTTATATACCCACCCAACCCCTTGCCACAGGTAGGATGTGACACAAGGTCAGTTTTATGCCAGAAATAGTGTTAGTTAACAAGAAGAAAAGAAACTTGTCAACTAGTGGATTTTACCATTCCAGCAGACCAGAGAGTGAAAAGACAGATAACTGAAAAAGCTGTGGAACATGAAGTTAATGGTGACACCAGTTGTAGTTGGTGCCCTTCGAACGGCTGTAGAATAGACAAATTCTGCAGAGGAATAACACCTCACGCCATGGGGTGGGGCAACCCGTAATACCCGAGGACAGGATTTTTAGGGTCGAGCAGTCCTATGTGGTGCTGTGATTGACCAAACTGTATTCTTCAAATTCCTCTTATGGTAAACACTAAACCCTTTTTATCATATAGGTGCTAGAAGGCAGTGGCTGAGGGTCAACCAATAGTATTTATTAATACACAAAGTTACTGAAAATTATTTCTATAAAAAACAAATATAATATATATATATATATATATATATATACACAAAATATAATGGTGAACGAATGTGAAAAGTTTTAGCATATGAAGGTGCTCAATGCTAAAATAGCAAAGCAGATTTAAATTCAGAGATTATATTATATATATATATATATATATATATATATATATATATACACACACACACACATAACAAGATTTAGCATTAAATAACCCACAAGGCTTGATATGACATTAAACCAAACAACTAAACCAAACCTATCTTTCAAAAAAATTGTGCACGTTTATTTTTTGATTTTTGATTTGCAATGTTTACTAACGTGTAGAATAATGGTATGAGTAAATGTGATAAAAAGCAATTGAAATTAAGATGAAAGCAATAATTACTAACATTAAGAACAGCACACACACACATTATATATATTGCTCTCTATATAATTAATTTATGAGTTATTATACATTGAGCTCTCTTAGGGATTCATAAAAATCCTTTTATAAATCTATAAGTTTGCATCTACATGAACATACATTGCGGATGTACAGTGAGATTATGATGATCCCAAATAGAATCATCCCCTACTTACCAGACAATTGGATTATTTTACCTTTATATAAATTTTATTTCAACAAAATACATTTAATAATAAGTGTTTGCAACAATCGGATAAATACAATACAGTTTATAAACCTAAGCAGTATGCTAACTCGGAAAAAACATATTGTTGGATAAAAAAAGAGGGAATTTAATCTTGCTAAGTAGTTGGGTTTTTTTGTTTTGTTTTGTTTTTTTTATAAATGGATGAATCTTGACTGCCTATCTTCATCCTAACTCTCTTCTAACCTTTTATTTTAATTTCAATTGTGACCCCCCTCCCTGTCTGTAGTAGTACAAGTAAATGTTGTTCTTATCTCTAATACTTTGTAGATGGCATATAAGGGTTGGTGCTGGCTGGGGGGCATGGGGGGTGAAGGAAAGGAGAAGGAATTTGTTTATTTTTCAATTTGTCTGAAGTATTTCACCCCACCCTCCCAACTCAGGCAATCACATAAATTATATAATTCCTTTAGAGAGAGAAATGATAAATTAAAAACACCCCTATACCTTTTCTTATTCAAAGAAAGTCTTTAAGAATGTAATCAGAAGATTTTAACTTGCTTTAAGATGTAATAAGATTTTCTACACACATACACAGAGAGAGAAGAGAGAGAGAGAGAGAGAAGAGAGAGAGAGAGAGAGAGAGAGAGAGAGAGAGAGAGAGAGAGAGAGAAAATACATGTGGGTGTGAAAGAGATAAAGTCTGAAGTGTATTGTCTTTTCCTTTTAGTTCACTTGACCCACTGCAGATAAGCTAACCAGATTGACCTCCCCTTAATCTAGCTTTTTTCCTCGAACATATTTAGCCTGTTCTTCCTTATCTTTTTATTGAAAAATATCCCCTCAATCACCTAAAGGAAAAACATATATATATATATATATATATATATATATATATATATATATATATATACATACATACATTGAGAATTTGACACACCAGATTATATATATATATTATCAAATATAACTGTTTATACAAAGGTTTTAGTGAGCATCTACCTAAGGTAGATGCTCACTAAAACCTCTGTATAAACAGTTACATTTAATAAATAAAGCTCTTACATTTGTAATTGAGCACTTTATTTTCCTTTATTTCACCTCCGAAAAATTATATTATATATATATATATATCTATAATTTGTCAATGATATCAGTTAAATTGTATTTTTTTTTGCTAAATGAATGTGTCATAGATGTAGCGGAATACACACACACACACACATAGATATATACACACACACACACAAACAACTATTAGATCATTGATAAATCAAATAATATAAGTATTTTACTAAACTCATAAAATGTCAAATTATTTTTCTAAAAACGTTTTTTATTGTTATTTCTTTTGTAATTATTTAATTATCAATGAAGATGAAGTTAGGGAGTTAAAAATAACGTTATCTCCATTCTTCACTTTCACTCAATCATTTATTTATATACCTGTTGATTATCTGCTTTCATCTTTTACCTTTTTTTTTATTTTTTTTACCATTTCTTTCTTATTAAACATTCAACAACCATAAAAAAAGAAAAGCATTTATTTTTAGATTGCTTTTGACAGCATTATTTACATCTTCTCTGTGAAATCAAATGTTGTTATTATATAATATATATATATATATATATATATATATATATATATATATATATATATGTGTGTGTGTGTGTATTGGCGCTTTTTAATAAAAGTAGTAAATAGTTTATGGTTTTGGGAATCCCCAAGAGAAAACGATTTATCAATGTTGAAATGTAATCAAAGTTCCCTTAATCTTCAGTAACAGTTTTGTCTATAAACAACAGAAATAGCACTTACGGCAACATTGTATGAGGTTAGTATCATTTGGATTATTCGGACTATTGTCCTCATCTTTATTGTTACCTGTACATTTCGACTGATGTGCCCTCCTGCCTTCTTCAGGTATTTCTTGTCGTAATCAAGAGCCATCACAGAACTTTGAACCCAACTCTTTAGTATTCCGACAAGAAATACACGAAGAAAGCTGGAGGGCACATCGGCCGAAACGTTGTACATTTAACAATAAAGATGAGGACGATAGTCCGAATGATACTAATTATCAAGCCTCATCTCAAAAATTTAGAGAAATTGTATGAGGTATTCTGAATAAATGTCGTGCAAAACTTAAACTTGTCGATAACTTCACAAACAAAACTTTGTTTTGTTTTACGGCATATCAACCTCGGTGGGTCATTTAATGCTCATAAAATTTTGAAATATTCCTTATTAATGGATACTCAATCATTTTTTATAAACACATTTTTTCTATTTAACCCATAGATAGGACCCTAACAGGTACTACCACTCTGGGTCAGAGTGGACCAGGGAGCAATGGTGATGAAGGTGTGCGCCACATTCCCCAGACCTCCAGAACTGGAACCTCACCATCAGATAGAGTTTAACATCATTCCCAGGGCATGAAGACCCTCAGTCACCACTTCTAGCACATATGATAAAAAGGGTTGGGGCTTGCCATAAGGGCAATAAGGTTGGGACAATCATATAGGTGCTAGGGCTTGGTGTGACCAGCCGATTGATTGGAGGAGGCCTCTTCGACCGCTTGTCTAGCCTAAGTAAGTGGAGTGATACATGTCATGGACACTCATCTACCAGGATTCCATCCTTAAGTATCATGGGTCACCATCCATGGTGAACACGTGGCCCCATTGGGGAGGGGGACTTACCCCTCTGCAGAGGTGCAGTCGGTGTATTTTAAAGCCCCAGCTAATAGGGCTAAACAGAACTGTAATATCAAACTTGTTTTTTACATTATCATACAGATGCCTTTTTTCTTTTTAAGGATTCCCTAATTTGAATTTTCTCATTAAGATTTTCTATTTCATTAGGGGTCAGTTTAGTTCAGTAGGTTCAAAGTTCCAAGTTTAATACTGGTCTTCGCCAACTCAGCACATGAGTAGCACAGCTTGGGTAATATGATCTGTGCAGTAAAGCATCTGAGAGCAGACGGTAGGTATGGCGCTCCACCACAGTAAAAACAATCTCCCTGGCCTAGTGCTAGGGAAAAGGGGATAAACTCCCTCACTGTTCGGCTGATATCAACGATAGGCCACTCTGCATACTTTGCCATTACTTACTCATTTTTTTTTTTATTAGATATATTTATTTATAGCATATCATTATTTGACTATTATATGTATGGAACCCATCTCTTTCTCCTCCAGCTATAAGTAAAATTAGTAGGGCAGACTGGGTTCTCTAAGCTTAGTATGTCAACCTATATCCGAGAAGGAAAACCAGCTGTAATTGACCTTGTAGCGCATCCTGTGGTGGAGGGGGTGGTAAATGCATACAGGTATCTATTCAGCTTAACAGTCTGGCACATGGCCATGAATATGGAGCACCCAGTGACTATCAAAATCTTAATGGTCTGCAAAACTATCTTGCTAAATCTACTTCTCCACAAGGAAACAATTTTTCTTATTGATATTAAGAGAATCACATAAATATATAAGAAATGCAGGTATTTATCCAACCTGTTCGCCACAGGTAGGATGTGACGCAAGGTCGCTAGTATGGAGCATCCAGTGAAGATCGAACTCGCTATTCACAGTAGTTAATGGATCTGCGAGACTAGCTTGGTAACCATTAAACAACGATGGGTGCCTTAAATATATAAGAAACGTATTCTGAAACTTTCATACTTTAACATGTTGAGAGTGCAAACAGGTGAAATAGTATACATTCTAACTTAATAATAATAATAATAATAACTTGTCAACTTGGAGGATTTTGCAGTTCCAGCAGATCACAGGGTGAAGATGAAGGAAAACGAAAAGATGGACAAATACCTGAACCTTGCCAGAAAACTGAAAAACTATGGAATATGAAAGTCAAAGTGATATCAATTGTAGTTGGTGCACTTGGAACTGTCCCAAAAAGATTGGAAAAAAGTTTGGAAAATCTGGAAATCAGAGGGAGAATTGAGACTATCCAGACTACTGCACTGCTGCAATCTGCCAGAATACTCAGAAGAGTCCTGGAGATCTAAGGAGACTTGTTGCCACTCACTCAGACTCCAGGGAAATACCATCAGCTAATGCTGGTGTGAAAAACTAATAATAATAATAATAATAATAATTATAATCTGGCGTATATATGTTACCGTAAAAGAGAATTGCACATTGTAGCAGAATACTTATTAACAAATCAGTATTAAAATGATCTTAGAGAATAAAGCAATATTCAATCTAATTTGCAGCAGTTGTTCAATTGCGCTCACCCGATCGCTATAATTTCTTAAGAGAGAGAACCATTAAATTTTAATTATAGAATACTTCTCTCGTAATATAAATTCTATAAATAGGATTGAAATGTGATTACACACCGAGCTTAATGACACCGATGGTGTTTTTAAATGAGTAACAACAACAATAACAGTAGTAAAGTAAGTAGCTCAGAAAATAGACATAACCAGGTGGGAACGGCAATCAACAAAAAACTGTGCAAGGATTTTTGATTTGACCATGAAGATTAGTGGTATAAATAAAAAGCAGAAACTATCCGAGAGAATAGAAAAAGTAAAAAAGGATCACCCAAAAGACCGGATCAATGTCGGCGTTCCAGATCAAAAGGATTAAAATTTTGAAATCTATAGAAAAAATACCCAAACTTTGTCAGAAAACTGAATTGTGTGATATAAAAGAGACAACAGTTTTTCTTTGTTTTTGTTTTTTTTGAATATCCCTGAAAGATTATTAAAGAAAAAGAAAAAAAAAAAAACAAATAGGGGAAAAAAGAAAAAGAATCCAAACAAGAATTGAAACTGGACGTATCATTTGAAACTCAGAAAAAGAAATCCCGGACAGAATGTTGTAGTGACGAGACTTGCTGTCACTTATTCCGAGTGAGAAGTACTAGATATTATTGGTGTGAAAACTCAACCAGTACAAAGTACGTATTTTAAAAAAAAAAAAAAAGTCAGAAAAAAAAGAAGCCAGCCACAAGTGAGAAACCTTAACTTCTCTCCTTAACACCCAAAGCAAAAAACGAGTGGCAAAGTGAAAAGCATTCTCAACTGGTAAAACAAGCAAGACTTATTTGTTGTTACGTTTCAAAATGGGTCGACTTGACAAATTCCGTTTCTTCTTCTTTTTCTACTCCACCCCCCCATCTTTACTTCATTCTAATTTCTTTCTTTTTTTTCTTTCACACTTTTTTTTTCAGAACATCTGCCTTTCTCTTTCTGTGCTAGTATTTCCCCTGACCCAAGCATGGAAAGTGTCAAGTTCCAGCTGTTTTGATTGAAACATTTTTTTTTCTTAAAAAAAGAAAAGAAAAGAGAAAAGTACTTTATTTTGTACCTAAGAGCAATTTAAGATATAAAGAAAACACCAACCATCATCTCATATCAATTTCTTTGTGCCTATCCTTTAAAGACTTGATTAACGTCAATTCTTAAATATAAAATTGTTTTTTCTTTTCTTCCCATAAATACAGGAAAACCGAATGCACATTTCTTTCAAACAATTTATTGTCATTTGCATTCACCTCACTAATTCTCCCTGTATGACGCGTGTTAACTGTTTTATTATATATCGAGTTGAGCAAACTCCGTAAGGGGAGGTAATAACATTTTTATTTTTTTAATTTTCAAACTATTAACAAAAATCAGGGAATTGTCCGATTTTAATGAAATTTTCACTACTTTATTCAGTGATGACTTAAACCTTATAATGAATAGATTATTTTATTTTTAAAAATTGGAAAAAAAAAAAAGTTTTTTTTTTTTTTTTTTCAATTTAGAATCTACGGCGGGGATTGACCTTTGTTCATTTGAATAAAAAATTTCCGGTCCCTAATTTTTTTACATTTCTAGAAAGATCAAATCCTGAAGAACATATAAAGAAAATAAAAATTCAATACCCGAAAAAAGTGATTTAAAAGTTATTTTCTTAAAACTCAAAAATGATTTATGTAGCATGTTTTTTTTTGTCCCCCCCGTAAATTTTTAAAACAATATTTTTCTTTGAATTAATGAAAAAAAGAAAAAAAAAAGAAAAAAGTATTTTTTTTCTGATTCAATTGGCCTATTTTTATTTACTTCTAAATTGAATAGTGAATTTTAAACGTCTGGAAGCATGTATGTCTAAGTCAATATTTTTACCAGAGATGAAGCTCTATTTTATATATGAAAAATGTAAGTTTAAAAATTACGGAAGACAAAAAGACGTCTTTTTTCAAAATATCCAGGTTTTTAGTCTGGGGCCTGAACAACTGTTCAGTATTGTTATTTTTTCTTACGTGTTTTGGCCAAGCATTATAACTTTACAGTAGGAATTTATTTATTTATTTATTACAAATGTAGCTTCTATAACTTTGCCTAAATCGTAAATTAATATTTTCCCATTTTGAGCAGACAACTCTTGTAAATAAATAAATAAAATTAAATAAGTAAAACCTTTTAAAAGATCTTGACAATACCTTCTTTTTGAAACTAGAAGCTGTGTTTAAAATGTTTTTCAACTTTCAAGACATTTTGAGTGAGCTTAATCTGAAGTGCACACAATTACTGTTGCCTTGTGCCAGACTAGACTAAGCACACACACAACATACGTGATAATGTGTTAATATATTTTCTTGTACTTCTTGATTTTATCTTATTCTTTATTTTGTTTAAATTTAAGTTTCGTAGTTGAGATTTCTTGTTGTGATTGCTTGGTTATCAATTTATTCTGATGATGAACAAAATACTTTGAACTTTAAACACCTGTTAAGCTATTGTTATTTATAAAAAAAAATTAAAAAAAAGGAGGAAAAAGTGCAAGAATTAAAATAAAAAAAAACTGCAATACCCCCCCTCTACAACATTTATTTAAAATAAATATTTTGGACAGTGGAAACTAAAAAATGCCACTAGTTGAATAAATGTAACACCACCAGAAGATGACTTGATGGGACACGGCTTAAACACCGTAAACGTATTAGAAGCCATAATAATAATAATAATAATAATAATAATAATAATAATAATAATAATAATAATTAGCAGGGTCCCGGGATATACCACGGTATGATAATTTACCTATTATATTTTATATGTATGATTAAAGCTACGCAAATGCATAATAAGCTTGATTTAACTCTCTCCTCTCTCTTAAAATAATTTTCTTTCTGATGTACAGCATGTTCATTTCTTTCCTCGCAGTAAAGACAAATAGTCCATTTTACCTGAGTCTCAACAGGGCGTGACGCACAGTGGTGCGCGCGTTTTATATATATATATATATATATATATATATTAATATATATTATATATATATATATTAACCAAAAATCAGGGAATTATCCGATTTTATTGAAATTTTCAGTGTTGATTTATCAATGAATGCATCAATTATTTCATTTCATGGAAATCGGATAATTTCCTGATTTTTGGGTAAAATTTTTTCAATCGCGAAAGTTATATTAATTTTGTAAACACGCCATCTTTAAAATAAACAGCATTTCAGGCTATACGCGATCGAAATTTACCGAAAAAATCATTTTAAATGTATTAAAAATAAATTACATGTGTAATATTATTATTTTCTATTTTTTACTGATGCTCATTATGTTACTACTTTTCGACTTAGACAAAAATTTGACCTTAAATAATCGATTTAATTATTTTTAATTGTTTTTAAAAATGAATAGCAGCCGAATTTTTGGGTATACCTAATGCTGACAATTAAAAAAAAAGAAGGCCTTCTCCATAAATGGGCTTAAGTACTAGCGGGGATAATAAATATCTTCATTAATACTTATCTCCTTATGAATAAGAAATAAAAGGGACACACACACACACAATCTTCTTCTAAGTAGGTAGTCTAAAGATATTAATGATAAAATTCACAATCCAAAGTGTACAATGCGTAAGAAAGAGGGTAATAAGAACAAGTGTCCTCCCCACTACAACCCCCTCCCCCTATACCTGCACGTGACAATCGCTTGACTATCTAAGTGACAATGACCACTCATAGTTAACACATACAATAATTAAGACCACTTGTTGTCAGACATGAAGTAGGGTGTTCACACCCGCGCACGTGTATCTGAGTTCCATTATTATTGTTATCATTATTATTATTATTACTAGCAGGACCTGTGGATATACCACAGTACGTTAATTTAATTATTCTATCTTTCCCCTACTCTTTCTTTCTTTCTGATATTTTTCTGTGTAGTATATCCTTTTTCTACTTTTTTTCAGAATGGTCCATTATTTAGCTGAGGTGACGACACTCATAAGAAATAAGAATTCGGCGGATAAGCAAGACCAAATGATTAGGATTTACATTTTTGCATTTCCTCTTGGACGGTCTTATCTTTAACCAGAGGGTGTTGCAAAATGATAACACGAGTATTATTATATAGATTATTATTATTATTATTCGATGATGATGATGATGATGTTGACAGTGTTTGAAGTTTACACAATAAGAGGCAATTGCAAAAATTACCACCCTCACCCGTCATTTCTACCTGGTATTTATTTACAAGCAGAAAAATAAGTACTGGACCCGTTAAGTTGTTTTACTTAAATAAAGTGAAACACTCTTTTTATCCTTAAATATTTTCTAGCTTATAGATTATCAAATTGGCTCATGGAAAAAAAGAAGAAAAAAAAAGTACGTGTGATTGTGTGTGTGTGTTTAAGATTAGTCTATATAAATTGACCCCCCCCCCTCACACATACACAATGAAGATCAGGATATTGTCACAATAGATAAATAAATAAATATCCAAGTTTGTTCAGGGTTTTTAACGTGGTTTCTTACATTACCCCCCAAAAAAAAAACAAAAACAAACAAAACAAACTATATTATAAACACCCGATTTTTTTTATGTGCGTTATCATAACGAGGAAAAAAGGCACATCGTAGCTAGACCTGCTGAAATCAGCTAGAGTACTCAGAAAAGTCCTGGAGACTTGATGAGACTTGTTGTCACTCAGACTCCAGCGAAAGACCATCAGCTAATGTTGGTGTGAAAAACTCACAGGAGTGAACATATCTTTTCAGCTAGTATATTAGGTATGAGACCTGTCAACTGTTCCTTATATTTAAAAATTCATTTTATTTCCACTGAATATTAATATTCTTTCTAGTCCAGAGATGGAGCATTCACTACTGTTTTGCATAAAATATAAATTGAAAGTTTTTTTTTTGTTTGTTTTTGTTTGTAGAAACAGAATACAAAGTAAATAGATTATAAATAAACATGGGAGGAAATGATTGGTAATCATAACAACAATGGGGCATTTACAAGACTTACGTCTAGTTTCTACGTTGTTTTTTTTTTTTAATCAATATTTACTTACACTCCATTACTAGTAATAGCGAGTTCGATCCTCGTAGGGCACCCCATTAAAAAAGAAAAAAGAAAAAAAGAAAGACCTTGTGTTAATCCAGCCTGATGGGAAGTCAGGAACATATTTTTATTTTTTATTTTAAAATATTCACTTATACATTTGAAAACATGTATTATTTATTTTGTTACCTTTTTTAAATCACGTTTTTTATTATTTTTAAAATGAATTTCTTCTTCAATTGTTGAATTAAAACTGTGGGTTTTCCGATTGATTGATTTTAACGACATGACGTGGGGTTAGGAAATCGCGTTCATATTTACATTTTTTGTGTAGCTATTTCTTAGGATTTTTTTTTTTTGCACACGGTCTTAATGAATACGGATAATTTTTAAACATCTATTTATTGAACCACAGATGTGACTACCACTCCGAGTCAGAGTGGATCTGGGAGTAATGGCAACAAAGGGATAGTCTACACTACCCAGGGACCAGAACTAGAGGCGCGCCATTATATGTAGTTCCAGTATCATATCCAGGATACGCATGGGATTCGAAATAAAGTTAACTTAGACAATGTTTGAACTTGCAACCATACAATTTAATTTAAGAGGATGAATAAGCTGGTTGAAAATGTGATTGAAAAAAGAAGAAAAAAAAGTGAAAGAAACTAGATAAAAATTGCCGTAATTAAAGAAAAGAAAAAAGAAAAGGTAAAAGAAAAAGAAAAAAAAAAGAAAAGGAAAAAGAGCAAAGAAAAAGAAAGAAAGGAAAAAAAGAAGGAAAGGAAAGAAAAAAAAGGAAAGGAAGAAAAAAGAAAAAGAAAAGAAAAGGAAAAAGAAAGAAAAAAGAAAGAAAGGAAAAAAGAAAGGAAAGGAAAGAAAAAAGAAAGGAAAGGAAAGAAGAAAGAAAGAAAAAAGAAAGAAAAAGAAAGGAAAAAGAAAGGAAAGAAAGGAAAGAAAAAAAAGGAAAGAAAAGAAAGGAAAGAAAAAGAAAAGAAAAAGGAAAGAAAAAAGAAAAGAAAAAGAAAGGAAAGAAAAAAGAAAGGAAAGGAAAGAAAAAGAAAGGAAAGAAAGAAAAAAGGAAAGGAAAGAAAAAAAAGGAAAGAAAAAAGAAAGGAAGAAAAAGAAAGAAAGAAAGAAAAAAGAAAGGAAAGAAAGGAAAGGAAAGGAAAGAAAAAAGAAAGGAAAGAAAGGGGGAAAAAAAAGAAAAAAAAAGGAAAAAAAATTTTTCTCATGAGGTATTTCCCAGTTACAAAACATGGAAACAATTCTGCTTCAATTATTTCAAGCTCGATGGGTACTTCACGTGGTCTCTAAAATGGTTAGCAAGCTAGATTATCAGATCATTGTTAGTGAGTTCGATTCTCACTGGGTGCCTCAATACTTCTGGTCTACTGGCACAACTATTTCAACCTCTTAAGTAACACTTTCGTGTTTGGCAAAAGAGAGAAAAAGTCGCAGTGAAACTATAAAATATACAATTAACTTAGTAAACTACTAAAAGTAGATTTATTCATCTTGACGGAAACAAAATGGAGATTATGTTTCTATCAAATAATATAATACACTAGGTACCTCCAATTTGCCCTGGGAAATTTACCCCCTCCCCCCTATATTTAACACAATGAAACTTGCATAAAAGGTTTATATTATCTTGAAAGGTTCTGTCTATTCAAAAGAAGAAACACTATTAAAAAAAAACAAAAAACTACTAATGATTTGTAAAAGGATTTTTCAGCTTACGGAATTAATGAAAATTATGAACGAAAACAATGTTTACATTTTCGCACCGTTAAATCAACTGAAATCTAACGTAACCAAAAACAAGTTACAACTAGAGGCTTTTTAAAAAAAAATCTATGAAAAATCAATTAATGGTCCGATTTTCACGAACATTTCCATAATTACTTACCTTTTGATGAAAATATGTTTGAAATAGATTTTTCCTAAAAATTATTACGAGATATTTTTTTATGGGGTCTACCCCCCTATTTTATTTTATGAAATATGAAAAAATAAACCCACAAAAAACGACTTTTACTTCTTTTTTTAAGTATGTATTGTATTAAATACACACTTCAATAAAAAAAAACATTGCTGTAGTAAACAGTGGGTTTCACAGTATTTGTCCATATGCGATAGAGAAAAATAAAAATTCTATATTTTTTCCGTAATTCCCCCAACTGTATTTGACCCTCACACAAGTCTCTTAATACACTTGTGTTCCTTTTTTCTTTTTAGACCTTAGTATACAATTTCAACCTACACACGACTAGTTCTTTTTTAATTTTTTTTTTTATTAACTGCAGAGATGCTGATAGGTACGCGTCCTGCGTCCCAGTGTTTTTCTTTGTTCTTCCCTCACCATTTCAAGCTAGTTTCTTAGAAACGAATGACACAGGATAGGTTACAAAGATAGGAGTTAGACGGCTTTACTTGTTTCCATAGATCATATAAAAAAACCTACAATCTATTAAAAAACTTTAGTTGGGGCCCATTAATTTTCCCGGGGGCTCATTCAAAGCAAATATGTGCGTCCCAGGACGCACTAAACCAAAAGAATAATGAAAACAAAAAAGAAGTCCTACGAAAAAGTTATCCAGTTGATTGAAATCAAAGCTAAATCAAATTAATCAGACTCTAAAAACCTTTAGGATTATAAAACAAACGAAAAACAAAACAAACTACTACTACCACTACTACTAAGAAGGCAGAGGGTAAATGAATAACCAACAACAATACAGAAAGTTGTTTTTTTTTTTAAGCGAGACATTCAACTCCACTCATCCATAAAGCTTAGGATCAGATTTGTTCCGGATGAATAAAAAGTCTGAACAATCAAATTTCAGATTAAAAACAAGAAAGCAGTGTCTGTGCAGAAAGCATATCCCAGGTCTATGACATGTTTAATGTATCATGAAGGAAATTCTGAATTAATAAATCATAGTAAAAATCAGATTGATGCCTATTATTTACTCAAGTTTAGTATATAAGCACAAGGCCATTAAGTGAAGGGTACCCGGAGAGGATCACACACTCTGTAATAAGGAACTGCCAGATGAGAGAACGATATTTAAACAGAGATAAGTTTCACAGGTTTTAAAACCCGAACAAAAATACATTCAGATCTTTATTGGAGTAAGTAAAGAATTTTAATAGACAACGCATAGAGAGCTTCTATCTATTTAAATTTTACAACAAATAAACGACTAAGGCCGGTCGTAAATTGTAAAGAAGCGAGGGGGGGGGGAGAAGAACAAAAACGCGAAACTAAGGACGAGACAGTGTGAAATAGCTATTTATTTACTAAGTTTAATTTAGATGTAGCACAAGATCAGAAGTATGGGGAACCCAGTGAGAATCTAACTCAATAACAATAATCTGCTAATCCTGCTTGCTAACCATTGTACCATAATATGAAATAGTTTTAATGTAGAATGTAATAAATTAATGTTTAAAAGAGTACGCGAAATACACACACACACACACATATATATATATATATATATATATATATATATATTTTGAGGATATGTGCTTAATTGAAGTCATACCTAATTTTGAAAATTAATTAGTTAATAATTATTGAATTTAGGCGGGCATATATGTTCAAATGTAAGGCTAAACAAATTACTTAACCTCATACATACACACACACATATATATATATATGTATATGTATGTATACATATATATATATATATATATATGTGTGTATATGTATGAGGTTAAGTAATTTGTTTAGCCTTACATTTGAACATATATGCCCGCCTAAATTCAATAATTATTAACTAATTAATTTTCAAAATTAGGTATGACTTCAATTAAGCACATATCCTCAATATATATATATATATATATATATATATATATAACCCATTGCAGAGAAAGATGACAGACAAGACAAATAACATAAACACGGAAGGCAGGTGGTTTAATTTTTTTTTTTTTTTTTTTTTTTTTTACACACTTTTTCGGGGTTTGGAATTCCAAATTATTGTGGCAGTTTAAAATGTATTTCCCTATTTACATACACACACTTTATACCGAAGAGAACACACACACACACACACACAGTTGGGCTTTGGGGGTGAACCAAGATCGTGGACATCCCCAGAGAGAGAGAGAGAGAGAGAGAGAGAGAGAGAAGAGAGAGAGAGAGAGAGAGAGAGAGAGCATGTGTGTGTGTGTGTGTCGTGTGTGTGTAAACTCTTTTCTGGATCGGCACTTACATCCCAAGTGGACTCGGATTAGTGATGGGGGAAAAATAGGAAGCGGGAGAGAGAAGGGTCTTTAGATGGTGGCACCTCGAGTAGCAGTTTTATGAATCGTAGTCAGGGAGTGACAGAAGAAGTGAAAAAACAGACAGGCAGAGAATTCAGTCCCCCACCTCCCGACCCTCGGATTCACTTTGGGGACAGGGGAAGAAAAAAGCATTCGAGCTTTTCTCTTTCATGCTATTATCTGGAAAAAGGAGGGAAAGCAAAGACAAGGCAAAAAGTTATCGGCTCCCTCATTCGGTGTTCGTGTGTGTGTGTGTGTGTTGTGTGTCTGAATATTTATAGTTTCGGAGAGGAGGAGGAGGTCAGAATGATAGTGTGTGTGTGTATAGACAGGCGATAGTTTGTTTATCTGCAGAAATGGGAGGCGGTATCTTTGTTAGTAAGAGACGAAGATATGAACATTAACTTAAATATCTAAATCTATTTCGTGTTTTTCTAGGTTTAATAGAATTTCAAAGCATTAATGTGTGTGTTCACTTGTCTATTTTCAAAGATATTTGTATGTATCGTTTTAAATTTGTCTTTTCTCCCCTCAAAGAAAGATGCAAAAAGAAAAAAAGAAAAGAACTTTGGATTATGAAGTAATTCTAAATTTATTGACTTCACCCGTACTCCAATTTTTCTGAAGAAAAAAAAATTACACCGCTTTCGTCTGTTTTTTATTTTTCAAGTGCAAATTAAGAGGAACATGGAATTTAGAAATTTGTTAGATTCTACGATTGTTTCTCTAAGTGAACTTTTTTGTGCAAAAGAATTCTTGACTTCAACATTTTTCTCAAAAGAGCACCTATTTTTTATGAGCATTATTAGTCAAGAAGGGGGGTGGGGAATCCGCCCGAATAGAAAAAAAAATTAACCTCACAGCTCGCCTCATGTTAACATTCTAAGTGTAAAGATAAGTATTGAGAGGTGTGTGTGAGAGAGGCAGAGAGAGGGAGAGGGGCAGAGAAAGAGAGGTTGTGTGAGAGAGGCAGAGAGATAGAGAGAGAGGTGTGTGTGTGTGAGAGAGAGAGAGGTGGTGAGAGATAGAGTGTGTGCGTGTTTAAGAAAGAAACTTAAATCTATGTACGTACACCCTGTAGATTTTACAAGTTACAAGTATCAAACTTATAAAAAAAATGCGGGAAGGAAAGGAAACATTTTTGCCTTCATTTGAAAAAAAAAAAATTGTTCTTTTTCAAACAGTTACATGATAAAAAAAACTATCATTCTAAATGAAATGAAAACCCCCCAAAACTTCACGGCCTGAAATCTACCCCCATAACCTACACTACATAGATTAAAAAACAAAAAAAACTTTTTTAATACTATTTGATCAATGACAACAAAATATAATAATTTGAATTACAATTAAGTTTTATTATTTGTCTGAATTTTGAGATGAGGCTTGATGTTTATTTAGGTTTTTCGGACTGTTATCCTCGTCTTTATTGTGGTACGTAAAAACCTTGTATTTTTACATACCACAATAAAAATGACAACCCGAAAAATCAAAACAAGAATAATTAAATTATTTGGTTGGCAGATGTGTCGGTAAAATCAACTGAAAGTTTAAGTTAAAAAAAAAAACAATTTTTTAAAATTACGATAAATCAAAATTCTATTTCCAAAAACAGACCCCCCCCCAAAAAAAAGTAAGTTTTATCTTAATTATTCACCTCCAAATTATATCCTCAAATCAAAAAGCCCCAAAGATAATTTAACTTAAGAAATCAGACAGAAGCAGACCCTAAAACCCTTCAGTGTCTAATCAATGATTATTAAATCATCCATTAAGCTTAGCCGTGGCACAAAATCAGAAGTATAAGGCGGCACCCAGTGAGGATGTAACTCATTAGTAATAAATATGTTAGTCTAGCTCGCTAACCATTTTTACCACGCGAGGCGCTCCTACGAAACTAATCGTATCTTAAGCGACACAAGAATACTGTAAACTGTAAACACAGGGCATCGAGAGACGATCGAAATCGCTTATATTGATTGATCTGCAAAAACTACCTTGCTAACCAGTGCACCACGGCGAAGTGTAACCGCCCACCCCACCCATTCTTGCGGATATCCCATTAGGGATGTCCAATCTGCCGTGTCAAATAAAGGTAAATGATAAAATACATAAATATTCGTGAAAATTTGACTGTTTGTTGATTTTTCATAGAATTTAAAAAAAATAATAATAAATAAATAAAAAAAACATAAAAAAAACGGTAGTCATAACTTGTTTTTTGGCTACGTTAAATTTCAATTGATTTAATGGTGCGAAAATGTAAACATTGTTTTCGTTCATAATTTTCATAAGCTGAAAAATCTTTTTAAAAATCATCAGATTTTTAAAAAATGTTTCTTCTTTTGAATTGCCCCAAAATTTTGAAGATATTTTAACCTTTATTCAAGTTTCATTGTGTTAAATATAGGGGGGGGGGATAAATTTGACACGGCAGATTGGACATACCTACTGACCCTTATAGAACTGGATAAAAGACAATTATTTAAAAAGAAAGTCAATGTCTAACCAAAAAACGGAGAATCTTTTTTAAGCGAGAGATTTTGCGCGACTTTACTCATCTGAAAAGCTTAGCATTAGATGGATAAATAAAAATTCTGGAAAAAAAATCAAATTTCAGATTTCAAAGCGTAAATATCCGAAAGTAAAAAAACAAAGAAAAACAAAAAAAAAAAAACAAAACAAAAAACAAAACAAAAAAACATCCCAGGACCATGATATATTTAATGAATTGTGAAGATAATCCCGAATTAATAAAACCTGTGTAGACTTAAACCAGGCACATAGTCTCTAGACAGTAAAACAATATTAATGTAAATAAATAAATAAATAAATAAATAATCTACCCCCATGTTGGACTGAAAAAAAAAAATCCCTCAAGAAGGAAAGGGAAAACTTATTTGATATATACTATTTCCTTCTACGAAATTAATGACATTAACAGTAAGCACATAGACATCTTTATGGGCCATGTAGCAGCAAGCAAGTTTCCTTACCGTTCATTCATTGGTACACATCAGCTACGATGATCTTATCAACAAGGGTTTTAAGTAATTTCTCTATAAAGTGAGAATAAGGAGCTTCACCAACCCGACGCCAAGATTAGAATTGAGATTTGTTCATATACAACAAAGATTGAAGCATAATTTTCAAACAAACTCATCAAGAATGAAGATTTTAATTTTATTTAATAATTAAATTATTTGGTTGGCAGATGTGTCAACAAAATCAACTGAAAGTTTAAGTTAAAAAATAATAGAATTAACAAAAAAAAAAAAAAATACGATAAATAAAAATTCTATTTCCAAAAAACAAACAAACAAACTGAGTGTATAAGTAAAGTAAAGTAAATATAGGGAAACGCCGTGTGAAATAGATATCTGGTCCGTCCTAAGCTTTGTTTAAGATCATGGGAGCAACCCCTACCCTTAGATCCCTGTGAATTGGCAAAGTATGAAGAGACAAAAAACGGAAGAAAAAATAATTGTTTTATTTCTTTGTAAATTGATAATTAGGTATGCATCATAGTTTTACAGCCGGGCCTGTTCACACTTTAAATTTAAGGGGGGTGGGGGAAAATAAAGATTGAAAAACAAACAAACACCATAGTCCCATCCTCTCCCTTGGCCACTAAACTGCCCCTGGGCAAACACATTCTCCCCTAAAATCAAGTGGACCACGAGGAAATTTCTCACATCAAAACCTCTTAATTAATCTCGGAACTATATATATTTATATATAATATATATATATATATATATATATATATATATATATATATATATAATCAATTGATAAACATTAAACAAATAAGGAGTGTAATAAAGTTAAACGAAGAATACTGTGGGACATTCACACTAAATAGTGAATAAAAATAAATTTTAGTAATTCAATCGTCACATTTTTGTCTTATAAACAAATACCAGTTTTGATAAACGTTGTCTTTCTAACCTCATCAGAAAACTTTAATAAACATATGAAACAATCATACTATTAATACAATTTAAAGAAGAAAATATATTTTTTAAAAAAGAAAGGAAAAAAGTCTAGAGACAAATGATAAATAAATAAACAAAAGATGGGCCTGTCGATGTGGTTGAGGTATTTGAATATTTTCCAGCAGCACCGGTCGTCAGTTTTTGGGACCAGGTATAAGCCAGGATTTCTAGGCCCGAATAACATGTAAGATTGGGACGATACAATTTCACTACCCCAAGCATTTAAGGCCTTGTGCCATACTAAGCAAATAAATTTTACGGTAAAAATCGTTTCAAGTCACGAACTGAGTTTTTACAATTGAAAATATCTTAGGCCAGATAAATTGTATTGTAAAAAGAATAATCACGTATGTGTGTTACTGTTCACACAAGCATTTAAAAATATCTACTGAAAACGATGTCATTAAAGAAAAGAAAGTCTACCAACAATATACACGCCCAAGTTTGTTTTTTTTAACCAATTTTATTCCACTAAATTCAATATGTATGTAGACATTTTTTCGAATCATTTAATTCATCATCAAATTAGTGAACTAGAAAACTTTGATTCAGAGAACCCTATGAAAAATAATATAATAAAGAAAATTTTAAAAGAAAAAATCCAAAAATAAACAAAAACAATTTCAAAAACCTATTTTTTTCTTTACCTAACCGTCTAAGAACTTAATCATGAATGAATCATTGAATCACTTTAAAATATTTTAAAGAATTATAGTGACAACAAAACTAAATTGAAATGTATTTTTTTTTAAATACACAAAAGGGAAGGAATGATATATATTAAGACAAGGGTATAATGAATTTATTTGACTAACTGCTTGGACCCCGATTTGAAACCCAGATGCTCCCAACGTGAGGTAACAAGAAGTATTTACTTGAAATAGATGCGTTCACATTCCATGTTTTACCACGTTTGAGCTGTGTACAAATCTACGAGAAAGAAAATGCCATCATTACCTACACAACACATTTACACCCTTCCCTAGAGCATGGCGATTTTACACGTACATAAATACACAAGGCCGCAGTATACCTAAAAATAAATACTTTATACAAGACCAAGATTCCTGCTCATAGTCTTAGAAATGTACTCCCTACAAAAATCGGATAGTTTAAAAAAAAGAAGCGGACTCCCCACCCCTTATTTAACTAGATAAGCCCTGACACTAACCCAAGTAGGTAGGTAAGTAGTAAAAAAAAGGACAAAAATCTGAAATACTGGGTGTTTAGCGGTGTTTTTTTTTTTATTGACAATATTTTACAGGAGGAAGGAGAAATATGCGTATTCATTGGAGTGTGTGTAGGGGGTGGGTAAATCCCTTCACCGTCTCCTCCTCTTTTATCATCATCATCATCATCCTCCACATTTTTACTTAGAGACTAAGTGTTTTTTCTCTCCTCCTCCCAACCTCTACCACAAAAGCCGGTAAGGAAGTCCCAGAAAAAAAAGCCTTTTCTACAATGGTTATATTCATCAGCGAGAGAAACACGAGGAGGAAAAGGAGGGGGGGCTACTATGAACTTCTGAGAGAGAGAGAGAGAGGGGGGGGTAGAGAGAGAGAGAGACAGAGAGGGGGTAGAGAGAGAGAAAGAGAGAGATGAATACTGAACTTAACTCGCCTTTGCTGAGAAGAACGAAGAAGCAGATTTTCGTTGACCTCAAAATCTACACCATCAAGTTTATAAATAGAACCGAGCTTTTCAAAGTGCGTGGTAGATGTGCGTGTGTGCTGGTCTTATTCTCCGAACGAAGAAAGGAATAGGAAAAGATTTTTTTTTTTTTTTAACTTAAGACGGGAAAAAGTACCCCCCTCACTTTAAATAAACGCTATAAGTTGGGTGGAAAAAAGTCAATTTTTCTTAGATTAAAAAAAAAAAAAGTACACACCTTGTACGTTTCCAAAATTCTGACTAATTTATTAATTAGAATAAAAACTTTCTATCGTCAGAAAAATAAAACAAATTGTAGTTCTTTTTTTAACTACTTTTATTTTATTTATTTGTATGTGTGTGTGTGTACTTTTT
>CM042141.1:81244609-81302109 GCA_023376005.1 Doryteuthis pealeii | reverse complement strand
TTAAAGCAACCGGATATTGATGGTGTAAATGAAAAACATGTCCTTTCTTAATCGAGATTAAAAAGGGGTGCCTTAAGGTCATATGGTCGAGTTAATCTTTAAGCGGAGTAAAACTGGTTTGAATTCAAAGTTTTCCGTCTTCTAGACTGGTTGCCTAACCAAAGTTAAAGAACACAGTCTGTCATACTATTTACCCATAGCTGGAGAGAAGAGAAAGAACAGATGCGTTCATGCCTTTCCCAAAGTCATTAGAGCAAAGTGAAACGCAAATAGCCTCGTCCAGGATTTGAACTTGGATTGCAGATTCCATTTCTTAAGATAATAAACGTTAAGTAATGTGCACCAAAGTCACACACATGGGTCACCTAGTGAGAAGCCAAACCACTACATAAGTAGTTATAGCCTGTGAAACTATCTTAGTAACTAACCACTGCCCCAGGGTGAGGATATTTCATGTAATATTCCCCCCCAACCACAAGGGAATTAAGAAGCTTTATTTTTAGCTTAATAGTTTATAAACTCTGTGTGTGTGTGTGTGTGTGTGTGTGTGTGTGTGTGTGTGTCTAAAAAGCACCTACCTATCTAGCTAACTAGCCTATCAGTTGAGACGAAAAGCTATTAATTCATTTTAAAAATAGCAATCGGTCCGAGTGTGCAGGAGAGCAGAGCGGGAACAATTCTTCCTATACTTACATACCTCGAGGGAGAAAATTTATTCATTTATTTAACACAGCAACCAGTTGTTATTTGCAGTCGGCATTTTTATCAAACAATATTATTAGAATCAATTTAATGTGGAATATAAATTTTGTTTTTAAAAATGTTCATATATATATATATATATATATATATATATATATATATATATGTGTGTGTGTGTGTTGAAAAAAATAAATAAATAAAGGAAAGAAAATGTTGAATGGATAAAAATTGTTTATTGGAGTGCCAACAAGTGTTTCGGCTGAGAGGATGTCCTTGTACACAATGTATTCTATTAATTATTATTTTAAATACAAGAATAAAATAAAATAATAATAAGATAAACATATAAACGTTTTTTTAAAGTATACAGAAAAACAGCCATAGTCAGGGCAAGATGTTTGATATATATATATATATATATATATATATATATATATATACACACACACACACACACACACACACACACACACACACACACACACACACACACATTTTCCAACGCCTCTGCAAGAGTAAGATGTGACACAAGGTCAATTTCTTAAGCAGAGTTTTCCTTCTACTTGACAGGTTGCCTAACTAAGGTTAAAGAGCAGAGTTCACTCTACTATTTATCCATAGCTGGAGGGAGAATAGTTGGATTCATACCTTTCCCAAGGGTATTAGCACTATAATCATCTAAGATTTGAACTCGAGTCGCTGAGTCCATTTCCAACAAGATAACCATTACACCACAAAATATATATATATATATAATATATATATATATAAAATAAAATAATAATACCAATTAATTGTAGTTGCCTGGAAAAGAAATTAGTGGAATTGGAGATCAGAGGGAGAATCTAGCCATCCCAACCTTGGCATCTTTAAGCTAGAATTCTTAAAGAAGTCCTAGAGACTTGCTGTCATTCGGACTTCAGTGAAAAACCACCAGTTGAAACTGGTGCGAGATACTTAAAAATAATAATAATAATAATAGGAAGAATAGAGACCATCCAAACTACAGCACTTTTGGAATCGGCTAGAATACTCAGAAGTGTCCTGAGACCCAAGGAGACTTGCTGTCACTCAGACTCCAGTGAACCGCCAGCTACGGTAGGTGTGCAAACCTCGATAATAATAATTCTCTGGACTTATACATACAGATGGATGACCTTATTCCACCCAAAATATCACATCTAGTATTGATTAACAAGAAAAAGAGAACTTTGTTAATTGGTAGATTTTGCAGTCCCAGCAAATCACAGGATTAAAGTGAAAGAAAATGAAAAGAGACAAATACCAGGACCTTGCCAGAGAATTGAAAAAAAAATAAAAGAAAAGAAAAAAAAGAACTATGAAATATGAAGGTGAAAGTGATATCAATTGTAGTTGGTGCACTTGGAACGGTACCTAAGAGTTTAGAAAACAACTAGAGGAATTGGAAATCAGAGGAAGAATTGAGACCATCCAGACAACAGCATTGCTAAGATCAGCTACAATACTCAGAAGAGTTCTGGAGAATTCAGGAGACTTGCTGTCACTCAGACCGTGTGAAAGACCATGAAAGGGTGATGAGAGGGTTCATACCTTTCCCAAGGATATCAGTCTGAAAGTGAATGTAATAGCGCAACTGGAGTTTGATATCGCTTACTATGATGTCAGGGGACTTTGCCACAGGGACTCCCTTGACACAACAAGTAAAAGAATAGGAACTAGTCAACTTTTCCTGTGGTTTTCTGAAATGATTTGTTTATTTCCTCATCAGTGAAGTAACGATCATGAATGCTGATTTTCTAGGCATGTCTTGGTAGAGTATGAATCACACAAGTAACTCCCAAGTTCCTCAATTAGCCTGATGCCATTCTAAGCAAAGCTTAGAACCCAATGGATCAAATAAAAGAGTTTCGTTTGAAACTCTTGGAAGGCAACCAAACACAACCAACACTTAAAGGGAAGGTCAGAGAGTATGGTGGTTAAGCAATTCCATAAATAAAACGTATTGAATATTACCAACATTCCTAATGCATCACAGGGTGTCTCATCATAGTTTAATGGTTAGCAAGCTAGTCCCACAGATTCATAACTACTGAATAGTGAGTTTGATCCTCGCTGTTTGCGACATACTTGCAACCTTGTGTCAGATATTACCTATGGCAAACAAACTAGGTAAACACTCAAGCTTTGGTTGATTTTTAACAGCACATCAACTCATCCAGGGTTATTCTATGCCAAGTGGTAAAGTGTGAGGAATGGCCAAATTCAATGTGTCTAATACAAACAGTCTGTACACAATTATATGGCTATTAGGTTCATACTCCTGGGAAAATTATGACCCCCCCCCATCCAAGCAACTATCGGTTAAATAGTACCATCACGTGACTACAGTCAAGTCATACTGAAAGCACGGGTTCCCACTAGATCATCAAAGTTAATGAGTGTTCAATTCTTGGGTGACCACTTAAGCAACAGCAGGTACTGCAAGCAATCTGAGTTCTTTGCTAATCAAATGACTTGATTTGGCATTAAATGACCCGAAAAGGGTTGGTATGCCATAAAAACTAAATAACCAAACAACCTATTTTATCAGTGAAATTGTCTCTAGTCCTTTTAGTAAATATGGACCAATTGAATATACTGGTTTCTTTGCCAACTTGTCTGCAGTTCTTTAAAAATGAATACATTTTGCACACACACACACACAAATATTCATATATATTTATAAATCACATGTCGGTCAGAGTTGGAGATTTAGAATTATCATTTGAATAAAATAATTAAAAAATTTATTTAAATAGATCACTAATTAGGACTGAGTCTATTCTAGTAGTGACCACCCCTAGCAGAGTTTAACAGGTTTGAATTCAGAGTTTTCCTTCTCTTAGACTGGTTGCCTAACCAAGGTTAAAGAACCCAGTCTATTTACCCATAGCTGTAAGGAGAGTAGTTGGATTCATACCTTTCCCAAAGATATTAGTACTATGTGAACTGTAGCTTCGACCAGGAACTGAACTTTTCCTGGCCAACGAGTCCATTTCCTACGACTCTAACCATTAGACCACGCGCCTCCAACAAATCAGGTAAATAATGATAATATAATAAAGCCAATAATAATAATAATAATAATAGTGAAGTAGACTGTCCTTTCATGAAATGTACATTTAACAGTTTGTAATTCTATTTCTTTACATCTACTTTATATAAAAGTAGAAAGTCTTTTTTTTTTTAAGGATGGTTCACTTACATATCATTAAGGGTTTTTTGACAGCAAACCTAGTGACTCATTTCAATTGTCTAACTACTCAATTATTCATTGTGTATGAGTGAGTGTGAGTGAGAGACAGAATGTGTTATTCCTTGTTAAAAAGGACCACCCTCCAATCATCAAGAGTAGAGATGGTTAAGAGAGGACAGTAAGGAAAATATTGAGGAAAGCGTTAAACAAAGTTAAATAGGATTTATCTTCTCACCTTTGTTTAAAAGTGTGTGTGTGTGTGTGTGTGTGTTATATATATATATATATATATATATATATATATATCCTACAAATTGTACTGGGGGCAGTTCTAGATATTTTATTTCAAAGAAATACAGTTGCTTTGATTTTTGTATCTGTAGGTAGACATGTCATAAAAGATTTCAAAATTACAACAAAATAACTCCATTAACCCCTTGGGGACACCCGCATATAAGAAGAAAAAAAAATCATGCTGCCATTTAGTGTCCCCCCCACCCCGTTTTAAAAATAATTAGGTAGAACAACATTTTTCCCGCCGAAATTTGCAATACTCAATAGCAGATTTTATTTATTTCTAGCATAACTAATAGTTAAACCGTAAGGGACCAATAAAAGATACAAATTGTTTGCAAAGTCCAATGACATGAAAATATCATGTACCAAACCCTCTGTACCAAAAAGGATGCAACACGGTCATCAAATTCTTACACTAAGTTTAACAGGTTTTAATTTGAGGCGTAACACAGATTCTTAAGGATACGGGTTCAAAGCTAACTGACCTGAAAAAATGTAAAAGTTTTTAAATGAAATAACTGGTGCATTATATCTTTTATTCATTAATATATCAACACTGAAAATTTTATTAAATTCGGTTAATTCCCTGATTTTTGGTATTTTTTCTCTTTCGGGGGTGGGTGGGTGGGGGGGGACATACGATGGTGGAATTTAGGTCCGTTAAGTTCGATTTAACCCCAAAAAGTTTAATATTGAAACTACATAGCTAAAATAGCAATTGTGGCTCTCACTGAATTTTACTTTCATAAACTTTAGATTAAATTTGGTTTGGTTTCTCTGTATTTGGTTGGTTGTTTTATGGCATATAAACCCCTTTCAGGTTATTTAATGCCAAATCAAGTAATCTATCTATACATATATAAAAGGCAGTTGTGTGTATGTATGTCCGGAGAAAACAAAAAAAAACAATTAATGACAAAGTAAATATATATACAGATTCACTATCACCAGAGCTTGCTTTTTGTGCAAAAATAATAAAGATTTTATTTATATCTGGGAAGATATTTAAAAATTAGGATTTAAATAGTAAGAAATGGGAAAGTCATTGGTGGCATTTGTGATTAAAACATAAACAAATCAATTATGAAAGACCAAAACAATCAATGGATCTGCGAGACTAACTTTTTTTATTCCCCTTTACTCATCCAATGCCAGGTAATGGCTTTTAGTTTTTGATAAACAAAATACTCAGGTTGCTTACAGTATTTGCCGTTGCTTAAGTGGTCACCCAATTAAGTATGGAACAAGCTCATTGCTGCTTAACTTCAGTGATCTAGCAGGAACCGGTGCTTTCAGCATGACTTGACCGTAATCTCTGTATATAATTGGTGTCTTTGTTTAATGGCATACCAACCTTTGCGGGTAATTTAATGTCAAAACCATCCTTGTAGAATAACAGTTGTTGTACTATTTAACTCATAGCTGGGTGTGTCTGAGGGGGGTTTATACCTTTCCCAAGGTTTTTAGTCTGAAAGGGAACATAGTAATAGCAAGACAGGAGTTCAAGCTTACTTACTATGATATTGTAGTCCAACACTTTAGCCACTATGCCATGGGGCCTCCCTCTTTAGAATTAAAAAGAAAAGTGAGAGAGAGAGAGAGAGAGAGAGAGAGAGAGAGAGAGGATCAATAATTGTCTGAAAAGTACTATTTTTTGCATACTCCACATCTTCAATTACTCATATGCTTTTTTTGGTCCGTGCAGGCCAATGGGAAAAATCAGAGGAAGCATTGCTTAGATCCCTTTTGGGTAGATCTTTGAAGCAATCTGAAATACTGAATCATGATATTATATTCTTGGGTTATTATTATTGGATGGCAGAGATGGATAGAGAGAGAGAGAGAGAGATAGAGAGAGAGAGAGAGAGAAAAAAGGATAGAGAGAGAGAGAGAGAGAGAAAACGGATAGAGAGAGAAAGAGAAGGATAGAGATGGAGAGAGAAGGGGGTGAAACAAACCCAAATTTCCATGGTACACCGAGTTAAAAACATTTTAGTACATCTTGTGAAATTGTCCTTAAGCACAATCGGGCCTTCACATAAGTTTTTTTTCTTTTTTTCTTATAAAGAAAGGTACAATTGTCCCACCTTATCTGTGGTTTCAATTACTCATGATTAACACCAGAAACAAAACAATTCATAAGTTTTTATTTAATAATGGTCCCAAAGACAAGATTAGAAATGTTGCTAGTTGAGATATGCCAAACAGAAAGAGTAATGTGTTGCCTTTAAGTGAAAAAGTTGAAATTACTTGAATTAATAAGGAAATAATTGTATGCAAAGGTTGCTAAGATACATAATAAAACTGAATATTCTCTCATATAACTATTACATACATACATACATATATACATATATATATATATATAATCCAAAAGTCCAGAGAAGAAATCTTCCTTACGACACAAGAGTTTTATTTTTTTTTAAAAACCAAGTCACAGTTTGAGAGCTCAATGTGTGCTCTTAATGTTAGAGTCACAGAGCAAATATATAATTAAAGAAATAACAATAAACTTAGAGATTTAGCATTATAGTCTATTTCAGGGAGCTTAGACAAATAGTCTAACTCTCCAGACTCATGCCTTTAAAGTAATAAAATTTTTTATCATTCGCATCTGATGAGTCTGGAGAGTTAGACACTTTCTCTAAGCTCCCTGAAATAGACTATAATGCTAAATCTCTAAGTCTTTTGTTATTTCTTTACTTATATATAAATATATATACACATATATATTACACACACACACACACACACACAGTGACTACCATTTCTTTACAGAAGAAAGCCACCTCCTCCTCAATCCCACAAAAAGTGGCTGTGGCAACACACGCCAACTCAGGCCAACTTCACTCATGCAAGCCCTGCTGCACATGTGATAGGCAAAAGAACTGTTTTGAAATTTTTATATATATACATATACATATACACACACACACACAAGTTTAACATTATATCGTTATTGTTTTATTTTATTTTTAGTTACTGATCTTAATCTCTTATTGTGCCTAATTTATAAATATATAAACGTTTATAACATTATATATAAACACAAGGAAAAAAGAAACAACAATAACAAACTCTTCACAAAAAGACAAACAAACAATAACAAAACAATATGCATAAGGTTTCGTACTATCCATCATTTAAGGCATTTACTGGGAATCTCCGAACATATTTCCCAATGGATAAGAAGGAGGAGGGGATGACTAGTAACTATTGTTGGGATCCTTCCTTCTGCGAAAGACGAAGGTGTAGTGTCCAAATTTTGGAAATTTTTAAAATCTACATAGCCTGGGTGGGTTGTTGTGGAGGATGTGCTGTTGCCCAAACAGCAGATACCCCCTCTTCATACTACCACTGTGGTCCAAAGGAAAGGTAAAAAAACCTAAGCAGTTTGGCAATGGCAGTGTCGCAGGAGTTGCTGTGTAGCACTGTAATTCAGCGTTACTCCACCTTAGGGACTCCGGCCCTGGATTTGTCTGTGGTGTTTACTCCCCTGCCCTTCCGCGGGATTATGTATGCCGTTCAGCGGTGATGGTAACTATAAGTTCTTATTTAAAAAAAAATTTTTTTTTAAATGATATTCTTTTTTAAAACTTAGTACTAAGATAGATTACAGAAAATAAAGAGAGGAGGGAAATATTTTTCTTAAAAATAAATAAAAGGTTTTGTCTCTAACAAAAAAAACCCTCTAAATAAGTATATAAATACATAATTAGATAAATGGGTAGGTGCTGTATATATGACAGAATTTGTGACACAGAAAGTCTAGATAAACAGTGCAGTGGCGACAACCACCTGCCAGAGTGACTGCACTGCAGTGAACTAGAAAGGTGGTAGGAGGTAGGAGGAGGAGGAGGAGAAAGAGAAATTGGACAGTGACAAAGATGATGACGATGGCAGTGGTGACGTCTGAACAGTGCTGATGTTGATGGTGGTGCATGGTATGGAACTGTCATGGCCAGAAAAATCAATAGATACTTTACATCCGTGCAAAAGCTAGACATAGATATCTGGGTTAACATGTAGAAACTTTCATGGAGGTTATTAGACACTTTTTTTTTTACATGAATTTTCTTCATCTATTTTGTGTGTGGTTTTAATTTTTTTTTTTTTTCATTATCATAATGACTTTATTAAGTTAAACCACGGAAATTTGGAATAAAACTTGTGTACTATCTCGGAATTTTTGAGATAAGGCTTGATAATTAGTATTACTTGGATTATTCGGACTATTGTCCTCATCTTCATTATTATCTGTACAATGTTTCAGCCGATGTGCCCTCCGGCCTTCTTCAGGTATCTTGTCGAGAACTTTCTGGCTCCCGAGTCCGAAAAGAAGGTTCCCGAGTCCAAGAAAGTTCCCGACAATAAATACCTGAAAAAGGCTGGAGGACACATCGGCCAAAACGTTGTACAGATAACAATGAAGATGAGGACAATAGTCTGAATAATCCAAATAATACTAAAACTTTTTCATATCATATATACATAGCTTGTCTTCCAATGATGACTTAAGACCATCAATGCACTTATAATCAGGTAAGGTTCTCATCTCAAGTATTTCTCCTGATTTATTTCAATACTTTACTGTATTTATTTCAATTAGCAAAATAAAAAACGCCCTCCGGGCATTTTAAAAATAGATTTTTGAAACATATTGCCTGAGGGTGGGAGTTAAAAATTCAATGTCAGTGAGTTTGTACCCGAAGTAAGTAAAATCATCAAATTCATTAAAGGACTGTCTAATGTTGCATGTTCAAATTTTGAGTGTATTGATTCTATGTTATGGTGATTTAGGGTAATGTGACGTAAGCAGTGATGTAGTTTTTGTTACAAACAAAAACCGGAAGCGAATCTCTATTATTAATAGATATTATACATTACTTAGTAATAGTAGTAGTTATAACACATTTGGCTTGGTTTAGTTTCTTTGTTCAATAGCATTCAACCTTCTTGGATTATTGTCATATAGCACCTAGATGAGGACAATGGAATCATCTGTTTTCCATACATGGTGAAACCTCAGACAAGAAAACAAGCGAGATCTCATGGACTTGTGAATACAACCTGTCAATTGGTGATTACTTATTCAATTTACTTGTCTAGTAAACCTTTTTTCTTTACCTAAAATACTTGTGTTTTCTTCCTACTTTCTCTGTAAATTCAGATGCACAAGTTACAACAGTTATTTAATGCTAGAGCCATCTTATCTAACCCATAACTGGGGGGATGAAGGAGTACTTAACCGTTACCATGCTTTTGTTTATATATATATATATATATATATATATATATATATAATAAAAAAATAAAACTACAGAGTTGAACTTTCATTTGGTTTTTACTAAATGATTCTATCATTTGTACAACGTGAGTTATTAAGTTTTCAATTTTAAAACTTGCAGGACTTTATGCACACCATATATATATATATATATATATATATATATATATATATATATATATATATATATATATATATATATATATATAAATTTTGAAATCCTATTGTGGATTATTTGCATCTCCCAAACAGAATAAAATAATATGTATTAGAGGGGGAGACAGAGAAATCTTGTCATTTTGAAAATATTTTTTAAATTTTTCAACTCAAGTGCTGGATAGGTGAGACTTGTCACAATGTTCATCCACTTAGTTAAAATAAGGTGTCCTAAACTTCTATGTATAATTTAAACTAAAATTAAATGATTAAACACTTGTAAATTACAAAACCATGCTCTTTCTCTTTTCATATAAGGTGTGTTTGAAAAAAAAAAGAAGATCTAGACTGAAGTGAACATTTATTAAAACGACTAGAGTTCGAATTCACTCACTACAATATTGTCCCGTACATTATCCACTATACTATGTGGACTTCCCTGTGATACATTTTATTGTTCTGGTTGATTGATTTTAATTGTATGTCAACTTGTCTGGGGTTATTTCATGCTAAGACATTAGGGAATTGGATTCATTGTATATTTATATTTGTTTTTTTTTTGTGTAGTCTCTTAAGAGATTTTTTTCCACACAGTTATATGGTATCAAGTATTCCCATCTAATACTAATAATTTGCTAACAGATCTATTTGACCCATAGATGGGAACCTAACAGGTACTACCACTCCAGCTGAATAGGGCGTCCCTACATAGGTGTAATGATTAGCAAGCTAGCCTAGCAGATCTATCACTACTGAATAGCGAGTTTGATCCTCACTGGATGTCCACACTTGTAGCCTTGTGTCACATCCTACCTGTGATGAATAGGTTGGATAAATACCTACCAAGCCAAATCAGAGAGGAGCTGGGATTAATGGCAATGAAGGGGTACTCCATATTCTCCAGAGCTCCAAAACTGGAGTCTGACCACCAGATGCAGTTTAGTATCATACCCAGGTCACCCCCCTTTTTTGGAGAGAGAGGGAGGGAGGTCTTATCCATAAGGATACAGCCAGTATATTCTAAACCTCGCTAACAGGGTGGGTGGTTGTTCTGAGAACAGTAAACTCTAGTGGCACTATTTTGTGGTACATGTTTTAACAATTTGTTATATATATATATATATAGTCAGAGATTAGTTTTTAGCAAGAGTACATAAAGATTGCAGTATATTATTTTAAGAACTAAAATTAGTAAACCCTTAAATATAATGCTATCTAACTTAATGCAAGAAATCTGAAGAGAAGTTCAAAGGAAAAGTCATATCAATTAATGGTAAGCTTGAAATAATTATTAATAAACTTCATATAAAATCCACCTGTTATAATGGCAATTTTCTTATAATGATGCTCGTAAATCCCTGAGGCTGGCGTAATAATGGGAATCCACTGTATTTTTCATTTATGGCATCTACATTCTGAATACTTTTTTTCTTCTTATTTTTTTCCTTTTTCTTCCATCAATTAGAGATTCAGAAAGAAAGCTGGAATTAATGAAAGAATGGAGACTAATAATGATGAGAATAATGATAATAAAATAAAGGGGAGGAAAAAAAAAAAAACAAAAAAAGTCTGTTTCTATCTTTATTTTATTTTTTTTTCCTTTCAAATTTCTAGTTGTGTGGTGTATGTATGTGAAATAGAAGAACCTGCAAGTGTGTGTGTGTGTGTGTGTATATATTATATATATATATATATATAAATACCTAAGCAAGAAAAGAAATTATATGGTAAACAAAAATGTCTCCCCATGACACACAAACTTGTACAAAAAGTGTACAGATATTCAATTTAGAGGATTAATCAAATTAAATAATATTACATATGATGAGAGAATGAGTGCATACACACACACACACACACACACATATACATAAACACACACACACACATATATACATAAACACACACACACACACACACATATATATATAAACACATATACACAGTAGTTTATGGTGCTGTCAGAAATAATGATAAGAGTTAAGTAATTTTGTAATTGCATCCTACTTATAAGATATCTAAAACATTATATTGTTCTGAATTTTCTAGTTTAACATTCAGTATTTCCTGATTTTGAAACGACTATTGTCCAAAAAGTGTGGTTGGTCCTACCACAAAACTTTACCACTATAAAAACAAATCACATGTGAAGATGGTTCAACAGTCTTCATCTTTAACTCAACTAATGGTAGTTTTTATCACACATACATACACAAGCATACTACCTATACATTTTTTAAAGATTATTCATGTATATATTGGCACTTCTGCTTAGAATCAGAGTACCTGTGTACTCTGTCTAACATTTCTACCTGTAATCAAGTATAATATCTATACCTATCAGAAATCTGAGGTTTATTTTTAAAAATAAGACAAAATATTCACATGTGAAGAGTTCTTATTTTGAAGAGTATGAAATTTAATATTTTCTCAAAAATAAATACCAAATAAGACAATACAGATATACAGGGTTTTTCAGAAACAAAGTTTATCATTTACTAATCTAATAACTTGACCAATTCTCATTCAAATAATTTCAAATTTTAACAGCATATTTAGAAACAACTCAAAATTCTGTTTAATATTTTTTTTTTTTGGTATGGAAATGGCATTTACTGGAAAATAAAAGGTATTCAAACATTAAAGATAGAATTTTGAGTTTCTACAAAGGCTGGTTAAAATTTGAGGTCACTTAAATGAGAATTGGTCAAATTATTAGATAATGAAATGTCATAAATTATTCTTAAATACCCTGTACCTATGAAATATCAATTTTTGTGTAGGCAGAAAGATAGAATATTTTTTAAATTTAATTTTTTTTGTGTAAAATTCAATTAGTCCATGATGATCATAAGCAGAAGTGTCAGAAAGAGAAATTTGATCTTAGGCAGGTGCACACATACTACATTCTCATTCCAGCATAGATAAACACGGGGAAAAAATGAATGACGTAAACAGAAAAAGTTACTGTTCAATATATTGATAGATTTATTTATAATACCCCAAAAAAAAAAAAAATTAAAAAAATTTTTTTTTTTTTTTGAATTCTCAAAATTATGTTAAAAAAAAGAGCAAACATAGAAAAAATTTCTATAAAGACAAGAGTGTTTTTGTCACGTTTAAAACCCAATAACTCATAGGATAAATTCTTAAACACGGTTCCTAAAATATTCCAATAATGGTCTTCTTTTTGCTAGTCTATGTTGGAGACGTGTGTTGTAATGGTTACTGTCGTAGGAAATGAATATAGCGAGACAAGTTCAAATCCTGGACGCAACTGTTTATATTTCACATAGTGCTAATACCCTTGGGAAAGGTATGAATCCAGCTATACTCCCTCCATCTATGGGTAAATACTAGGGCAGACTGGGCTCTTTAACTTTGGCAACTGGTCTAGGAGAAAGAAAATTTAAACCAAAAGATCTCTTTTTTAGTTAGTCAAAAATACTTTGAGAGTTCACCCTCCTCCAGAATTGCATTCTTAGTAAATCATGTAATACAGGCTATTCCAACCTTTTAAAAAACACAGAAATTCTCTCCAATTCTGTTTTTTTTTTTTTTTTTTGCATAGCAAAGAAACCCATACCCCATTCACACAAACCTCATTTATACAGTTATATATATATATAAGGCTAATATAGGCTGCTATCCATCATGAATAAGGTAGATTATAGATTTCATAGAGATTTAAGAAAATTGGTAATATTCGCAGAGTTCCTTAAAAAACAACACCACCAAAAAGTTAATGTGATATATTTTCAACTTTCCCTCTCTATATAGTACCATCTTCTGATATAATTATACAAACTTATCTTTATAGAAAAAAAAAAGTAAAAATCGTTTTTTGTTGGTTCATTTTTTCCTATTTCATTGAAGGCGTTTTTATCGACCATTTTTTTTTTCTTTAGTGGTTTGAAGGCGTTAAAAGTAAGCCATTTAAGTTGTCACCAGAGTGAAGCAAGTGAACTTAGGCAAGTGGCTACGGTAGCTCCATCTAGCTAATGTCTTACCATTTTTTTTCCAGATACGATCATTTACAATTATGGCTTGGACCAGTGCGCGTGTTACATTTGTGCTCATTTCATGTTATATTGGAATGATGCAGTTACAGATAGAAAATTGATACAGACATGGTTGAAAATTCTATCCGGAACAGCACCATTCCAAAATAACATTAAGCGAGCAATAAATGTTCTCTGTATAGCAATTACAGATTTACCAACCTAAAAAAAAACCCATTTCAACAGCTAATGCATTGTGTGCACTGGTCCAAGCCATAATTATTCTGAGAAGAAAGAAAGAAAAAAAAGGCTGATGGAGCTACCATTACCACTTGCCAGAGTTCACTAGCACTACACAAGTGATAGTTTAAAATGTAGGAGGTATTTATTTTGCATCATGTGACAGCTAGCAGGATTATCAAAATATAGGAATGTTAATCCTTCAATTTCTTCAGGTAAATTTTAAATTTGTATCCTCTCTGACTCTAGTGTTTCAGGAATTCTGGTAATGAAATTCAAAATACCTATTGTAATTTTTATCTACAATTTTACATAGTGCTAATAAAGACAATTGTCAACTTCCAGTGAGATACTGTAGAATGAACATAAATTTTACAAGCCATCGTTAGTCAGTTTTCACTATCCCGCTACAAATAGTAGTAGTTTCAACTTGGTCCAGTATAATGTAGGGTCCTGAAGGGATTGCATCGATCGAAACCATGGTAGACCATAATTCTTTTAACAGTTATTATCATTAAAATTCTACTTTTACTGAAATAATACTACTCCAATGGAAACATTGCTTGGACACTTGGACAGAGAGAAAAAGAGAGAGAAAAAAAAGAGAGAGTGAGAGAGAGAGAGAGAAAGAGAGAGAGAGAGAGGGATATTATTTATGAAAAAGAAAAAGAAGATAATGCAAAAGTATATAAAACAAATTATTTATGGGGGAGTGGTGAAGAAACAAAAACACCAATTCTCTTAAATTTCAAAATTAGTTGATCACCTGTTCAGGCAATCCAGGTAAGCAGATAGTCAATGTACAACAAAAGCAACAGGATAAAAGCACTGTTGATTAAATGTTCCAACAAATATTCTTACATCTACATAGATATACTTATATGTTTATAGATGGCTTACAGATGGAGAAGAAAACTTTCTAAAAGGAGAATAAATTAAAGTGAATTAAAATTTGAAAATATTCAACGCTAAACTTTTAGGTCTATGAATGTGTGTGTGTGTGTGTGTGTGTGTGTGTGTGTGTTGTGTGTGTGTTAGGAAATTTGCAAATGAAATCAAATGCTGTTACTGAAAGTTTCATGTAGTTGGTTGGTTGTATTTTATGGCATGTCAACCTTTGTTGGGTTATTTTATGCTGAAGACGTTTTTGTTTAAGTCGTTCTTGTTGGGTATTCAATTTTTTTCTTGTTTTCATATTCATCTTTTTTGGAACATCATTTAAAACTTTTTTTTTTTCAAATTTATTTAACCCATAGATGGCACCCTAAACAGGTACTGCCACTTTGGCTCAGGGTGGACATGGGAGTAATGGAAATGAAAGGTTACTACTTCACAATCCAATGAACTGGAGCCTCATCAGCAAATGAGGTTTTGTGTTATAACCAGAACACCTAGAAGTTAGGGAACTACATTCATTGTACATTTATATTTTGGGGATATTATTTCCAAAGTTTTTTGTTTTGCACATGGTCCTATTGAATGTCAATATTTTCTAAATTTAATATTTTAGGTTTTATACTGATGCCATTTTAGTTTGGGGCATAGAGAAAATCTTTATTTAAAGAAAACAATTGTTAGATTTACCTAACAGATATATATATATATATACATATATTGATTTATTACTATTCTCTGTCTGAGGATTGTGTTATACACATGAAACTTGAGTAACAGTAATATACATATCCATAATCTTGTTTAATCAGTTTAAACCTGCTCTACTGTTATAGCATATATATATATATATATATATATATATATATATATTATTGTAAAAATCCTTGTATAAATCTATAAGTTTGTATCAACATGAGCATGCATTATGGATGTACAGCAGATATTGATGATCCCAAATAGAATTATCCTCTACATACCAGTCAATTGGATATATATACATATATATATATATATATATATAAATATATATATGTATATATATCCAATTGACTGGTATGTAGAGGAGATCTCTATATATCAATCACCTCTGTCACAGATATTGAGCACTCATACACACACACACACACACACACAATATATATATATATATATAAATTGTTGTTCTGGTTCCAACGGGAGAAAAGTAAATATTTTATAAAAAAGAAGGTCCACAAAATGGATCATGTTTTTAGGAAAAATTTTAAATTATTTTTATCTTACATTTGCGACACATGTTTCAGATCTTCTTCTATCTTCTTCAGGCATTGATTAATCATATGAAAATATATATAAATTCTTGTTAGGTTTGAATGTAACTGCAACCTATCAAAAACAGCACACTATAGTGAGATTTATTTTTATTAGAGCAATACACTTAAAATGTTTCCAAGAGAATAAATCAATTTCTAAGTTTAATTTGTAACTGATTCTTTTTGTGGGGATCTTCTTCATTCATCATGCTGAGATAAAAACAAATACAGAGAGATAATCATGAAATGATAATTAGAATTCTTCACCCTTTTCTAAATTGAGGCATCAATATCATTTTATGCTATGAGAATCCAACAAGTTCAGGAGAGGTTTATCACAGAACAACAAGAGTATATTCTTTATAAAAAAAAAAAAAACCAAAAAACAATTAAATTGCACTAAATGACCCAATCTTGAAAATGTGGCATCCTCTAAACATGTTGGGGATATAATATTTTCCAAAGGATTTTCTTTATTCAACTTGTTAAAATATCTATAATATAAGAATACTATAGAATTTATATGAGGTTCTAAATCCATTCCTTTTGTAATCAGAGTACAGAGTACCAATCTATGTGGAGAAAAGTACTTGCAGGTGCAGCTTACTGATTAGATTTCAGAATAGAGATTGACAAGGTTCTAAACTCTTTCCTCGGTATGAGGAGGAGGGTGGCAACAATGATATCTATATATAATTATTCAGGGAAGGAAGGTGTACCATTGTGGTGTAATGGTTAGCAAGCTAGTCCTGCACATTCATTACTACTGAATAGTAAGTTTGTTCCATGCAGGATCTCCCCCTCCCCCAATACTTGCGACCTTGTGTTACATTCTACCTGTGGCGAATGGGTTGGGTATATATCTACTTATTCAGGGAAGGACAATGTGAATCTAAACAAAGGCAAAGAATAAATTGTTTTCAAAGATAAAGAAAAAACAAAAAAAAACAAAAACAAAAAACCCCAATGAGATAGTAATGCTAACATTTTTGAAGAAGGAATAAAACCCTATTCAAACATCAAGTAGGCAGAGTGGCCTATTGTCGGTATCAGCAGGGCGGCGAGGGAGCCCATCCCCTTTTCCCTAGCACTAGACCAAGGAGATTGTTTTTCTCCACATAGATTGGTACTCTGTACTCTGAATACAAAAGGAATGGATTTAGAATCTCTTAAGTCTTATGAAATTCTATAGTATTCTTATATTATAGATATTGAGGTGGTGTGCTGCACCTATCATCAGCTTCCCCACCTTACCACACAGATCCAAGCAGTACTACTCATGTGCTGAGTTGGTGAGGGTCAGTATCAAACCCGGAACCTTGTGGTTCCTAGGCGGATGATTGCTGTACGCAATTCTCAAACCAAGCACTTGGTTTGAGAATTGCATAGGTGAGAAACTGTCAGTAATCAAGCACCGTTGACTCCTGTCCATGCTACCCTATATCTACTACTTGACCCAGTGCCTACTGTCACCACTAACCCCCACCCAATAGTCGACCCATACTCTCCATCCCAAACATTCACCCCACATCAGCAGCAGCTAACCACCACCCTCCTCCTCCCACCCACAACCAAATATACTTGTCACTAACAGAATTGAATTCTCTAATACAAGAACTCATCTCATGTCCTGAAGAAGGCCAGGAACACCGGAACTTTATAGCATCAACATTATCACCATAAATAAACATTCATCCATTGTAACATCCCGTGTTTGCCTACACTCTTCCCTATATACATATACATATATCATTACCACCATCATGTCATGCCAGCAGTGCGGATACCATGACAATTTCTCGTCGACCATCCCTATCATTCATTGACCCCGAGAGGTCCTCTGCACAGCATGCAGTATCCGCACAGAGCTGGTCTATGTAGGTCTTTGCTGAACGACTCACACTAGCATGTCCATGTGTTGGTTTCCACAGAAGAACGTCGCTTATGAGTTTATATATATATATATATATATATATATATATATATATAACAATACAACTTCCAATGGTATATCAATGCCCTGTTATAAGTAATGACTTGTCCTACTTAACATTTAGAACAACTTTGGGATATAAAAGAAAGAAAGAAAAGCAATACAGCATTGCACTTTTTGCTAGGCCTCTTACTTCCTTTGCAACTTTATAAGCAGACTCAAGGGAGGTAACTCATAGTGACCTATTGATATAAAAGATTTAATCTGAGATGATAATATACCAAAAGTTAAACAAAGAATAACAAAACGATGGAAAACAAACAGGATTTAAGACTAATATCTTAGAATTTGAATATCCTGTTAGAGAGGAGAAACGATGATTGATGATGATGATAATCACTCAGTTTAAAATCATCAAGGGCATCGAGGACACTTGCTGTCATTGGATTTCTTGCAAGAAATACCAGTTACTACTTTTGTGAAAATTCAATCAGCACAAATCTTATCATAATGGAGATTCGGTGTCTGTCTGTGTCTGTAACCGAAACTATGTCATCGCCGACGTCACAATCCCCTTATTATTTACGTTATATTCTCGATGGTTATTAAATAATCATTATTTAATCTTAATTAGCATCTTATTTATCAAAGATGTCTGCCATTAAGATCTAGCGGATATAGATTTGCCTTAAAAGTGTAATTTTCATTAGTTTTTCTAACTCACTATAACATTTAATCATATTAAAACTTAAATATTTGTGCCCAGAGAGCACATATTTTTGCTAGTAATAATAATGATGACAATTTTGTTTAAATGTCCAGATCTCGATGGTTATGAAGGTGATAGTTGTACCCATAATCACAGGAGCACTTGGATCAGTCACGAAGAATCTTGCAGAACGATTGGAAGATTTGAAATCATCTACATCAGGGATGTCCAATATCTGGATGACAATCAAATCAATAGATTGCCATTAAAAAAAAGTGTCATCTATCCTCACTTTGGGATTAGAGAAAAGTAGTGACCATTAATGTATTCAATTGTATTGAACTATGAAGGTTCATGCAGTGATCCAAGGTACACGAAAATATATTGTACAAGGATAAGTAAAAAAAGTAATGCCATTTTGTTTAGGACAGGTAAAATTATACGTTTCTGTGTTGGTAATTATACCTGTCCTAAACAAAATGGCATTACTTTTTGACTAACACTCATATATATATATATATATATATATATATATATATATATAAGTAAATATATTCAGCATTTTTTGATACACGTGCATCCTTTTGACCTGATCCTTTTAAAAGTAGCTTGTGAGTTGAAAAATGGGGGGGGGGGGGCAACTCTGATGATAGCTTTAACTAAAACTGGCAAGGGGATTGCTGAAATATGGAAGAAACTTGCCTGTCAATTAATTCTAGCAAGCACTACCAGATAAAACAGGCACAAGAACGAAACAAATACAAATAAGTTCATAATTTCTCAAAGATAACGGAAATTGTCTCCTCTCCCATGACTAAACATTTCAAGATCAGAAAAAGTCTCCAGAAACGTAACTAAAAAAAATAAAAACGAATACTGCCACAAAGCAGATGAAATTCTTTGATGTACAGGGTGGGGCTGAAAGTCATGTCACTCTATACTTTTTTTTTTTTTTTAAAGAGGTAAAATATTTACATAATACAACTTGAAATTCTAGAAAATAATTTAATTTCTAAAGATTTTTTTTTTTTTTGTCCAGTGAAATAATTACATAACTTATATATTATCAAAACAAAATATAATGAAAGTTAAGACAATATGTAGGGGTGACAAGATTTTCGGACCACGCAGTATATATATATATATATATTAATATGATTTTTAGATGATCATCGTTGTTAAGAATTCTTAAAAGCCTTTTTTTTTATAGATAAGAATATGGTGAAATAAATTTTTATGATTCTAAAGATTATGCTTACATTTTCAAGATTTGAGTTCAAAAAGCATCTACAGAAGATTAACAGGAAGGATCAATTCTTTAATATGAAAATTGTCATCATGAGGTCAAGCTGGCAGCATGGATATCCATGGCTCTTTCTCTCCAACCAACCCTATCAGTCATTGCACCTGGGATGCCCGCTGCGCAGCATCCAGAATCTTCACAGAGCTGTATGTAGGTTTTTGCTATTCAGCCTATATTGGTGTGTCCATTTGTAGGTGTCTACAGGAGTATGAGTTCTTCTTTATCAAATATAAATTATATATATATATATATATTTTTTTTTTCTTTCTTCTAACTCCTGTTATTTACAAAACATCCATCAATTTCTTCACCCCATAATCTATTCTGATGAAGGTTTAAATAAACCGAAACGTTTAAGCGTCGATAAATAAATTCATCTTATTTTTGGAACACGTTTTTCAAATTTCTTATATATATTTCGATATGAGGTTCAAACAACCTCTTTCATCTAACCTTGTGTGTTAATCGCAGGTTTATATATATATATAAACAAGCTCTGAAGATGATTTTTATAAATCGAAATATTGTTCAGTATTATCTATGAATATGATAAAATATTTTCATTTTAACAGCATTTTGTGTTTTCATATCCTTTTATTTATACGTATATATATATATATATATATATGTATAAAAAACAGACTAACAAAGAAAATCAACTGCTATAGTGACAGTAAAGTTACGATAGGCTAAACCGATGAACAGATTTATAAAAAAAAAAAAAAAAAAAAAAAGTTTGAGGGGGTGACAAAATCTACCCCAGGTAAAAATACTTTCTTACTGAGTAATCCCAGCCTGAAGCAGAAGAAACAGAAAAGAGGTGAAACCCTAACATCTTAGAATAAATAATGAATTTTCTAAATACTTATGCTTCTTAAGCGCAACTGTTTTATTCTCTTCTGTGCCCCACCCCCCAATTTTTATTTTGCAAAGAAGCTTATTGACACCAACTTATTTCTGGGCGCTGTAGCTAAAAAGAAGGAGTGTGGGGTGAGGAGTGTGGTGTAATAAAAGATGAGATGCTAAAACACACACTACAATCCCAGCTCATTATAACAGCAAAATTCATAGAAAACCAGCCAGCCGGTGACTGAAACAGAAATGCTGGTGGCTTGTTAATATTAAAACAAAAAACGATATGCTTCCTGATTTCTACTACTTGACCCATATAGGTATCAATGTGACAAAAATATAACAATTTCCTTATAATGTCAGTAAATTCATGAATTTGTACAGGAAAATACAAAAACATGATATGCTTCTGATTTCTCCTACTTGACCCATATAGGTATCAATGTGACAGAAATAATATCATTCTCATTTCCTTCTGTAAATTTATGAATTTCTACAGGAAACCCCCCCCCCCAAAAATAGGCTTTCTGATTTTTCCTACTTGACCCATATAGATATCAACGTGGCAGAAATAATATCATACCCATTTCCAGTGATGCTAATAGCTTTTTGATTTAGCGCGTCCTGGGACGCACATATTTGCTTTGAATGAGTCCCCGGGAAAATTTATGGGTCCCAAATCAAAGGCGTCTAACTCCTACCTTGTAACCTATCCTGTGTAATTCGTTTCTAAGAAACTGTTGAAATGTATTTACAGTTAGCTTGAAATGGTGGAGGAATAAAAAAGAAAAACACTGGGACGCATGGATACGATTTTACTGCGTCCTTTTAGATTTTTGTGCGTCAGGGACGCAGGACGCGTACCTATCAGCATCTCTGCATTTCCTTCAGTAAATTTATGAGTTTTTACAGGAATTGCTAATCTTGTAAGTTGGTTTTGTTGAACGAAATTTTTATTTCGTTAAGATTACATCTAAAATTGCCTAAGAAACGATAGTTCAGGCTTTGTAAGTGACTTTGATGTTTACTAATTATAAAACCGGTGAGAATTGATACACGGTATCCATTTAGAAGAGATCTCGTTTATCTCAATTTGGAGTTTTATTTGGTTTTAAAAATGCAATTGCCAAAACTCGAAACAAACATTTCTTTATCCAGAGATTACATGTAAAAAGGCTTTAACCTCCCAGGGGAGGTAATCCAAGCGAGTTTTAACTTTCATATTATATTTCAATTCAATATCGGTTTTATTTTTTTCCAGAAAAATACTTCCCAATGAGTTTTGACAGAGACTAAATAGATTACCTCTACAGAATGTCATTAGTGAATTGTATAAAGTTGAAATAACAAAGTTATTATTCAATGGCTGAGTTAAACAAAAGTGATTTGGGGGTGAATTGAGAATTGTCTGTTGCAATTTTGCAACGAAAGGGTTTTTATTACTGATTTAAAAGCCACATTCTTTTATCACAGGTTAGAGAATCAAGCACCGAACAAACTTCAATTCCAGGAAGCTTCAAATAATGTCAGTAAAGCATAGATTATCATAAAAAACACAAAAAAACAACAACATTCTGTACTTTTCACTTGAAAATGATCTTGAATTCAAATATCTTTATAAACTAATTTAGGATTTTATTTATTGGAGATGATATTTTAAATTTTGTTTTTTCATTGTTTTATATTATTATTATTAATATTAACAATCTTCACTTCAGTTAAAATAATTACATCTCCACAATTTCAATATGCCAAATTTCATTTGGGTATAATAACTTTATGATTAAATTTCAATACAAATATATTATTGTTGCTATTATTTTTAATCTATGAAAGTTTTTCACATACGTTTTAAATGGTGGTTTTTCATTGGAGTCTGAGTGACAGCAAGTCTACGCAGGTCTCTAAGAACTCTTCTTGATATTCTAGCTGATCTTAACAATGCTGTAATATGGATGATCTTAATTACTCCGAGTTCTAAGAGCACCAAACTACAATTGGTATCACCATAACCTTTAATATTCACAGCTTTTGCTGCTCTCTGGCAAGATCCGTGTATTGGTCTAGCTTTTTGCTTTCTTTTGTTTTTACTCTAGGGTCTGTTGGTATAGCAAAATCAATCAGTTTACAAATTCTTTTCTTCTTCTTAATTAATACTAAAGTCTTGACTGGGATTAGGTGATCCATTTGAATTCATGTCTTTCCCAAGGGCATTAGCACAAAGTGAAATACAAACAGCCTCGTCCAGTACATGAACACTTTCTAACAAAACAAATAATAACCATTATACTAAGTTCACCACCTTTTTTTTAATTTTAAGTCTACTGCTCTATTAAAAACCTTGCTACGATGTGCCACTTTTGCTGGATTACATATGAACATAATCAGAATTTAAGTAATACATTTAAGGCAACATTCATAGGGTACCAAATTATTTGCTAACCAAAGCTTAGTATAAATCCATAGCTAAGGTGGCCTTTTGCCATACTAAATTATGCCAAGTCAATATTGGCAATAAAGTATGTATGAAGTTAACTTTGATTCTATTAAAGTAATTTGATTTATGATTGTCCATATAAATCTATAAGTTTCCTTAAAACAGCCGTGAGAGTTGAAGCCAGAGTTAGACAAGATTAGAATTGAGAGTGTAGAGTGCCTACTTGAAACACTTTATATAAAACCATACATTGTCTTCCTCATTGTAGTAACTCATTATTGACTGAATGGTGCTTAGAACAAGTACCTAGCTATTTAAGATAATTATTTTCGGTGCATATCGCATTCATGCGTCCTGGCTTCCTGCCCTAAAAAACGCTAAGCGGTGCCTGCTGAAAAAGTGAACCGTGCTAGTTATGATCCACTTGGCTGTTTGACAGTGACTGTTGTTTTGAATCAAAATAAAATGAAAAAGATATTTTAAAAATATTTACATTTAATTGTCAATAAAAAACTAGGGGGTGGCTGAAAAATCACTTTCTTATCGCATTAACTTGTTGATTTCAATGCCTTCAAACCACAAAAAAAAAAAAAAAAAAAAAAAAAAGATAACTGTTGATAAATCGCCTTCAAACCACTAAAAAATATATTTTAAAGAGGGGAGTGTGTGTGTGAAAATATTTACAATTACTTATCGATAAAAAACTTGGGGGTGGGATGGGGTTTAAAATATCGCATTCATATCGCATTAACTTGTTGATAAAAATGCCTTCAAACAGCTAATAACTAACACGGTTCACTTATTCAGCAGGCCCACTTAGTGTTTTTTAGGGCGAGAGGCCAGGACCATCGAACGCCCTTAAGTTGCTTAGATAAAAGGATAATTCCATTTATAATGAAATTGATGGTTAATTAATTAAGACAAAAACAAAGCAGGTTGTTGGATTTATGACTTTAACTAACCATTCAGCAAGATGTTTAGCTCAGTCGGTAGAGCATTGGACTAGGAAACACAAGGTTCCTGGTTCAATACTGGCCCTTGCTAACTCAGCGTATAAGTAGCACAGGGATCTGTGCGGTAAAATGAGGAGCTGATGGTAGGTGTGGCACTCCACCTTAGACACCAAAACACAATCTCTTTGATCTAGTGCTAGTGAAAAGGGGATAGATTCCCTCGCTGTCTTGTTGATACCGACTTTAGGCCACCCCGACGACTTTTACTATTAAGCTCAGTTAATTATGAGGCTACAGTTGCTGGACACCCGGTGAGGAACAAGTTCTTGAGAATAGCAATTTGTTCTGTGAGATGAGATTAGTGATCATATGCTACTCATTCTCCTTTGAGGAGAAAAATTAATTTTTTATCTCATTATACGTATTTACCAAACTCATCCACACAAGTAGGATGTGACACAAGGTCAATTTTTTTAAGCACAGATTTGAATTAAGAGTTTTCATAAAATGCAGGCAGCCAACTATTCTCCCTCTAGTTATGGGTAAATAGCAGGGTACACTGGCTCTTTAACCTTAGTATGATAACCAGTCCAGAAAGAGGAAATCTCTGAATTTAAACCTGTTAAACTCTACTTAAAAAAAAAAAATCCCCCCTGCTCGTGTGGAAGGGTTGGGTAAATACATATATTCATATAAAAATAAAAAAATTGGTATAATTTTGTTATCAAATAACTTAACCAATTCTTTGTTAAACAGCACGAATAGAAACAACTGTAAATTCTATTTTTAATGTTTTTTTTTTCTTTTCTGGTATATTGTTATATAGTAAGGTCACATGAGTATTAGGAGAGTCCATCGTCTAAGTACTTCAAGTGAGTTCTGTACAGAGCAATACATGTGTTCTTAAATAGTGGTTAGAACCATCGCCACTGTTAAGGTACGGGGGGGGGGAGATGGGTCATTCCATTATATCATATAAATACCATTCACTGGAAAAGAAAAGGTGTTTAAACATTAAACATAACATTTTGAGTTGTTTCTACACATGCTGTTAAAATTTGATATCATTTCAAGTTTAAATAGATTATAAAATGATATCAATTTTTCTGAAACAGCCTGTACATTTCAAATGATATCAATTTTTCTTAAATTGTTATAATAAAGATATAGAACTTATTAAGAAACCATTTGTACTGGCTAATAAAGTAAATGTTTGTCAATTCTTTTTTTTTTTTTAGGTTATTTTTCATCCTCCTCCCAGGTGTGTATATATTACTTTCAAATTGTGTTGCTCTGTTTCCTATACACAATAGCAGAAAACTGGAAATAATGTTCATAAAAAGGCATTATAGAAAAAAAAATTGAATAAAATAAGATTTGGTATAATGTAAAAAAAAAAAAAAGAAAAAAAAAGAAAGAAAAAAATGAAAGAAAAGAAAGAAAGAAAGAAAATCTGGTGGTTTGGTCATTTATTTTAAAATATTTTCCAGATAGAAATATACCCGTTTTATACCCCCTTTATTATTTAGCTTATCAAACAGGAAATTCTTTCAAGCAGAAAATTATTAAACATATTTATAGGGTCCAAGTTAAGAAGATTGATATGGAAAAAAAAAAAAGGGGGGGTGGAACTTCCTTGTCTGTTTGATATAGATTTGCTTTGTGTTTTAGGGAACAGCAGCATCTAAGTCTCATCACGTGAGGATAGAAAGACAAAAGATTTTTTTTTTATGATTTGATCACAATTTTGAAGATGACTTCTTCTGAAGAAATATCCCAAGAGACAAATATCTTTCAAACTAATGAAAATATAGAAAGAAATAGAATAGAATTTTTGAAACTAATTAATAAGCAATTCATATTGAAGGAAAAAAGAAAAAAAAACAACAAAGAACAAAGAAAAGATCTGACCGGTGGTTACATTCTGGACTCTTGAGAAGAAAAAAAAACCTAGGAGGGAAAAAAGACCCAAAAGATGAAGATAATGGAAAATCTACATCTATTTCTAACAAAACAAATTTGGATAAAAAGTAAAAGAGAAGATGGTTAGCTGTTGGGAAGAAAAAGAAGCAGCAGCAGAAGAAGAAATAGAGAGGAGGAAGAAGAAGGAGCAAAGGAAGAAGCAAGAAAAGAAAAGAAGCAAAGGAAAAGAAGAAAAAGCAAAAAGAAGAAGCAAAGGAAAAGAAGAAAGAAGAGAAGAAGAAGAAGAAGAAGAAAAGAAAAGGAAAGAAGAAGCAGAAGAAGAAAAGAAGAAGAAGAATCAAGAAGAAGAAGAAGAAGAAGAAGAAGAAGAATCAAAAGAAGAAGAAAAGAAGAAGAAGAAGAAGAAGAAGAAGAAGAAGAAAAGAAGAAGAATAAGAAGAAGAAGAAGAAAAGAAGAAGAAGAAGTAGAAGAAGAAGAAGAAGAAGCAAAAGAAGAATTTATCAAGGAAGAAACTGAACAAATCCACTTTTGTGATGAGTCAAGATAGGAAAGAAAAAAAGAAAATAGAAAAAAAAAAACCTAACAAAAAACCCTAACAGATATCAATGAGAAATTCTTTTTGGAAAGCACTCCCTTAAGTAGTTTGGCTTTCTGCTTGTATAAAAAGAGGGACCCTGGCTTTGGTAAGCTGCATGCCTGCTCTAGAATGAGAAACTTGAAATAGATTGAGATGAAATTGAGTTATGTTAAACAGGCTCCAGGGATGGTTGCTATGTAGGGGCTGGGGGCTGGAAATTAGTAAGGAGGGAGAGAAAAAAAAAGGACCTGAATCATCTGATTCTGCCTTTAAGAGAAGATTCAATATCTTAGGTGAGTTCAAGGAGGGTGCAAAATTTGTAAGGAAGCCTGGCCTAAAACCAACTTTTGGCAGAACATGGGTCACAGCAAGTAGTCTTAGATGAAATCTTAGTAAATAAGTGAAAATCTTAAGGTTATGGGAAAAAGTAGATTGATAAAAATAAGACTTTTTTTTTTGCCTCCTTTGGTTCTTCTCTTCCTCATCCTTCTCCTCCTCTTCTTCTTATTGAATGGATCGAGCATTTACTATTAGAGTTGTTTAAGGTTCTCTTGAAGATAGATTCAGAACACCTTAATAATTTCAATTCAAACCTTGACAGCTTATCGAAGCTATCTATCTATATCTATCTACATATACTATATCTATACATCTAACAAAATAAAACAATCAATGACAAAGTAAATCTTCATACACATTCACTATCACCAGAGCTTGCTTTTTGAGCAAAAATAATGAAGATTTTATTTGCATTCGTGAAGATATTTAAAATTAGGATTGAATAGTAAGAGAAGGGAAAGTCAGTGTGAAGTTTGTATTAAACAAACAAATCAATTATGCAAAAACCAAAACAATTAATGGATCTGTGAGACTAATGGTGGCCGCTTCTAGTACATATATAAAGGGCAGTTGTATGTATGTATGTATATGGGTGCATGTCCGGAGGAAACAATGAAATAAAACAATGACAAAATGAAATATATATATATATATATATATATATATATATATATATATATATATATAAACATTAAATATCACCCGTTCTTGCTTTTTATGCAAAAATTATGAATATTCTATTTATATTCGAAGATATTTAAAAATTAAAATATACATAGAAATAGCATTGAAATTCTACTTAAAAATGTCCAGCATTTGGTTGAAAATATACAGGATGAGTAATGTCTCCTTTGTTGGCTCGTTAAAAAGAGTTCTTGAATAGAATATCAACCAGGGCTGTGGAGTCGGATTCAGAAGGGGTCACCGTGGATTACAAGGTATGGCTCCAAGTGGCAAATGTGGCGAGTAACACTGAGAGAATCAGATGAACTTGGCATCCCGCATCTTAATGTTGTTTTGTCACCTTTATGATCCTGGCAAAGCATCTGCAACAGCAAAATTGTGCCTCACATTACCAAAATATTGCAAAACTTTTGACTCACCCTAGAAGAATAGGTGAACAGAGTTCAAACATTGGCCTGAACCGTTTGTGTTCAACTTTGCACTAATATTCTTAGGAAAGGCATGAATCCAATACTCCCTTCCAACTATAGGTAGGTAAACAACTCTTTATCCTTGTAAAAAGTCAATCCATCTCAGGTCTTTTTGATAAGAGCAATTGTTTCTTGTTGCAGGTACCATGTAACCCAGTACAACCTGTTGCATATTACTTGCAGAGGAGATGGGCACTGCCAGATACCCTCATTGGACCCCATTCAGGGGAAATACGTGGCACAACAATCTGATGACCTTATTAGCTTCTAGTGATGCAAGTGGTCAGAGTTCCAGTCCAGGTAAAATCTAGGATTATGTATGCTCATTTTTAAAGATAAAATACCCTCCCCCAAGAAAAGAAAGGCTCGGTGCAACACAATCTTCCTACCTTCATTTCTCTCAATTTGACATTGATCTGTACTAAGACTTGTTAAAAATAATATGCAGCTAAAGGTAGGTATATTTCATAGGAACTAAAGACTACCATTCCAGTTAGGCAAGCACACTGTTCTTGGAGGACTGGCACAACTCGATATTCTTCATTTTATTTGGCTGTGCGCATTAAGTAAATAAATTAAAACAAATATAAATATATAGTAAAACCTGTCGTGGTATTCTCATGATTTTTAAAAGTACTCTGATTTCTCTGAATTTTTGAGATGAGGCTTGATAATTTGTATTATTCGGACTGAAGAAGGCAGGAGGGCACAAACAGCCAAAACATTGTGCAGATAACAATAAAGATGAGGACACTAGTCTGAATATGAATACTCATTATGAGTACTTAAAAAAAAAAAAAAAATCATTTCCAGGAAGGTTGTTTCCAATTTCCATATCATTTCATACCCACGGTTTTGAGAAGTTTTCAATATAACAGTTATTTGTGGAGTGTAATGGTTATCATTGTAGGACATGGCAACAGGAGTTCAAATCTTGGATGAGGCTGGTTAGATTTCACAGTGCTTATACCAGCAATTCTCCCTCTAGCTATGGGTTAAAATAGCAGGGCAGACTGAGCTTTTAACCTTGGTATGGCAACAGTCTAGAAGGAAAACTCTTAATTCAAACCTGTCAAAACTCTGCATTAAAAAATTGACCTTGTGTCACATCCTGCTCATGCAGAGGGGTTAGTCAATACATAATCTAGTAACTCAAAACTGTAAGAATATGTGTGTGTCTGTGTCTGTCCGTGTCCAACTAGTTATTGGCCAAAAGCACTCTAGAACAGTGGTTCACAATGGGGGGGGGTATGCCCCCCACCTGTTTCATATAACTTTTCTCCCCAGGCAACCAAAAAAATATGCAATTATAAAAATACAATAGGAATTTTAAACATTGAATGGCTATGGGGGGGGGGGGGTCCACAGAGTAAAATAGGAATCAGAGGGGTCAATAGGTAAAAAAGGTCACCGTATATGCTTGAGTATGGCTCTCCTATTAACAGATATGAGCTCTCTGGTGACCTTAACATATATACCAATGCATTTATTTATTAGTTAAAATTCCACTTCTTTCCTGCTCAAGAAGACAATTTTAGACTATTTCTATACAAACGCAAACCTCGCATTCATAATCTTGTGCAAAAATATTAAAACAGATCTTTTCTGTGGGGCAATATACTGATAGCTTTTTGATTTAGTGCACACATTTGCTTTGAATGACTCCTCAAGAAAATTTATGGGTCCCAACTAAAGCCGTCTAACTCCTACCTTGTGACCTATCCTATGTAATTCTTTTCTAAGAAACTATTGAAATGTATTTACAGTTAGCTTGAAATAGTGAGGGATGAAAAAAGAAAAAAGAGGGGTGTGTGGATATGATTTTACTGCGTCTTTTTAAATTTTTGTGTGTGACGCAGGACCCCGTACCTATTAGTATCTCTGGTGGGTTTTTTTTTTTTTTTTTTTTTTTTACAAAACTTGTTCACAAAGATGATTGAAGTTGGCAAAACATTATATGCAGACTATTAGGTTCATATTCTATGCTGTAATGATTGTTGGCCAAAGATACGTCATATGTCTCATACTTTCTCCATTCCTCATGAGGCAATATATGACGTACGAGTGTTAGCAGAGTTGACTACCCAAAAACACTGATCACAGTATCTGGTCAACGATCAAAGTTATCAGAAGAACTTTGATCACCAACCAGAAACTGTGTGATCAGTGTTTTGGGGAGAGAGTAAAATCTAGGAACACTCACACAGGTGTCAGATTGTCTCTTGAGCACTGGACAAAATATTTGAGGGACACATGAGATATCATTAGTCAAGAATATCTAATAAAAAAAATAAATTCTTTATCTCACATATATATATATATATATATATATATATATATATATATATATATATATATTAGGGCTGGTTTAGTTCAGTCGGTAGGGTGTCCGACTAGGAACCTCAAGGTTCCGGGTTCGATACCAACCCTCATCAACTCAACATATGAATAGCACCGGGATCTGTGCGGTAAAGTGAGGAGTCCATGTGTAGATGTCCATGGTGGCTAACCAATAAAATCCTATACCAATCAGCTCTGTGCAGATTCTGTATGTTTTGGTATACAGTATTATTATTATTATTATTATTATTATTAAAAGAACAATTGAAGAAAGTGCTGAATTAAAAATAGATGAATAGACTATTGCCATGAAGTATTGTATTTTAATCAAAACTAAAAGACTGAATTATTTTGATTTTTCGGGCTGTTGTCCTCATCTTTTGTGATATGTAAAAACACAACATTTTTGGTCCCTGTACCCTCAGGTCTTCTTCAAGTGTACATTGTCCATCAGAGCCTAGCAACCTGGGAAATCATTTTGAATAGTTTGTTGAGCAAACAAGGTGTTGAAGAATCCACGAAGATCTCAATCAAATGATGACATCATTGTTTTTTGCACACTCTTCAATCCAAGAAGCATCATGATCATTAAAAAAGAAAAGTAATTGGTGTTTCTTGGAAATTTGAAGCGTAAAATCTAATGGTATCAGTTTTTCTTCAAAGTAATTTACCTTGAAAAAAAAAACAAAAAACATCCAGCCTTTGCAATTATTGGAATCATTGCTATGAAGGTACACCTATCGTGATAAAAATCAGGACAACAGTCCGAAAAATCAAATACATATGAAACCTCATCTAAAAAATTCAGACAAATAAAATACTGAAATTATTTTCTTTCAAAAATAACAATAAGCCTAAAAATCTAGAGTGTTCTTGTCATTACTCTTTCAAAAAAATATAGAAAAAAAAAAAGTTGATACATATTCGACATTAAGAAGGTGGAAGGATGAGGAGAATATTATACAATAGTTGGTGATGTCAAAATGGGACCATGACATTAACTTTGTACCAAGACTTAAAACAAACTAAGGTGCTTTAAAGGAATCTTAATTCAAAGCTATATTAACATTACACACAGCGGTAATACCCTTTGGAAAAGCATATATCCAACTATTCTCCCTCCAGCTATGGGTAAATAGTAGAGCAAACTGGGCTATTTAACTTGGTATGGTAACCGGTCTATGTTCACCGGATTGCTCAGATTTATAAACCTTATGCCGGAATAAATAAATAGTCATATAGAAGATTTCACACAACCCAGTAAACAGTTAAATGAACAAAAAAACCAAAAACTCCCATTTTTTAACGGCTCACTCTACTTTAAAATTTACAATAGAGACAAGTCTATGAACAGTTTTGTAAGACCATTCACTACACACACACATACACAATACAGGATACTTGATTTGAGGCTCGATTGAACTTGAATAGGACATTTTCCAACCTGTCTTCATTGTACTAATAAAATCTATGATAACCTCAATGTTTTACTAATTACATACCACTGCACTCTAAGATGGGCTTCACAAAAAAATAAAATAAAAAAATAAAAATTAACAGGAGAGAAGCAGCAAATACTAAAGAAAGATATCTTGCAGGATCTCATATTCTTGAAATTTAATCTTGGAAAAGGTAATATTGAAAGTGTAAAAAAAAAAAAAGTGCAAGTGCGTGCGTGTGTGGGGGTATTCAATAGTTTAAATAAATTCAATATCACTGGAAACAGATTTCTAACTTCACGAGTGAGATAGATATAAACTACTTAATTATACATACCGTAAGTTACTACACTAGAGTTCCAGATTATAAACTTTCTGCATGGAAGATTTTTGAGACCATTATTTTAATTTCCGGTAAGAAATAAAAAGTTTTTTTTCTTTCTTTCAAATCTTTGTCTATATTTACATTGAAGTGCGCATGCGCGTCTTTGATTTTTTTTAAATATTTTTTTTTCTTTCCAAACACATTTTTTTTTTTTGTGCCGTGTATATAAAGGGCCTGGAACATTATGATTTTATAATTTTAATTTCAAGTAAGTTATGTTTGCTATGGCAGTAGAATAGATGTTTTTATCATTGGAATAATTAGGTACCGCCAATTGTGACGTCATAAACGTATTTTACAAAATAAATCCACTCCCTCCGATTGAAAAAAATTACCAAAAATCAGGGAAAACGCAATAATTTTTAGCGTTTTAGTTTGGAAAAAAAGATATTTCATTCAATTAAATATCAACAAGTTAGTCATTTTTCTGTATAAGTGTATTCAATGTTTGTTTTTTATTGATTTCTAAGAAAACTTTTAATAACGTGTTTTGTTAACTTCACATACGTTGGATTCCGTAAAGTTTTAGGCTAATTTAATTTTTAAAACTAAAATTAATTACATATGTAATATATCCCCCTCTTTTTACTGATGCTCATTATGTTACTACATTTAAACTAAAACAAAAATTTGACCTTAAATAATCAATTTGATTTTAATTCGTTTTTTAAGTTAAAATCGTCACCTACTATATAATATATTAAAATTTGCTTTTTGTAGTGGCTGAATAGGTACCTCCAATTTTCCCTGTGAAATTTACCCCTCCCCATATTTAACACAATGAAACTTGCATAAAGATTAATACTATCTTGAAAATTTTTGTCCATTCAAAAAGAAACATTTTAAAACCTCCTGATGATTTTAAAAAAGTTTTCAGCTTACGGAAATAATGAAAATTATGAATGAAAACAATGTTTACATTTTCGCACAGTTAAATCAATTGAAATTTAACGTAGCCAAAAACTTTTTAAAAAATTCTATGAAAAATCAATTAATGGTCCGATTTACACGAAAATTCCATAATTACTTAGCTTTTGATGAAAAATATGTTTGAAATAGGTTTTTCCTAAAATATATTTGGGGAAATATTTTTTTACAAGGTATACCCCCCACCCAATTTTATTTTATGAAATATGAAAAAATGAACGCGACAAAAAATAATAAGAGTCTGAATAATTATATCAGAAGATTTTTATAAGTTTCTATATGGGAGTTTTTTTTTTTTTTTTTTTTTAGTAAAGAACCATGAATACAGAATTCTGCTAAAAAATATCAATAAATAAACTGACCCTGTTGTAAAAAAAAACCCAAAAAAACGGAATGTTTTACTTATTTTTCAAGATAACGGTGAGTAATTTTCCCCAATCTGAAAATTTGATCTTTGAATTAACTGTTTTTCTTTGTAACAATTCTTTATGTTCGTTATTTTTTTTTGTTTTGTTTTTGTGAGATTAAAAAAAAAAGAAAAAGAAAAAAAAAGTTAAATTTTTTTCACTTTTTTCCCTTTAATATGACCTAAACTGATCACGCAACGTATTTTGGTGGTACCAACTGTCTCTTGACTCAACTTAAATCTAAGATTCATTTTCAGTCTCAAAAATGGGAAACTTAAAAAGCTAAGCATTAGAAATAATCACATCACAGTGAACAAATAAAATCAAATTTTGAAATCAAAACGACAATGCGGTTTATTAATTTGCTTGAACAGATAGAAAAAGGCTGAGGTTTCAAATGTAATAAAATGTGAAATTAGAGGCGTCAGACATTTATCTCAATCATCAGTATCGTCCTTGTAAAAAGAAATAAACAAATAAATGAATAGATTTTAAAGCACATGGTGTAAAATTTCTACACATCAGCTAAATAGGAGTAGCCAGCTTTATTTATTTATTTATTTGAAAACAGAGCGGGTGGGGGGGATGGGGGAACAGAAAGAGAAAGGACTATGGTTGATTAGTCCAGAAGACCCCCCCCACCCAATAATCATGGAAAATAAAGAAATAAGCAGTTGTAATAGTAGTAGAGAATTGAGTGTATAAAAGCTGAAAGCAGGAAAAAAAAAAAGGGGTTGAAACAGAAAAAAAAGGGGGGGTAGGCGGAGGGAGATAGCTGAAGAAGAAGAAGAAGAATGAATGCACTTGGGTTTAGTCGTCCTATTTCCATACCCCCCCCACCAAGAAAAAAAAAGAAGCTCACTGCTTTGTGATGCATGGATGAACAAACAGTTCATCTCTCACTCATTCATTATTACAATCAGAACACTTAACATTGTGAGCAAGCATCACCAGCCTTTTTAGTCTTTATTAAATGATAATCTGTCCTGAAATTGAAATGACTAGAAAGAATCTTTGATTTCCAGCTTGGTTTTCCAACCAACAAAACTGTACAGATTGATAGACAATGTCTAACTAGTAGGCTTCCGTGACTGAATTGGTTAAAGCGCCACCCACTTAAACCTTTTACTCCCATTGGAACACTGGCCATTCCAGTCGAATTTCATTTTCATTCTAACCATTCAAACGTTGAAACTCAAAGCATAATTTAGCATATCTAAAACTAAAATAAATAAACGAATGAATAAAATTGGTAGTGAATAGGTTAAAAAGATGGGAGTTTATCCGTGAAAGGCTAGCAGCATGAAGATTATACATATAAAAAAAAAAAGAAAAAAAAGAAAAAAAGGAAATATTGCTAAACAATTTCAATCTAACTTGGCAGTGAAGAGTTAAGGAGAGCTATAGGTTTGGTTTCTTTATTTAATGGCACATCAATGTCATCCTTGTAGAAGAGCATTAGTGATGATATTTATCCATAGCATGGGGGGGGGTAAAGGGGTTCATAACTTTCCCAAGTGTATTAGTCTGAAAGTGAACGTAATGCGCGACTGGGGTTTTGAACTTGCGTACCACGATGTTGCACTGCAGTCCATTATCAACTACACCATGAGGACTTCCATTAAGAGGAGTTTTTGTTCCGATATTACGCAACAAGATGTTTAAAAGACTAGTTAAAAATCTAATAATCAAAATATTTAGATTTAACACAAAAAACTTCAGACCATTACCAGTAAATCACTAAGCTAAGTATAAAGTATATATTTTTTGTTGTATCCCATATCCTGGAGGCTCGTCTTACAGGGACTATGCAATAACCAGTTCAGCTACAGAGGCCTAATGTCTAGACAGGGATGAAAACATACTTATGCTCCATAGTAAACAAACAAAGTAAAGTGAAGTCATTGGGGCGGCCTAATGTCGGTATCAGCCAAACGGTGAGGGAGTCTATCCTCTTTTCACTAGCGCTAGACAAGGAGATTATTTTTAGCGTCGCACACCTACCATCAGTTCCTCACTTTACCACACAGATCCCTGTGGTACTCATATGCTGAGTTGGCAAGGGTCAATATTGAACCAGGAACCTTGTGGTTCCTAGGCGAACGCTCTACCGACTGAGCTAAACAGGACAAACAATATGTGGTCCAGTATTGAACCAGGAACCTTGTGATTCCTAGCTGGACACTCTACCGACTGAGCTAAACTGGATAAACAATATGTGGTGAATAATCAGAAGCAAAGAGGAATAATCTACTTAGACTTCATGTTAATTTAATGGTTGGGAGGAAATTAGTTCAATAAGATTGTAATAAAAATAAGCACTAAGATGGAGAAATTTTAAAATCAAACATTAAACTCAGATGCCTAGCAATCATCTTCTGGGTCACAAACTTTCCTGCATTAAAGTCGCGTCAAGTCTGAATAGTCAGATATTTTACTATATAGTAAATAAAGCTTTGGTCCCTGTCTGTCTGGTGTCTAGCTATTAGGCTTCCATGACTGAATTAATTAAGACGCCATCCATTCTTTGGTCATAAGTTAGAGTTGTTTGTCTTTTCTCACACTATTTAAAATAATACGTTGATTTACCTTACTAGTAAATAGCAACAAAGGTTAATTAGTTATGCAAGACTAATGTGCCTAGATATTCAGTCAATCTTCTCCATACAACATTGTGACAATGCCACCAACAAACATTTGGTCTAGATATCTGACAATAGATAGGGAGACATCGAATTCAGGCAGTTTTCCGAAAGGTATCTATGCAAAATAAATATAAAGTAATCCACATCTCGAATTTGAACTCATAGTCGAAAGTAATACGTCAGAAATATTTTTTTTTTACTAAACTTGGACTTTCTCCACCCAGACAAGAGGAATACATCAAAAAGATCCAGGATAAAGCTCTAACCGCATCAGTGTGGATATGGTAATTCCACAGTGTGACAACAAACCAACATCTCTGTTAGTGGTAATAATGATGCTTCAGCCCCGAAACCATGCCTGAACCTAGAATCATCATCTGATGAAGGCTTTGTTGGATGCAATGCACTGTGTAAACAGCAGTCATTTGTATGTAGTTATTTTTTGATGAAAAAATTGAATTTATTAGGTTATCCTTGTGGAACAAAACCTAAGTGAGAATACAAAAGATCATGTTGCGCCAGTCTTCTAAGAGGAAAGTCTATCTACTTAAAGAAATCAATATTCGAATTCCTGGATTTGCTGATTGAATACCAATCACTAACATACACAAGTACCGGACCTGTTTAAGTATTAGTGTGATGCGGTTGACTGAGCATACAACAATGGCCTTATGCCAGACTATCAAAAGATGGTTAAGACCTGTCTCCATACAACTATCAGTAGGTTAAAATCTGGGACAATCCGTCCTAAAATAAAAAAAAATACTAATTTATAATTCAAATTGAAAGTGCGCTGCGTAATAGTTATTATCTTAGAAAATAAATACGGCGATCCTGAGTTCAAGGTTGGATGAAGCTGCATTTCCCTTTGCACTAACGCTCTTGGAAAAGTCAGGGGTCTATCTTTTCTCCTTCAACTATGGATAAATAGGACAGATAAGGCCTCTTTAGCCCTGGTACGTCAACTGGTCAAGAAAAAAAAATCTAAACCAGCTGTGCTCCGCTTAAATTGATCGTGTCGCCTCCTGCCTGTGAAGGGGTTGGGTAAAAGAAACTTCTTTCAAATATATTTTTTTTATCTCAAAATAAACAACTGTGGATAAAGATCTCAAACGAACTTACTATTCTATTTCTGAACGGGGAGCCTTGGTGTGATGTAATGGTTAACAGCCAGACCCACAGTTAATGAGTTTGATTCTCACATACTGCTGTCATATATCTGGCCTTGTGCTCTAAACTAGCCGATCTTAGTAAATGACTAGCGTTCTAATTGTTTTTATCTATTTCTTCTTTGAGAACACACAAATGATTATTCACGAGTTAAGTCTTGTTTGTTTGTTGTGAGAAGAAAGAAAAAGTTTTTAACAATTAATAGAATCAAATAATTGTCCGATTCTACCCAGCTGTTTTCTCTCTCTCACACACACACGCTGACCGCACCAATCGATGTCTCTAGTCTAACTACGCATGACTTAGTAGAAGAAGCGGGAATAAGATTATATATTATGAATGCTGTAGTTTTTTTTCTTTTTTTTTCGTGTTTTTTCATGATAAAATTAGAATTAATTACACAGCTTTTTTTAAATACTTACACTGACTCAGCGTATAATAATGCACAATATAACTTTTCATTATTTAAAAAAAAAAAAGAGGGAAAAAAAAAAAAAAAGAGAGGGATAAAAAAAAAGAAAAAGAGAGGGATAAAAAAAAAAATCTAATTTTTAACAAAGGTGGGGAAAAAAAAAAAAAAAAAAAAAAAATCTAATTTTAACAAAGTACCCACCCCTCCCCAAAAAACTGTTTGGACACTAAACAGTTATTACCAATTAGTATTTTTTAGCAATAGGGTTTGCCCTTTGCGATCTTTCTTACCTTGTGGGTGGGGCTCTGAATACTCTTACAGAGTACGTACCCCGCCACCCAAAGTCGGGGACGTCCTGAGTATGACACAAAACGAATTTTGGCGTAATGGTTATCATCCAGGGACGATTTCAAATCTGGACGAGCTGGTTTGCATTCCACACAGAGCATACACTTTGGAAAGGTATGATCGAACATCCTCCTCAAGCTATGGTAACTAGTCAATAGACTGGGCCTCTTTACCTTGGTATGACAACCAGTATAGGAGAAGGAAAACTGAATTAAACTTCTGCTTAAGAAACTGACTTATGTCACACCCTACACGTGAGGAGGGGTTGGTAAATATGTAACTGCATTTGAGTGAAGCTTCAGTTCTAAAGCTCTGGGGTGTGTGCGAGTACTCCTTCATCTGCCATTACTCCTAGGTTCACTCTGTCCCAGAGTCGTAAGTACATTTGTATTAGGAAACTAACACCGTTGAAAAGAGTAATTCATTTAACTCATCAAAGATAACTGATACTGTTCTAGAAGCACTTACATACCCCATCAACACTATAAACCCCCCCACCACACACACACACAACAAACCTACAATCCTTAAATATCAACATTTCAACAAAAAAAAAATTTTCCCTCAGCAACAGCTTTTTAATTGTGTTGTTGTATTGTATAAGATAAATCATTTTATTGTAATTCGTATCGTAACATTAATGTGGGAAATCTACAGACCACACCCACATTTCAATTGTTAAACTCTTTCCCGTGATCTCCTGGGGTTTGTGGACAAGACAGAGTTGAATGAAAGGGTCAATTCACAACAGCACATGTCCAAGGTGATGAAAAAGAGGAATATTTAAATAAATAGACAATTATAATTGGAATAGGATTGTTTTGAGATGAAAAGGCAAAAATTAGAAAAACAGACTATGAAGAGAGGAGAAGAGAGAGAGAGAGGAGAGAGAGAGAGAGAGAGAGTGGAACCAATAGAGTGAGGGACTACAAGAAGAGAAAAAAGAAAGGGAAGTGAAAAGGAAGAGAACGGAGAAATAGGGATCATAAATGGGAGTTGACTATGTAGAGAGAAGGAGAAATAGAAGAAGTGAGGGGAAGTGACTTGTGGAGAGAAAGGAGGAAAGAAAGGAAGGAAGGAAGGAAGAAGAAAGGAGAGAGAGAGGGGTTTAAAGCGGACTATAGATGAAGAAAAAGAAAAAAATAACTAAGAAAGAGTGAGGTCTGAAAGACCAAGAAAATTGAAAGAGGACAACTCCTATTCTAAAGAGTGGTTATCAATTGGGGACCATTATAACATTTTGGGTCCAGGCAGAAAAAAAAAATTTAATTATAAAAATACAATGGGATATTTAAAACATCGTATGATTTTGCTCTCCCTAGCCATTACATGTTAAAAACCCTATATTTTGCCACCCTAGTAAAATAGGAATCAAAAGGGGTCCATAGGTTAAAAAAAGGTTGGGAACCACTGTTCTATAATTATAAATACAACTTCACAATTTAAAAAAAGAAAGAAAATCAAACCCTGCTATAAGCTATATTTTGGAAATTAAACTGCCAATTAACTGGAACCTGATGTATCATCAAACATCTTGTGTATGGTATGTAAAAAAGTCAGTCAGTCTACCTGTTGGTTTGAACAACAGCAACTGGCTAGCAACAACTGCCAGTGCCCCCAAATAGCTGGTATTATAGTGGAATCAAGATATCCATTATGTATTTGGTGATTGTCATTCCCTTGAGTTCTTGATGGCTGCTTGGTTTCTAATGATGTTATGGGGCAATCATAAATACCCGTCATTTGCAGTAGTATGGCAGCAAGATAGATTCGTATCAGTTATAACTTGTTGCCTTGCTTGCCTTACAATTTGATGGTAATTGGAAACTTAGTGTGATTATTCTATAACACGTATGAATGACAAAATTTAAAGATGACAACACTAATAGCTCTTTGAAGATTTTACCCAGCAAAACAAAAGAATTTCACATCACACAAAAACATGTGTTTATTTTGGTAATTTTTAATTTACTTTGCTTTTAATTAACTGTACTCTCTCTTTAATTACAATTATATGAATTCTTTGTTTTGCTGGGTAAAAAGTCTTCAAGAGCTTTAGTGTGTCATCTTAAATTTGTCATTCACGTGTAGAAATAATCACACTAAGTTCCAATTACCATCGAAATTGGGTAAGGCACGGCAAGGCCAACAAGTTATAACTGAATACAGAACTAGTCTTGCTGCCATACTACTGCAAAATGACAGGGTATTTATGATGCCCCATAACATCATAGAAACCAAGCAGCCATCAAAGACTCCAGGAATGAAATCACCCAAATAATGAATGGACTATCTTGACTTCCATAAATACCAGCTATTTTGGCACTGGCAGTTGTGCTTAGCCAGTTGCTGTTGTTCAAAACCAACAGTAGACTGACTGACTTTTACATACATACACAAGATGTTTGATGATACTATCAGGTTCCAAGTTAGATTGCAGTTTAATTTCCAAAAATATATCTATAGCAGGTTTGATTAATATTTTTTTTAAATTGTGAAGTTATCTTATATTTATGACACGTGTTCCCAACCTTTTTTTAACCTATGGACCCCTTTGATTCCTATTTTACTAGGGTGGAAAATATAGGGTTTTTAAACATCGTATGGCTAGGGAGAGCAAAATCATACGATGTTTAAAATCCCATTGTATTTTATAATTAAATTTTTTTTTTCTTGCCTGGACCCAAAAATGTATATGGTCCCAATTGATAACCACTTCTTTAGAATAGGAGTTGTCCTCTTTTTCAATTTTGGTCTTTCATGCACCTCACTCTTTCTTAGTTAATTTTTTTTTCTTTTCTTCATCTATAGTCCCTATTAAACCCCTCTCTCTCTCCTTTCTTCCTTCCTTCCTTCCTTCCTACTTCTTTCTCCTTTCTCTCCACAGTCCACTTCCCTCACTTCTCTCTATTTTCTCCTTTCTCTCTACATAGTCACTCCTTTTATGATCCCTTTTTCTCCGTCTCTTCCCTTTTCACTTCCTTTCTTTTTCTCTCTCTTTGTAGTCCCTCACTCTATGGTTCCTACTCTCTCTCTTCTCTCTCTCTCTCTCTCTCTCTCTCTCTCTCTTCATAGTCTTTTTTTCTAATCTTTTTTTCCTTTTCATCTCAAACAATCCTTATCCAATTATTAATTGTCTATTTATTTAAATATTCCTCTTTTCAATCACCTTGACATGTGCTGTTGTGAATTGGACCCTTTCATTCACTCTGTCTTGTCCACAAACCCAGGAGATCACGAAAATGGAGTTTAACAATGAAATGTGGGTGTGGCTGTAGATTTCCACATTAATGTTACGAACGATTATCAATTAAAATGATTTATCTTATACAATACAATAAAACAACACAATTAAAAGCTGTTGCTGAGGGAAATTTTTTTTTGTTGAAAATGTTGATTTTAAGGATTGTAGGTTTGTTTTGTGTGTGTGTGTGGTGGTGGGGGGTTATAGTGTTGATGGGGTTATTAAGTGCTTCTAGAAAAAAGTAAATCAGTTATCTGAGTTAAAATGGATTACATCATTTCAAGGTGTTAAGTATTCTAATAAATGTACTCGAACTTCTGGGACAGAGTGGACCTAGGAGTAATGGCAATGAGGAGTACTCCACACACCCAGAGCTTTAGAACTGAAGCTTCACCATCAAATGCAGTTTACATATTTTACCAACCCCTCCTCACGTGTAGGGTGTGACATAAGGTCAGTTTCTTAAGCAGAGTTTAATTCAGTTTTCCCTTCTCCTTAACTGGTTGTCATACCAAGTTAAAGGCCCAGTATCGCTATTTACCCATAGCTTGAGGGAGGATAGTTCGATGCATACCTTTTCAAAGTGATTTGCTCTGTGTGGAATGCAAACAGCCTCGTCCAGGATTTGAAATCGTCCCTTGATGATAAACCATTACGCCTAAATCGTTTTAGTGTCATACTCAGGACGTCCCGACTTTGGGTGGCGGGTGTTACACTTCATGTAAGAGTATTCTAAGCCCCACCAACAAGGTAAGAAAAGATCGCAAGGGCACCCTATTGCTAAAAATACTAATTGGTAATAACTGTAGTGTCCAAACAGTTTTTTGGGGGTGGGGTACTTTTGTTAAAATTAGATTTTTTTTTTTTTTTTTTTTTTTTCCCACCTTTGTTAAAATTAGATTTTTTTTATCCCTCTCTTTTTCTTTTTTTTTATCCCTCTCTTTTTCTTTTTTTTTCCCTCTTTTTTTTTTTTTTAAATAATGAAAAGTTTTATATTGTGCATATATTACGCTGAGTCAGTGTAAGTATTAAAAAAAAATAGCTGTGTAATTAATTCTAATATTTATCATTGAAAAAACACGAAAAAAAGAAGAAAAAAACTACAGCATTCATAATATATAATCTTATTCCCGCTTCTCTACTAGTCATGCGTAGTTAGACTAGAGACATCGATTGTGCGGTCAGCGTGTGTGTGTGAGAGAGAGAAAACAAGCTGGGTAGAATCGGACAATTATTGATTCTATTAATTGTTAAAAACTTTTTCTTTCTTCTCACAACAAACAAACAAGACTTAACTCGTGAATAATCATTTGTGTGTCTCAAAGAGAAATAGATAAAACAATTCAGAACGCTAGTCATTTACTAAGATCGGCTTAGTTTAGAGCACAAAGGCCAGATATATGACAAGCAGTGTGAGAATCAAACTCATTAACTGTGGGTCTGGCTTGTTAACCATTACATCACACCAAGGCTCCCGTTCAGAATAGAATAGTAAGTTCGTTTGAGATCTTTATCCACAGTTTTGTTTATTTTGAGATAAAAAAAATATATTTGAAAGAAGTTTCTATTTACCCAACCCCTTCACAGGCAGGAGGCGACACGATCAATTTTTAAGCGGAGCACAGCTGGTTTAGATTTTTTTTTTCTTGACCAGTTGACGTACCAGGGCTAAAGAGCCTTATCTGTCCTATTTATCCATAGTTTGAAGGAGAAAAGATAGACCCCTGACTTTTCCAAGAGCGTTAGTGCAAAGGGAAATGCAGCTTCATCCAACCTTTGAACTCAGATCGCCGTATTTATTTTCTAAGATAATAACTATTACGCAGCGCACTTCAATTTGAATTAAATTAGTTTATTTTTTTTTATTTTAAGGACGGATTGTCCCAGATTTTAACCTACTGATAGTTGTATGGAGACAGGTCTTAACCATCTTTTGATAAGTCTGGCATAAGGCCCATTGTTGTATGCTCAGTCAACCGCATCACACTAATACTTAACAGGTCCGGTACTTGTGTATGTTAGTGATTGGTATTCAATCAGCAAAATCCAGGAATTCGAATATTGATTTCTTTAAGTAGATAGACTTTCCTCTTAGAAGACTGGCGCAACATGATCTTTTTGTATTCTCACTAGGTTTTGTTCCACAAGGATAACCTAATAAATTCAATTTTTCATCAAAAAATAACTACATACAATGACTGCTGTTTACACAGTAGCATTGCATCCAACAAAGCCTTCATCAGATGATGATTCTAGGTTCAGGCATGGTTTCGGGGCTGAAGCATCATTACCACTAACCCAGAGATGTTGGTTTGTTGTCACACTGTGGAATTACCATATCCACACTGATGCGGTTAGAGCTTTATCCGGATCTTTTTGATGTTATTTCCTCTTGTCTGGTGGAGAAAGTCCAAGTTTAGTAAAAAAAAATTCATTTCTGACGTATTACTTTCGACTATGAGTTCAAATTCGAGATGTGGATTACTTATATTTATTTGCATAGATACCTTTCGGAAAACTGCCTGAATCGATGTCTCCCTATCTATTGTCAGATATCTAGACCAAAATGTCTTGTTGGTGGCATGTCACAATGTTGTATGGAGAAGATTGACTGAATATCTAGGCACATTAGTCTTGCATAACTAATTAACCTTTGTGCTATTTACTAGGTAAGGTAAATCACGTATTATTTTAAATAGTGTGAGAAAGACAAACAACTCTAACTTATGACCAAAGAATGGATGGCGTCTTAATTAATTCAGTCATGGAAGCCTAATAGCTAGACACCAGACAGACAGGGACCAAAGCTTTTATTTACTATATAGTAAAATATCTGACTATTCAGACTTGACGCGACTTTAATGGCAGGAAAGTTTGTGACCCAGAAGATGATTGCTAGTGCATCTGAGTTTAATGTTTGATTTTAAAATTTCTCCATCTTAGTGCTTATTTTTATTACAATCTTATTAACTAATATTCCTCCCCAACATTAAATTAACATGAAGTCTAAGTAGGATTATTCCTCTTTTGCTTCTGATTATTCACCACATATTGTTTATCCAGTTTAGCTCAGTCGGTAAGAGTGTCCAGCTAGGAATCACAAGGTTCCTGGTTCAATACTGGACCCACATATTGTTTGTCCTGTTTAGCTCAGTCGGTAGAGCGTTCGCCTAGGAACCACAAGGTTCCTGGTTCAATATTGACCCTTGCCAACTCAGCATATGAGTACCACAGGGATCTGTGTGGTTAAAGTGAGGAACTGATGGTAGGTGTGGCGACGCTAAAATAATCTCCTTGGTCTAGCGCTAGTGAAAAGAGGATAGACTCCCTCACCGTTTGGCTGATACCGACATTAGGCCGCCCCAATGACTTCACTTTACTTTATTGTTTGTTTACTATGGAGCATAAGTATGTTTTCATCCCTGTCTAGACATTAGGCCTCTGTAGCTGAACTGGTATTGCATAGTCCTGTAAGACGAGCCTCCAGGATATGGGATACACAAAAAATATATACTTTATACTTAGCTTAGTGATTTACTGGTAATGGTCTGAAGTATTTGTGTTAAATCTAAAATATTTTGATTATTAGATTTTTAACTAGTCTTTTTAAAAACATCTTGTTGCGTAATATCGGAAACAAAGCTCCTCTTAATGGAAGTCCTCATGTGTAGTTGATAATGGACTGCAGTGAACATCGTTGGTACGCAAGTTCAAACCCCAGTCGCGCTATTACGTTCACTTTCAGACTAATACACTTGGGAAAGTTATGAACCCCTTTACCCCCCCCCCCATGCTATGGGATAAATATCATCACTAATGCTCTTCTACAAGGATGACATTGATGTGCCATTAAAATAAAGAAACCAAACCTATAGCTCTCCTTAACTCTTCACTGCCAAGTTAGATTGAAATTGTTTAGCATATTTCTTTTTTTCTTTTTTTTCTTTTTTTTTATATGTATAATCTTCATGCTGCTAGCCTTTCACGGATAAACTCCCATCTTTTTTAACCTATTCACTACCAATTTTATTCATTCGTTTATTTATTTTAGTTTTAGATATGCTAAATTATGCTTTGAGTTTCAACGTTTGAATGGTTAGAATGAAAATGAAATTCGACTGGATGGCCAGTGTCCAATGGGAGTAAAAGGTTTAAGTGGGTGGCGCTTTAACCAATTCAGTCACGGAAGCCTACTAGTTAGACATTGTCTATCAATCTGTACAGTTTTGTTGTTGGAAAACCAAGCTGGAAAATCAAAGATTCTTTCTAGTCATTTCAATTTCAGGACAGATTATCATTTAATAAAGACTAAAAAGGCTGGTGATGCTTGCTCACAATGTTAAGTGTTCTGATTGTAATAATGAATGAGTGAGAGATGAACTGTTTGTTCATCCATGCATCACAAAGCAGTGAGCTTCTTTTTTTCTGGTGGGGGGGGTATGGAAATAGGACGACTAAACCCAAGTGCATTCATTCTTCTTCTTCTTCTTCAGCTATCTCCCTCCGCCTACCCCCCTTTTTTTTTCTTCTGTTCAACCCCTTTTTTTTTTTCCTGCTTTCAGCTTTTATACACTCAATTCTCTACTACTATTACAACTGCTTATTTCTTTATTTCCATGATTATTGGGTGGGGGGTCTTCTGGACTAATCAACCATAGTCCTTTCTCTTTCTGTTCCCCCATCCCCCCACCCGCCTCTGTTTTCAAATAAATAAATAAATAAAGCTGGCTACTCCTATTTAGCTGATGTGTAGAAATTTTACACCATGTGCTTTAAAATCTATTCATTTATTTGTTTATTTCTTTTTACAAGGACGATACTGATGATTGAGATAAATGTCTGACGCCTCTAATTTCACATTTTATTACATTTGAAACCTCAGCCTTTTTCTATCTGTTCAAGCAAATTAATAAACCGCATTGTCGTTTTGATTTCAAAATTTGATTTTATTTGTTCACTGTGATGTGATTATTTCTAATGCTTAGCTTTTTAAGTTTCCCATTTTTGAGACTGAAAATGAATCTTAGATTTAAGTTGAGTCAAGAGACAGTTGGTACCACCAAAAATACGTTGCGTGATCAGTTTAGGTCATATTAAAGGGAAAAAAGTGAAAAAATTTAACTTTTTTTTCTTTTTTTTTTTTTAATCTCACAAAAAAAAACAAAAAAAAATAACGAACATAAAGAATTGTTACAAAGAAAAACAGTTAATTCAAAGATCAAATTTTCAGATTGGGGAAAAATTACTCACCGTTATCTTGAAAAATAAGTAAAACATTCCGTTTTTTTGGGTTTTTTTTTTTACAACAGGGTCAGTTTATTTATTGATATTTTTTAGCAGAATTCTGTATTCATGGTTCTTTTACTAAAAAAAAAAAAAAAAAAAAACTCCCATATAGAAACTTATAAAAATCTTCTGATATAATTATTCAGACTCTTATTATTTTTTGTCGGTTCATTTTTTCATATTTCATAAAATAAAATTGGGTGGGGGGTATACCTTGTAAAAAAATATTTCCCCAAATATATTTTAGGAAAAACCTATTTCAAACATATTTTCATCAAAAGCTAAGTAATTATGGAATTTTTCGTGTAAATCGGACCATTAATTGATTTTTCATAGAATTTTTTAAAAAGTTTTTGGCTACGTTAAATTTCAATTGATTTAACTGTGCGAAAATGTAAACATTGTTTTCATTCATAATTTTCATTATTTCCGTAAGCTGAAAACTTTTTTTAAAATCATCAGGAGGTTTTTAAAATGTTTCTTTTGAATGGACAAAAATTTTCAAGATAGTATTAATCTTTATGCAAGTTTCATTGTGTTAAATATGGGGGAGGGGGTAAATTTCACAGGGAAAATTGGAGGTACCTATTCAGCCACTACAAAAAGCAAATTTTAATATATATATAGTAGGTGACGATTTTAACTTAAAAAACGAATTAAAATCAAATTGATTATTTAAGGTCAAATTTTTGTTTTAGTTTAAATGTAGTAACATAATGAGCATCAGTAAAAAAGAGGGTGGATAATATTACATATGTAATTAATTTTAGTTTTAAAAATTAAATTAGCCTAAAACTTTACGGAATCCAACGTATGTGAAGTTAACAAAACACGTTATTAAAAGTTTTCTTAGAAATCAATAAAAAAACAAACATTGAATACACTATATACAGAAAAATGACTAACTTGTTGATATTTTAATTGAATGAAATATCTTTTTTCCAAACTAAAACGCTAAAAAATTATTGCGTTTTTCCCTGATTTTTTGGTAATTTTTTTTCAATCGGAGGGGAGTGGATTTATTTTGTAAAATACGTTTATGACGTCACAATTGGCGGTACCTAATTTATTCCAATGATAAAAACATCTATTCTACTGCCATAGCAAACATAACTTACTTGAAATTAAAATTATAAAATCATAATGTTCCAGGCCCTTTATATACACGGCACAAAAGAAAAAAAATGTGTTTTGGAAAGAAAAAAAAATATTTAAAAAAATCAAAGACGCGCATGCGCACTTCAATGTAAATATAGACAAAGATTTGAAAGAAAGAAAAAAAACTTTTTATTTCTTACCGGAAATTAAAATAATGGTCTCAAAAATCTTCCATGCAGAAAGTTTATAATCTGGAACTCTAGTGTAGTAACTTACGGTATGTATAATTAAGTAGTTTATATCTATCTCACTCGTGAAGTTAGAAATCTGTTTCCAGTGATATTGAATTTATTTTAACTATTGAATACCCCCACACACGCACGCACTTGCACTTTTTTTTTTTTTTTTACACTTTCAATATTACCTTTTCCAAGATTAAATTTCAAGAATATGAGATCCTGCAAGATATCTTTCTTTAGTATTTGCTGCTTCTCTCCTGTTAATTTTTATTTTTTTATTTTATTTTTTTGTGAAGCCCATCTTAGAGTGCAGGTGGTATGTAATTAGTAAAACATTGAGGTTATCATAGATTTTATTAGTACAATGAAGACAGGTTGGAAAATGTCCTATTCAAGTTCAATCGAGCCTCAAATCAAGTATCCTGTATTGTGTATGTGTGTGTGTAGTGAATGGTCTTACAAACTGTTCATAGACTTGTCTCTATTGTAAATTTTAAAAGTAGAGTGAGCCGTTAAAAAATGGGAGTTTTTGGTTTTTTTTGTTCATTTAACTGTTTACTGGGTTGTGTGAAATCTTCTATATGACTATTTATTTATTCCGGCATAAGGTTTATAAATCTGAGCAATCCGGTGAACATAGACCGGTTACCATACCAAGGTTAAATAGCCCAGTTTGCTCTACTATTTACCCATAGCTGGAGGGAGAATAGTTGGATATATGCTTTTCCAAAGGGTATTACCGCTGTGTGTAATGTTAATATAGCTTTGAATTAAGATTCCTTTAAAGCACCTTAGTTTGTTTAAGTCTTGGTACAAAGTTAATGTCATGGTCCCATTTTGACATCACCAACTATTGTATAATATTCTCCTCATCCTTCCACCTTCTTAATGTCGAATATGTATCAACTTTTTTTTTTCTATATTTTTTTGAAAGAGTAATGACAAGAACACTCTAGATTTTTAGGCTTATTGTTATTTTTGAAAGAAAATAATTTCAGTATTTTATTTGTCTGAATTTTTTAGATGAGGTTTCATATGTATTTGATTTTTCGGACTGTTGTCCTGATTTTTTATCACGATAGGTGTACCTTCATAGCAATGATTCCAATAATTGCAAAGGCTGGATGTTTTTGTTTTTTTTTTCAAGGTAAATTACTTTGAAGAAAAACTGATACCATTAGATTTTACGCTTCAAATTTCCAAGAAACACCAATTACTTTTCTTTTTTAATGATCATGATGCTTCTTGGATTGAAGAGTGTGCAAAAAACAATGATGTCATCATTTGATTGAGATCTTCGTGGATTCTTCAACACCTTGTTTGCTCACAAACTATTCAAAATGATTTCCCAGGTTGCTAGGCTCTGATGGACAATGTACACTTGAAGAAGACCTGAGGGTACAGGGACCAAAATGTTGTGTTTTTACATATCACAGTAAAGATGAGGACAACAGCCCGAAAAATCAAAATAATTCAGTCTTTTAGTTTTGATTAAAAATACAATACTTCATGGCAATAGTCTATTCATCTATTTTTAATTCAGCACTTTCTTCAATTGTTCTTTTAATAATAATAATAATAATAATAATAATACTGTATACCAAAACATACAGAATCTGCACAGAGCTGATTGGTATAGGATTTTATTGGTTAGCCACCATGGACATCTACACATGGACTCCTCACTTTACCGCACAGATCCCGGTGCTATTCATATGTTGAGTTGATGAGGGTTGGTATCGAACCCGGAACTTGAGGTTCCTAGTCGGACACCCTACCGACTGAACTAAACCAGCCCTATATAATATATATATATATATATATATATATATATATATATATATATATATATATATATATATATATATATGTGAGATAAAGAATTTATTTTTTATTAGATATTCTTGACTAATGATATCTCATGTGTCCCTCAAATATTTTGTCCAGTGCTCAAGAGACAATCTGACACCTGTGTGAGTGTTCCTAGATTTTACTCTCTCCCAAAACACTGATCACACAGTTTCTGGTTGGTGATCAAAGTTCTTCTGATAACTTTGATCGTTGACCAGATACTGTGATCAGTGTTTTTGGGTAGTCAACTCTGCTAACACTCGTACGTCATATATTGCCTCATGAGGAATGGAGAAAGTATGAGACATATGACGTATCTTTGGCCAACAATCATTACAGCATAGAATATGAACCTAATAGTCTGCATATAATGTTTTGCCAACTTCAATCATCTTTGTGAACAAGTTTTGTAAAAAAAAAATTTAAAAAAAAAAAAAACCCACCAGAGATACTAATAGGTACGGGGTCCTGCGTCACACACAAAAATTTAAAAAGACGCAGTAAAATCATATCCACACACCCCTCTGTTTTTCTTTTTTCATCCCTCACTATTTCAAGCTAACTGTAAATACATTTCAATAGTTTCTTAGAAAAGAATTACATAGGATAGGTCACAAGGTAGGAGTTAGACGGCTTTAGTTGGGACCCATAAATTTTCTTGAGGAGTCATTCAAAGCAAATGTGTGCACTAAATCAAAAAGCTATCAGTATAATTGCCCCACAGAAAAGATCTGTTTTTAATATTTTTGCACAAGATTATGAATGCGAGGTTTGCGTTTGTATAGAAATAGTCTAAAATTGTCTTCTTGAGCAGGAAAGAAGTGGAATTTTAACTAATAAATAAATGCATTGGTATATATGTTAAGGTCACCAGAGAGCTCATATCTGTTAATAGGAGAGCCATACTCAAGCATATATACGGTGACCTTTTTTTACCTATTGACCCCTCTGATTCCTATTTTACTCTGGTGGACCCCCCCCCCCCCATAGCCATTCAATGTTTAAAATTCCTATTGTATTTTTATAATTGCATATTTTTTGGTTGCCTGGGGGAGAAAAAGTTATATGAAACAGGTGGGGGGCATACCCCCCCCCCATTGTGAACCACTGTTCTAGAGTGCTTTTGGCCAATAACTAGTTGGACACGGACAGACACAGACACACACATATTCTTACAGTTTTGAGTTACTAGATTATGTATTGACTAACCCCTCTGCATGAGCAGGATGTGACACAAGGTCAATTTTTTAATGCAGAGTTTTGACAGGTTTGAATTAAGAGTTTTCCTTCTAGACTGTTGCCATACCAAGGTTAAAAAGCTCAGTCTGCCCTGCTATTTAACCCATAGCTAGAGGGAGAATTGCTGGTATAAGCACTGTGAAATCTAACCAGCCTCATCCAAGATTTGAACTCCTGTTGCCATGTCCTACAATGATAACCATTACACTCCACAAATAACTGTTATATTGAAAACACTTCTCAAAACCGTAGGGTATGGAAATTGATATGGAAATTGGAAACAACCTTTCCTGGAAATGATTTTTTTTTTTTTTTTAAGTACTCATAATGAGTATTCATATTCAGACTAGTGTCCTCATCTTTATTGTTATCTGCACAATGTTTTGGCTGTTGTGCCCTCCTGCCTTCTTCAGTCCGAATAATACAAATTATCAAGCCTCATCTCAAAAATTCAGAGAAATCAGAGTACTTTTTAAAAAATCATGAGAATACCACGACAGGTTTTACTATATATTTATATTTGTTTTAATTTATTTACTTAATGCGCACAGCCAAATAAAATGAAGAATATCGAGTTGTGCCAGTCCTCCAAGAACAGTGTGCTTGCCTAACTGGAATGGTAGTCTTTAGTTCCTATGAAATATACCTACCTTTAGCTGCATATTATTTTTAACAAGTCTTAGTACAGATCAATGTCAAATTGAGAGAAATGAAGGTAGGAAGATTGTGTTGCACCGAGCCTTTCTTTCTTGGGGAGGGTATTTTATCTTTAAAAATGAGCATACATAATCCTAGATTTTACCTGGACTGGAACTCTGACCACTTGCATCACTAGAAGCTAATAAGGTCATCAGATTGTTGTGCCACGTATTTCCCCTGAATGGGGTCCAATGAGGGTATCTGGCAGTGCCATCTCCTCTGCAAGTAATATGCAACAGGTTGTACTGGGTTACATGGTACCTGCAACAGAAACAATTGCTCTTATCAAAAGACCTGAGATGGATTGACTTTTTACAAGGATAAAGAGCTGTTTACCTACCTATAGTTGGAAGGGAGTATTGGATTCATGCCTTTCCTAAGAATATTAGTGCAAAGTTGAACACAAACGGTTCAGGCCAATGTTTGAACTCTGTTCACCTATTCTTCTAGGGTGAGTCAAAAGTTTTGCAATATTTTGGTAATGTGAGGCACAATTTTGCTGTTGCAGATGCTTTTGCCAGGATCATAAAGGTGACAAAAAACATTAAGATGCGGGATGCCAAGTTCATCTGATTCTCTCAGTGTTACTCGCCACATTTGCCACTTGGAGCCATACCTTGTAATCCACGGTGACCCCTTCTGAATCCGACTCCACAGCCCTGGTTGATATTCTATTCAAGAACTCTTTTTAACGAGCCAACAAAGGAGACATTACTCATCCTGTATATTTTCAACCAAATGCTGGACATTTTTAAGTAGAATTTCAATGCTATTTCTATGTATATTTTAATTTTTAAATATCTTCGAATATAAATAGAATATTCATCATTTTTGCATAAAAAGCAAGAACGGGTGATATTTAATGTTTATATATATATATATATTATATATATATATATATATATATATATATATATATATTTTCATTTTGTCATTGTTTTATTTTCATTGTTTCCTCCGGACATGCACCCACCTATACATACATACACACACACACAACTGCCCTTTATATATGTACTAGAAGCGGCCACCATTAGTCTCACAGATCCATTAATTGTTTTGGTTTTTGCATAATTGATTCATGTTTTAACCACTTCTTCACTGACTTTCCCTTCTCTTACTATTCAAATCCTAATTTTTAAATATCTTCACGAATGCAAATAAAATCTTTGTTATTTTTGCTCAGAAAGCAAGCTCTGGTGATAGTGAATGTGTATGAAGATTTACTTTGTCATTGATTGTTTTATTTTTGTAGATGTATAGATATAGTATATGTATAGATAGATATATAGATATAGATAGCTTCGATAAGCTGTCAAGGTTTGAATTGAAATTATTAAGGTGTTCTGAATCTATCTTCAAGAGAACCTTAAACAACTCTAATAGTAAATGCTCGATCCATTCAATAAGAAGAAGAGGAGGAGAAGGATGAGGAAGAGAAGAACCAAAGGAGGCAAAAAAAAAAGTCTTATTTTTATCAATCTACTTTTTCCCATAACCTTAAGATTTTCACTTATTTACTAAGATTTCATCTAAGACTACTTGCTGTGACCCATGTTCTGCCAAAAGTTGGTTTTAGGCCAGGCTTCCTTACAAATTTGCACCCTCCTTGAACTCACCTAAGATATTGAATCTTTCTCTTAAAGGCAGAATCAGATGATTCAGGTCCTTTTTTTTCTCTCCCTCCTTACTAATTTCCAGCCCCCAGCCCCTACATAGCAACCATCCCTGGAGCCTGTTAACATAACTCAATTTCATCTCAATCTATTTCAAGTTTCTCATTCTAGAGCAGGCATGCAGCTTACCAAAGCCAGGGTCCCTCTTTTTATACAAGCAGAAAGCCAAACTACTTAAGGGAGTGCTTTCCAAAAAGAATTTCTCATTGATATCTGTTAGGGTTTTTTGTTAGGTTTTTTTTTTTTCTATTTTATTTTTTTCTTTCCTATCTTGACTCATCACAAAAGTGGATTTGTTCAGTTTCTTCCTTGATAAATTCTTCTTTTGCTTCTTCTTCTTTTACTTCTTCTTCTTTTGCTTCCTTTGCTTATTCTTCTTTTTCTTTTGCTTCTTCTTCCTCCTCCTCCTCTATTGCTTCTTCTTTATCCTTTGCTTCTTCTTCTTCTTCTTTTTCCTTTGCTTCTTCTTCTTCTTCTTTTTCCTTTGCTTCTTCTTCTTCTTCTTTTTCCTTTGCTTCTTCTTCTTCTTTTCTTTGCTTCTTCTTCTTCTTTTTCCTTTGCTTCTTCTTCTTCTTTTTCCTTTGCTTCTTCCTTTGGTTCTTCTTTTTCTAATGCTTCTTCCTTTGCTTCTTCTTTTTCTAATGCTTCTTCCTTTGCTCCTTCTTCTTCCTCCTCCTCTATTTCTTCTTCTGCTGCTGCTGCTTCTTCTTCTTCCCAACAGCTAACCATCTTCTCTTTTACTTTTTATCCAAATTTGTTTTGTTAGAAATAGATGTAGATTTTCCATTATCTTCATCTTTTGGGTCTTTTTTCCCTCCTAGGTTTTTTTTTCTTCTCAAGAGTCCAGAATGTAACCACCGGTCAGATCTTTTCTTTGTTCTTTGTTGTTTTTTCTTCTTTTTTCCTTCAATATGAATTGCTTATTAATTAGTTTCAAAAATTCTATTCTATTTCTTTCTCTATTTTCATTAGTTTGAAAGATATTTGTCTCTTGGGATATTTCTTCAGAAGAAGTCATCTTCAAAATTGTGATCAAATCATAAAAAAAAAATCTTTTGTCTTTCTATCCTCACGTGATGAGACTTAGATGCTGCTGTTCCCTAAAACACAAAGCAAATCTATATCAAACAGACAAGGAAGTTCCATCCCCCCCCTTTTTTTTCCCCATATCAATCTTCTTAACTTGGACCCTATAAATATGTTTAATAATTTTCTGCTTGAAAGAATTTCCTGTTTGATAAGCTAAATAATAAAGGGGGTATAAAACGGGTATATTTCTATCTGGAAAATATTTTAAAATAAATGACCAAACCACCAGATTTTCTTTCTTTCTTTCTTTCTTTCTTTTCTTTCTTTGTTTTTTCTTTCTTTCATTTTTTTCTTTATTTTTTTTTTTTACATTATACCAAATCTTATTTTATTCAAAAAATTTTTTTCTATAATGCCTTTTTATGAACATTATTTCCAGTTTTCTGCTATTGTGTATAGGAAACAGAGCAACACAATTTGAAGTAATATATACACACCTGGGAGGAGGATGAACAATAACCTAATAAAAAAAAAAGAATTGACAAACATTTACTTTATTAGCCAGTACAAATGGTTTCTTAATAAGTTCTATATCTTTATTATAACAATTTAAGAAAAATTGATATCATTTGAAATGTACAGGCTGTTTCAGAAAAATTGATATCATTTTATAATCTAATTACTTGAAATGATATCAAATTTTAACAGCATGTGTAGAAACAACTCAAAATGTTATGTTTAATGTTTAAACACCTTTTCTTTTCCAGTGAATGGTATTTATATGATATAATGGAATGACCCATCTCCCCCCCCCGTACCTTAACAGTGGCGATGGTTCTAACCACTATTTAAGAACACACGTATTGCTCTGTACAGAACTCACTTGAAGTACTTAGACGATGGACTCTCCTCCTAATACTCATGTGACCTTACTATATAACAATATACCTGAAAAGAAAAAAAACATTAAAAATAGAATTTACAGTTGTTTCTACTCGTGCTGTTTAACAAGAATTGATTAAGTTATTTGATAACAAAATTATACCAATTTTTTTCTTTTTATATGAATATATGTATTTACCCAACCCTTCCACACGAGCAGGGGGATTTTTTTTTTTTTTTTTTTTTTAAGTAGAGTTTAACAGGTTTGAATTCAGAGATTTCCTCTTTCTGGACCGGTTATCATGCCAAGATTAAAGAGCCAGTGTACCCTGCTATTTACCCATAACTAGAGGGAGAATAGTTGGCTGCCTGCATTTTATGAAAACTCTTAATTCAAATCTGTGCTTAAAAAAATTGACCTTGTGTCACATCCTACTTGTGTGGATGAGTTTGGTAAATACATATAATAAGATAAAAATTAATTTTTCTCCTCAAAGGAGAATGAGTAGCATATAATCACTAATCTCATCTCACAGAACAAATTGCTATTCTCAAGAACTTGTTCCTCACTGAGTGTCCAGCAACTGTAGCCTCATAATTAACTGAGCTTAATAGTAAAAGTCATCGGGGTGGCCTAAAGTCGGTATCAACAAGACAGCGAGGGAGTCTATCCCCTTTTCACTAGCACTAGATCAAGGAGATTGTGTTTTGGTGTTTGAGGTGGAGTGCCACACCTACCATCAGCTCCTCATTTTACCGCACAGATCCCTGTGCTACTTATACGCTGAGTTAGCAAGGGCCAGTATTGAACCAGGAACCTTGTGTTTCCTAGTCCAATGCTCTACCGACTGAGCTAAACATCTTGCTGAATGGTTAGTTAAAGTCATAAATCCAACAACCTGCTTTGTTTTTGTCTTAATTAATTAACCATCAATTTCATTATAAATGGAATTATCCTTTTATCTAAGCAACTTAAGGGCGTTCGATGGTCCTGGCCTCTCGCCCTAAAAAACACTAAGTGGGCCTGCTGAATAAGTGAACCGTGTTAGTTATTAGCTGTTTGAAGGCATTTTATCAACAAGTTAATGCGATATGAAAGCGATATTTTAAACCCATCCCACCCCAAGTTTTTTATCGATAAGTAATTGTAAATATTTTCACACACACACTCCCCTCTTTAAAATATATTTTTAGTGGTTTGAAGGCGATTTATCAACAGATATCTTTTTTTTTTTTTTTTTTTTTTTTTGTGGTTTGAAGGCATTGAAATCAACAAGTTAATGCGATAAGAAAGTGATTTTACAGCCACCCCTAGTTTTTTATTGACAATTAAATGTAAATATTTTTAAAATATCTTTTTCATTTTTTTTGATTCAAAACAACAGTCACTGTCAAACAGCCAAGTGGATCATAACTAGCACGGTTCACTTTTTCAGCAGGCACCGCTTAGCGTTTTTTAGGGCAGGAAGCCAGGACGCATGAATGCGATATGCACCGAAAATAATTATCTTAAATAGCTAGGTACTTGTTCTAAGCACCATTCAGTCAATAATGAGTTACTACAATGAGGAAGACAATGTATGGTTTTATATAAAGTGTTTCAAGTAGGCACTCTACACTCTCAATTCTAACTTGTCTAACTCTGGCTTTCCTCTCACGGCTGTTTTTAAGGAACTTATAGATTTATATGGACAATCATAAATCAAATTACTTTAATAGAATCAAAGTTAACTTCATACATACTTTATTGCAATATTGACTTGGCATAATTTAGTATGGCAAAGGCCACCTTAGCTATGGATTTATACTAAGCTTTGGTTAGCAATAAATTTGGTACCCTATGAATGTTGCCTTAAAATGTAATTAAACTTAAATCCTGAATTTATAGTTCTATATAGTAAGTCCAGAAAAAGTGGC
>CM042141.1:81208459-81244509 GCA_023376005.1 Doryteuthis pealeii | reverse complement strand
CGGGATCTGTGCGGTTAAGAGATGAGGAGCTGATGGTAGGTGTAGGCACTTCCAACCTAGACACAAAAACACAATCTCTTTTGATCTAGTGCTAGTGAAAAGGGGAATAGATTCCTCAGCTGTCTTGTGATACCGACTTTACGGCCCCACCCCGACGACTTTATTACTATTCAAGCTCAGTCCTAATTATGAGGCGTACAGTTGGCCTGGACACCCCCGCGTGAGGAACAAGTTCTTTGAAGGCAATTAGCAATCTCTGTTCTGGTGAGATGAGATTAGTGATCATATGCTACTCATTCTCCTTGAGAGAGAAAAATTAATCTTTTTATCTTCATTACTACGTATTTACCAAACCATCCACACAAGTAGGATGTGACACAAGGGTTCAATTTTTTTAAAAGCACAGATTATGAATTAAGAGATTTTTCATAAAATGACTAGGCAAGCCAACTATTCTCCCTCTAGTTATGGGTTAAATAGCAGGGTACACTGGCTCTTTAAGCCTTCTAGTATGATACCAGGTTCCAGAAAGAGGGAAAATCTCTGAATTTAAACCTGTTAAAACTCTACTTTAAAAACAAAAATCCCCCCGGCGCGTTGTGAGTTGGGTAAATACATATATTCATATAGAAAATAAAAAAATTGGTTATAATTTATGTTATCAAATAACCTTAACCAATTCTTTGTTAAAACAGCACAATAGAAGAAACAACTGTAAAATTCTATTGTTTAAATGTTTTTTCTTCTTTCTGGTATATTGTTATATTAGTAAGTCACATGAGTATAGGAGAGCCATCGTTCTAAGTACTTCGAAGTGAGCTTCTTGCACAAAGCAATACATGTGCTTCTTAAATAGTGCCTTAGAACATCGCCACGTTAATAGGTACAGGGGGGGGGGGAGATGGCGTCATTCCATGTATATCATACAATACATCACTGAAAAGAAAAGGTGTTTAAACATTAAACATAAACATTTTGAGTATGTTTCTACACAATGCTGTTAAAATTTGATATATTTTCAAGTTTAATAGATCTGATTAAAATGATATCAATTATTTCTGAAACAGCCGTAACATTTCAAATTGATTATCAATTTTTTCTTAAATTCGTTATAATAAAGATATAGAACTTTATTAAGAAACCATTGTACTGGCTAATAAAGTAAATGTTGTCAAATTTTCTTTTTTTTTTTAGGTTATTTTTCATCCTCCTCCCAGGTGTTGTTTATATATACTTCAAATTTCTTGTTGCTCTGTTTTCCTATACACAAATAGCAGAAAACTTGGAAAATAATGTTCATAAAAAAGGCTTAGAGAAAAAAAAAATTTGGAAATAAAATTAAGATTGGTTATATGTAAAAAAGAGGAAGAAAAAAAAAAAAAAAAAAGAAAAAAAAGAAAGAAAAAAAATGAAAGAAAAGAAAGAAAGAAAGAAAATCTCTGTGGTTGGTATTTTATTTTAAAATATTTTCCAGATAGAAATATACCCGTTTTATACCCCCTTTTATTATTTAGCTTATCAAACAGGAAAATTCTTTCAAGCAGAAATTATTAAACATATTTATAGGGTCCAAGTTAAGAGATTGATATGGAAAAAAAAAAGGGGGGGGGGTGGGAACTTCCTTGTCTGTTGGATATAGATTTGCTTTGTGTTTTAGGGAACAGCAGCATCTAAGTCTCATCACGTGAGATAGAAAGACAAAAGATTTTTTTTTTATGATTTGATCACAATTTTGAAGATGACTTTTCTGAAGAAATATCCCAAGGACAAATATCTTTCAAACTAATGAAAATATAGAAAAAATAGAATAGAATTTTTGAAACTAATTAATAAGCAATTCATAATGAAGGAAAAAAGAAAAAAAACAACAAAAGAAACAAGAAAAGATCTGACCGGTGGTACTTTCTGGACTCTTGAGAAGAAAAAAAAACCTAGGAGGGGAAAAAGACCCAAAAGATGAAAGATAATGGAAAAATCTACATCTATTTCTAACAAAACAAATTTGGATAAAAGTTAAGAGAAGATGGTTAGCTGTTGGGAAGAAAAAGAAGCAGCAGCAGAAGAAGAAATAAGAGAAGAGGAAGAAGAAGCAAAAGAAAAGAAGAAAAAGAGAAGAGCAAAGGAAGAAGAAAAGCAATAGGAGAAGAAGAAGAAGCAAAAGAAAAAAAGAAGGAAAAGAAAAGAAGCAAAGGAAAAAAGAAGAAAAAGCAATAGAAGGAGGAGGAGAAGAAGCAAAAGAAAAAGAAGAAAAAGAAGAACAAGAAGCAAAAAAAAGAAGAAAAGCAATAGGAGGAGGAGGAAGAAGAATCAAAGAAGGAAGAAGATCAAAAGAGGAAGAAGAATCAAAAGAAGAAGAAGAAGAGAAGAAGAAGAAAAGAATTCAAAAGAAGAGAATCAAAAAGAAGAAGAATCAAAAGAAGAAGAAGAGAAGAAGAAGAATCAAAAGAAGAAGAAGAAGCAAGAGAAGAATCAAAGAAGAAGAAGAAGAAGAAGAATCAAAAAAAGAAGAAGAAGAAGAAGAATCAAAAGAAGAAGAAGAAGAAGAAGAAGAATCAAAGAAGAAGAAGAAGAAAGAAGAAAAGAAAAGAAGAAGAAGAAGAATCAAAAGAAGAAGAAGAAGAAGAAGAAGAAGAAGAATCAAAAGAAGAAGAAGAAGAAGAAGAAGAATCAAAAGAGAGAAGAAGAAGAAGAATCAAAAGAAGAAGAAGAAGAAAGAAGAAGCAAAAGAAGAATTTATCAAGGAAGAAACTGAACAAATCCACTTTTGTGATGAGTCAAGATAGGAAGAAAAAAAGAAAATAGAAAAAAAAAAAACCTAACAAAAAAACCTAACAGATATCAATGAGAAATTCTTTTTGGAAAGCACTCCCTTAAGTAGTTTGGCTTTCTGCTTGTATAAAAAGAGGGACCCTGGCTTTGGTAAGCTGCATGCCTGCTCTAGAATGAGAAAACTTGAAATAGATTGAGATGAAATTGAGTTATGTTAACAGGCTCCAGGGATGGTTGCTATGTAGGGGCTGGGGGCTGGAAATTAGTAAGGAGGGAGAGAAAAAAAAGGACCTGAATCATCTGATTCTGCCTTTAGAGAAAAGATTCAATATCTTAGGTGAGTTCAAGGAGGGTGCAAATTTGTAAGGAAGCCTGGCCTAAAACCAACTTTTGGCAGAACATGGGTCACAGCAAGTAGTCTTAGATGAAATCTTAGTAAATAAGTGAAAATCTTAAGGTTATGGGAAAAAGTAGATTGATAAAAATAAGACTTTTTTTTTTGCCTCCTTTGGTTTTTCTCTTCCTCCCCCTTCTCCTCCTCTTCTTCTTATTGAATGGATCGAGCATTTACTATTAGAGTTGTTTAAGGTTCTCTTGAAGATAGATTCAGAACACCTTAATAATTTCAATTCAAACCTTGACAGCTTATCGAAGCTATCTATCTATATCTATCTATATACTATATCTATACATCTACAAAAATAAAACAATCAATGACAAAGTAAATATTCATACACATTCACTATCACCAGAGCTTGCTTTTTGAGCAAAAATAATGAAGATTTTATTTGTATTCGTGAAGATATTTAAAATTAGGATCTGAATAGTAAGAGAAGGGAAAGTCATTGGTTGCGTTTGTGATTAAAACAAACAAATCAATTATGCAAAAACCAAAACAATTAATGGATCTGTGAGACTAACCTTTTATTATCCCCCCCCCCCTTTGCCCAGGCAACGCTGGGTGGCCGCTTCTAGTACATATATAAATGGCAGTTGTATGTATGTATGTATGGGTGCATGTCCAGAGGAAACAATGAAAATAACAATGACAAAATGAAATATATATATATATATATTATATATATATAAAAACATTAAATATCACCCGTTCTTGCTTTTTATGCAAAAATTATGAATATTCTATTTATATTCGAAGATATTTAAAAATTAAAATATACATAGAAATAGCATTGAAATTCTACTTAAAAATGTCCAGCATTTGGTTGAAAATATACAGGATGAGTAATGTCTCCTTTGTTGGCTCGTTAAAAAGAGTTCTTGAATAGAATATCAACCAGGGCTGTGGAGTCGGATTTGGAAGCAATTAAGGGGTCACCGTGGATTACGAGGTATGGCTCCAAGCGGCAAATGGCGAGTAACACTCTGAGAGAATCAGATGAACTTGGCATCCCACATCTTAATGTGTTTTGTCACCTTTACAATCCCGGCAAAAGCATCTGCAATAGCAAAATTGTGCCTCACATTACCAAAATATTGCAAAACTTTTGACTCACTCTAGAAGAATAGGTGAACAGAGTTCAAACATTGGCCTGAACCGTTTGTGTTCAACTTTGCACTAATATTCTTAGGAAAGGCATGAATCCAATACTCCCTTCCAACTATAGGTAGGTAAACAACTCTTTAGCCTTGTAAAAAGTCAATCCATCTCAGGTCTTTTTGATAAGAGCGATTGTTTCTTGTTGCAGGTACCATGTAACCCAGTACAACCTGTTGCATATTACTTGCAGAGGAGATGGGCACTGCCAGGTACCCTCATTAGACCCCATTCAGGGGAAATATGTGGCACAACAATCTGATGACCTTATTAGCTTCTAGTGATGCAAGTGGTCAGAGTTCCAGTCCAGGTAAAATCTAGGATTATGTATGCTCATTTTTAAAGATAAAATACCCTCCCCCAAGAAAGGCTCGGTGCAACACAATCTTCCTACCTTCATTTCTCTCAATTTGACATTGATCTGTACTAAGACTTGTTAAAAATAATATGCAGCTAAAGGTAGGTATATTTCATAGGAACTAAAGACTACCATTCCAGTTAGGCAAGCCCACTGTTCTTGGAGGACTGGCACAACTCGATATTCTTCATTTTATTTGGCTGTGCGCATTAAGTAAATAAATTAAAACAAATATAAATATACAGTAAAACCTGTGGTGGTTTTCTCATGGTTTTTTTAAAAGTACTCTGATTTCTCTGAATTTTTTGAGATGAGGCTTGATAATTTGTATTATTTCGGACTGAAGAAGGCCGGAGGGCACAACGACCAAAACATTGTGCAGATAACAATAAAGATGAGGACAATAGTCTGAATAATATAAATACTCATTATGAGTACTTAAAAAAAAAAAAAAAATCATTTCCAGGAAAGGTTCTTTCCAATTTCCATACCCCACGGTTTTGAGAAGCGTTTTCAATATAACATAGTTATTTGTGGATGTTGCTCGTAGTGTAATGGTTATCATTGTAGGACATGGCAACAGGAGTTCAAATCTTGGATGAGGCTGGTTGGATTTCACAGTGCTTATACCAGCAATTCTCCCTCTAGCTATGGGTTAAATAGCAGGGCAGACTGAGCTCTTTAACCTTGGTATGGCAACAGTCTAGAAGGAAAACTCTTAATTCAAACCTGTTAAAACTCTGCATAAAAAAATTGACCTTGTGTCACATCCTGCTCATGCAGAGGGGTTAGTCAATACATGGTCTAGTAACTCAAAACTGTAAGAATATATGTATGTCTGTGTCTGTCCATGTCCAACTAGTTATGGCCAAAAGCACTCTAGAACAGTGGTTCACAATGGGGAGGGGGGGTAAATGCTCCTCTCCCGTTTCATATACCCCCCCCCCAGGCAACCAAAAAAAAATATGTAATTATAAAAATACAATAGGACTTTTAAATATTGAATGGCTATGGAGGAGGAAAGGATCCACCAGAGTAAAATAAGAATCAGAGGGGTCAATAGGTAAAAAAAGGTCACCATATATGCTTGAGTAAGGCTCTCCAATTAACAGATATGAGCTCTCTGGTGACCTTAACATATATACCAATGCATTTATTTATTAGTTAAAATTCCACTTCTTTCCTGCTCAAGAAGACAATTTTAGACTATTTTTATGCAAACGCAAACCTCGTATTCACAATCTTGTGCAAAAATATTAAAAACAGATCTTGTCTGTGGGGCAATGATGCTGATAGCTTTTTGATTTAGTGCACATATTTGCTTTGAATGACTCCTTGAGAAAATTTATGGGTCCCAACTAAAGCCGTCTAACTCCTACCTTGTAACCTATCCTATGTAATTCTTTTCTAAGAAACTATTGAAATGTATTTACAGTTAGCTTGAAATAGTGAGGGATGAAAAAGAAAAACACAGGGATGTGTGGATATGATTTTACTGCGTCTTTTTAAATTTTTTGTGCGTGACGCAGGACGCGTACCTATTAGCATCTGTGGTGGGGGTATTTTTTTTTTTTTTTTTTTTTTTTTAACAAAACTTGTTCACAAAGATGATTGAAGTTGGCAAAAACATTATATGCAGACTATTAGGTTCATATTCTATGCTGTAATGATTTGTTGGCCAAAGATACGTCATATGTCTCATACTTTCTCCATTCCTCATGAGGCAATATATGACGTACGAGTGTTAGCAGAGTTGACTACCCAAAAACACTGATCACAGTATCTGGTCAACGATCAAAGTTATCAGAAGAACTTGATCACCAACCAGAAAACTGTGTGATCAGTGTTTTGGGGAGAGAGTAAAATCTAGGAATTCACACAGGTGTCAGATTGTCTCTCTGAGCACTGGAACAAAATATTTGAGGGACACATGAGATATCATTAGTCAAGAATATCTAATAAAAAAATGAATTCTCTCTCTCACATATATAATATTATATATATTATATATATATATATATTAGGCTGATTTAGTTCAGTCGGTAGGGTGTCCGACTAGGAACCTCAAGGTTCTGGGTTCGATACCGACCCTCACCAATCAACATATGAGTAGCACCAGATCTGTGGTGGTTAAAGTGAGGAGTCCATGTGTAGATGTCCATGGTGGCTAACCAATAAAATCCTATACCAATCAGCTCTGTGCAGATTCTGTATGTTTTGGTATACAGTATTATTATTATTATTATTATTATTAAAAGAACAATTTAAGAAAGTGCTGAATTAAAAATAGATGAATAGACTATTGCCATGAAGTATTGTATTTTAATCAAAACTAAAAGACTGAATTATTTTGATTTTTCGGGCTGTTGTCCTCATTTTTATTGTGATATGTAAAAACACAACATTTTGGTCCCTGTACCCTCAGGTCTTCTTCAAGTGTACATTGTCCATCAGAGCCTAGCAACCTGGGAAATTATTTTGAATAGTTTGTTGAGCAAACAAGGTGTTGAAGAACCCACAAAGATCTCAATCAAATGATGACATCATTGTTTTTTATGCACACTCTTCAATCCAAGAAGCATCATGATCATTAAAAAAAGAAAAGTTATTGGTGTTCCTTGGAAATTTGAAGCGTAAAATTTAATGGTATCAGTTTATCTTCAAAGTAATTTACCTTGAAAAAAAAAAAAAAAAAAAAAAAAAAAAAATCCAACCTTTGCAATTATTGGAATCATTGCTACGAAGGTACACCTATCGTGATAAAAATCAGGACAACAGTCCAAAAAATCAAATACATATGAAACCTCATCTAAAAAATTCAGACAAATAAAATACTGAAATTATTTTCTTTTAAAAAAATAACAATAAGCCTAAAAATCTAGAGTGTTCTTGTCATTACTCTTTCAAAAAAATATAGAAAAAAAAAAGTTGATACATATTCGACATTAAGAAGTGGAAGGATGAGGAGAATATTATACAATAGTTGGTGATGTCAAAATGGGACCATGACATTAACTTTGTACCAAGACTTAAACAAACTAAGGTGCTTTAAAGGAATCTTAATTCAAAGCTATATTAACATTACACACAGCGCTAATACCCTTTGGAAAAGCATATATCCAACTATTCTCCCTCCAGCTATGGGTAAATAGTAGAGCAAACTGGGCTATTTAACCTTGGTATGGTAACCGGTCTATGTTCACCGGATTGCTCAGATTTATAAACCTTATGCCGGAATAAATAAATAGTCATATAGAAGATTTCACACAACCCAGTAAACAGTTAAATGAACAAAAAAAAAACAAAAAAACTCCCATTTTTTAACGGCTCACTCTACTTTTAAAATTTACAATAGAGACAAGTTTATGAACAGTTTTTAAGACCATTCACTACACACACACATACACAATACAGGATACTTGATTTGAGGCTCGATTGAACTTGAATAGGACATTTTCCAACCTGTCTTCATTGTACTAATAAAATCTATGATAACCTCAATGTTTTACTAATTACATACCACCTGCACTCTAAGATGGGCCCACAAAAAATAAAATAAAAAAAATAAAAATTAACAGGAGAGAAGCAGCAAATACTAAGAAAGATATCTTGCAGGATCTCATATTCTTGAAATTTAATCTTGGAAAAGGTAATATTGAAAGTGTAAAAAAAAAAAGTGCAAGTGCGTGCGTTGTGGGAGTATTCAATAGTTAAAATAAATTCAATATCACTGGAAACAGATTTCTACCTTCACGAGTGAGATAGATATAAACTACTTAATTATACATACCGTAAGTTACTACACTAGAGTTCCAGATTATAAACTTTCTGCATGGAAGATTTTTGAGACCATTATTTTAATTTCCGGTAAGAAATAAAAAGTTTTTTTTCTTTCTTTCAAATCTTTGTCTATATTTACATTGAAGTGCGCATGCGCGTCTTTGATTTTTTAAAATATTTTTTTCTTTCTTTCCAAAACACCTTTTTTTTCTTTTCTTCAACTAAAATGTGCCGTGTATATAAAGGGCCTGGAACATTATAATTTTATAATTTTAATTTCAAGTAAGTTATGTTTGCTATGGCAGTAGAATAGATGTTTTTATCATTGGAATAAATTAGGTACCGCCAATTGTGACGTCATAAACGTATTTTACAAAATAAATCCACTCCCCTCCGATTGAAAAAATTACCAAAAAATCAGGGAAAAACGCAATAATTTTTTAGCGTTTTAGTTTGGAAAAAAGATATTTCATTCAATTAAAATATCAACAAGTTAGTCATTTTTCTGTATATAGTGTATTCAATGTTTGTTTTTTATTGATTTCTAAGAAAACTTTTAATAACGTGTTTTGTTAACTTCACATACGTTGGATTCCGTAAAGTTTTGGGCTAATTTAATTTTTAAAATGCACTAAAATTAATTACATATGTAATATCCCCCCCCTTTTTACTGATGCTCATTATGTTACTACATTTAAACTAAAACAAAAATTTGACCTTAAATAATCAATTTGATTTTAATTCGTTTTTTAAGTTAAAATCGTCACCTACTATATATATATATATTAAAATTTGCTTTTTGTAGTGGCTGAATAGGTACCTCCAATTTTCCCTGTGAAATTTACCCCCTCCCCCATATTTAACACAATGAAACTTGCATAAAGATTAATATTATCTTGAAAATTTTTGTCCATTCAAAAGAAACATTTTAAAAACCTCCTGATGATTTTAAAAAAATTTTCAGCTTACGGAAATAATGAAAATTATGAATGAAAACAATGTTTACATTTTCGCACAGTTAAATCAATTGAAATTTAACGTAGCCAAAAAACTTTTTTAAAAAAATTCTATGAAAAATCAATTAATGGTCCGATTTACACGAAAATTTCCATAATTACTTAGCTTTTGATGAAAATATGTTTGAAATAGGTTTTTCCTAAAATATATTTGGGGAAATATTTTTACAAGGTATACCCCCCCCCCCCCCCCAATTTTATTTTATGAAATATGAAAAAATCAACCGACAAAAAATAATAAGAGTCTGAATAATTATATCAGAAGATTTTTATAAGTTTCTATATGGGAGTTTTTTTGTTTTTTTTTAGTAAAAGAACCATGAATACAGAATTCTGCTAAAAAATATCAATAAAGAAACTGACCCTGTTGTAAAAAAAAAAACACCAAAAAAACGGAATGTTTTTACTTATTTTTCAAGATAACGGTGAGTAATTTTTCCCTAATCTGAAAATTTGATCTTTGAATTAACTGTTTTTCTTTGTAACAATTCTTTATGTTCGTTATTTTTTTTGTTTTGTTTTTGCGAGATTAAAAAAAAAAGAAAAAGAAAAAAAAGTTAAATTTTTTTCCCTTTTTTCCCTTTAATATGACCTAAACTGATCACGCAACATATTTTGGTGGTACCAACTGTCTCTTGACTCAACTTAAATCTAAGATTCATTTTCAGTCTCAAAAATGAGAAACTTAAAAAGCTAAGCATTAGAAATAATCACATCACAGTGAACAAATAAAATCAAATTTTGAAATCAAAACGACAATGCGGTTTATTAATTTGCTTGAACAGATAGAAAAAGGCTGAGGTTTCAAATGTAATAAAATGTGAAATTAGAGGCGTCAGACATTTATCTCAATCATCAGTATCGTCCTTGTAAAAAGAAATAAACAAATAAATGAATAGATTTTAAAGCACATGGTGTAAAATTTCTACACATCAGCTAAATAGGAGTAGCCAGCTTTATTTATTTATTTATTTGAAAACAGAGGCCGGGGGATGGGGGAACAGAAAGAGAAAGGACTATGGTTGATTAGTCCAGAAGACCCCCCCCACCCAAACCCATCCAATAATCATGGAAAATAAAGAAATAAGCAGTTGTAATAGTAGTAGAGAATTGAGTGTATAAAAGCTGAAAGCAGGAAAAAAAAAAAAAAAGGGGTTGAACAGAAGAAAAAAAAAGGGGGGGTAGACGGAGGGAGATAGCTGAAGAAGAAGAAGAATGAATGCACTTGGGTTTAGTCGTCCTATTTCCATACCCCCCCCACCAGAAAAAAAAAAAAAAGAAGCTCACTGCTTTGTGATGCATGGATGAACAAACAGTTCATCTCTCACTCATTCATTATTACAATCAGAACACTTAACATTGCGAGCAAGCATCACCAGCCTTTTTAGTCTTTATTAAATGATAATCTGTCCTGAAATTGAAATGACTAGAAAGAATCTTTGATTTCCAGCTTGGTTTTCCAACCAACAAAACTGTACAGATTGATAGACAATGTCTAACTAGTAGGCTTCCGTGACTGAATTGGTTAAAGCGCCACCCACTTACTCCCATTGGAACACTGGCCATTCCAGTCGAATTTCATTTTCATTGTAACCATTCAAACGTTGTACTCAAAGCATAATTTAGCATATCTAAAACTAAAATAAATAAACGAATGAATAAAATTGGTAGTGAATAGGTTAAAAAGATGGGAGTTTATCCGTGAAAGGCTAGCAGCATGAAGATTATACATATAAATAAAAAAAAAATAAAATAAAAAAAGGAAATATTGCTAAACAATTTCAATCTAACTTGGCAGCGAAGAGTTAAGGAGAGCTATAGGTTTGGTTTCTTTATTTAATGGTATATCAATGTCATCCTTGTAGAAGAGCATTAGTGATGATATTTATCCCATAGCATGGGGGGGGGGAAAGGGTTCATAACTTTCCCAAGTGTATTAGTCTGAAAGTGAATGTAATAGCGCGACTGGGGTTTGAACTTGCGTACCACGATGTTGCACTGCAGTCCAGTACGTTATCAACTACACCATGAGGACTTCCATTAAGAGGTGCTTTGTTCCGATATTACGCAACAAGATGTTTTTAAAAGACTAGTTAAAAATCTAATAATCAAAATATTTAGATTTAACACAAATAACTTCAGACCATTACCAGTAAATCACTAAGCTAAGTATAAAGTATATATTTTTTGTTGTATCCCATATCCTGGAGGCTCGTCTTACAGGGACTATGCAATAACCAGTTCAGCTACAGAGGCCTAATGTCTAGACAGGGATGAAAACATACTTATGCTCCATAGTAAACAAACAATAAAGTAAAGTGAAGTCATTGGGGCGGCCTAATGTCGGTATCAGCCAAACGGTGAGGGAGTCTATCCTCTTTTCACTAGCGCTAGACCAAGGAGATTATTTTAGCGTCGCCACACCTACCATCAGATCCCTGTGGTACTCATATGCTGAGTTGGCAAGGGTCAATATTGAACCAGGAACCTTGTGGTTCCTAGGCGAACGCTCTACTGACTGAGCTAAACAGGACAAACAATATGTGGGTCCAGTATTGAACCAGGAACCTTGTGATTCCTAGCTGGACACTCTACCGACTGAGCTAAACTGGATAAACAATATGTGGTGAATAATCAGAAGCAAAGAGGAATAATCCTACTTAGACTTCATGTTAATTTAATGGTTGGGAGGAATATTAGTTCAATAAGATTGTAATAAAAATAAGCACTAAGATGGAGAAATTTTAAAATCAAACATTAAACTCAGATGCACTAGCAATCATCTTCTGGGTCACAAACTTTCCTGCCATTAAAGTCGCGTCAAGTCTGAATAGTCAGATATTTTACTATATAGTAAATAAAAGCTTTGGTCCCTGTCTGTCTGGTGTCTAGCTATTAGGCTTCCATGACTGAATTAATTAAGACGCCATCCATTCTTTGGTCATAAGTTAGAGTTGTTTGTCTTTCTCACACTATTTAAAATAATACATGATTTACCTTACCTAGTAAATAGCAACAAAGGTTAATTAGTTATGCAAGACTAGTGTGCCTAGATATTCAGTCAATCTTCTCCATACAACATTGTGACATGCCACCAACAAGACATTTTGGTCTAGATATCTGACAATAGATAGGGAGACATCGATTCAGGCAGTTTTCCGAAAGGTATCTATGCAAAATAAATATAAGTAATCCACATCTCGAATTTGAACTCATAGTCGAAAGTAATACGTCAGAAATGAATTTTTTTTTACTAAACTTGGACTTTCTCCACCAGACAAGAGGAAATACATCAAAAAGATCCAGGATAAAGCTCTAACCGCATCAGTGTGGATATGGTAATTCCACAGTGTGACAACAAACCAACAACTCTGGGTTAGTGGTAATGATGCTTCGGCCCCGAAACCATTCCTGAACCTAGAATCATCATCTGATGAAGGCTTTGTTGGATGCAATGCTACAGTGTAAACAGCAGTCATTGTATGTAGTTATTTTTTGATGAAAAATTGAATTTATTAGGTTATCCTTGTGGAACAAAACCTAGTGAGAATACAAAAAGATCATGTTGCGCCAGTCTTCTAAGAGGAAAGTCTATCTACTTAAAGAAATCAATATTCGAATTCCTGGATTTTGCTGATTGAATACCAATCACTAACATACACAAGTACCTGACCTGTTAAGTATTAGTGTGATGCGGTTGACTGAGCATACAACAATGGGCCTTATGCCAGACTTATCAAAAGATGGTTAAGACCTGTCTCCATACAACTATCAGTAGGTTAAAATCTGGGACAATCCGTCCTTAAAAAAAAAAAAAAAGAAAAAAAAAAAAAAAAACTAATTTAATTCAAATTGAAGTGCGCTGCATAATGTTATTATCTTAGAAAATAAATACGGCGATCTGAGTTCAAAGGCTGGATGAAGCTGCATTTCCCTTTGCACTAACGCTCTTGGAAAAGTCAGGGGTCTATCTTTTCTCCTTCAAACTATGGATAAATAGGACAGATAAGGCACTTTAGCCCTGGTACGTCAACTGGTCAAGAAAAAAAAAATCTAAACCAGCTGTGCTCCGCTTAAAAATTGATCGTGTCACCTCCTGCCTGTGAAGGGGTTGGGTAAATAGAAACTTCTTTCAAATATATTTTTTTTATCTCAAAATAAACAAACTGTGGATAAAGATCTCAAACGAACTTACTATTCTATTCTGAACGGGAGCCTTGGTGTGATGTAATGGTTAACAAGCCAGACCCACAGTTAATGAGTTTGATTCTCACACTGCTGTCATATATCTGGCCTTGTGCTCTAAACTAAGCCGATCTTAGTAAATGACTAGCGTTCTGAATTGTTTTATCTATTTCTCTTTGAGACACACAAATGATTATTCACGAGTTAAGTCTTGTTTGTTTGTTGTGAGAAAGAAAGAAAAAGTTTTTAACAATTAATAGAATCAATAATTGTCCGATTCTACCCAGCTTGTTTTCTCTCTCTCACACACACACGCTGACCGCACAATCGATGTCTCTAGTCTAACTACGCATGACTAGTAGAAGAAGCGGGAATAAGATTATATATTATGAATGCTGTAGTTTTTTTTCTTCTTTTTTTTCGTGTTTTTTCAATGATATTAGAATTAATTACACAGCTATTTTTTTTAATACTTACACTGACTCAGCGTAATATATGCACAATATAACTTTTCATTATTTAAAAAAAAAAAAAAGAGGGAAAAAAAAAAGAAAAAAGAGAGGGATAAAAAAAAATCTAATTTTAACAAAGGTGGGGAAAAAAAAAGAAAAAGAGAGGGATAAAAAAAAAAATCTAATTTTAACAAAGGTGGGGGGGGAAAAAAAAAAAAAAAAAAATTTTTAACAAAAGTACCCCACCCCCAAAAAAACTGTTTGGACACTACAGTTATTACCAATTAGTATTTTTTAGCAATAGGGTTGCCCTTTGCGATCTTTCTTAGCCTTGTTGGTGGGGCTTAGAATACTCTTACAGAAGTGTAACACCAGCCACCCAAAGTCGGGGACGTCCTGAGTATGACACTAAAACGAATTTAGGCGTAATGGTTATCATCAAAGGACGATTTCAAATCCTGGACGAGGCTGTTTGCATTCCACACAGAGCAAATACACTTTGGAAAAGGTATGCATCGAACTATCCTCCCTCAAGCTATGGGTAAATAACATACTGGGCTCTTTAACTTTGGCATGACAACCAGTATAGGAGAAGGAAAATTGAATTAAACTCTGCTTAAGAAACTGACCTTATGTCACACCCTACACGTGAGGAGGGGTTGGTAAATATGTAAACAGCATTTGATGGTGAAGCTTCAGTTCTAAAGCTCTGGGGTGTGTGGAGTACTCCTTCATTGCCATTACTCCTAGGTCCACTCTGTCCCAGAGTCGTAGTACATTTGTATTAGGAATACTTAACACCTTGAAATGATGTAATTCATTTTAACTCAAGATAACTGATTACTTTTTCTAGAAGCACTTAATAACCCCCATCAACACTATAACCCCCCACCACCACACACACACACAAAACAAACCCACAATCCTTAAATATCAACATTTTCAACAAAAAAAATTTCCCTCAGCAACAGCTTTTAATTGTGTTGTTGTATTGTATAAGATAAATCATTTTATTGAATAATTCGTATCGTAACATAATGTGGGAAATCTACAGACCACACCCACATTTTCAATTGTTAAACTCCTTTTCGTGATCTCCTGGGTTTGTGGACAAGACAGAGTGAATGAAAGGGTCCAATTCACAACAGCACATGTCAAGGTGATTGAAAAAGAGGAATATTTAAATAAATAGACAATTATAATTGGATAAGGATTGTTTGAGATGAAAAGGAAAAAAAATTAGAAAAAAAAGACTATGAGAGAGAGAGAGAGAGAGAGAGAGAGAGAGAGAGAGAGAGAGAGAGAGAGAGAGAGTAGGAACCATAGAGTGAGGGACTACAAAGAGAGAGAAAGAAAGGGAAGTGAAAAGGAAGAGAACGGAGAAAATAGGGATCATAAAGGGAGTGACTATGTAGAGAGAAAGGAGAAAATAGAGAGAAGTGAGGGGAAGTGACTGTGGAGAGAAAGGAGGAAAGGAAGGAAGAGAGAGAAGAGAGAGAGAGAAGAGAGAGAGAGAGAGGGGGTTAAATAGGGACTATAGATGAAGAAAAAGAAAAAAAATAACTAAGAAAGAGTGAGGTGCATGAAAGACCAAGAAATTGAAAAAGAGGACAACTCCTATTCTAAAGAAGTGGTTATCAATTGGGGACCATATAACATTTTTTGGGTCCAGGCAAGAAAAAAATATTTAATTATAAAAATACAATGGGATTTTAAAACATCGTATGATTTTGCTCTCCCTAGCCATACGATGTTTAAAAATCCTATATTTTCCACCCTAGTAAAATAGGAATCAAAGGGGTCCATAGGTTAAAAAAAAAGGTTGGGAACCACTGTTCTAAATTATAAGATAAACTTCACAATTTAAAAAAAAGAAAATCAAACCTGCTATAGATATATTTTGGAAATTAAACTGCAATCTAACTTGGAACCTGATAGTATCATCAACATCTTGTGTATGTATGTAAAAAGTCAGTCAGTCTACTGTTGGTTTGAACAACAGCAACTGGCTAAGCACAACTGCCAGTGCCCCAAAATAGCTGGTATTAATGGAAGTCAAGAATAGTCCATTCATGTATTTGGGTGATTCCATTCCTTGAGTCTTGATTGGCTGCTTGGTTTCTATGATGTTATGGGGCTTCATAAATACCCTGTCATTTTGCAGTAGTATGGCAGCAAGATAGATTCGTATTCAGTTATGACAACTTGTTGCCTTGCCTTGCCTTACCAATTTGATGGTAATTGGAACTTAGTGTGATTATTCTACACGTGAATGACAAATTTAAAGATGACACACTAAAGCTCTTTGAAGATTTTACCCAGCAAAACAAAGAATTCATATAATTGTAATTAAAGAGAAGAAACATGTTAATTAAAAGCAAAGTAAATTAAAATTACCAAAATAAACAACATGTTTTTTTGTATGTGAGGGAAAACCTAAGAAGCCTAACCATTTGATCTTTACCAACTCATGATACAATCACTGATATGATATTCGGGCATATCAACATCCCATGCATTTTCATTTATTTCTCTACTGACACGACTGTCACCAAAACTAAAAAAAATGTCCATCTCCTCTAGTCAACATCTATAAGAAATGATTGCAATTAACAAGCTTTGTTCACCTGAGATAAACCCCTACCCCCCCCCCCAAAAAAAAAAACCTTGTGGCATGCAGGCAACCATTCTCAACCATAAGTTAACTCATACTATATTATTGTATACTGATTCAAGTTGTTGATTAATATATGTTGACACCTTTGCGTCCACTAAGGACAATGGTGTTGTGTCAAAAAAAAAAAAAAAAAAAAAAAAAAAAAAAAAGAAAAGAAATATCTGCATCTGTGCAAGTGGCTGAGGAGGCCAATTCCCGAGTAACAGTGCACTGACTGCACACAAACTGATGCTTGCTGGAGCTGATGTTTTCTCACCTTTTTTCTGGCTCTCTTTGCTGTGGAGGCTACTCTCCTCTCTGCCTCACTCATCTTTGTGACTTGTTTAACATTAAGGCACCAGGCCGCTCGATTTTCTGCATCAACCAAGAGTTCAATTTTTGGGTCAGGCAGTACTCTGGTTAATTAGAACAAGTGGCTACACAAGAACTACTATGACTTATCTCTCCTAACATGGACAGCAGAATGAGAACAACCTATTTTGGTAGATTAAATCCTGGTCACCCTTATCGGCACCCTTTCATTTTTTGATAGATCTTCAGTAGAGGGAGGGGAGTTTGGCGTAATAGTTATCATCAAAGGAAACAGACTCGGTAACCCAAGTTCAAAACCCGGACAAGGCTATTTGCATTTCCCGTAGTGTTAATACCCTTGGGAAAAGTATGCATCCAGCTATGGGTGCAGACTGGGCTCTTTAACTTTGTAACCAGTCTAGGAGAAGGAAAACTCTGAATTTAAACCTGTTAAACTCTGCTTAAGAAATTTACCTTGTGTCACATTCTAATTGTGCAGAATGTGTGTGTGTGTGTATATATATATATATATATATATATATATATATTATTATTATAATCTATACATTTAATGGCTGATTCATTACTGCTGGTTTCAAAGCATAATTTGCTTATCTTCAGACAAATCATCTTGTAAATAACATCCAAATGAATATACATTATGAATAGCGTTCTCGGTTTATTTGACTGCGTGTCATCCTCGTGCGTGTGTGATGTTAAAATAACACTTGGAAAGATTTTTCCTTTTAAGGAGGTTGATTTTGTATTGTTATTTTCTAAGTGCAAGAGTATATATATATATATATATATATATCAGAAATAACCGGAAAAGAACTTAATAAATTTATATAAACTTGTTTTATCATTAGCCGTTCTTTATCAACCATGAGTTTTCAATAGACCAAAGCTGTTTCACTAAATTCATTTTTTCTGCCCCCCCCCCCCCAAGGAGATATTTAACATTAAGCACCGATATTTCATGGATGCCAATACTGATGAACCGGACTGTAAAGGGCTCAGTTAAAAATTTGGAGAATATTACCAAATAAAAAAAAAAGAGAATAAAGGTTACACGTAACATTCCAACTAAAACAACCAAAGATGAGAAAAAAAAACAAAAAAAAAAACAATTCAAATAAATCAGTGTCTGCCGATGATAATTTTCATCTCAGGAATTCAGACAGAAATCAACACATAAATTGATTTATATAAATATTTGTTCATCTCAAATAACAAATAATAATAATAATGAGCAGTGTGAGATTTTCTCTTTCTTTTGTTTTTCTTTTCCATAATTTGTCATACTAAAGCAAAGAGATAAACATAGTTTAAAAAAAAAAAAAAGAAGTAAATCCTGTCGTGATCCGAGATGTCCAATTTGGAGAATAAGTGTGTAAGAATGTGCTGCACCAAAAGATTGCAGCTGCTTGAAAAGAATGGTAAAATTTAACCTGGAAATAGGAAGTGCACTGATCCTAATCTGAAACACTGATCCATGTGGAAATAATCCTATCTATACAGATAACACTTGTTCCTTAATCTTCCAACCGTTATCATCTTGCAACACCCTCTGGTTAAAAACGAGACTGTCCAAACTGTCCAAGATGTAATGCAAAAATGTAAATCCTGATTATCTGTAGTCGCTTATCCACCAAATTCTTATTTGTTATGAGTGTCCTCACCTCAGCTAAATAAAGGACCATTACGTTTTTATTATAAAGAAAAGGAAGAAAAAAGACATGCTACACAGAAAAAATATAGAAAGAAAGAAAGTAGGGAAAATATAGAGGGGGTGAGAGCGTGGAAGCGATAACGCTAATCTGTTTCAATTGAACATAATGAAAAGATGAAAAAGGAAGGAAGGAAAGAAGAAAACTTATATCAAGATTATTATACTTTTTGCAATAGCTCTTAAATCAACATATCAAACAAGTGAATTATCATACTGTGGTATATCGACAGGTCCTGCTAGTTATTATTATTTTAAAATACTTATTATGTTAGTAATTGTAATATTCCAGTTGCTTGACAAAATATCAGAGTATGCAATGCTAAAGGAAATGGTTGGGCACCCAAGTTATTTCAAGAATCTATCCTACAAAAAAAAAAAAAAATAAATAAATAAATAAGTAAATGTACATCTTCAGATTAAATAATAGGTTCATATGCTTATAAAATCTTTGATTTGTCAAAACAATATTTTTATCAACTAAGCTTAGAGAATATTAACTCTGCACTAAATTTGACATGCATATGTATACACAAATAGACAGATGCAAACAAAAACACCTATATTTGTGCATAATTACACAGACCAACATGCATACCTGAATACCTACACATAACAAGTGAATCCTGACCTGATACACACACACACGCACGCATATATATATATATACACACACGCATATATATATACACATAAACACCACATACACATACAACATATATATATACACACATAAACACCACATACACATATATATATATAACACATAAACCCCGCATACACATACAAACATATATATATACACACATAAACCCCGCATACACATACAAACATACATACATATATACACATAAACCCCGCATACACATACAAACATATAACACATAAACCCCGCATACACATACAAACATACACACATATATATATATATATATATAATATATATATATATATATATATATACATGTATTCATACCCATACCTAAAATGTGTGTGTGTTTATTTGTTTCTGTTGAATAATTTAAAATTGAAGCAATGAAAAGAGAAGATGGAAATCTTGATGAGGAGAGCTTACCAACTTAAATAGACTTCAAGTTTCTATTGACAGCATCTTCAAAAGTCTATGTGGTGCCCAGACAGAAAAACCTTGTTGGACTTATTTTTTTTTATCAGCCACAGACAATCTGCATTTGAACGACAGGGACAGAATAGAAAGACATCACAAAGAGGGGGGGGCGGAGATGAAGGGGGGGGGGGTAGGTTGAGGCAGCTGACTGGGTTTGAAATTCATGATGATACAGTTGAGGCACACACAGCAGAGTTTCATATGCAAAAGGATGGCATCAAATAAATTGCAATGACATTCTTTAATGGCTGACAGGTGGATTTCTTTTTCGGCTGGATTTTTCATCAAACATTTTCAGAAATATTGGTCAGGTCAGTGTATTTATTTCGTGTAAGTATTATTTATCTATTTTATGTGTTTTGGCTAATAAATGTATAACGGTTGCTTGTTGACAACATAAAAATGTTTTTCACTATGTTGGAAACATAACGCAGTAAAGTCCAGTTATTTAAGGCACCCTTTGTCATTGTAGCTGGTAGATTTTGTATGAAGTGTATTTATAAGGCGGAACCAAAAAGAGAGACAAAAATAATTTATTTTATTTCTTTTTATTACCCTCTCATAATCTATTGCCCCATGCATATATATATATATATATATATATATATTTCATATTTATTTACCAATCCCCTTTGCATGAGCAGTATGTGAGACAAGGTAAATTTCTTAAGCAGAGTTTAACAGGTTTGAATTCAGAGTTTTCCTTCTCCTAGCCATGGTTAAAGAGCCCAATCCGCCCTATTGCCCATAGGTGGGGGGGGGGAGTAGTTTGATGCATACCTTTCCCAAGGGTATTAGCACTATGTGAAATGCAAACAGCTTTGTCCAGGATTTGAACTCTGGTCGATGAGTCCATTTCCTACCCTAACCATTATACCACTCACCTCCATTGCTCCATGTAGAGATTAAGAACTTGTCACCAAGTGGATTTTGCCATTCTGGTGGACCACAGAGTGAAAGAAAACAAAAAGATAGACAAATACTTGGACCTTGTCAGAAAATAGAAAAAAATTGTGGAACAGGAAGGTGAAGGTTGTACCAATTGTAGTTGGTGCCAGACAACCAGATCTAGTATTAATTAACCAGAAGAAAATACTGTCATCTAGTGAATTTTCCTGTTCTAGAAGTGCACAGAGTGAAAATAAAAGAAAGTAAAAAGATAGACAAGTATCTGGATTGTGCCAGAGAACTGAAAAGGCTGAGGAACATCAAGGTGATGGCAATACAAATTGTAGTTGGCGCCCTTGGAATGGTCCCCAAAGACCTGAAAATGAGACTGGGAATATTGGAGATCAGAGGAAGAATAGAGACCACCAAGATCATAGCAATTTTAAGATCAGCTAGAATACCTAGAAGAGACCTGAGACTTTTTGTCACTCAAACTTCAGTGGAAAAACCAACAGTTATAACTGGTGTGAAAAACTTGCATAGAGTAATGATGATAATAATAATAATAATAATAATAATAATGTGATAGCAATTGTAGTTGGTACACTAGGGAACAGTCCCAAAAAGCTTGGAAAAAGACTGGAGGAACTGGAAATTAGAGGAAGAATTGAGACCATCCAAACAACAGCATTGCTGAGATTGGCTAGAATACTCAAAGAGTCCTTGAGACCTGAGGAGACATGTTATCACTCAGACTCCAGCTAACAAGGGATGTGAAAAGCTCACATAATAATAAAAAGAAGCCCAATCACCTATGTAAAACAATCATGCCCATTTTATTTTAATAAATACATAACTATTATACATTGGTTTTGTAGAAAATGACAAACACCTAAAGATGGCTGGAGAATACACTGGCTGAATCAACTATGACAATAAACAAGATGAGGATACTATTAAAGAAAAAAAAAAATGATAATTCCCCATTTCATATATTCAGACAGAAATTTAAATTATAACTACCATATTTGATGACAAAGTCAGATGTTATTGTAAGGTACAGTGGGTTAGTGGCAAACTATGCCCCCCCCCCTCAGTCATCATCTGATGAAGGTCTTGGCAAAACTGCTGTTTTTTTTTTTCTTCTTTCTTTTCTTTCTTCTTTTCTCCCCAGCATATGTATGAAATTATATCTGCTACCAACTGCCAGGAAAGTTAGGATGACACTAGGAAAGTCTAGTAAGTGACAGTTGGAAAAAGACTGCCATGTGGTATATGATCTGGGTTGGTAGGCCAGATTTGCAATGTACATTCTTAAAGGAACATTGTCACAAAACAAGCATTACAATATCACAATAAAATTACTTTACAAGTTTCTGTAATAAAAATTAAAGAAAGCAAATGCAGATTCCAATTAATTAAAAATCATCTCTCCCTTCCTGACCAGATTAGTTTCTAAATGATATTAAGACAAAATAATCATTATCTTAATATAATGAGACATAGTTTCGGTTACAGACAGACAATATCAGTATCCAAGTCGAAAGTGAATCTAATAGCGCAACTGGAGTTCAAACTCGTTTACTATGATGTCGCAGTCTAGCACATTATCCACTAAACCACAGGACCCCTCCCCCATAAATAGTAGGACAGACTGGTTTATTTAACCTTGGTTAGGCAACTGGTCTAGAAGGAAAACTGAATTCAAACCAGGTTTATGGCGCTTAAAAATTGACTGTGTCACATCCTACCTGTGGAAGTGATTTGTTTTATATATATATATATATATATATTATGATCAGGGTTTGCTGCCAGCACACGCCCCATGACTCTCTCTCGCCAACCAGCATCTAGCAGACCTTCTAAGCAGCAACCAGAATCCACACAGAGCTGATTGATGTAGGTTTTGCTGGTCGACCAACACTGGTGCACCTATGAGGTGTCTGCAGAACATCACTTAAGAGTTCGTCCTTGCCTCTCCAGCAATGTTCATATATATATATACACACACACACACATACAGATGCTGATAAGAACGCATCCTGCGTCACTGACGCATAAAAACCGTATCCATGCGTCCCAGTGTCCACCCCCCGACCATTTCCAGCTAACTGTAAATACATTTCGATACTTTCTTGGAAACGAAATATGGGGTACAAGGTAAGGGTTAGACGGCTTTAGTTGTTCACAGATAATTTTTAAAAAAACCAAAAAAAACTCTGCAATTTATTAAGAAACTTTAGTTGAGACCCATCGAATTTCCCGGTACTTAATTCAAATCAAATCATTGCGTCCCAGGACGCACTAAATTAAAAAAGCTATCAGCATCACTAATATACATAAACGCACACATACACTAAACAATTAAATACAACAATTGAAGAACACACACACACACACACCATGATTTTAAAAAAAAGGACAAACATGATTATGTCCAATAGAAAAAGAAAAAAATACAAACAGCAAGTAAGAATTGTGAATGAAGCTATCAGTGTTCTATGTCATCTATATATCTACGTCTTTCTTTTTAACCCAAACATTCAAAAAGTCATTAATCTTTTTTGTATTTTTGTGGTTATAAATATCCGTTTCTCTTTCTCTTACATCCTCTATTACTGGACATAAACCAACATATTTACACAAAATCGAAATTCACTGGTTGATACTAAGTGGATTTTCAAGGCGCTTCGCTGTGGCTTAGTGAAATCAATTTGGTCTCTTTGTAGAGTCTTCTCCTTTTACCACTGAACTTCCATCTAGTGTTTTATCGTGACAATGACGACAAAGGGGGAACCTTTTTTTTTTTTTTTTTAAGTGAAGGGGGGGGGGGGCAACAAAAAAAAAAACAACAGTTGCCGGTCATTCGTTAAATCCCACCTATCTTGTGTGTGTATGTGCTTTGTTTAAGCGACGATGGGAGCCGGGTGGACAAGACCCGCAAAGGGATAAAGAAATGGCGGTTAACTTGAAGGAAAAGGAGGAGACCAAGTTGGGTGGGGGTCATGATTGTGTGTCTCTTTAACCGATAGAAACTGGAGAGTTCAACAAAACAAGATAGAAAGCACAACTAACGAGTATTTCGATTGAGAAACAACCCTTATTTTAGTTATTTTACTAAGATTAGCTTAAATGTGGCATACAGCTAAAAGTATGGGGGAAGGCACCCGGTGAGAATCGAACTCATTTCTATTGGCCTGCTAATCGACCTTGCTAACCATTACACCACGCGAGGTGTTCAACAGCCTTTAATATATATACGCCAGTAATAGTGTATTATTCAGTCGAACTTACTCCAGTTGATGAGAGAGAGCGAGAGAGAGAGATCAAAATAAAAATAAAGTTAAAAAAGTACGCCACAATAAACAGAGTTGTAGGAAATGGACTCGTCGACCAGAGTTCAAATCCTGGATGAACCCACATTTCACATAGCGGTAATACCCTTGGGAAATGTATGAATCCAACTATTCTCCCTCCAACTATGGTTAAAATAGTAGGGCAGACTGGGCTCTTTAACATTGGTTAAGCAACCAGTCTAGGAGAAGGAAAACTCTGAATTCGAAACTCTTAAATCTCCGCTTGGGGTGGTCACTACTAGAATAGGCTCAGGCCTACTTAGTGATCTATATCAATTAAAAAAATAAATAAATAAAAGACATTCATGTACTTATAGGAAATATGATTTCCATGAGTTGTGATTTGTTGCTAAAACTTGGAAATCATACTCAAAATCCCATGACCCAGAAAAAACAAAACCCACAAATTTTGTAATAAAACTTGATTTTAACTAGGGGGTTTAGGGTTAGTTTAATGAGAAAATAAATGATTGTGGGTTCTGTTTTTTCTGGGTCACCCTGTAATATCATGGGATTTTGAGTATGATTTGCAAGTTTTACCGATTTGTATTACTTTTCAACAATAAAAACTAAAGAAAAAAAAGGAAGATAATCCTAATCCTTGGAAACCATATTTCCCACAAACTATCGTGCTTGCTTGTGCTTGTCTCTATTGCTATTGATTAGTATTTATTTGGCATCAAGCCTCTTTCTTGCTTTGTTTTCTTGTTTAGTGATTTTTTTTTCGATATATTTATTTTATTTTTTTTTTTTTTTTTTTGTATAAGAGGAAATAAATATTTGATTATATCTGGTAAGTCGACAAAACAGTTGCTGGCGCATGAGATATGTTTAATTAATTACATACATATTTATTTATTTATTTAGTCACTGTAGTTTTGAAGCGTCCGTTTTTGTCTTCTTTTCTTTTCTTTTTTTTTTTGTACAATTTTTACCGAGAAAGACCTCACTTAAATAAAATTCGGTTGACTCGTTTTACACTTGTAGCTGATTAACAAGCCTGAGCCCGTACAATAAAGAGAGAAAGAGAGAGAGAGGGGGAGAGAAAGAGATAGAGAGAGTGGAATGGGGGACGGAGAATAGGAAAGAGAACACACACACACACACACTTTTGGCAGGTTACCGGAGCTTAACCTCAGACCTCCACTCAATAGAAGACTCCAACTCATAGCTGCTCCTGTTACATGTGTGAAGGTCCGAAAAAGAGAGAACTGAACATATATATCGTTTTAAAAGACAGCCCCTATACTACAACCGTACGTATATGATTCTTTACACGCCCAGAGAAAGAAAGAGAGGGGAGGGGGAGAGCTGTACATAGAGTGAACTCTTAATCCAGTGAAGAGATTTATTTAATGTGCGAGATAGCAGTTCCAGAGAAAGAAAGAAAAAAGAGGCAAGAGAGAGAGAGAAGAAAAACAAAGGGAGAGAGAACAACATAGAGTGGGGAAGAGACAGACAGACATATATATAAAAAAAAAGTCCGATAAAAATCAGCAGGGTCGGGATTTTAGACAATTTGAGAGTAAATGACCTTTAGAATCAATATTTGAATCTCTCTTTGTTTATAAACAATTGAAACTCTTCTCCAGTCTGTCAGTCAGTCAATCCTAGCCACGACCAAGTATTAGCCCCAAGATGACCTCCCCCGAGTGATAAAAAAGAAGAAAGAGGGTAGTAGTCAAGGAAGAATGAACTTGAATAGAAAAATACCTTCTACAATTTTTAAGGGCATGTATATGTGTGTGTTATATATATATATATATATATATATATATATATATATATAATATAAAGCAGGAATTCAGTCAATGCTCTCTTTTAAGTTAACTATAAACTTTGTAAAGAAAGACTTATTTTACATTACAATTTATTGAATTTTAAAAAACATAATACAGTGCTCAAAAACCTTTCTCCTTTTTACACATCTGGTGCAATTTTTTTTTTTTATAGAAAATCCAATAACGTCAAAAAAAGTTTTTCTGATCTTTAATAAACTGACATTTTTACGCATGACTTCGCATGCTTCGATTTTGTACCCAGAAAATATAATTGATACCGGGGATAAGGCTTCTTAAGTTGTGTTCAACAAACTCATTACACGAGGTTGAAATCCCCAGGACAAATCATCGTCGCATCAACTGGGCTAGGGACGAGAAATAATAGATAGGACTTAGATTCCACTCGGAAGGTCGGGGAACTACGGCCTCATCCTAAGTAGGGCTACTGATCCATTTGTATTTTTACGAGAAGTATAGTAACTATACTTACTATATTTCACGTAAAAGATACAAATGGATCAGTAGCCCTACTTAGGATGAGGCCGTAGTTCCCCGACCTTCCGAGTGGAATCTAAGTCCTATCTATTATTGCTCGCCCTAGCCCAGTTGATGCGACGATGATTTGTCCTGGGGATTTCAACCTCGTGTCAGCATCTCCACATTGCACTAAGAGAGGGGGTCAGATGGGGGTAGTCGGGCGTCTCCGTGACACATGTTTCGTGGACTAGGAAATTCAATTACCAGCTGTCCTGGTCCACAGATACGTTTTAAAGCGACTCTGTATCAACTATGCCTTCGTAGAGATACAAATAAATATTCGGATTAGACCGTAGTATCTGCACGCACTGGCTAGGATCAAAGCATTGCTCTTCGGCACCTTTGCCTTGAATTAGAGTAATTTTTTTTAAGCGGTTAAAAGGTTTCTTCTTATTATTATTTTACCTAAGTTAAACGAATTGTTTTATTATCTCTCTCTCTCTCTCTCTCTCTCTCTCTCTCTCTAATTTAAAATTTAACAAAAAAGAATTACATTCAAAACAAAAGAATATTTACACTTATATTTATTCTCTTCTTTGAATAGCTTATTTTACCAAACTGCAAATAAATAAAAATAAACCTTGTTTTAGTTTTAAATACCGGTTACCCGGCGAAGCCTTTGGTAAAGGTGAGAAAAAAAAAGGGGGGTGTAATGGTTAGCAGGCTAGTCTTGCAGATCTATTACTGAATAATGAGTTCGATCCAAGCAGGATCGCCCATAAAAAAAATTTCGGCCTGGTGGAAGGTCAGAGAGTTTTAAAAAACCCAAAAAACTAAGGTATACAAAAAACTTATTTGAAGAAGCATCACATTTAGTATAACCCCCAAAAATAAATAGCAAGAACAAAAAGAATGTATACATTTTTAATATAATATTTAATTCATTTAATCTATAAGTGATACAGACATTTAGTTATTTCTTTTTACACTTTGGTCTTGGGCAGAAGTGATAGGGGAGTAACACTGACCCTAGACATGGCGCACATATACTACAGTCTCATCCGAGCAGAAATTACGGACAAAGAAAAAGAAAATCACTGAACAATTTTCATTATATTGTTTAAATTCCCATGGCACATGTGTCGGGTATGTAGAGTTTAAAATTAAAATTTGATTTAAAACCGCAAAAGAAGTGTAAAGTTTTTTTTTTACTATCTTTTTAAAGAGAGATGAGAAAAGAAGAGTTTATGCTTGTGACCCTCAGTTAGCACGGAATTACCCTAAAACTTGATACTAAAGCCATAAAATACCAACGAACAAGGATTATCCCTAAGCACAACTTCCTAGTTGTCAATTTTGCTTCGTGTTACTGTCTTCCGGTCAGAAATATTTCCACATTTTCTAGAGTGGAAAAACATGAAGAATTTGTAGATTTGAAGATATAAATTTTAAACTAAAAACAGGAAACATATTTACTTTCCGACTATCTTCATCTTTGTTGTTAAATACGCTTTTTTGATTATTATTTTTTATTATTATTTCGACCAATACACCTGTTGTAGGAGGTCTTTTAAAAAATTAGCTGAGGTTTTTTTTTTCATTCTTACATACTTTAATTCATTTAAAACATATTCTAAAACGTAGAGATGAAAGAAGTATGAGGGAGATATTTAGTAGTACGAATTTATTTCTAAAAAGTTCGCTGAATGCCTCGACTGAAACTGTTGAAAAAAAAAAGAAGAAAAGTGAATACTATAATCCGAAATGATGATAATAATAAAAAAAGATAAATTATTTCAGACATGACAAAGGGCTTTTCCCAATGATGCACACAAAAAAACTTGTGCACGTGGTTATTTACGCTCTACTCTCTAAATTTTACAGTCTAAAGCGTTAACGATAAAGAGTTTTCATTTTTTTTATTCTCTGAAGAAATACAAAATCTTTAACCATAGTTATTATTATCGAATTTATTTATCATTTTTAAATTGATGAAATAAAAATTGTTTTAAAATAAATTACACCAATGTTTTGTGGTTAATTCAAAATTTTTTCTTCTAATCCATGGAAAAACGATGCACTAATTTGAATTTCCCGAAATCAAACCACGTGACAAAAAATAAACATTTAAATGCAATAATTGTATATTTAACATAAATAAATAAATAAGTATTAAAATAAAATTTCTTTTCATTGAGGTTGCATACAATTATTTACCGAAAGTTACTTTCAAAACTTGACAAGAGAGATCCGAGTTGTGTTCAACTACCCCGGATACACACGTCATAGGATGATTTTTTTTTATTTTTTAAACATTTTTAGTAAAAATAAAGCAAAATAAAAAAGATAAATAACAAGCGGTATTTTTGAATTCAGCAATAAACTAGAAAAACAAAGAAAAAATCGACAAAAACATTTCCTTTCTTTTTGGCGGTATTTAACCATTACGAAACACAAGAAAAAACTTGACAAATAATTTCCTCTACAGCGTCAAAAATAAAGTAAAATAAAAAACAGAAACAAAAATATTGTACATACTTGACGAAATAAAAACATGGTAAATCCTTTTTGAATAAAAATAATCCACAAACGAAAGTTGGTAAAAAAAACATCCCTCTCCGGAAGGCAGCTATATTCCTATTTTTCAGCTGGACATATTTGCTCTGTGTGTACACAAGGATTTTTTAAAAGTGAGGGGACCGTGTGTGTGTGTGTGGATGATGTCCCTTACTGTAAAATGCCTTACAATGGACAGTAAGTCCAGCCAGGGGTTAACTGAGTTTAATCATGTGTAAAAGTGATACTGACTGACCTATAACGAGAGACAGAAGACAAGGGTGGGGGAAAAGCAGGGGATTGAGAAAAAGACTAAAAAATACAGAGGTTAGGTAGATTTTTTTTAAACTGTCACCTACGAAATAGACAAGGTTTGCTCTCGGCATATAAATAAATAAATAAATAAATAAAGTACAAAAAGAAAGGATTGATTTTAAAAGAAAAAAGCTAAAGATACATAAAAGTAAAATATATAATTAATTTGTATTTTTATTAATTAAAGTTGTATCTAAATTTTTTTTTTAATATGATAAAATTAAAATTCATAAAAAAACAAAAAAACTTTTCAGACTCTTCTTCTAACATAGACAAGGTTGGGTGAATAATATTTAGTAAGTATTTTACCGAACTCTCCAAAAGATGCGACACAATCACAGAAATATGGGGCACTCGGTGAGAATCAAACTCAGTAACAATGGGTATTTACCGCGTACCCCACGTGTACGGGTCAGGCACAAGGCCCTATTAATGTGGGACCACCCACGAACCGAAGCTCATGGGAGGCGGGTGCAAAAAATACGTTGATCCCGTTGGCATTTCCCCTCAATGGGGCGCCTCAAGCACCGGCAATAAACCCAGCTCGCTCCTTTAAATCGAGGGGGCAGGTGTTGCTTGGGGGGCGGTCCTGGGCCGAATCCAGCTTACTAACCATTAAACCACGTGAGGTGCACAGCTTAGTTTAGTTGTGGCACAAGACCGGAAGAATAGAGCACCCAGTGAGAATCGAACTCATTAACAGTGATCTGATTATCTAGTTTGCTCACCATAACACCACGTGGGTATACAAAACCCAGGAATATAGGCACCCAGTGAGAATCAAACTCACTAACAATTGTTTGCTAATAATTACACCACGTGTGGAGCCCGCGAATAGTTAGTAAATAATCATTTTTTCCCTCAATAGTGCTGCACACTTTTTTTTTGTAGCGGCGGAGTAAGGAAAAAAATGATAACAATGAATAATAAATAAATAAATAAATAATATTTCTCGGCGATGTTAATTTCCAAAAATCAATTTTTTTAATCGAATAATTAATTGTTATTATCATTTTTTTTTAATTCGAAAATGCTTTTTGGGGGAAAAAACAAAACTAACAAGTATCCCCCCTTAAAAAGTTGCAGGTTGGTTAGTAGCCAGGAAAGTACATCGGCCAAAACGTATGTATATATAAAAAAAAAGCAATAAAAACAACTAAATCAATATGAATGAAGAAATACGCGTGTATATAAAAATCTGTTAAATTTACAACCATTGTCCAAATTGTACAATTATAGTTTAACTATTTAGAAGAATGAAATAATATTCAACATTAAATATGACAAAAATAAATATTCTACCTATGAAGTATGATGTGATTTTCCAGGAAAACATAGGACATAAACAGATTACCCCCCCCCCGAAAACCTTAAAGAACTACATATGTAAATATAATTAGATTTATAATAAACTCTTGAATTCTATATATATATATATATATATATATATATATATGAGAAGAAATATTTAAAAATATAACAAACACAGGATGTTATGATCAGGGGAAACAATTTTATGTGTCAATACTTAAGCATTTCGGTATATTGTACCATCTTCAGGACACTGTTAATTAATTTCCTCGCCGTATTCCCATATATATATATATATATATATATATATATATATATGTTCAAAATATAATCCAGCTATTAAGTTGTTTACATGTCCACAGCACAATTAAACAACTTAATAGCTGGATTATATTTTGAACATTTTTGATAATCTCTTACACTATATATATATATATATATATATATATATATATATATATATATATATATATATATATATATCCCCCACACACATATATTCATATATAGTATATATATATTATATACATATACATATAAAAAAATCATTAAATAAAACAGAATCCTTATTATTTTCAAGTTTTTTAATTCTTTTTTCAAGCTTTCTAATGATTCCTTTGATCTTATAATCTTGAAAAGCATTTATTATTTCTCTAAATACCTTGATAATGGTACTCGGTCAGCTAAAAATGGCTCGGTTTTATTTAATGAAATTTGATTGAATGAAAAGATGCTGCCCAAATACACCTATTATATATATATATATATATATATATATATATATATATATATATATATATACATCAAAAGTTGCTACCACATATATATATAATTTATTCATATTAACTCTTTTTAATAGAAATTTATTTTTTCAACTGAATGTTTATATAATACATGCAAAAAATTATTACAATACAAAATAGATATTTTCATTTTTTTTTTGAGAATAGAAACAATGTTGACAACTAAAAATGAATTTTAAGTACAAACATCTTGATATTTATGAAATCATAGTCAAGTCTGACACAAGAACATCAAAGTAGAGAATCAAATTAACTAAAAATGGCTTGTAAAACTAACTGGGTACTCACTGCTTCACAGCAGAGATTGGTATATTAAAAAAAAAACAAAAAAAAACTGGTACACCATCAAAGAGGGGTGGATGGGTGAATATAAGCAATTCTAAATGTCCCAATTAAACATTTTGATAATTTTAAAAACAAATCAAATTATCTTTACAAATTTTCAGCAAATTAGGTCAGCTTTTTCCTAAATGTCAGTCACTTGGCCAAGGAGCAAATAAAGGTCAATGACCCCCACTCCACCCCCGTAAAGCACTACCCCCATTGCACTTAATCAATCCCTGATGCCTAAGGTACTCCAACAGGAGAATGTTGAAGAATCTGGGCGATTTCTGTCATATCTGATCCCCCACCCCAATTTGAAGGAGGGGGTAAGTAACCTGTAAATATCACCCTGTCATGCATGCAGTATTGCAGGTTAAAATCAGAACTACAGTCACAGAAATTTTCGTAAAGAAAAACTAATTTTTTGTCAACGTAAATAAATGCGAATATCAGTGTGTCACATTTTTTAAACTTTACTCCTAGAGGATGTAGCCAACATATCATACAATTTTGGAATCAGGCCGACCCCGTGAGTAAATGATTAAAGATTCTGGGTTGACTCCAGACCATCAATCTTGAAATTTTGGATTCCCAAGTTTTAATTACTGAAATTGTTTTCAGTGATTTTTTTTTCACTATAATTTTTTTTTTTGTATAACAATTTTTATAATTTGGAAATAAATTTGTGAAAGAAGTTTAATAAAATTCAATATCTACTCAATGCATGAAGTGACATTATTCAGATGAAGGCCTAATAAAATGCTCTCTGCAGGGGCTAGCTTAATTGCTGCCTGATAGGGCAGCTTTTAAGCTAGTTTCTAATAAATGTAAATTTTTGGACAAGGAACTTCTTGTACATGAAATTTATAAAAAAAAGTTAAAAAGGTGATTGATAATCTATCTATCTATCTATATATATATATATATATATAGGGCCAGCTTAGCTCAGTCGGTAGAGAGTCCGACTAGGAACCCTAAGGTTCCTGGTTCGATACCAACTCAGAATATGAGTAGCACAGGGATCTGTGCAGTAAAGTGAGGAGCTGATGGTAGGTGTGTTGCTCCATCTCAGACGTCAAAAACAATCTCCTTGGTCTAGCGCTATTGAAAAGGGAATAGACTCCCTCGCTGTCTGGCTGATACCGACTTTAGGCCGCCCCGTTGACTTTACTTTTACTTACTTTATATATATAAAATGCAGTATGTATGTAACAAAACAAAAACACATTTTATTTCACCCCACTCCCCTTTTACCGTACCAGACTATTCTATTACAAAGAGATGGGGAAATTAAGTATAGTTGGCCAAGAGATGGCAGAATATAGTAATATAAACAGGTTCAATGAAAAAAAAAAAAAAAAAATCCTGTTCTCCCACCAGGTCGGATTAACACGGGGATGTTTTTGATTTTTATGAGGATCCGGCGAGGATTGAACTTGCTTTTCAGTAGAAATGAACCTGTGAAACTAAAACTCTGCTTTAACTGGAATATGGTTGGATTTCTATGAGATTATTTTATTTATTTTTTTTTTTTTAAAGAAAAGAAGCCAAATGTATTTACATACTGCCTTATGTTACCATGACAACAAATTTACTCTTTACTCAACTTGCCCATCTCTTTGTAATAGACTAAGATTCTATCAAAGAACAAAGACAAGCAAAAAGAGGAAGAGATAAAAGTTTATATTATCCATAAATACATTCTGTAATTTTAAGTGGTATAAGTATCATTTTAAGAGTTACTGGATCAAGTCACCAATAGGCACCCCAAATCATCAATTTAATGAAAAGTTCATATTTTAACTTGTCACCGGTAACTTCTGTTTCCAAATTTTTGAAAACAAACTAACGTTTTCATATTAAAGTAGTTTTGGCTACAAATGCAAAATAGAATTGCATTTTATGGAAGTTACTGGTGATTAGTTAAAATATGAACCTTTCATTAACTTGATGATTTGGGGTGCCTATTGGAGACTTGATCTGTCTTACTTATTAATCTTATTCTTTTTGGTTACAACTTTCCTGTTGTTGCTTCAACTAATCCAGATAAAAAGAGAGTCTCCTTTTTTGAAGAACCCTCTTCATTGGGGAAACCAGAAAACCTGGTCCAACAATATTAAAAAAAAGTGGCAACTACATTGATCAGACTAAAAATAGTCTATTCCAGTAGTTCCCAAACAGTGCACCCCAGAGATTTTTCAGGTTCGCTCCGTAGTATTCCTGAAAAATCTATCCAGATATGAAAAGCAAATGTATACTAAGTTACTATATTACACCATTTCTTTACAAACACTCTGCTTGTTTCGTTGTGACATTATTATGATAGTTATAAGTTACTTTTCTTGTAACTAAATAAAAACACAGGTTTTAAACAATTTTATTGAGAAAAATTATTTTATTGCAATTTTCCACCTCATATTTATGTGAACTGGGATTTTCAACCCTCGCAACAATTAAGTGTAAAAAGAGAGGAACTCTTCAATGCATTGATGAGGAAATGAGAGTTTGTCTCTCAAACATAAGACCAAACATTGAAGAAATCACAAGGTCTCATCAAGCTCATGTTTCTCATTAACACAGGAATGAATAAACTTCATAGAGGTATGTTAAGTTTGCCTTTGTTAAAATGTGTTATTTTTTATATATTTAACTGTTAACTTAATAACATATTAGTCCTATTTTGTATACAGTGCACTATCAAGTATCTGTAGTACTGTAAGTGCGCCCAGACTGTATAAAGTTTGAGAACCACTGGTCTATTCCATAGCTTGATAATTTGTATTATTGGTATTCAATTGGACACATGGCATAGTGGATATAGGACTTGAGTTAATACAGTTCTAAGTGACAGTTATCTCTAGGCTGCAGGTCAAAGGCGACAGTAACAGAGAATAATTAACACAGCTTAACACTTGTACCTAGTCATGGTTAATGGAATGAGAACAGTCTATTCCCGTGGATTGAATAAAGGGTTAAGTTTGAAGTTCTGTGACGGTTCCCGAGTTCAAAGACAAGGTTCCCAAGTTCGAGGAGGGTGTTCCTGAGTCCGGCAAGAAATACTTGAAGGAGGCCGGAAGGCACATTGTCCAAAACGTTGTGCAGATAACAATAAACATGAGGACAGTCCAAATAATACAAATAATACAGATTTACTGTTATTCTTTCCAAGTCAGTGTTCTGCCCTAGAAGGCCATTATTTCACCATTTTGATGAAAACGGTGGAAACTAAGTGTTAAGGTAAGAAATTTTTGGTTGCATTGTCAAATTTCTCTTTTAAAACATTTAAGTAGCTCTGAGATTATATGAAACACAAATAAAGACATACAGAAGTAGACAAATAGATTGATAGGGAGAAAGAGAAAGAGAGAGAGTGAGAGTGAGAGAGAGAGTGAGAGTGAGAGAGAGAGAGAGAGAGAGAGAGAATCGTAACAACCAGTAAGTTGTGTTACACAGTATCCTAACAATTGGACAACTTTATTCTTTCGCATGAAACTCAGTTTAAATATTTTATGCCTTCTCTCTGTAGGAGGTAATCATGTGTTTATATGTAAACTTGAAGCTGATGACAACAAAAGCAATAAGAAAATTGTTAGCCAAATTAATTTTTAATTAGGTTTACGTAGATTTTCATTCCTCTAATTTACTGTTTCAAGTGTCTTGGATTTTTCTGAGTTAAATACCTGCACACAATGAGAGAGAGAGAAAACAAAGTGTTTTGCATTTTATTTCATTTTTCTTTTTATTCAATAAGTAAACGAAAGACAAAAATGCATTTTTGTTTTTTGTTTTTTTTAAATCTTGGAAATGAAGAGCAAAACCAATATAACATTTTAAAAACAAAATTTTCAATTTATTTTCTCTGGAATTTGTTGGAAATCTGTTCCAACACATAAAACTGTCTATGTTCCTCAACCAACAAAATTAGGCGACTCCTGGTCATGATAAGAAGAAAGAAAAATGATCCTTTACCTAAGCAACCTTGGTAGGGCAACTGAGCTAGGAGAAGGAAAATTTTGGAGAATTTGTGACTGTTCTTCACTATTGTTATAATAAATGTGTATCTAAATTATGTATGTGCGTTTTGTGTCAAATAATCTATTATATTATATATATTATATATATATATACAAATATAAGATTAAAAAGTTAATTTATGTAAGCAAAAATATATAATTAATATATAATCAAATTAATATTAAAATTAATTTATATATAATTACAATATTTATAAATTATAAATATATATTATAAACAACTTAAATTAGTAAATTTATATATCAACTATAATAATATCTTAAAAA
>CM042141.1:81198459-81203459 GCA_023376005.1 Doryteuthis pealeii | reverse complement strand
GGAAGTCATATAGCTTCAAGTATTCCTGTCTAATACGTATAATTTTCAAACAGATCTACTTGATTGATACATAGAGGAGATTCTACCAGGTAATTTTTACCTGTTCTCAAGCACTGACCTCTTGAGGAACATGGAAACACTCTCAACCACCAATGTGTGTGTACGTATGCATATATGTATAAGTCAGAGTTTAAGTAAGATAATAATTTTAAGCCTAAACTCTGGTATATACAGTGTTTATCAATGTTTATCTACCTGTAAAATCTGCAATAATATATAGAGCACTTTCAGATGCTTAATGGTTTCATTATTATACATTGGATTACGACTGAATAGCTGCCCTGTCATCTGGGACTGCAGAATACACTTACTGCATCTCTGTAGAGGGGTATGACCCTCCCCCCCAATGGAGCCATCAATTGGCCAGGAGTGGTGACCTGTGATGTTAACTCTTAAAGTCCTATAACGCCTCATTCCACCCAGCTGGAAGTCTCATTCATTTTCCTAATCCACCCCTAAGGATAGCCTTTGTTTAAATGTAATATTTAACATATTTAGAAGTCTTTGATTTATGGGAAATAACAGGTAACTTTAAATGAAAAGGACATTTTTAGACATTTTTTGATAAATACTTAGAGGAATGGGGTTCTGGACTCAGAAAATTCTCAACAGGATGTTAAGGGTTAAGGACAGAATCTTGGTGGCAGAGCAATCCATGATATGCAATGCTCCAATTTGGCCCTCACTTAGGGTAGATAGGCAGTCAGAGAGGCCCCTTCTGATCAATCAGCTGGTCATGTAGAGCCCTAGCAACTATACGATTGTCCTGACCATATTGCTCTTATGACAACTCACAAACTTTTTTTTATCATATATGTGCTAGAAGACATTGGCTGAGGGTCTTAGTGTCCTGGATGTGAGGTTAAACTGTATTTAGTTGTGGGGGTCTAATTTTGGAGATTTGGGGAGTGTGAAATACATCTTCATTACCATTACTTCAAAGTCCACTCCAACCCTCAGTGATGAGGGTCCCATCTATGAGCTACATAGATAGAAAAAATGTGTTTAAAAAAGAAAATTTGAGTACCCAACAAGAATGAATAAAACAAACGTCTTTGGCATAAAATAACCCATGGTAAATACCCACTTAACAGCCCTTTGGTTAGTTGTGTAGTAATTTGAATAATCCAACTAATAAGGTTCGGTTTGTGAATTCACCACCAAGATACTACTCTATAGAAAGTGTACAGCAATGAAAACACATGAGTAATTCCATGTCAAATCATCCAGGCCATGTCACCCACTCCTTCAATTTTTCTGAAATTTTGTCCAAGTGCGGATTATGATAAAATTAGCTAATCCCCAAAATTTGAGCTTCCAATTCCAAAAACTAGCGGAGTTATATCGACTTTTTAACTCGATAAATTTGAGGGGGGTCACGAATATAGAGACTTTTCGTAAACTATTTTTGTTTGTAAAATGAGTTCTAGAGCTTCCCTATTCCTGAAAATTGGTTTATAAATGCTTTTTAGCCCCAGGAATCTAAAGATGTCACCAAAAAAGTCTTAAAGTCAACCAATTTTAAGTTACTAATGATTTCTGATTAGCAAAATTTTAACTGATGTTGTAGCTTCGGTTCTCAGCAAATATCAAACTATCTTTTTTGGTACAAATAATGTTCTATATATGTGAAATAAAAATAGAAAATTTTTTTTGTTGTAGACGCAGTGCCACATTGGGATATTGATCTTGCTAGGAATATATCAGAAATCATCAATAAGTTAAAATTGGTTGACTTTAAAACTTTTTTGATAGCATTTTTAGATTTCATGGTCAAAAATGCTTTTATAAACCAATTTTTAGGAGTAGGGAAGCTCTAGAACTCATTTTACAGATAAAAAAAGATTACAAAAAGTCATTTTTTGCCAACCACACCAAATTTGGAGAGCTAAAAAACAACATAACTCTGCCAATTTTTGGAATTGGAAGCTCAAATTTTGAGGATTGTCTAATGTTAACATAGTCCACACCTGGAAAAAAAAATTCTGAAAATTGAAGCAGGTGGGTGACAATTTTACTTTTTTCTGGATGATTTGACATGGAAATACCTATGTATAAGGTGCATGACATAATGGTTAGAGTCATAGGAAATGAACTCATCAATCTGAGTTCAAATCCTGGACAAGGCTGTTTGCATTTCACATAGCGTTAATACCCTTGGGATAAGTATGAATCCAACTATACTCCCTTCAGCTATGGGTAAATAGTAACTCTTAACCTTGGTTAAGCAACCTGTCTAGAAGAAGGAAAACTCTGAATTCAAACCTGTTAAGCTCCGCTTAAGAAATTGACCTTGTGTCGTATCCTGCTCGTGCGGAAGAGGTGGTGTGTGTATATAAGTAAAATGCATAACAATTGCTGGGAAAATATTGAAAGTTGATCAGGTGTCATAAGTGATGTTTCTATTTACAAGATGATATAGGTAGTATAAATATTTTGTTCCATTCTTTGGCTGTTAGTAGAAAAAAAAGTTTTGTTTTTCATTGAAAAAGCAACAAAGAGGGAGGGAGAGGGGGAGAGAGAGATAGACCGAAGAAATTCTAAATGTTTTGTTTTTCACTGAGAGAGAGAGAGAGAGAGAGAGAGAGAGAGAGAGAGAGAGAGAGAAACTGAAGAAAATTCTAAATCAGCACATGCAATAAATTAATTTTCTGTATGCCAAATATCATTAGAGGATTTTTTTTTCTACCCCCCAAATAGAATTTTATTATCTACAACTACAAACAATTTATAAACAAGTAGCTGGGGTACCTGGTAAAACACTCTTTAACCTTGGTATCCTCTTCTAGGAGAATTGCTTGGTTAGTTGGATTTTATGGCTTGTCAACCTTTGTTGGGTTATTTTATGCTGAAGACGGTTTGTTTTATTCATTCTTCATTGGTATTTAACATTTTCTTTTTAAACTCCTTTTTTTTCTATTTAACCCATAGATAGGACACTAACAGGTACCACCACTCCGGATCAGAGTGGACCTGGGAGTATTGGTGATGAAGAGGTACTCCACACTCCCCAGGGTTCCAAAATTGGAACTTCACCATTAGATGCAGTTTGCAACGTCATACCAAGGACACCGGTCTAGGAGAAGGAAAACTCTAAATTCAAACCTGTTAAACTTCACTTAAAAAATAGACCTTGTGTCACATCCTGTTTATGTGGAGGGGTTAGTAGATACATATATAATCTTCAAAAGGGATACTTACAGACTGAAATCAATATAACTGCCTAAAGGTTGATTGTGAGAGCTTGTCTATTATGCAAATTTAAACTTGATAGAAAAGCAGCTGGTATAATCGAGTGGAAGTCAAGTTAATGACCATACTGCTCTAAAGTGATTCGGGAGGCTTTCACAACTGATAATGAGTCACGCAAAGATTCAATTTGTAAAAGGTAAGCATCGATGATGACAGAATGAGGACTTGCATGGAATGTAATCTGTTACGAATGTGTCAGATGCCTGCATTAAGGTTTATCTCAATGCAAGTGCACTTCATTGTGCGCACGGGGGGGGGGATTCTCAGGAAAGAAATGGATATCCTATGAACTCAGCAAATAAAAAACAAAAATATTTTTTGGGGGTTATCTAATAAAAAGGATATGGAGGGCTTTTTTTAAAAAAAAATCTTTTTTAAACCCCTTCTTCGGCTCAACTCAATAGCTACAGTAAGCTACAATTTTTCGTTCGTTCCTTCTTTTTATTATTTCTTTATATTTTTTCAAGTTTTATTTCTCCTTCCTTATTTCTATTATTTCTTCACATTTTATTTCTCGTTGTTTATATTTCTCCTTCCTTATTTTTCTTTCCTAATTTATATTATTTCTTATATAAAGAAATAATAGAAATTAGGAATTCTTCAAGTTTTATTTCTCCTTCCTTATTTCTTTATATTTCTTCTTCCTTATTTTTCTTTCTTTCTATTATTTCTTCACTTTTATTTCTCCTTCCTTATTTCTTTATATTTCTTCACATTTTATTTCTCCTTCCTTATTTCTTTATATTTCTTCTTCCTAATTTTCTTTTTTTCTTTCTATTATTTCTTCACTTTTTATTTCTCCTTCCTTATTTCTTTATATTTCTTCTTCCTAATTTTTCTTTTTTTCTATTTCTTCACTTTTTATTTCTCCTTCCTTATTTCTTTATATTTCTTCACATTTTATTTCTCCTTCCTTATTTCTTTACATTTTGTCTTTCTTATTTCTCTTTCCTTATATAGTTATACATCTGAGCAGATCTGCAAATTCCTTGTTGCTTTTTTCTTTTTCTTCCTTAGACTTTATACACCTATTGTAAATGGTTTTTTTTAGTAGCATTCCCACAACACTAATTATGTATGAGAAAGAGGCTCAAATTGACACAGAGATTTGAAACCCCAGACTTGTTGACATCTTTCTCAATTTACATGTATCACGGTTACATACAAAATAACACCAGACAGTGAGTGTAGTACCAATATTTTAACTAGCAAATACGCTGCATTTTAACACTTAAAAAAAATAGAGTGTTTTGACTAGGGAATGCGCGCACACACACACACACACACACACACACATATATATATATATATATATATATATATATATATATATATTACATACACATGCACATATATAATAAATGAATAATGTTCATCCATCGATTTGATGACATCCATTAACTAAGGTGAGGCTTAACAAATGAACTACACAGGGGATTTGTGGAGGCTTGTGGTGTAATGGTTCTAATCTTAGGAAATAGATTAGACAAGACGAGTTCAAATTCTAGGTGAATCTGTGCATTTCATTTAAAATACAAGTGAAATACAAACACACACACACACATATATATATATTATACACACAAACACATATATATTATACACACAAACACACACACATATATATATATTATACACACAAACACATGGATATATATATATATATATATATATATATATATATGTAC
>CM042141.1:81130959-81193459 GCA_023376005.1 Doryteuthis pealeii | reverse complement strand
AAACCGTGTGTCAAGCTATAGGCCTCTCTCTACCTTAAAAATGTATTGATATAAGTCTCAACAGAAACCACAATTGTATAAGCTTCATAAGGATTGAGAAATCTTAAACATGTGTCACCTACTATAAAATCAAAATAAATAGAAAAAACAAAATTCAATCCAATAGCAGACCTTTTCATTACAATATATATATATATATATATATATATATATATATATATATATATATGTGTGTGTGTGTGTGTGTGTGTTGAAAGATAAATGGAAAGAAAATGTATGTATAGAAATTTTATCTATTGAAATGCTGATGTGTTTCGAACAGGAGTTTGTCCTTGTATACATAGTATCCTATTTAGTATTATTTAATATAAAATAAAATAATAATAATAATTGAAAGTGATACCAATTGTAGTTGGTGCACTTGGAACAGTCCCAAAAGGATTAGAAAAGGGTTTGGAAAGTCTGGAAATCAGAGGAAGGATTGAAACCATTCAGAACACTGCACTGCTGCAATCTGCCAGAATACTCAGAAGAGTCCTGGAGACCTGAGGAGACTTGCTGTCACTCAGACTCCAGTGAAAGACCATCAGCTAATGCTGATGTGAAAATTCAAAAAGAGTAACATAATAATAATAATAATAATAGAGAAACATAAAATTTGAGTATACAAAAAGCGGTCTTCTTCGGGGCAGGATATTTTGATTTTTTTTTCTTCCAAAAATATGTATACAATGAAAAACTCTTGGTCGAAACACGTGTTGGCATTTCAATAAATAGAATTTTTATCCATACAACATTTTCTTTCAACATAATTGTCGGATTCACTTCCATTTTTCTCACTTAGATTTAAAAAAATTTTTTTTTTAAATTTAAGTACCTTTCGACTGATACTTTTCTAAATTATACATCGCTAAACATTTAAAAGTCCAATATATATATATATATATATATATATATATATATATATATATCTTGGACTTTTTAATGTTTAGCTATTTTGAAAAGTATCAGTTAAAAGATACCTAAATTTGATATATACATATGTTGAAAGGATAAATAAAGGAAAGAAAATGTTGAATGGATAAAAATAGTTTAATGAAATGCCAACACGTGTTTCGAATGAGAGTTTGTCCATGCACACACTGTAAACACGTGTTCGCATTTCATTGAACCATTTTTATCCATTCAATATTTTCTTTCCTTTATTTATCCTTTCAACATATTGTTGGATTCATTTCCATTTTCAACTTAAGGTTTAATTAATTCATTTAATGGAATATCAACTGTTTAATTAATGCTAAAATTTGATTCATTTGTAAATGTTTGATGACAGTCCTATTTATATTTTCAAAATTACATTGCAATCATTTTATTTTTTAAATTTCAATTTTTTTTTTTATTTCACAATAATAACAATCATTCGTTGACAATTAAATCATATGTATTTTATTTATATTCCTATCCAATACTAATAATTTTCAAACACATCTATTTGACCCACAGCTGGGACCCTAATAGGTACTCCTATTCAAGGTCAGAGTGGACCTGGGAGTAATGACAATGAAGGTGTATTCCACACTCCACAGAGCTCTAGAACTGGCCTCTCAGCACCGGATTCAGGTTAGTATCATGGCCAGGATACCCCTTTGTTGGTGTTCGTGGGGGGGGGGTGTCTTCCTTTTCTGCAGAGGGTACAGTTAGTGTATTCTATGCCTAGTTGACAGGGCTATATATAAGAGTATGAATCAGTGTTTGTGTAAGTATATATAAAGCAATCACTTCTGTTTTGGTATGAACGTGTCGTCTTATAACTCAGAAAAGAGATGTCATTGAGCATTAAAATCACAATTACACATTAATATTTTTATAACAAGGGAAAGTACACAATTTAGATTTGATTTTTATTGATAAAATGATATAATTCAATAATTAAAAATCAATCGATTTGTGGAACTCTGCACAGTTCTTCACAAATAAGTACAAAAACTAGCCTTTAGAAAAAGAATCATTTCAAATGAGTTTAGGGTTATAGATTTAGAATAATATTTTAAATGTAAACAAAAGAGAAATAAAAACAATTCCTAAAATAAACATATATTACAATACATGAATTCTTAGTTTCTTTTATTGTTGAAATTAATTTCACTTACTCTGCTCTTCCCCCCTTTCTCTCTCATTCTTGATGTTCCTAAAATTCTTTTAGCCCAGTTATGGAACAGGTACTTCTAGTATATAACAATGATGAATATATGTGTGTAATATATACATCCATGTATATATAATGATGATGAATATGTGTGTAATACATACATCCATGTATATATAATGATGAGGAATATGTGTGTAATACATACATCCATGTATATATAATGATGAGGAATATGTGTGTAATACATACATCCATGTATATATAATGATGAGGAATATATGTGTAATACATACATCCATGTATATATAATGATAATGAATATATGTTATATACATATATCAATGGCATTTCAGTCTCGGAAGACTATAAAGTTTTTATGTGCTCCTGAAGTTACAGCGCCTCCAATGTTTGAAAAACATTCTCGACCATAGATTTTGCATTTGAAGTCCCTGAAGATGTTGATGTGCCAGTGCTTTGTTGCTGCTGCTTTTTTCTAGACCTCTTAGCTTCATGATGTTGTGTCAGGGTAACTTCTGACATGAACAGTCCTCTATGGAGAGGGCGGTCCTGAGCGAAATTTTCCCAGCTGGAAGGGGCAATGCCAAAGCACCTGAGATCATTCTTGCAGACATCATTGAATCGCACCTGGGGGTGACCAATCTATCTTTTACCAGATGTAAGCTCTCCATAGAGGATGTCTTTCGGGATTCGTCCATCATCCATCCGACGTACATGACCCAACCATCGGAGATGACGTTGTCTCAGTAGAGAGCACAAAATTTTAAAAAACACAGTTCACCCAAGCCTGCCAGGACTTCAGCCTATATATATATATATATGTATATATAACGATGATGAATACATATATATATATATATATATATATATATATATATATATATATTATATAAAACGATGATAAATACATGTGCTATATATATATATATATATATATATTGATAAATACATGTGCATATATATATATATATATATATATAATAACGATGATAAATACATGTGCTATATATATATATATATATATATATATAACGATGATAAATACATGTGCTATATATATATATATATATATATATATATATAAACGATGATAAATACATGTGCTATATATATATATATATATATATATATCACGATGATAAATACATGTGCATATATATATATATATATATATATATATATATCACGATGATAAATACATGTGCTATATATATATATATATATATATATATATATATATATATCACGATGATAAATACATGTGCTATATATATATATATATATATATATATATATATATATATATATATATATATATATATATATATATATATATATATATCACGATGATAAATACATGTGCTATATATATATATATATATATATATATATATATATGATAAATACATGTGCTATATATATATATATATATATATATATATATATATAACATGAAATACATGTGCTATATATATATATATATATATATATATATATATATATATATATATATATATATATATAACGATGATAAATACATGTGCTATATATATATATATATATATATAAATAACGATGATATATATATATATATATATATATATATATATATATATATATATATATATATAAATAACGATGATAAATACATGTGCTATATATATATATATATATATAATATATATATATATAATAATAATGATGATGAATGAGCTGAGGTGAATAGTTGTGCAGTGCTGTGAGCTGAATCCATCAACAGCCAAGTGACCTGTTAAACCTCTTACAGTACAAAAATCAGTAAACAAAGCTTTGGCAAAAGGAATGTTTTTAAATGTGACAGAAACTAGATGGCTGCTATAAAGAACAACAGAATAAGGATTTTAGGATTTTGTATATTAATTCTATTATCATCATCATCATTATGAAGACGATGATGATGATGATAATACAATGTTATATTTCTTTGGAATCTTTTATGATACCAGTACATCCCAGTCCAGTAAAACATTACAGAAATAAATATTGTGTTTTAACCTTTAAAAAATTAAATTTGGTGAGGTGAGCTGGTAGAGAACAATATACAATCACAATTATAACAATATACAATACAGGAACAAATTTGGAATTTTGAAATATGGAATTATTTCAAATACCTCTTGCATTATAAGATAGTTGGTATTTATCCAACCTGTTTGCCGTGAGTAGGATGCAACACCATGTTGCAAGTATGGGGCATCCAGTGAGGTTTGAATTTATTATTCAGTAGTAATGGATGTGCGAGACTAGCTTACTAACCATTACATCATGTTGAGACGTTTTATGCTGCTTTTATTGTTATCCTATTTTATAGTTGAAAATATTGTGATATTGCTCTATATTTTTCTCGAGTTAATTCATTAAAAAAAAAAAAATTGTTTTACAGTATTATTAACATTTGGTAGTTTATTCATTAAACGGACCATATGACCTTAAGGCACCCTTTTGCGATTTCGATTCATGGGGACATTTTTTCCATTCACACCGTCAAAATCCGGTTAATTGTTTACAGACGATTTTTAGAGGGTTTTTTTTTTTTAAATTATAAAACTAACCCCTAACCCTAACAAACAACTGGATTTTTACGGTGTAAATGAGAAAAGTATCCCCACGAGTCGAGATCGCGGAAGGGGTGCCTTAAGGTCATATGGTCCCATTAAACAAATAATATATTTCAATGCAAGGAAACAACAATATTTGTTCCAACGTAAATTTTGGTCATCTTTTCAATCTTAGTGAAAATAGTTTCAAAATCAGTAGACAAAAAATTAGTCATATTTGATACACTGCAGTAGTTCTTTGACTTACTGGAAACTTATACTGAAAGTACCGATTCCTACCAGATTACCAAAATTAAGCAGCAACGGTCCGAGTCATGGGTAACCACTTAATAACATTGTACAGTAAACAACCTGAGGCATGTGTGCTAGATTAAGCAAAAGTTTAGTAAAAAAAAAGGGCTACACAGCCTCAGTTAAGTGGTTTGAAAATCGCATAGGCGAAAAACTGACAGTTGCCAAGCACCATTGACTATATTTTTGATATCCTATATATATATATATATATATATAATATAAAGTTAGATTTTAATGAATTTTAATGGAGAAGCAGTAAACATGATTACATGGCCCACGTATAATTATTTGTTTAGTAGTATTAAAAAAAAAGATAATTATACATTAGGTACCACCAATTTTCCCTGTGAAATTTACCCCCCCTCCCCATATTTAACACAATGAAACTTGCATAAAGGTTAATATTATCTTTTAAAATTTTTGTCCATTCGAAAGAAAAAAACATAAAAAAAACTCCTGATGATTTATTTAAAAAATTTTCAGCTTAGGGAAATAATGAAAATTATGAACGAAAAACAATGTTTACATTTTTGCGCCGCTAAATCGATTGAAATTTAACGTAGTCAAAAACAAGTTATGATTAGAGGCTTTTTTAAAAAAATTCTATGAAAAATCAATTAATATTTCGATTTTCACGAAAATTTCCATAATTACTTACCTTTAATGAAAATATATTGAAATAGTTTTTTTCCTAAAAAGGTCTAACCCCTCCTATTATATTTTATAAAATATGAAAAAAATGAACCGACAAAAAACGATTTTTACTTTTTAATAAAGATAAAAATTATGTCAGAAGATTGTTTCTAAGCAAGAGTTTATTTTAGTAAAAGAACCATGAATACAGAATTTTGCTAAAAAATATCAATAAAGAAAGTGACCTATGTAAAAAACAACAACAACAAAAAAAGACTGTTTTACTTATTTTTCAAGATAACGGTGAGTAATTTTTCCCCAGTCGGATAATTTGATTTTTGAATGAACTGTTTTTCTTTGTAACAACTTTTTATGTTCGTTATTTTTTTAGCGAGATTTAAAAACAAAAATTCAAAAACATTTACGTTTCTTCCTTCAATATAGCCTAAACTGATCACGTGACGTATTTTGGTGGTACCTAACGTACCAGCTCCTATCAAAATATAACTCCCAATTAATCAAATATAATTATATGAAATAAGAAGATGGAAATGAAATTGAAAAAAAGAATTATATTGTCATTATTATATATTATAATTATATTATCAAAACAAAAATTGTGAAACTTATAACAATAGGTAGGCGTGACAAGACTTTCGGACCACCCTGTACTTTACTTACAAATTAAGTGTTAAATAATGATTATAATAAAAGAAAAGAAAGAAAAAAAATAATGTATAGGTTTTGTTAAATTTACTTTTTCAATACTGAACCCCCCCCCCAAAAAAAAAATAAAAAAATAAAAAAAATAAAAATACAACAACTTTTCTAATGCTGTCAAATGTCATTATAGAAGTTATATTTAAAAGTGTGAAGTGTTTCAAATATTAACATAAAGAGACAGTAATTTATTAGATTATCATAAAACCAAGTTTGTGTGTGTGTGTGTGTGTGTGCGAGAGAGAGAAGAGAGAGAGAAAGAAATCACAACTTTTAGGTTTTTATTGTGTCCAATATAACTATCTACCATCCCCCTCCTCCCACTTTTCCTCACTGCCCAGCAAATACTTCCTGAAGGGAAGTTCCAGTAGCTCGCCTCTGGTATGTGGAAAATCTGGGCAGGAGTAGTAGTAAGAAGAAGAAGGAGAAGGCGAAGAATCAGCAGGAGGGGCGAGTGAGAAACTAGCAGTAGTTAGCTTGGTATGCCTTCATATTTATATCACACACAATAGGACAAGCTCCGATTTGGATGGTAGGTAGTAACTGGCTTGTAGCACTTTATACATCTGTTGTTAACAGATTTCTTAAATAATTATCCGTATGCTAGAAAGATCAATTATATATGTACGGACACGAATCGTAGGCATAAAAAAACACACCCAGTTTCAGCAAGGAGTATTCAGGAAATTCCGGTAGTCAGTACTAAGGAAAAGGAAAAAACCTCACCTTCACATGTAGGACTTTATGACTAAACAAAGGCCTCACCTTCACATGTCCAGATTGAATCATTATATATATATATATATATATATATATATATATAACCCTAGCTGCACAGTCTTAAATATATATAAAGGTGAAGGAGCATGTATTATATACTTTTATATTCCGCCCAACAGCGGTGGGTGGGTGAATAATTTCAGTACATATAATTTTAGAAGTTTTCAAAGTGATATATATATATATATATATATATATATATATATATATATATATATATATATATGTGTGTGTGTGTGTGTGTGTGTGTGTGTGTGTGTGTGTGTAAAATGGAAGTGAATCCGACGGTATGTTGAAAAGAGAAATAAAAGAAAGAAAGTATAGAATGGATAAAATAGGATTATTTTAATCAATTTAACTCACACGTGTTTCGGTCAGGAGTTTATCCATGTGTACATTATTCCATCTATTATGGATAAACTCCTGACCGAAACACGTGTAAGTTAAATTAATTAAAATAATCCTATTTTATCCATTCAATACTTTCTTTCCTTTATTTCTCTTTTCAACACACACACACACACATATATATATATATATATATATATATATATATATATATATATATATATATATATATATATACATACATGTGTGTTTCAGGATTTAAAAATTTTTTTTCAGTCTGTCTGATGAATGCACCACAGCATGAAACCCCGGGTCAAAGAAATATATATATATATATATATATATATATATATATGTGTGTGTGTGTGTGTGTGTGTGTGTGTGTCTGTACAGAGTTAAATATATAGAGATGAGGAGATTACAGTACACACACACACACACACGTATATAATTTTAGAAGTTTTCAAAGTGATTTTAAACAATGTCTCTTTTTAATAATAGAATTGACTCTTAGTACTAACTACTCAACATTTTTAAACAAAACAAAAAAAAAAAAACTGTCTGAAGAAAAAGATATCGGATGTCAAAAACACTAGATATATTTAGTACTTGATGACCCATCCACATTTTAAAATAAACATCTTAGAAATAAGTGATTAATTCATGCTTCTAATTTTTGTGTAAAGTTTAACTCTTTGCCTACCACATTTCCCCCATTGCTGTACCAAATTTTCTTGGTATATTTTTTTTACCTGTATTGCAAAAGGATCAAGTACCAGTCTCAATGTTGGTTTACAGACAAAACAAAAGATGCCATGGGTGTGTTCACGTAGTGATTTTTCATTGTAAACAAGTAACATGTGCGAGAACCGCTATCAGCGGTTTACGGTAGGATCGCAGTGGTGGGAGGGCAGCTGTGAACGGTTTAAATAGGCAAATAGTTAATCTATATTCAATAATAATTGAATGGTGAAGAAAATTAAAAACTTCCTTTATTTTAAACTATAATTTTCTTCTTTGAAACAACAAAATAGTCATTCATTTACCTTGATGATAATCACTTTTTCTGAGTCTACTGCCTTCTCCAATGCCTGAAAAAACGTGGGGAGTAATGATCCTTACCTTAACATGATAGCCCATGATGTTTTGTTAGGGGGTTAAGGTTGAATTCAGACTTTTCTTTCATCTACACCAATTGCCCTTACCAAGGCTAGAAAGCCCAGTCTGACTTATCTGTAGTCGGGGGGGGGGAGCGGAGAGAAGGAGGATTCATGGCATTAGTGTAGGCACTGCCAAAGATGATGTAAAATCCGTATTTTACAAAATGAATTTAACCCCCCATTGTTTGTGAACAATATGCATGGTTTTTTAGAGCCTCTTTTTTTTTTCTGCGTGTTTAGACCAAAAAGAAAAAATATATTTCATTCTTCTGTAATTGAGTGTATTTATTGTTTTTTTGTTATTGATTTCTAAGGAAGAAACTGTTATAAGCCTTAACATCCTGAATAATAAGTTTTTTTAATACTCCGGATATACATAAAAACGGCCATTTTTACGATATATTCGAGCAAAATTGACCGAAAATAATAGTTTAAAATGTATTAAAATAAATTACATGTGTAATATTATTTTGCTTTCTTTTACTGATGCTCATTATATTACTACTTTTCGACTTAGATAAAAATATGACCTTAAATAATCGATTTAATTTATTTCAATTAGTTTTTAAAATGAAAATGAGCGAACAAATTGGCAGTGTCTACATTAGTGTGAAGTGAAATGTACACCGACTCAACCAGAATTTGAACTCTACTCGCAGGTTTCATTTTTCCTTGATGATAACCACCTGTTTCGCCATTTTAAAATTATACATTTGATTAAATCAAAAGGTTGATTTATTGATTGATTTTATACTATATGTCTTTTTTTAACGGCATATCAATTCTTTTCGGGTCATTTAATGCCGAATCAAGTTATTTTGATAAATAAAGGACTTGATTACAGTACCTACTATCGCTTAAGTGATCACCCATCTAAGTATCGAACAAGCTCACCGCCGCTTAACTTCGGTGATCTAGTGGGAACCGGTGCTTTCAACGTGACTTTACTGTAATAAACTGCATGTCAACCTGTCTAGAGTTATTTTATGTCTAGAGGTTAGGGGATCGTGTTCTATCTTTCCACCCACATCTCTTCTGTAGTTGTTTCTTAGGCGTTTTATTCTATTTTGACAGTCCTATCAAATAAGAATAATTTTTAAACAGATCTAATTGATCCATACAATTCCTGGAAGTCATGGCAATGAAGGGGGTATTTCACAGTCCTCAGATATCAAGAACTGGAGCCTCACCATCAGATACAGTTTAGTATCATACCTATGATACACCTTTTTTTTTGGGGGGGGGGGCTACTAATCCCCACCGACCGGTCAATATACATTTGTGGCGGTCAGACACTCGCAGTAATTAAAACTTGAGAATCCAAAATTTCAGGATTGTGGGTTCGGATTTGGCCTAGAATGTTTTTAATTTCTTCACGGGGTTTCCCTGATTCCAAAATGATATGATATGTTGGGCTACGGCCTCTAGGAGTAAATGTGACACATTGACATTCGCATTAGAGATGTAATTCCACCTCAATTCTTCCTCTGACTAAAATTTCTCCATTCAAATTTGAAATTCCACTTCTGATTTCTTTGGTTAATGGCATACAAACCTTCTTGGGTTATTTGATGCAATAGCCATCCTTGTAAGGAGAACAACAGCGGTACTATTTAAATCATAATTGGGGAGTGCAGAGATGCTGGTAAGTATGCGTCCTGCGTCCCTGACGCACAGAAATATAAAAAGACGCAGTGAATTCGGATCCATGCGTCCCAGTGTTCCTTTTTCTTTCCTCACCATTTCAAGCTAACTGTAAATACATTTCAATAGTTTCTTGGAATCGAATTACACAGGATAGGCTACAAGGAGTTAGACGGCTATAGTTGGGACCCATGAATTTTCCCGGGGACTCATTCAAAGCAAATATGTGCGTCCCAGGACGCACTAAGTCGAAAAGCTATCAGCATCACTGGGGGTGGGTGAGAGTTGCATACCTTCCCCATCTTCTCCTGGGAGGCAAATGGCCCCCCAGTTGAGTATTACCAGTCTAGTGTAAGGAATGTATTCTTTTATTAAACAAACCCTTCTTTTTTGTTGTTGTTGTTCTTATCCACACAAATAGGAAGGGTAAAAGGCTGAGGATACACTTGACACTTCAAGATTTCAATGCTTCAAGCAAGAGAAACTGGGTTAAGACCTAACTTTATTCCAAGTACATGTTATCACCAAACACAATCACTTTCTACACTCAGTTTTATTCGGAAGGGGTTGGGTGGGGGAGTCAGGGGTGGAGAGGGGGGTGGGGCGATTACTGAATAACAAAAACTCATATTGTAAATAAATTAGCACAAGTAAACGAGTTTGATCCAATATTGTGGTCTACTGAAGCTTCCGATAATAATAACCACATTAATTTAATTTATAGTTGTGGTTGTAAAACTCATTTAACTTTTGCCTACCCCCCCCCCCCGGGCTGTACCAAATTATCTGGGTATTTTCTACCTGTACGATGGGATATTTCAAAGTTGACTATCTATTCATCTCAGAACTCATTCTATTAGAATGTATTAAAAATAAATTACATGTGTAATATCATTTTGCCCCCCTCCTTTCCACTGATGCTCATTATGTTACTACTTTTCGACTTAGACAAAGCTTTTGACCTTAGATAATCGATTTAATTAATTTTAATTCGTTTTTAAAATGAAAAGCAGCGAATAAATTGGCAGTGCCTATTCTATTCAAATAAAGTTCTATTATTTTTGAAATCAGCTCAATTGTAATGAACCACCAGTCTTGTGCGTTGTTTTTGCGGTGGGAGAGCCGCTGTGTGCGGTTCAAAGTAACCAAAGAGATAACTTGGTTGCTTAAATAGACATGATGGGTTGCATTCATGGATATGACCCCCACATTTAAGAACAACGGAATATCCAACAGTCTGTTCTTAAGGGATACTCATTCACTGAATGAGTATCCCTTAAGAACAGACTGTTAATTTTTTTTTTTTTTTAGACAAAATTCTTTCTTATGTGTGTATTAATACTGAATGACATTCAGTATTAATACACACATAAGAAAGAATTTTGTCTAAAAAAATAAAAAAAATTAATTCAACGCGATCATCATTATATAAAGAAAAGTAGTCGGGGTGGCCTAAAGTCGGTATCAGCCAGACAGCGAGGGAGTCTATCCCCTTTTCACTAGCGCTAGACCAAAGAGATTGTTTTTGCGTCTGAGGTGGAGCGCCACACCTACCATCAACTCCTCACTTTACCGCACAGATCCCTGTGCTACTCATACGCTGAGTTGGTGAGGGCCGGTATTGAACCAGGAACCTTGCGATTCCAAGGCAAGTGCTCTACCGACTGAGCTAGTTAATATGTAAATATACATAGAAAATATGATCAGAAGTCTGAGGAAGATTTTAAAATCTGAAACACGTGTAGCGTCGAATATGTCACGCGCGTGCGCGCACGTGTGTGTGTGTGTAAGAGCACCTGCCATCATAGTCTAATAGTTTGAAATTGGCTACGAAAGATCAGTTCACCAGCAATTTTGATCCTCACCGGGTGGCCTTCTAAAGTGATCTAGTGACAGACTAAGTTAATGAATAGTACACACACACACACACAAACTGTGAATATTTGTTGGAAACAGCGGCTTTTAAGATGTTAACAGAACAACATAGTACGGCATAAAAATAAAGCACACACTCACACACACGCGCTCGCACATATATAAAACATTTTTACTATCTTTTCTAGCAGCGAATTGTTTATCACAATGTCGACTAATGTCAACGATATGTGACAAGGAGCAAGTTGATTTCTACCAACTTGTCAAGAGAGACAAAAGCAAATAGAATGGGCCACATTTTTAAAAGGACTGACAGCTACACTAACAGTTAAAAAAGAATAAAAGACACGACAAAAGGAAAGAGGGGGGGGGGAACAAAACTTGTTCAGATGTTATTTATTAGTAAATCATAACAATATAGTTTTTTTTTTTTTTTTATCAGATATGTTGTATCGGTTTCATATTACCAGCAGAACCCACGGAAATTTCATGGAATACAAGCATAATTGCACGGAGATTTAAACTATAAACTATAAATAACACTCAGAGATAAATCAATTCGTATTCCCATTTTTAAATTTGGTGAATTATTAATGTAAGTCCGGGTTAAATGCACGGTAAGGGTAACCCGAAGCCAAAGAACTTTGTAGAGCTTATTTTTCCAATGTGGAGAAACGAGAAAAGTTTTGATAAACGGGACAGGTTTTACCTATGTATTATACGCTCTCTCTCTCTCTCTCTCTCTCTCACACACACACACACTTATCAATGTATTATACGCACACACATAAACACACTTATGTATTATATGCGTAAACACACACACTTATGTTTTATACGCACGCACACTTATGTATTATACACACACACACACTTACCTATGTATTATACGCACACACACACATTTACCTATGTATTATACGCACGCACACACACACACACACTTATCACACACACACTTATCTATGTATTATACGCACGCACACACACACTTACCTATGTATTATAACTTACCTATGTTATTATACGCGCGCGCACACACACACACACACTTATCTATGTATTATACGCACACACACACACTTATCTATGTATTATACGCACACACACACACTTATCTATGTATTATACGCGTGCGCACACACACACACACACACTTACCTATGTATCATATGCACAAAGTTGAAATGTGAAGTGGTATAACAGTAACCACCCTTACCGCGCGACAAAAATTAAAATAACAATTTTAATGTTTTTTTTTTATATATATAAAAATTTAAAGAAAAGGGGGAGGTACTGTAGCACCAAAATTTTGGCCATACCGATAAAAAAAGATTAAGAAATTGAAGAGATAATTGAAAAAATTATTAATATATTAAATATTATATATATATTATATATATATATATATATATATATATATATAATATATATATATATATATTACCAATTTCTTTTTTGTGGAGCTCATAGTTTTTTTGAGGATTAGTTTTTTTAAATAAATATAATTAACTTCCTTTATTTGTGCACACTCATTAATATGTATCAGATAGTATCAACTTTTTAAAAAGTTCCCATTTAAACCACTGGAAAGAAGTAGTTTTAAACTTTTAAATAGACTCTATGCAGCAGTTGGCAAGACCTTTAATTTTGCCCCCCCCCCTCTAAAAAAATTGAATTAAAGTACAGCAATGGCAGCTGTTACCCATAAAATGATGGACACTGGGCTGGGATCTCTCCTTTGTGGAAGTAACCTGTGTATATATATATATATATATATATATATATATATATATATATATATAGTGTATTGTTCAGAATTTAATCTATATTATTGTGAGATCTTACCTAGCCACATGTAAAATAAAAAGCTAAGAAAAAATTCACAACTTTTTAACGTTCAATTACAATATAGTGTACAACATTATAAAGAGCTGGCTATAACAGAGATTTCAAACTCTATACATACAAAAGGGGGTAACATAATTGTTTTTTTTTATCTGCCTAACTGTTTACCCCCCCCCTCCGGGAATCAGTTCGATTGGAGTGCGTGCTGGCTCCAACACTTGGTATTTAATAAATAGGTTAAATAGAGGGAAATGAGTGGAGGAAGACTGTATTGTGCCAATCTTACAGCTAGGGGGGGGACTCCTTCCCTTCCTCACCTGTTGCTACCGACTCGAGGCAGTCAGACAAGATTTTGGCCCTTTACAAAAGAGGGAAATTAATCTCAGTATACAGTTCAAGTTTAACGCTAACGGCGCCTCTAAATCGTTAAATCTTTACACAAAAATGTAGAGCAATATAATTATTTTATTATCAATTATAGAAAATGTAGTCGGCGGGGTGGCCTAAAGTCGGTATCAGCCAGACAGCGAGGGAGTCTATCCCCTGTTCACTAGCGCTAGATCAAGGAGATTGTTTTCGCATCTGAGGTGGAGCGCCACACCTACAATCAGGTCCTCACTTTACCGCACATATACCTGTGCTACTCATACACTGAATTGGCGAGGGCCGGTATCGAACCAAGAAATTCCTAGGCCGGTGCTCTACCGACTGAGCTAAACCTGCAAAGAAGGGTACAAACTCATGACTCCGAGTTTCACGGCTATATTGTCTGGTTGGTCGGATTTTACGGCATTGTCAACACCTGCATTATTCTAATCCGAATAGGTTTTTGTTTTATTCATTTTTGTTGGGCATTCCAATTTTAAAAAAAACTTTTTTAAACACCATTTAAAAACTCATTATTTTTAAAAATCTAACCCATAGGTGGGACCCTAACAGGCACTACCGCTCCACGTCTGAGTGGACCTGGGAGTAATGACAGTGAATGGGTACTCCACACTCCCCAGAACACAAGAATTGGAACCAGCTGCAGTTTAGCATCTACATTGTCAAGTGTGCTGGTAATCCACACGTCTGACACACACACACAAGCAAGCACACAGATTATTAAAAAAAATTTTTTTAACTTTCTTTTATTCCAGCAATGCATAGAATTTATAGATCAATGGTTTTACCAATGTTTTTAGTCTACATTTACTTTAAATTCATAGGAATATTATCTCTTTGGGTGTGCTGTGGTGTGTGTGTGTGTGTGTGTGTGTGTGTGCATGGGGATTTTGCCAACCCCTCCACCACAAGCAAGATGTGATACAAGGTCAATTCATTTATAAGCCCTATTTACCCATAGCTGGGGGGGGGTTTAAATATTTGGATTCATACCTTTCTAGTGCTATGTAAAATGCAAACAAACATGCCCAAGATTTGAATTCAGGTCGGCAAGCCCATTTCCTATGATGATAACCATTTTGTCACAACTGCCTTCATATAGATGAGTGTTGTGTGTGTGTGTGTGTGTGTGTATAATATATATATATATATATATATATATATATATATATATGTTACATTTTTAAGGGCAATTCCTTGGCCTTATAGCAGTAGCGCTTATCTGGTGGAATCCTTGATAAAGAGTCCGTCGACAATGTGAATCTTTTGGTTACTAAAATGTTCTCATTTACTGGTATAAAATATAAGTCCTTTGAAAGTATTGGTACAGATCCGGCAATTCTATGTGTGTCTATCCTCAAAGGATGCAGTTTTAATTATGACCAACGTGGGGGGGGGGTTAAGTATTCTATCAAGCCAGTAGTATTGTTAGTGATTGGTTACAAGAGTCAATGACGTGATCTTGATAGTCTATAAATAGAGGTGGGTATTTAGAGCACATTCTATATCCAAATAATCCCAACAATATATATATGTGTGTGCGTGTGTGTGTGTGTGTGTTTGTGTATTAACTAAAGTTTCACTGTATATTTTTTAAAATCTATATTAATATTCACTGTTGACTTCTGTGCAAGGATAAAGAAGATAATATAGAAAAATATCAGTTGTGTCAAAAAAATGATTTGTTTTAATTGTTAGGCTATGACTTTATTGATTAACCTATATATTATTTACACACACAAACACTTATGTATTATATGTGCACACACTTACCTATATATTTTCTGCACACACACACACTTACCTATGTATTATACCCACACAGACTTCCCTTTGTATTATACATACACACACACTTACCAGACCTATGTATTATACGCACAAACTAAGTTGAAATGTGAAGTGGTGTAACAGTATCCAACTTATCCAAAAAATAAGCAAAGCAAATTCAAACAATATATCTAATTGCAACTAGTACACTTTGAAAAGGCATGAAACTATTTTTCCCTATGTCATAAAATCTATCATCAGTAGAAGGTCATAATGATTGACAGAGAAGAGAGTGGACATTGGGCAGAAAAACATATCTACCATATGTGGCCAGGTAGTGAACTAAACTGGAAGAAGCCGTTAACTTCATATTCACTTTAGACAGGTGGGACCAATCAATCGTACTTCAAGAGATTACTCTATTTACACACACACATACACAGGTTGTTTCAGAAAAACTGAGATAATTTCACAATCTAATAACTTGACCAATTCTTGTTCAAATGATCTAAAATTTTAACAGCATGTTTAGAAACAAATTAAAATTCTATGTTTAATTTTTTTTTCTTTTCAGGTATATGAATACCATTCAGTGAAAAAAAAAAAAAGAAAAAGAAAAAAAAAGGTGTTTGTAATGACAAACAATAACACTGATAGACTTTGGAAAGCTTTATTCTAATTAGAATAATTGGTACACTTATAGTCTAGTATTCACTAGAGAATTCTCCAAAGGGGAGGTAATCATAAAATAGGAGAAGTAACTCTCAATTACTTATTACAATGTTTAAACTTTAAACAGAATTTGAGTTGTTTCTATAGATGCTTTTAAAATTTGAGATCATTTGAACATGAGAATTGGTCAAATTATTGCAATAGCCAATTGTAAACAGAAGTCATGCAAAAGTTTTAAATACCTTTAAAACTTCAATTTTTGCCACGTTGCTTTTAGGAAAAACGAATATTACTAATATGTAAAATGTACTAATATTATTAGTCCATTTCTCTATGATATTCAACCTTTTCATCAGGGGTTAGAATATGCTGACTATATCCCCCTGCCGTGGGATAAGACCCACCCAAAAAGGTGTCTTGGCTATGATACTAAACTGCATCTGATGGTGAGGCTCCAGTTTTGGAGATCTGGAGAGTATAGCATATTCCTTCATTACCACTATTCCCAGGCCCACACTGACCCGGGGTGGTAGTACTTGTTAAGGTCACTTCTATGAATCAAATAAATCTGTTTGAAAATTATTTGTATTTGATAGGAATACTAGATACTATGGATGTAGGCATGGGAAATGGATTCGTCAACCAGAGTTCAAATCCTAGAAAAGTGCTAATATCCTCGGGAAAGGTATGAATCCATATATTCTCCCTCCAGCTATGGTAAATAGTAGGGCAGACCTGGGCTCTTTAACTTGGATAGGTAACCAGTCTAGGAGAAGGAAAACTCTGAATTTGAAAAACCTGAGATCAGTCATTGATTAGGTTTGTGGTATTCCTTGTGCACCAATTCTTTCCTATCGACTGTGCCATAAAGTGTGGATGGTCCAACACAAGCCTTCACCATTATAAACAAAATACTGTGTAGGTTGTTCATTGGATGAACCCTCATGCATTGAAATCGATGAGAGAGTCCATTTTTTTCCTGATATCATATAACTGGAAATTATTTAGATTAAGAATATTTTCTTGAAGCTATAATTATTTACTACAGGTTATTATTATTAGTTACTTGAAACCATATAACTGTGTACAAAAAAATGACTTATTAAATAGAAACAATTACTTAAAACCATATAATTGTGTATAAATTATTAGTATTAGATAAAAATACTTGAAACCATACAACTATGTACACACATATCAGATACAAATACTTGGTATATATATATATATATATATAACTGTGTGCAAAAACCTTGTAAAAAACTATGTAAATATAAATGTACATTGAATGCAATTCTCTAACCTTTAGTCATAAAATAACCCTAGATGGGTTGACGGGCTGTTAAGATCAATCTATTTCTAATATTGTAAAGGAAAGAAGCAAAATGAGAACTTTTTTTTGAGTGTTCTCAGACCTAAAAAAAAAAAGTAACCTTCTTCTATGTCAAACTGCCTCTGTGTCAAAGGTCAAGGTTCATCATCTGATGTCGCTGATGTGAAATTCTTGAAAAGCAGACTCATACTTTTCTACCATACACTTCTTGTAGGCACTTAAAAACATCCTGGGGGGAGTCCCCCATGGTGTAATAGCTAAAGTGCCAGGCCGCAACATCGTAGTAAGCGAGTTCAAACTCCAGCCACGCTATTACATTTTCTTTCACGGTGACGCTGATAGCTTTTTGATCTAGTGCGTCCTGGGATGCACACATTTGCTTTGAATGAGTCCCCGGGAAAATTTATGGGTCCCAACTAAAGCCATTTAACTCCTACCTTGTAACCTATCCTGTGTAATTCATTTCTAAGAAACTATTGAAATATATTTACAGTTAGCTTGAAATGGTGAGGGAAGAAAAAAAAGAAAAACACTAGGATGCATACCTATCAGCATTTCTGCTTCAGGAAGGTATGAACCCTCTCAACACTCCCCCCCCCTCGTAGTTATGGGTTAAATAGTACCACTACTGCCATTTAGCTCAGTCAATAGAGCATCCACCCAAGAACCACAAAGTTCTGGGCTTGAGTAATGAACAGGACATCTTGGATCTGTGCAGTAAAGTGGGGAGCTGATGGTAGGTGTGGCGCTCCACCCCAGAAGCAAGAACAATCTCCCTGGTCTAACGTTAAGAAAGGAGAATGACTTCCTCACTGTCTGACTACTACTGATGTTTGAGATACGCCTGTACTATTAAACAGCGCTGGGTAGCGTCGTCAGTTATGTTATCATTAACTGGTTCATTGGAGGGTTTCGGGTCTTTCAACATAATACCCCCCCCTCGCCAGTTAGACCCCACTAGAGATGATCAAACCCTAGTGTGTCACCCATCTTGTACAGACATCAGGTCACTCCTCTGACTTTACTTGACAGTATTATTATTCTTCTTCAAGGTCAGGTAGGCCTAAAACTATGGATTCAAAAACCTTGCTCAAAGCCATTGAGGTGCACATGGAGAGTATCAGGCAAGCTCAGCATCTCACAATTCAGTGTGGTTTGTCACATTCACAACATTGACAAAAGCATCTGAAGCTGCCTGTAGAATAAACATCATTACTCACTTCACAGGAAGGCTGTGACTAGTGTCCAGTCACAAGACAAAAAAAAGACAGAGTAACTGAATACACTCTGTAGCATTTTGATTGGCTGGTGGTTTTAGTGCGTATATTATATCCATATATACTGAACACTTGACCATTGCCTCTCAATTCTAACAGACTGTATTCAGTTACTGTCTTTTTTTGTCTGGTGACTGGATGCTAGTCACAGCCTTCCTGTGAAGGTGAGTAATGATGTTTATTCTACAGGCAGCTTCAGATGCTTTTGTCAATGTTGTGCCACATGTTACCAAATTATTGCAAAACTTCTGACTCAAATTGGTATTAAGACAATTTGAAATATAACAGTATTACTGTTCTTCTACAAGGTCAGGTAAGCCTAAAACTATGGATTCAAAAACCTTGCTCCAAGCCACTGAGGTGCACATGGAGAGTATCAGGCAAGCTCAACATCTCACAATTCAGTGTGATTTGTCACATTCACAACATTGACAAAAGCATCTGAAGCTGCCAAATTGTGTATCATGTTACCAAAATATTGCAAAACTTTTGACTCAACCTGGTATTAAGACGAAGCTCCTGAACAGATCTAAGGACATTCTAATAAATAAAAACTTCTAATCTTTAATTTTATGACAAAAGACATTAATAATTATTGCGTTTTCATTTCATTTCCAAAAGTCTCAATAAAACCATTGAATCTACGATTCATCAACCATTGCGGCAAGTTACCATCCTTAAATACAAGGCAGCTGCAATGTTGAATGACAAGTCAGATAACAATTAGCTGTTGGCACCAGCAGCTTTTCCCAATTCTTTCACAAACACCTCCCTCCCCCCTCCATCTCTCTCTCTCTTTAAATCTTGATAAGTTTCTCTTCTACAGCCGCTACAAACACTCTTCTCTCCTCCTCCTCCTGAAACTTAATTTCATCTCTCCCCCTCATCATCGTCGTCACCATACTCTCCTCTGAGTATCTTTCTCTTCTTGTTCTAACACCTTCTGGTCATCAGCACCGAACCGACTTTAATCATAGTATGGTCCACAATTTCTGCCAACTCAAATCCAGGAACGCCTTGAATTAAGCATTACCATACCCACAGTTTTTTTTCCCCCACCCACCCTCTCACGTTTTCCTACTCTCCACAATTTGCGATGACAGTGCCGATTCCAGTGTGCTCGTCGGTGATGTTTACAGCTTAGCTTCTAAATCAAAGCATTATTTTGCTTCTACATAATTAGCTTCCATTTCCTAAACACACATGCGTATGCATGCTCACATACACACAGATATTTAAGTATATATATATACATACATACATAAAAGATGTAATGTGTAAGAGCTATATATATATATATATATGAGTTTTATAATTTGGTTGAAGCATTGTGCTTATATTGGTTTCGTGGCTGGTTTTGAAGGCTATCACAATGCAAGTGTAAAGAAAAATGAGGTAACTATGATTTGATTTATACTTAATATTTCAGGATAAAGATTCCTTCGTCAGAACTTAACTTTCAGAAATCTTCTGACTCTAACCATTAGACCATGTGCCTCCATAAAATGTTTCATTAAATATAACAGACAAGGATTATTCAGTAAAAAAAAAAAAAAAAAAAAAAAAAAACTTTTCCCAGTTGAGCATAAAGGTAGTGCAAATGTGTATCAAAGTTTAATCACCCTGTCGGTGGGGCTGTAGAATATGCTGACTGCACCAATGCAGAGAAGTAAGATTATTTTATAATTTATAAAAAAGAAAAGTATCAGCAAATGATAATAACTACCCACTGTTCTTGACCCAAACTGACACCAACCATCTCTGTCCTCACTGCCTTACTTATATGTCACTAGTCCAACGAGGTTGGCAGTTAAAAGGTTGAAAATTAGACAGACTTGTAGAGCAGCATTTTCAAAACATGTTCAGCCACAATTTTTACAAAAGACCAAAAAGGATCATCTCATAAAAACTAGAGCAATAATACAATTTCTTTTTGTTTTTTTTTGTATTAGTTTTCTCCTCCACAATATGATATATAATATACCATAATAATTTGTGTATAACTCATACCCTCTAACTTTGGACAACAAAATTCCGGAAAAAAGTTTCTTGCGTATAATAGAATTCATAGCAGCTAAATTTAGCATTTATTCAATTTCTTATCAGTTTGTACTGACTAAAAACAAAAAATTTACATAGAATTTAGAGCAAACACACAAACATGTTCGCATAAAAATGAAACAAGCTTGTGGCAAAACTAAGCTCACATTAGGAGAAACAAAATTATAAACAAACACACATTCCAGTGGATATCTCTCTCTCTCTCTCTATATATATATATATATATATATATATATATATATATATATATATATCTATAGCTCTGCTGATGAGGCCTAATAGGCCGAAATGTACATACGGAGATTGATTTTTCTCGATTTATTTAGCTTACATTTAAATAGGTATGCCCGCCTAATTAATTAATTATTAATTAATTAACTTTCAAAATTAGGTACGACTTCAATTAAGCACATATTTTCCCAAAAATTGTGGCTAAAAAAAGCCATATCATAAACACATCACTGTGTATTTACTTCTCATATATATATATATATATATATATATATATATATATATATATATATATATATATATTTGTTTGTTATCATGTACAATACATTTAAAAGGTGATTGTTACCATTGGTTTCAAAGCAGCATACTAGCCACTTCTTGTCAGGACAACACATATTTTTTTTTTTACAGGCACAATGTTCTGATGAGAAGTGGCTAGTAACTGCTTTAAATAACATATAATATAGCCTTATATATATATATATATATATATATATATATATATATAAGTTTATATAAATTTGTTTACTTTCCATTTATTTCTGACGATATAGCACGAAAAAAATAAAAAAAGAAAGAAATGATGCTAATAATAGTGACTAGGATTGTAGAGTCATTCAAAAGGTTCTAAGCTTCGACCAGATACATTGTTTTTACATTTTAAAGAAGCTAACAAAAAAAAAAATCATTAGTATCATTAAGGAATGGTTATATGTTGATATATCACCAAACTGAAAAATATTGAGATATACTAATGTACCGATGAATCAGTGCACGTCCATTGTTTACCACTATTCCCGGCCAAACATCTTTGTGCATTGATTAAATGAATAAGACAAGACAGAGAAAATAGCAGTTCAATCCCTGATGGCATTCATGATTATATGTTCCGCAACAAGATGAATATGATGCCCAGAGTGACCCCGCTTAAAGGGGGTCATTATGCTCAATGTCAAATCGCATCCTATTTATAGAATTTATATCTTCATCGTAAAATAAACAAATAAATGAAGGCCATGCCTGGGAAAATATGGACATTGTACATGGGTCTGGTAGAATCATCTCCCAGAGTTAGAATTGCCACTGCACAGACGCTAGTAATGGTGAGTGGGTGGGGGAGTATGTCCTTGAGTAGCAGCAGCAGCAGCAACCATTTCATTTCTGTTGACATCATGGTGTGGAATGGTGAACATTGTGCGTTTATGATTGAAACTTTTTTTTTTTTTTAAATGGGATTTGATCATTGTGATGTGGTGACATTCAATGGCTGGCTTGTTTATGACATCAATTCCCTCCCTAATAAGAAAAACATCTATTATTAAAACTAACAAATATATGCACCCTTTAGCTGCAAGTATTTAAGTTTTAATATAATAAAATATTATATTAAATTAGAAAAGCTAATGAAACTAAATAAGAATGCAGATAAAAAGATTTGAAATGGGGGGGGGGATATAATCGAAAAATAGAACAACTATTTAGTTAAATTAGGAAGTAAAGAATAAAATGACAGTTATTTCTTCTTGTTAATCGATTTCTTTTAAGATTTATTCCCGAGATTTTTGCTCATATTCATTAAGATAAAACCAAAGAATTAGAAATCAATAATACCAAGCACATATTTATTAAAATCACATTTTTAATATCAATATACAAATAAATTAGCCTTCCCGTTCACACTATAAACCACTATTTTGTTGTATATATAAATACAATTGCATATTAGTAGTATGTAGATATGGTCAACAGTATCAATAATGTAAAAAATTTTATTAATAATTGAGGTTTAAATAAAAATAAAAATCATGGAAAATGTGACATAAATAACTAAGGGAATTGTTGAGTAGTAATATAGTTTCAGTTACAGACAAACACACAATCTCCATTATAATAAGATATCCTTTGTTTACATGCCCCTATGGATGAAGTAGTGTACACGTGTAAGAATCAGGTAAAACTTGAAACTGGCAGCTAGAGGTTGCAAACACTATCTCAAGTTATTGTTCACTACCAGTGATATTATTTAAAGGGGTGTAATAAGTTTTACTCCCCTTTGGAGAACTTTCAAGGGAATACTAGACTATATAAACTCTTAATAAGTGTACCAATTATTCTAAGTAGAATAAAGCTTTCCAAAGTCTATCAGTGTTATCATTTGTCATTACAAGGGAACAATCCTTGAGAGTCAGGGAAGATGACAACTCACAGGCATGAACCATTAAACATAAGCATAATGTAGCGTAATTATTATGGAGAATTTGGGATTGAAAAGAAAACGGTAATCGGATTTCTGGAGAAAGAGAAGAAAAATGAATGAGAAGAAAAAGAGGTTAAAGTTTGGAAAGTAAACACTCAATGGAGGGCCAACCAATGATCTTGGAAATAGAGTTAAAAATAAAAACGGAACTTCTGGTTTCTGTGGAGGAAGTGGATGTGACCTTCCTCCACCCCCGGGACCACAAACAGAAGTAAAGAAAATTTGTGCTCTTTTTCACCAGACCCGAGGAGGGTCCGTTGTGAGATATCTAGGGTAGCAACGTACAGCGCACCTGAACATGATTTACGATAGAATAGTTTAACCTTACCCTCACTCTCTCCTTCTCTCTGAAAAAGAACCCACGAGCCTAAAAAGAAATAAACAACCCTTTTTTGACTATACAACTTTCGTATGTTGTTTCTGAACTAATGACGGCTACTACTACTAACTACTACTTCTACAACCCAACTGGCCCCTATGCAACAATAATCATACCAGAATATATTTGGTACTGGAGTTAATTTGAGTAGGTAACTCGGAAACTGAATTCAAATTTCAGTTACCCTACAAGTGGTAAAATTTAGAAATAAATTAAATCTTTAAAGTGAGAACAGTGTGCTTCTTTTTCTCTTCATACATACCACAGTTATTAACGCTCTGTGTCCACAACACATACCTAAGTATACATTTACCCAACCCCTCTGCTATGAGCAGGTGGTCACACAAGAAGACCAATTAGTTAAGGGTATAAGTGTTATGTGAAATGCAAAGAGCCTTGTTCAGGATTTGAACCCTGGTCACTGTAACCATTTTCTATGATGACAATACCTGTTACTGCATAAAGTGCCTTCCATCATAACAAAGTAAAGTCAAAGAAAATACTGAACAAAACATTGTCATAAAAAGCAATAAATTAGAAGACACCAGTAGTAGTAATATAATAATATTATAATAATATATATATATATATATATATATATATATATATATATATACACACACTGAGTTTCTGGTCGAAATAAATTTATAACAGGATGACAGTTTGTTAAGTTTTTCTTTCTTTGAAAGTTAAATATTGTAGACTCCAGAGTCTACTGATTTGATATACAAAAGTACTAATTTAAACACTGCATTTATATATATATATATATATATATATATATATAAGTCAAGTATCAAGAAGGGCATGACACAAGGACAATTTCTTAAGCAGAGTTCAATGGGTTTGAATTCAGAGTTTTCCTTCTCCTAGATCAGTTGTCAAACAAGGTTAAAGCACAGTCTGCCCTACTATTTACTCATAGCTGGAGGGAGAATAGTTGGATGCATACCTTTCCCAAGGGTATTAGCCCTATGTGAAATGCAAACAGCTTTGCCCAGGAGTTGATCTTGTGTCGCCATGTTCAGTTCCTCCAATGATAACCATTATATCATGAGCGCCTCCACAGCTTATAAAACATCCTCCCCACCCCTGAAAAAAGGACCCAGAAAGTCACCTGGTTTCCTATAAGATATATTGGGTTACTGCCTAGTAGAGTTCTAGTGGCGCAATGACCCCTAAATTAAGCCACAAACATCTCTGCGTATTTACATATGCAGAGCCTTATCAATGGCACAAACCCCTGATCTACATCCTAAAACCCTAAGAAAAATTGATGCAGTGTGGGTGACAAAGTACTTGTCACCCACACTGCATCAATTTTTCTTTCTTTTAAAATAGCATATCTTTTTTTTTTAAAGCTTAATTATAAGTAATATAATAATCCTAACTTTCGAGGTGTGAAAAAAACTTTTCTCAAAGAATTCGCTTAAAAAGAATTCTTCGATTTTTCGTTCAATAAATATATTTTTCTCATTCCACCAATTCTAAAAAAATATGGCTGCCACACTTTCTTCCTCTTCCTCCTCTTCCTTCTCCTTCTCCTCTTCTTCTTCCATTACTGTCTAATTTCTACATATAGCCATGCCAGAAATCCAATTCTATCCTTCTACATTGAAAAGAATTGAACTCTCATATTTATCAGCAGAATTAATTGCCATTTACGAAAAACTCTGACAAAATATTGGCTTTTTCGCCATGGTGTCTGACTGGAAAGCCAATCACCAAGGTGACGCTAATGATTAGATTATTGGAGAATTCATCTTATTTCTTTCTTGTCCAATGATTATGGATCTTTCTTAAACATTTTAACCGTTCCAGGAAAAGATAAACATGCCAAATAAGGTGTTGGCAAATAACCTTTTGTATAGAAATATGTGGGTAGGGAATTCTTTTTTTCTTTTTCTTCTACTTCAGTCGCTATACATAAATTTAGCCATTTAGGTAAAATTTCAAAGAATTGTTGATATCAGAAATACTGATGGAATGGTAAAAAATAAAAGTCTGCTATTCATTTTAATGTGTTTGACATAGAAGTAAAAACATTTAATAAGTCACACCGAAAGCAACAGTTCCCGCTAGATCACTGAAGTTAAGCAGTAATGAGACTGTTCAATACTTAATTGGGTGACCACTTAAGTAACAGCAGGTACTCTAAGCAATCCGAGTCCTTTGTTTATAAAAAAAGACTTGATTTGGGTTTAAATGACCTGAAAAGGGTTGATATACCATAAAACCAGCCAGAATTGATAATTTGTATTATTTAGATTTTTCAGACTGCTATCCTAATCTTTCTTGTTATATACACAATATTTCGGCTGATGTACTCTCCAGCCTTTTTCAAGTGTTACTTGTCGAACTCGGGAGCCTCCTGTTGGAAACATGGTGTAATGGATATAAGTATTGAGTAAATACAGTTCTATCTGGAGGTTGCAGGTTCAATCCTGACTACAGGCAAAAAAAATAACATAGAAAACTTAACATAGCTTAACACTTGTATGTGATAACAATGAAACAATCTAACCCAATGGATTAAATAAAGGGTTCGGTTCAAAGTTCTGTGAAGGCTCATGATTATGGCATGAAGGTTCCTGTGTTTTACTAGTTTGGTATAGATTATCAACAACAGAGGGAGAGAGGGGGTAGGATGGAGAGAGGGGGAGAGAGAGAGAGAGAGAGAGAGAAGTCACTGAATAAATCTTGTATATTCACAACCAATCATCACTGAAAAGAATAAATACTGTTTCAAATATTTCAAATGAAAGAGATGCTAAAGGCTGAAATAAATGGGGTATTTTTATGTTGTATCGGCTCAGGTGTGCCCAAGGCTAAGCAATTAATGGAAATTGTAATCCTAAAACCAGAAGATGGTTTGATGAAGAAGATGAAGAAGAAAAAATACTTTGCAAACATGATGATTGCAGCATTCTTTGTTCAATATTACTGCTATCCATAGTGTTTATTTCAAAGAATCAAAATCTGTTATCTTCAACATTATATTGGCTGTCAAGACGAAAGAAAAAAAATCTATTCTAATCTGTATTTGTGCCAGTCTTTATACCTGACCAATGACAATTCTTTTATTTTAAATGATTTTTAATGCTTTTTTATAGTAAAAACATTATCAATACATTTACATAATAAATCAATGCATTTCTATAGCAAATTCACTTCTATTGCATTTTCTATAATAAAATCAATTGCAGCACATTTCTATAGCAAATTCAATTGCATTTCTATAATAAACAATTGCAGCACATTTCTATAGCAAATTCACTTCTATTGCATTTCTATAAAAACTTACATGTATTGCATTAATATAGTAAAAACAATTGCAGTAAATTTTCTTTATGAATATAGAGGGGGGTATTTTTAGAATGCAACATATTCATATTTATAGTTTAAGAGTTTGGTAATAAATAATACCTAATTATAATCATTTTCATTGTATAATGTTCCATTAGAAATCATGGTATCTTTGGTTCATAAAAAAATTAGCATTTTATAAAAAAAAAAGTAAGAAATTGGTAGTGTATACTTATTTATGGATGATGTTACACACACAAAAATAATCAAAATTTTATACATATCTAAGGTTGGTTGGTTGGTTTTATGGTATGTCAACACTTTTTGGGTCATTTAGATATCAGGTTGCTTACAGTACCTGCTGTTGTTTAAACGGTCACCTATCTAAGAATTGAACAGGTTCATTGCTGCTTAGCTTTGAGGATCTAGCGGGAACTGGTGCTTTTAACATGATTTGACCTTAAGCATTGAAGTTAGGGCGCAAAAACATGAAGTCAACAGGGCTTGGTAACTTGGTTTGAAAATTGCATAGGCGAGAAACTAGCAGTTACCAAGCATAGTTGACTTCATGTCTTCGCTATATACACATTCTATCAATGATATTGGACACACTTTACTTATAAATATAGCAAACAATATTATTGATATATATATATATATATATATATATATATATATATATATGTGTGTGTGTGTGTGTGTGTGTGTAAATATTAGTGTAGAAAAAAGTACGGGTCTACCACAGTTTCCTGACGAGATCTATTCGAGATCAAAACTGTGGTAGACCCATAATTTTTTCTACAATAATTATTATAGCCCTATGTTTATGGTATACTGAGCACTCTTGGATAAATCACTAATCCCACAGCAACGGAAACGCTAAAGCGGCAATTGGATATATATATATATATATATATTATATATATATATATATATATATATATATGTGTGTGTGTGTGTGTGTGAATCTAAAAGTAGAACATGGCATAGGAAAAAAAGAAAAGCATTAATTCTTATTTGGCAACAATCATGGCTGCTGCACTTTTTATTCAATATCATTGATAATCCAGGGTTTATTTTAAAGAATTGAAATATGTTATTTTCAACATCATACTGGCTGGCAGAAAAAAAAAGAGAGAGAGAGAGAGAGAGAGGAAACATTTAACTCTACAACAAAGACAGCTGCAAGTGAATGCAAAGTTGCCACCTTCTTGCTTCATTAGTTTCTCTTGCTTCCATTTTATTGTTTGAAAACAGAACCTCCTATAAGTTAAAAAAAAAAAAGAAAAAAAAAAAAAAAGCAAATGTGGAATATATATATATATATATATATATATATATATATATATGAGGAATAATGAAAAATTCTAAATCTCAGAATCTCAAACAATTTCCTATTAAATGAGTTATATACAGAAATATTCATAACCTCTGCTACTGAAAATCATTCTGTATATATTTAACCCTTTGAATCTATAGACATCAGATACCCTGTACCTGAGTTCAAACATGCAAAAATCAAGAAACTTTCTTACAGGATAGAGAGAGAGAGAGAGAAAAAAAAAAAATTTACATATTAAACCGCTTATCATTATTGCTGACCTGATATCCTTAAGCCCAAAATATTGGGCCTACAATATATAGTAAAATAGTGCTCATCTATCATTTTTATGGATTCAGTGTTGATTGGTTGAATTTAACAGCATGTCAACTTGTCAAAGTTATTTGATGCCTTGATGTCAGGGTATCGCATACATTGTATATTCATATTTATATTTTTGTGTTGTTTCTTAAGAGTTTTTTGCTTACAGTTATACAATATCAAGTCTTCCTTATCTAATACAAATAATTTGCACACAGTTGTATGAATTCAACTATTTCTATTTAATAATAATCATCAGTTTGCACAGTTTTCTGGTTTCAAGTAATTAATAATAATAATCTTTAGTAAATAATTATAGTAAGTAAGTAAAGTTGTCGGGGTGACTTAAAGTCTTTATTAGCCACGCGGCTAGTTTAACTCAGCCAGTAGAGCCTTTGCCTAGCATCGATATCAGTTCTCACCCACTCAGCGCATGAATAGCACAGATTAGGTAATCTGATTTGTGCAGTAAAGGATCTGGGAGGTGACAGTAGGTGTAGTGCTCTACCTCAGCAAAACAAGAGGATAGACTTTCTCGCTGAAATAGGCCATTCTACTTTATTTTTACTTACTACAAGTACATTACCATATAAATTCCATTACAGAACTAAGAAGAGAAAAAAAAAACAAAAAAACTTCCCAGTTTTCAGGTATTAAGACAAGAATTAGCGACATGTAACATTGTTTTTGATTAGCACGAGTAAATTGTGAAACATTTTCAATGAGGTTGACCGAAGAGATACACAATCCTCAAATAAAATCATAACTACTAACAGAATCTTTTAAAATGATTTCTTTCACAAAATCTTCTAAACTAGTTGTTCCCAAAGTGTGCAGTACCACCCCTCTTGGAGTGGTGGAAAGATCTAGGGGGCTGGGGCAGTGAAACAAAACGGGATGGTGGGGGGGGGAAGATGGCATTAGGAGCAGTTAATAAATAACCTGCTTTTACAAAATCTAAATGACAGAATATGTCATAAATACTAAGATAAAGGAACACGTATGCAGTTTATACAGAATAAAACTGACATAGGAAGTTAAAACTGCTAAATAAATTGGTTTTAATAAATTACGTTTTATTTGGAAATACATATTTGTATTTAATCTTGTTGTTTTTAATTTGAAGCATACAAAAAAATTTACGGCAATTGTTTTTACTATATTAATGCAATACATCTAAGTTTTCTATTGAAATGCAATGGAAATGAATTTGCTATAGAAATGCACTGGAAGTGAATTTTCTCTAGAAATGTGCTGCAATTGATTTTATTATAAAAATGCAATGGAAGTGAATTTGCTATAGAAATGCGCTACAATTGATTTTGTAATTGATAAATGCAAATATTGTGTTTGTATGTGTGTATGAGACTGAGAAGTCAAAGGCGATGCTAGCCTGAAAAAGTTTGGTAACCACTATTCTAAACAGACCCATATCATCATTTGCCTTTGTTCCATAACACACGACTCTCTTCTTCAATCTTAACTCACTTTTACAAACAATTTGATGATTGACAAATGTTCCGCTGTGGTCTCTAGTGCAGGTCACCAAAAAACAAGTTAGTCCAGTTAGGCAAGTAAATGCTTCTTCTTTTTCATTCTTTCTTTCTTTTTGTTGTTCAGGTGCCTGCAGTAGGGGAACACACACAAAAGGCGGCAGTAAAAGAATGTACTCTATTTGGGGAATGTTAGCTTTATATAAGTACAAACACACACACACCTCTTCAAGGTATGATAATCTTAAAATACAACATTTAGGCAATTTAAAGATTAAAAACATTCTTTCTGCACTTTTTCTTTTTGTTTTGTAATCACTTTGAAAAAAAAAAGAAGAAAAAAAAAGAAAAGAAAGTTTAACACCCCATCCCCACCCCCCACTGTTCATATGTCAGTGATTGCAACTGTTGCTATAGATACCACACATTTTTAAAGACATAAAAAGCCCTATTTTTTAAATATAAGTATTAGCACTTTTGAAAAGAATAAATATAAGAAAATTTTAGATATTCAACTAAACAGATTTCCTTTCTCCTTAAATGATACATGGATTGAAATCGGAAGCTTGACAATTACTTGATCTTTATATATATATATATAAATATATATATATATATCTGGTGAGTCTCGGTGTATATATATTATATGGGATTTAGCGTGAAGCATTGAGTGTGAAATATATGAGAAACTCAGTTTGTGGGATGTTAAGTTTCATTTTATATATATATATATATATATATATATATATATATATATATCTAGTGAGTTTCAGTGTGTGTATATATTATATTAGTATATATGTTATGCATATATCGATGTCTATAATATATATTATTTGGGATTTGGTGTGAAATATATAAGAAACTCAGTTTGTGGGATGTTAAATTTCGTTATATATATATATATATATATATATATATATATATATATATATATATGAAAGGTAAAAAATGGATATTGAATCCGACAATATGTGAGAAAGTTTTGTAGAAAAAACAAGAAGATGTTAAAAGTTTTGCTGACAGAAATCTGTTTCGACATTATGAATATGTCTTTATAAAAGCAACATTGTAAGCCGAAAAACGAAATAAATATATCATTAATTAGAGGCATTTTCCCGCTTACAATGTTGCTTTGATAAAGACATATTCATAATGTCGAAACAGATTTCTGTCAGCAAAACTTTTTAACATCTTGTTGTTTTTTCTATAAAACTTTCTCATATATATATATATATATATATATATATATATATAAGATGAACAAAAAGTGATAAGACAAACAGGAATATTTCTTTTACGTTGTTTATTTTTCTCAACTAGTTTCGATCTTAGGTCTACGCCAGGAGAAAATTTTTTGTGAAAGAAATTGTTTTTTTTTAAAGTTTATAAGAGTTTTCTAAGCATTTTGACAAGCTAGTATAATCATGGCAGGGAAATGTATTAGAAGTGGCGAGTCCATCTGTTCAGTGAAAAACTTCTTTTGCAATTTTCACATTTGTGTTTCATCTCACTTGAAAATAACATTTTCAAAGGAGCTTCATGACATTGCACCTTAATATTGCACTGATTATGGTTAATGTATCGGATATATATATAATAACTGAAATACTCAGATGTAGGTAGAACTACTAATTCATTCATAAAAAAAATATATGTTGCAGTTTAAATAAATTATTACATAAAGCAAATTTAAAGTTTTTTTCCTTCATCTATCTATCTACATATTATATACGTGTGTGTGTATGTGTGTGCAAGCAAGTATGAAATATATAGAAATAAAAAAAAAATTCAGAGGATGTATTTATGAATGAATGAATAAATAGTTCTACCTATGTTCGAACATTTCAGTTTTTATATACATCTGATATATTGACCACCATCAAGCCAATATTAGGGAGTGATGTCATGAAGTTTCTTTCAAAAATGTTATTTTCAAGTGAGATGAAATGAAAATGTGAAAAACTTTTTTTAGTTATCATTCGTTTACACACACACACACACACACATATATGTTTCATAGGGTACTTTGTGTGGTGGAATGGTTAGCAAGGGAGATCAGCAACCCATTGATTGTGAGTTCAATTCTCACTGGTTGCCATACTTCTGGCCTTGGGCAACAACTAAGCTAAGCTTAGTAAATAAAAATTTGTGAGTTTCATCTGATGATTGTCTCCTATTCCATAACTGACACATAGTAATGAAACTATAGAAAAAAAGGGTAGATTTTTTATTTCTCTTAATTTTTTATATATATATATATATATATATATATATATATATATATATATATATATATATATAACACACTAGCAAAAAAATGCGCCCTCTGGGCACAAATAATTAAATTTAATACTGAATTAGAAAAACTAATGAAATTTGATAAGAAAACAAAAAAGATTACACTTATTTTTACTTTATTCTAATTGATTTCAATATAAAATTATACATAGGATTGTTTTTAATACGTTTGAGAATAAAACAATAATAATATAAATAAATAATACCAAGTAATTATTTATTAAAAAAACGTTTTAATAAAACCGGTATGCAAATTATTCACACCATATATTATGTAAACATTTATTCCTTAATGATATATAACACACATCGTAGGATTTTAAACATATTCATGATATGGGGTGTTTTGAAGCAAATATATCTCAGTTACACATTAATAAAGACATTGTTAATAAGATGCAAATTAAGATTAAATAATGATTATTTAATAACCATTGATAATATAACGTAAATAACTAAGGAAAGTGTAATGTTGGTAGTGATGTAGTTTCGGTTACAGACAGACAGACACACAATCTCCGTTATATATATATATATATATATATAATATATATATATACACACACACACACACACAGGTATGTATATATATATATATATATATATATATGTCTAGATAAATAGATAAACAATTTTTTATGTATATTGAAACAGTTTACAATAATCTTTCTTAGGATTTTTTTTCTTCTCACTTTTCATGAGAATTTTAAGATCAATTCTTCTACAAGGTTTCCGTGCCCCCATGAAGCTGTTATCGACTTTCCATCATGCAGACTGAGAAATAAACAAACAATTTCTATTTTCTTTTTTTATTTCTTTAAATATAAACAGACAGTTTTATTCTTAAATATACAATTTTAAATGTTGTTGCCAAAACACTTATGAAATTAGATAAAGACGAGTAAAAAAAAAAAAAAAAAAAGTACATTAAGTTACTGATAACTTTAGGTAGCTAATTTTTACAAGTTTACTATGGGTAAATTTGAAAAGTAAGAAAAAGAAGTTATTTAATAAAAATACTATCAATGCACTATTATGTTTGAGCCTTTGTTATGTTTGTATGTTCATTTCATACATTAAATGTAACAAATTATTATTAAACAAAACTATATATATATATATATTATACACTCCCAATTTCAGTTGAGCACTTTATTTAGGAGGGATTTAATTGCAAATTCACCGTATTCAGCGTTCAGCTAAATCTCACTTTATTTACAAAGTTTGAGACCTCTAGGTGAAGTTCATTTCCGCTTAGAAATGTAGCAATTAAATAGCCTGCTATACTTGGCAGCTGACTGTGGCCGTATTGGTAAGAGGTTTGGCGAGCATAAGTTCGTTCGGGTCTCGAACCCGGCCAGAGGTAGCTGCTAAAAATGGTATAATTGCACTGATGAGAGGTGATACCTCGAAACACGTGTCTGTAGTTTGCTCTCTCTCTCTCTCTCTCTCATATATATATATATATATATATATATATATATTGTGTGTTGTGTGTGTGTGTGTGTGTGTGTGTAGAGTGAATAAATTAACTTTAAATTTGCTTTATGTAATAATTTATTTCAACTGCAAGTCACAGCATCTTCATGCTTTTTTTCTTTCATTTATTCATTATATTGGTCCGTTTGTTCACACACCTGGAACAAGGCGCATTAAGCTCTCACTGCAGATGACCCATATCCTTACAGTTGAATCCCACATAGAATGATACTCATCACCAAATATATATATATATATATATAATCTATACATTTAATGGTTGATTCATTACCACTGGTTTCAAAGCATTATATGCTTATTGTCAGACAAATCATCTTGTAAATGACATCCAAATGAATATATGTTATGAATAGCATTCTGACTTTATTTTATATAAATATATATATGGTTTATTCCAGATATTGAGCACACTTTATTCATAATGATATCAAATTTTTTGAAACACTGTATATCTATAGTTATGCTTATGAGAGAGAGATAGAGGGGGGGAGAGATAGATAGATAGATAGATAGAGAGAGAGAGAGAGAGAGAGAGTGTGTGTGTGTGTCACATGAAGATAAACACATGCATACACTGTGTGTGTATGTGTGTGTGTGTGTGTGTGTGTGTGTGTATATCTTCTCAATTCTGTGTAGGAAAAGTTCCATTTGTAAATGGGTAGAGAAAGTGAACTTAATCCTGTAAAAACTTTCAAATTTTCAAAATAAAAAAATGACCAAACTGATAAAGCAAGCTGAGATAGAGCATAAACATTTTTTCAAATGATTTAATATCCAAGGGTTATTTTATGCCTAGAGGTCAGGGAATCCCATTCATTCATTATCCATTTACATTTACATTGAAATAGATCTATTTGACCTACAGCAGGGACTCTAGCAGGTACTACCACAACAGGTTAGACTAGACCTGGGAGTAATGACAATAATGGGGCACTCTACACACCACAGAGCTTCAGAACCATATTAAATTAGAAAGACTAACAAAATTAAATTAGAATGAATATAAAAATATTTCACTAATTTTAATGTTATTTTAATTGATTTCTATATAAAATTGTATATAGGTTTGCTTTTAATACGTCTGAGAATAATATGATAGTATTAGAAATCAGTAACAGCAAATAATTATTTATCAAACCCAGTTTTGTTAAAATCATTATGCAAATTATTCCTACCATAAAGATTTACATAGTGTAAATATTTATTTCTTAGAGATATATAACTCATATTTCAGAATTTTAAATGCATTAATAATATGGGCAGTTTTGCAGCAAATCTAACTCAGCTAGACATTAATGAGACATCGTTAATAAATAAGATGATAATTAAGATTAAGCATGACTATTTCATATTCGTTGAGAATATAACTTAAATAACTAAGGAAATCCTGATGTCAGTGGTGATGTAGTTTCAATTACAGATAGATAGTTACATAAACTCCATTATAATAAGATAGTAAACACTGGTGGGGGTCAAATTGTAGCTGTTAGTGTAGGTAGATATTTTTTAATGGTTGTATTTACCAAACTTTTGGATAATGTCCCATGAGTGTGGGTGTATAGGATTAAATTTGAGAAGGACGGTAGGTAGGACTGTTGAAAAGTATTCTTTACACAAGTATTTTTATCATAAAATCCTTTGGAAATCTACAATTTTTATGCTGGTTGGAAGTATGTATGTAAACAAAATATTTAAGCGAACGACCGTTGCATATATACTAGCATAACCGTTACGGGTTAAATCAAACATAATGGACCTAAATTGCACCATCGTATGTCACCCTGCCGAAAGAAAAGAAAATACCAAAAATCAGGGAATTAACCGGATTTAATGAAATTTTTAGTGTTGATATATTAATGAATAAAAGATAAAATGCACCAGTTATTTTATTTAAAAACTTTTACATTTTTTCAGGTCAGTTAATTTTGAACCATGTATCTTAACACAGATTCTCAAAGTAAATGGTTTAAAGTTAACTGATCTGATCTGAAAAAATGTAAGAAAAAAAAAAATGTATTTTTTAATAATAACAAAAAACAAAAAAAAAACACCCTCTGGGCGATGTAAAATATAATTTTTGAAAGATATTGCCTGAGCGGGGTGGGAGTTAAAAATTCAATGCTAGAGGGTTTATATATAAGTAAAATTCACCAAATTTCATTAAAAGAGTAAAAGAAAAAAAAAAAAAAAAAAAAAATCAATTTGAAAATACTGAAAAAATGACTATTTCTTGTTTTTAAATAATTTGCTTGTAAAACTCTATATGTTAGATAACTTTAAATATATATTGAAAGAAAACAAACTATATATAATATAATACCGGGCATGTATTCATTAAAACTTGTTTTAAAAAAACAATAATAACCATCTAAAATGGCATATTCAAATTTTGAGTGTATATCTTTATATCTGTTCTTTATTCTATCTATTGACGATTTTGGGTAATGTGATGTAAGCAGTGACATTGTTTCGGTTGCAGACAAATGAAGACCGAATCTCTTATTATTAATAGATGATAACTGGAATTTTTTTCATCAACTCTGGCTCAATTTGACAAAACAATAATCCAAGGAAGCAAATTAGACATTTCAGAATATTTTACCGACTGGTGTAAATCAACTGAAACAATAATCAAAAAATGATGATGATGATGATGATGATGATGTGACAGAAATGCTCTGACAAAATAAGGTCAACCTTGAACAAAAGACTTATTACCAATTCTGATTTAGTATATAATTAAGGCAAATGTTGTGAAAGGAAAACAAAATACTTAGCAGCAGGCGAAACATTAATTTTATGAATGTTTAGAGTGGCATTATGAACTTCTAAGCTGATTGCACTTAGAATAAACTGTATGCAAGTATGTATGCATATATATATATATATATATATATATATATATGGACCTGGTTAGCTCAGTCGGTAGACAGTTCGGCTACAAACCACAATGTTCCTAGTTTGATACCGGCCCTCACCAACTCAGCGTATGAGTAGCACAGGCATCTGTGCGGTAAAGTAAGGAGCTGATGGTAGGAGTGGCACTCCACCTCAGGCGTTAAAATAATCCCCTTGGTCTAGTGCTAGTGAAAAGGGGATAGACTCCCTCGCTGATACCGACTTTAGGCCACCCCGACGACTTTACTTACTTACTTTTTCTCTTCTTTTTAATATATTGTCTTGAAGAAGGTTTTACATAAACCAAAACATTTAAACATCAACATAAACTTCATCTTTTTTGGAACACTTTGTTTATCCTATGTTTATATATTGTCAGATTCATTTCCTTATTTTAAACCCATATTATATTACACACGCACACACACACACACACACACACACACACACACACACACCAACGCTTCCGCATGAGTACCATGTGACTCAAGGTACATTTCTTAAGTTTAACAGGTTCGAATTCAGAGTTTTCCTTCTCCTAGACTGGTTGTTTAACGAAGGTTAAAGAGCCAAGTCCACCCTACTAGTTACCCATAGCTGGAGAGAAAATAATTGGATGCATACCTTTCTCAAGGGAATTAACGCTATGTGAAATGCAAACGGTTTCATTCAGAATTTGAATATCAAACAACATTTATAAATGCATTACCACAACACAGTAAAAATGGCCAACCACAGTGAGAGTTTTAATAGCAAAGTAGAATTAAACACTTTAACTTAGAGAATAAACCTACTTACAATCCAATTTTCTAACTGATAATAATAGCGTTGGGTCTGCATTTGCCCTCACTCTAATCATTATAATTTATCAAAGGAATAAAAACAAACTATTAGATGACAATTATAGTTTATTGTGTATGTTGTTAATCTTGTGTGCAATTTCCTTTGTTGTGCGTACGGTCAAATCAAGTTGAAAGCAACAGTTCCTACTTGATCAGTGAAGTTAAACAGCGATGAGCCTGTTCAATATTTAGATGGCTGACCATTTAAGCAACATCAGGTACTGCAAGTAACCTGGCATTAAATGACCCAAAAAGTGTTGATATGCCATAAAACAAAACAACCAAACCAGACCTTTATTTAGTCACTTGAAGTATCCCTACAGTTGGTTTTTTTTTTCCTTTTATTATTATTATTATTGTTGTTGTATTGGGCCGGTTTAGCTCAGTCAGTAGAGCATCTGCCTAGGAACTACAAGGTTCCACGTATGATACTGGCCCTTGCCAACTCGGATCTGTGCAGTGAAATAAGAGTGTGGAGCTGATGGTAGGTGTGGTGCTCCACCTTAAATACCAAAAAGCTGACACAGACAATAGGCCACTCCACCGACTTTACTTACTTTTATATATATATATATATATATATACACACGCACACACACACACCAACCCTTCCGCACGAGTAGCATGTGACACAAGGTACATTTCTTAATTGGAGTTTAACAAGTTTGAATTCAGAGTTTTCCTTCTCCTAGACTGGTTGTTTAACCAATGTTAAAGATCCAAGTCCACCCTACTATTTACCCATAGCTAGCACTAGTGAAAAGGATATAGACACCCTCGCTGTCCAGCTGACACAGACAATAGGCCACTCCACTGACATTACTTACATTTATCATTATTGTTATTGTCGTGATGATGATAATTTAGACAAAATTTTTCCTGTACTTGTTCTCGAAATCCTTGTTCTACATTCCCACTTTGTGTTTGCCTCTTACTGCAGCTATGAAAGCATCAAATACATACACAGTGATTAATTGATATCTCTAAGTACCTACTTGTCTGCGCACACTTTTATACACGCATCATCCATGTTTGTAATATGCTTTGCATTATGATTTTATAGCTGTCTTCAAAGAATCACAGGATTTTTAACACTAAATTGATATAACAAGAACTGCAACATTAAAATAATTGATTATACAAGGAACTAAACAATTTTTATCTTTAAACATTAGCCGATACATGAGCCACACGTGTGCACAAACACACACACCTCTGCCTGTGTCACACACAGTGTGTGTGTGTGTGTGTGACATGGGCAGAGGTAACAGCTGTCGTTGCTAGTTCAAATGGAAATGATTGGATCATCTGTAACTATTTATTTTAAAACAAACCAAAATCTAAATCCTTACATATACTTAGATGTATGAACAGATTTAAGTTTATTATTTAAGAGTCTCATTATTGATGAAGAGCAATTTCCATTAAATTGCCCTGTAACAGATGTTACTCTACAAAGAGGATCAATGCACTTTTATTAAATTCAATAAGAAAAAAAAATTATTTCAATATAAATACCATTAATGTGGAGCACTATATTTTACTGATTTAGACCAGTCATTATATATATACATCACTAAAATTTTCATTATGTTTGTATATGGGAATATAACCATAATCTAATAAAAAAATTATTTCAATATAAATACCATCAATGTGGAGCACTATATTTTAGATTTAAACCAGTCAATATATATATATATATATATATATATATGTGTGTGTGTGTGTGTGTAAGGTAATCCAAATGACAGGTTGTAAGGGATAATTCTATTTGGGATCTTCAAAATCTCACTGTATAACCATACTGTAGATTTTTATAAATCCCTAAAGAGAGCTCAATGTATAATAATCAATAAATTAGATTATTTACAGAGCAATATTTAACTTTAAAAGAAAGAAAAACTTAACAAACCGTCATTCTGTAATAATTTATTTCGACCATAAAGTTTAAATTGAGTTTATGGTCTCTCTCTCTCTATATATATATCACTAAAGTTCTCATTATGCTTGTATCTGTACACATAACCATAATCCAATAAAAAAATAATTTCAATATAAATACCATTAATGTGGAGCACTATATTTTACTGTTTTAGACTGGTCAATATATATCATTAAAATTCTCATTACGTTTGTATATGTGCATATAACCATAATCCAGTAATGATCATAACATATATCATAGAGATTTTTATTAAAGTAATACACTTGAAATGCTCTGAGAGAGAGAGAGAGATAGAGAAAGAGAAAGAGAGAGAGAGAGAAGAGAAACTATTTCCAGTTCAATTTGCAAGGAAATGATAATTTTGTGGGGTCTGGATCCACACTGAACATCATTTTTTTTTTAATCATTCAAATTTTCAATATAATGCAGATAACTATGGCATGGCGACTGGAACCAGTAAAACTTCCTTTTAGTTTCAGCTGATATGCATTCTATTCACTAAGCACTAATGCTAAAAAAAAAAAAAAAAGGCATAAATCCATTTCTCCCTAGGTTTTATTCCTTCAATTGACAAAAAAATATTTCATCACTGGCATGGTCTGATGATTGATGGAGAAGTGAGTATGTATTTACCCAATTCCTTCACCACAAACAGGATGCACATCGGCCAAAACGTTGTGCAGATAACAATAAAGATGAGGACAATAGTCTGGATAATCCAAATAATACAAGACTTAAAAACCTACAATCATTCATTCACAGCCTGCAAATCATGACAGCATTATTCATGGCTATCAACTTTCAGTAAAACCTGGTTTTGAAAAGAATTTGTTTTGCTTATACAGTGGTTTCTTCCCACCCTTATCAACAGGAGATATGTCCTAAGGTCCCCAGCATGAAATCAAAGTTAGAATCAAAACCCTATGTATGTGTTTTTTCTTTCTTCTTTTTTTTCTTTCTCCTTTACATATATTATTGCATTAACAACAAAACAAACAAACAGACTGAATAATCGGAACCATTTTTTTTTTATTATTACCACAAATTTTAATGAAACTTCAATGACACACATTGGGTATTTAGAGTATTTACCTTGCATCCCACATATGCAGGTATGACATAAGGTCGTTTAATGTGGGACCACTCACAACCCGAGCTCATGGGATAGCAGATGCAAAAATGTGTAGATCCTGTCGGCATTCCCCCTCAAAGGGGGCGCCTCAGGCACTAGGCAATAAATACTGCCCTGACACTTTAAATCAAGGAGGCAGGTATTGCCTGGGTGGATTGCTCCCTGGAATGATGCCGTTAATTAACACTAATAGTCCAATGGCCAAGCCACCAAACCCCCACCCCAAAGAACAGGTTATCAGTATGACACACATAGGAAGTGATTATTTTTCTTGATTATTGTTGTCTAACTTCCCTTAGTTATTAGCAAAGGACTTATTACAAATTAGGATATCAAATCAAAGAAAAGAAAAGTTTAAGAAATTTCCTATTTTTGTTATTTCTGAGAAATTTTCTTTATATCTGTTCAATATATCTTCTAGTTTCTACTTGATTACAAATCTTTTTTTGCAGCACTTATAAATGTAACCGTTTTTGGTGCAGCACATTTGGCAACCAATTGCTAAATGCACTTTTAACCATAAAATAAAAAAAAAGTTTGCAAATAAAAAGAAATATTGGAGTCTCACAATTACGATACTACAAAACATTCTTGAAAGCAATCAAAACGTTGAAGAGAAAAATGTTTGATATTGTTATTTACTTAAGTTAGTTGTGGCACAAGGCCAGAAGTATGGGGTGCCCAGTGAGAATCAAACTCACTATCAATGGTCGGCTAATCTAGCTTGCTAACCATTACATCACGAGAGGTTCTCTGAAGCTAAGCCCAGTTTAGTTGTGGCACAAAGCCAGAATCATAGGGCACTTAGTTATGGCTTCCTTGCTGCCTTGTCTTGCCAATTTGATGGTAATTGGAACCAATATGATGTTTATTCTACACCATTGAAATCAAACTATCAATGGTCTGCTAATCTAATTCCCTAACAATTACACCACGTGAGGTGCCTTGTGCAATGGGAGGTATATCGCACAAGTATGTTTATAAGATTTCTTATTATATTATTATAAGTAATATACCATTCTTATTTTTTTTTATTTTTCGGGCCAAGCTATATCAAACAAGAGGCACTTTCTTATGTTGCACAAGATCCGAAATTTTGTAGTAATGTTGCATCTTGCCCATACATATGAGGGTGAGTCAAAAAGTAATGCCATTTTTTCATGTGAAGTTTTTTTTATAAAACTAAGGTCTACATTGAGACCCTAATGAGGCTCAGAGCAAGAATCCGACAAGTAAGACCTAACTTGCCAATCGACAATGTCCTCCTTCTGCATGACAATGCTTGACCACACACAAGCATCAGGACAAGGGAGAAAATCGCCTCATTCGGGTGGACAACTTTACCGCTTCCTCCATACTATCATCTCTTCAGCCCCTTGAAAGAGGGTTTGAGAGGCAAACATTATTGCAGTGATGAGGAAGTGAAATCTGTAGTGAAGAAGTGGCTCAAAGAATAGTCAACAGAATTTTACGGGGCAGGGATATATGCTCTCATTCGAAGGTGGAACATTACTATTGAGAGAAACAGTGACTATGTGGAGAAATAGGGTGTGATCCACAGAGGATCAGCTTCATTTTGATGTATGATACATGTTCCTGTTTTGGTAATTATACCTGTCCTAAACAAAATGGCATTACTTTTCTTTTTTTTTTAACTTATCCTCATATTAAGTATATTTGGGCAACAAGTTGCTCTCAGCACCAAAATGGTTAATATTTTTCTTACACATATCGTACAGGAAAGGTAACATTGATGCAAGAAATAGCACCAGATATCTTAACAACAGAAAATGTCTTTCTTTTTTTTTTTATTAATTTGATTCATGCCACAAAAGTCTCAAGGAGTCATTTTTATTACATTTCATATACTGACTCATTGAGGTAATTTGTGAGAAAGGACATGGATTTCAGTTTCAGAAATCAACCTAGCTGGTATTTAAAAAAAAAAAAAAAAAAAAAAAAAGTAAAAATATTTCATGTTATATAGAGAATCTAAGAATGTTGATTGTAAAACTCATTTTCAGCTGGGCAATGTCAGGTCACCTTGTTACCCACAACTATTTCAATAAAAAGTGGTAAATGGGGTATAAAGATAGGAATAACCTAAGTGAACATAATGGGAAATAAAAAAAAGTACCTTCATTTTATGGAAAACCATCATAAGCAGCAGAAGTCTTCACAGCATACCACGGGTTTCTTATTAGGAGGGTTGGCACCTCTGAAAAGAAACAGAAAAACAAAAATTAGCCATCACAGATAAATATTAATACATATTTTAACATATCAATAGCTACATGGGTCATGAAGGATTGTGTATCATCAACATTATCAGATAACCAAAGCTTTGCTTTAATCTATATAATTTTATATATGGTTTCTAATGATATTGATCAAGTTTAGCTTAGTATACAAGGCACAAGGCCAAGTGCAAATGGGATTTATTTAAAATTGTAGGAGAGGTGGCATAAAGTGCACACGATTGGTGTCATGAGGACAGGATATTTTCAAATTTAATACATGTTAAAGATAATATAAAAAAAATCCATATTAGGACCAATTGAATTCATAATACTTGATATTGTGTCTCACTCCCTTTCAAAAAAGGATTGTATCATTGGTAAAATGGGGGGAGGGGGGTGAACATGCACAAATTTCTGTTGTATGGTTTTCACAATGAGCACATCTATCTGGGGAGGCAGTTCAAAACAAAGCCATATACTAAGATCAAACAAAACTTTTTTTTTGATGAGGAATCCAGCGGTGGCATTTATAGACATGAATTCATTTGGGATCACAAGATGTGGTAAGAGAAAATATGGAAAAAATAATCCAATATGAGATTTAAAAAGTGTATACTTAAATTTAGTTGGATACTAAATAACCCGGGCAAGCCTGGGAACATACAGCTAGAGTGTGTGTGTGTGTGTGTGTGTGTGTATATATATATATATATATATATATAATATATATATATATATATATATATAGTCATTCACAGACACGTGTTTCAACTTATCAAGTCTCTTCAGTGTGGCTAGATATTTGCGCGATACCTACAGCCGAGATAGAAACTGGATCAATTCAGCAGCAGTCAGACAGTTTACCGCTTGGCTATAGTCACCCACAGAATGCGAAAGGGATTTTAACTATTTTTATACACATCCGTATTTTTTTTAAACATTTTATTTCATTTTACTTGTTAAATAAAATAGCTAGAAAAAAAAAAAATTCAAATTAAGAATTAAAATTCCATCTTCTTACTACTGTTTCCTAATTATCAGTTTCATGTCTTTCATAGAACAAAATAAATAATCATCAAATAAAAAAAAAAGTTTCATCTGACAATTGTGTCTTCTTTTCTATAGAAGACATATGAATCTTATAGTTGTAAAACAATAGTAAGAAGGTCAGATCTTAATTCCTAGTTTTTATACAGTGCTCTGCTGGCTAACATTTGAGCACCTTTTAGTTTATCAAATGCTTTTTAAATGATTGTTTATTCTTATCTGTTTACAATATACATCAGCTATGGTGGGTACCAGTCTGTTCAGCAGAATCCTGGTGAGGATTTTTTCCCCGCAATGGAGAACAGAGTAATCCTCCAGTAATTGGAACAGTCTGGTTTTTCCCCTTTGTTCTTGTACAGGGTAATGATGACTGCATCATGGAGATCTTGTTGTAGATTGCCTTGCTCCCAGCAATAGATGAAGAGCTTGTGGAATTTTGCAAGGACAAGAGGCACAGGAGGAAGAATCACAACACAATGCCATCCAAACCCTGAACAGATGTGCAGCTGTTGCGACTGTGCCTGCCTGTTCTACATTGGCCTTATCAGCCACAAACATGCCTGCAGTCAATATAGACCACCCCCTTAATCTTTGTTCATGAAGCCAAGCCATGATAATATACATATCTATAGACGCATGCATGCACACATTCAGAGATACACGCACACATAGAGATAGATATGCACACACAGTGACAGACATGTGCACATGCATGCATACACACATACAGAGATAGGAACGAGCACACGCACACACATACAGACAGACAGGCATGTATATACAGAGACAGGTGTGCGTGCACATATATATATATATATATATATATATATATACACACATATAGACAGGTGTGCGCGCACATACATATATATGCAGAGACAGGTGCACACACATACAAAGAGAGACAGGTAAACATACATAGAGAGAGAGAGCGAGAGAAACTTAAAGTGAATTTTAGTCATATGTAGAATAGTCATATGTAGAATAATCATAGTAAGTTCCAATTACCGTCGAATTGGTAAGACAAGGCAACAAGTAGCTGTAACTCAATACAGATCTAACCTTGTTGCAATTCTACTGCAGAATGCCAGTGTATTTATGAAGCCTCATAACATCATAGAAACCAAGCAGCCAATCAGGAATAGAATCACCCAAATACATGAATGGACTATTCTTGAGTCCCATAAATACCAGCTATCTTGGGCATTAGTTCAGTTGTGCTTAGCCAGTCGCTGTTGTCCAAACCAACAGTATACTGACTGACTGACTTTAATATCATAGATGAATATTATATATACCATTCATGTTTTCCCAGCCAAGTTTATGTTTTCAAATTCAAATTCAAATTTTCTTTGTCATTTTTTTTGCTATTTATCTTTTGGAAATGAGAATGAAAAGCCCAGCTTTTAATTTTCATTAGTAAAAACTTAATGAATTGTTTCCAGTTTTATATTAGAAGCCCAAAGTTAAAATGCAAATATTGTTGCAAATGAAAATGTATTTAAACAATAAACAAACAATACCACAACAATTTCATTCACACAATAATGCAGATTAAATTAAAACTATTTTCTCCCCAATAACGACCAGCAACAAAGCAGAAAATAATGTAAAATTATGCGCCACAAAAATAAAGAGAGGTTAATGTAGGTTGTGTGGTTGTTACTATCAATGACAAATCAAAAAGTCATGGACCATAAACAGGGAAAGAGATAAACAATTCTTTTGTGATCAACAGGGTGTATCAAGACTTTTGTCTAGATACACAATAGATAGAAAATAATATATTAATCTCTTCAGACTAGTTTGTTTGTTTTATGGCATATCAACCTCAGTGGGTCATTTAATACTGACAAAGTTTTGAAATGAATTCATTCTTAATGGATACACAATTTTTTTAATAAAAACATTTTTCCATTTAACCCATAGATGGGACCCTAACAGGTGCTACCACTCCAGGTCAGAGTTTGTCCTTGCTTCTCCAGCAGTGTCCAGCATGTCTTGTTCATCTTACTTGGATGATTTGTGTAATAGGAGGCAAGTGCTTGAAAACTTGCTTTCTTATGAGGTACTGCTTCCAAGATTTGTTCAAGACAGGACACAGTGTCCTTTTGCAGTTTCCATCTAGCCTTTTCTCTAAGTGTTTTGTTAGTTCAAGTGGTGCAGCTGTACAGTAGCACTGACACAGCTACAGCTTGGAAGCATTCTCACTTAATCTCATCAGAGAGATTAGACTTCCATATGATTGATAATCTGTCGATAGCAGATCATGCTTTTCCTATGCGTATATTGACATTGCTTTCTGTAGATGAGATATTACTACCTCGGTAAGTAAAGTGGTCTACTAATTTGAGAGGCTTACCATCCAGTGTGGGGACCAAGGATTGAACTCACAAACATGCTTTTATCCACCAAACCATTGTTCAATAATAGAACAATATTAAGGTAGTAGAATTTTGAAGCCTTATACATACTATTAATTAGTTTATCTTAATAAATGTATTGATAGAATTGATTTAAACAGAAGCAGACTTAATGAGTAAAGCACAACCTTAATAGATAAATTAAATTACTAAATGGCACATAAAAACCTACATGTGTCATATACAACCAAAAGAGTGTTCAATTTAATTATGAGCAAACTACAATTTTAATCGGATTACTACATGTAGGCAAGAGACAGAGAAGAATGTTTAACCTTTTTGCACTTTAGTTAAGAATTCTTAATGATGTGCCATATGCAATTATATTCAAATTTTATACTAAGTTTCTGTTTGCTGGTTTGTATTTTCCACGCACTGGGGAATCCCCCAAATGTGGTTTTCTATAATTAGATCTTATTATTCTAACACATCAGTTCACAACATCTTATGACCTATTTCTGTAGGGATTTGTGTAGACTGATCAGTATTCAACTGTGTTGCAAGTTGAATCTGCTTCTCAGAATCCAGACTTGCTAAGTGGTTTAAATAGCAGCTTGGGCAATCCTACTATGTGGCATGGTCAAGTCTATTTCCAGGATTTTATTGACTGGTGGTTTTAGTGTGGATATTTTTATCCATATATACTGAACACTTGACCATGTCCTCTCAGTTGCTACAGAGTGTATTCGGTCACTGTCTTTTTTTTTGTCTGGTGACTGGATGCTAGTCACAGCTTTCCTAGGAAGGTGAGTATGATGTTCATTTTACAATTTCAAAATATTTTAAAATAACTTAACCCCCACATCGCTTTTTCTTTTTTGAAACAGTCACTACAGCAGCAACACTTAGAACTGCATAGAGTACCTTGTGTCCAGTAGCTTTCACTTCTGGACCGGTAAGATACATATCATGATCCCTGGAGCAAAAGACAGCACCTGCCCCCTTATTGAAAGTGCCAGGGTTGGGTTTATTGCCCAGTGCCTGAGGCACTCCAAAAGGAAAATGCCGAAAGGGGTCGCTTTTGCACAGGCCAGTACATGAGTTTCGGTTTGTGCGTGGCTCCCGGTTGAATACCCTACCTATGAACTATTGAAGTAAGTCAGTTAGACAGTCAACAATTGGTTTGAGCAATGTGACTGGCCAAGCCTAACCATGCAGTTACTAGTTCTCCAATAGTTAACAATCTGTAACAGTCATTTCCAGACTGCAGGTTCAATCCTGGCTAAGGGTGAAAGTAACACAGAATAACAATTAACAGTATTCTACATGAACAATAATGGGTATGTCCAAATTTCATAAATATGAAACTATTATGCTGGCTAAATAGTCTTATACCACTAGCAGTGGTTTACCTTTCTTCATGCCGCTGGCAAGTATTGTATTTTGTTTTGGTTATTTCTCATTTAGTAACCTTTATTAGATTACAACACTCTCCCATGTTAAAAAGTCCTTGTGTCAATCTAGCCTGGTAAATACTTACTTGTAGAAATTTGTTGGGTGATTAGCATCCAACTGTGATGTGAGCTGTGTATGCTGTTGGTTTGAACAACAGCAACTAAGCACTACTGACTGGTGCCCAAAACAGCTGGTTTTTATGGAACTCATTCATGTATTAGGGTGATTCCATTCCTTGAGTCCTGATTGACTGCTTGGTTTCTATGTTATGAGGCTTCATAAATACTCTGGCATTCTGCAGTAGGCTTGTAACAAGGTTAGATCTGTATTAAGTTACAGCTTCCTTGTTGCCTTGTTTTACCAATTCGATGGTAATTGGAACTTAGTATGTTTACTCCCCCCCCATTGCGCGGGCGTAGTGGCCTTTGAGGGGGAAATTAGTTCCTTTCGGCCTGGCCAATTACAGGGGAGCAACTTGGACAATGCCCGGGTATTTTTGTCAGCATTGTTTAGGTTGCTACTGAAAATGGAAATACAACGGCAAAAGAGTACTGTATGATACCACCAGACTTTGTTGGTTTTTCCATCACATTACAGATGAAAATGCAGCCACAATGTGAATGAGTCTAGCAACAAAACATTCATTCAATGATCTAAGATTTAAATTAACTGATGAGACAATGATATCAAGACATTGAATGTGGAATCAAATTTAAAATTCATGGACAAAGTCAGGGAACAAAGAATCAAATGATGAATATTAACTAACTGCATCAGTTTCTTATGATACTATATCACCTGAATACCCTTATGCTAAAATAAGTTGCACCTAGAAAATTTTAAGTTTTTTCTTATTGACGCCCACTGACTGTACAACTACTCCAGCGCTTTTCCTTCTCCTAGCTTTTATAGTTGTTACAATTTGTGTAGCCATTTTACAGTGGAGATCCCTTGCAGCATAAAGTTTGATCCTTTCTTTAAGTAGAAAGATGTAGTATCAGTCTTAATCCTTGTCTGCTGATCCGTCCTTAAGTAGAAGTTGTATCAGTGTTTATCCTGTCTTGAAGTAAAGAGTTGTATAATCCTCGTCTGTTGGTCTGTCCTTCTCCAGCGAGTAATTCTAGGACAATTTATCAATGACTTTAAATAGTAAATTAAATACATGTTTGGGCGTTTTTGATTGACCTATTCAGTCACCGCTGTTTTGGAACAGTCTATAAATATAAGTCTTGGTCGGTTACGATTTTTGTGGCCATTTTTAGGCTGCATGTGAGAGCATTTTACAGTGGAGATCCCTTGTGTTCCTTAGTGTTTGGCAGAAGTCTTGGTTGTTCATCTGTTCATCCGTGTTAACTATGAGCAACTGAACGCCTTTGAAGATCGTCCATTAAATAGTTAACTAACCAGGTATTCGAGCATGTTGATTGGCTGATTGAATCCTTGCTGCCAGGCAGAGTCTATAAGTTTAAGTGGGCACCTTACATAGTGTAATGGTTAGCAAGCTAGATTTACAGACCATTGTTAGTGAGTTTGATTCTCATTGGGCACTCCATACTTCTGGCCTTGTGCCACATCTAAGCTAAGCTTAGTAAATAACTATATTACAAAAATATTCCAACATAGTCATTAGCGCACCTCAAATACCACAAATATGCCAACAATAGGTGATTAAACTTGAAATGGTCACAATAGTCTTTAATGGGTGAAAGAAAGAAATTATGAATTAAAGCATTAAAATTATATTCAGTTTAGTGTACAGTAGTATATTAATCATACTAGTTGATGTGTAGGCAAGAGACAGGAGTAAGAATGGAACATCATTTTATCCTAATGCAGAACAAGTAACCTGGGAAGTGCGGTGGTGTAATGGTTAGAGTCGTAGGAAATAGACTCGTTGACCAGAGTTCAATTCCTGGATGAAGCTACAGTTCACATAGCGTTAATACCCTTGGGAAAGGTATGAATCCAACTATTCTCCCTCCAGCTATGGGTAAATAGTAGGGTAAACTGGGCTCTTTAATTCTTGTTAAAGAAAATAACAGATTGGGAAAAATCCAACAAAATGTGAGGAAATATTTTGGAAACGTGAATAACGAACACAAACAATCAGTTCAATTAATATTTTTTCTCTGTTAATTTCCTAAATTAAATTCTGAAATTAACAGACGAAAATATAAATTGAACTGACTGTGTTCATTATTGACCTTTCCAATATATATATATATATATACACATATATATATATATATACACACACACACACACACACAGACTCACTCACATAGATACTGTTTTTAATTATTGCGGAAATGAAATACAAATCACTTTCCTACAACAATAGGTTAATATTTAAATATTGTCATATTGTAAAATAGCTCTCTCGTATTGATTTCCTTTAAGTAAAATCTGGCACAAAACCATATTATCTGGAACAATATAAATATCAAATTCACTCCTAATATCTTGTAAACCCATCATGCCAACTACATCACATCCAATTGTTTCTCTCTCTCTTTTTCACACACACACACACACATTATATATATATATATATATATAATTTTAATTGTTAAAATCTCTATAGCGAAAATGCAGTGCAATATCACAATACTTTACAAACAAGTATGAAATAAGATGATAAAACAATAGAAATAAAAAACTGAATTTTTATCTTGTTTTTATATATATATATATATATACACACACACACACACACACACTGGACAACCTAGAGACCTGTCAAAAAGCTTAAATTATCCTGGTTGCTATTGTTATTATTTTACTTTGGAAATTAAAGAAAATATTAGTTTATTAGAAAAGAAAAAAGCAAAGCAAGATGAATATTAGGTATATATATATATATATATATATATATATATATATACCTATTAATAATGAAGATTCGGTCTATATTTGTCTGTAACTGAAACTACGTCACTGCCTACTTCACATTACCCAAAATCGTCAATACATAGAATAAAGAACAACCTTGTCTGAATTAATTTGAATTTAACTGGGAGAAACTTGATTTTATTAGAAAGAAAACATATTTATTTGAATTTTGACAGGAAAACTATTTTTATGTTTATTATTAAAAAATATAAGATTTCAATGATTTGTTTACATTTTTTACGAAAGCGTTTCAAGAAATATATGTACTTTTGGACGTCAATAAAATCGAAATAAAATTTTTTTAAATTTTATTTTTTTTAAAACACTAAAATTAAAATACTCATTCAATTTGAATAAAATTTTATAGAATTATGCACAAGTGTATTTTCTAGAAAAAACATTGTCGTCTGTCAAAACAATTCTACACTCTCTTTTAAACTTTCTTCCTTTCTGTCTAACATACTTATTTGTTTATCCAAAATGTTAATTGCGTTCAACCAAGGCAAATCGCCTGGATTTTTAATATTATACAGGTGTATGTGTGTTTTTACGTAGTGTTTTTAACTCTTTGCTTACCAAATTTGCCTCACGACTGTACCAAGTTTTCTTGGTATTTTTCACCTGTATGATGGGATATTTCAAAGTTCACTATCTATCCACCTCTTAACTCATTCTATTCAAATAAAGTCCTATTATTATTATTGTAATCTGAGTCTTTCTGCTCAATTATAATGAAAGCTGCTGCCAGCAGTTTATGGTATGAACGTAGTGGTGGGAAAGCCACTGTGAGTGGTTTAAAGTAGGCAAAGAGTTAATGAAACATTTGGGGGAAAAAGCCAGATGGGAACCATAACAGACACTATCACACCAGATGAGTGATGACCTGGGAGTAATGGTAATGAAAGGGAGTACTCGACACTCTAGGATTAGAGCCTCAGCATTAGAGGCTGTTTAGTGCCTGACCTCTCTAGGACTCTCTATAGGACTAGAGCCTCAGCATTAGAGGCTGTTTGGTGCCTGACCTCTCTAGGACTCTCTATAGGACTAGAGCCTCAGCATTAGAGGCTGTTTAGTGCCTGACCTCTCTAGGACTCTCTATAGGACTAAGCCTCAGCATTAGAGGCTGTTTAGTGCCTGACCTCTCTAGGACTCTCTATAGGACTAGAGCCTCAGCATTAGAGGCTGTTTAGTGCCTGACCTCTCTAGGACTCTCTATAGGACTAGAGCCTCAGCATTAGAGGCTGTTTAGTGCCTGACCTCTCTAGGACTCTCTATAGGACTAGAGCCTCAGCATTAGAGGCTGTTTAGTGCCTGACCTCTCTAGGACTCTCTATAGGAGCTCAGCATTAGAGGCTGTTTAGTGCCTGACCTCTCTAGACTCTCTATAGGACTAGAGCCTCAGCATTAGAGGCTGTTTAGTGCCTGACCTCTATAGGACTCTCTATAGGACTAGAGCCTCAGCATTAGAGGCTGTTTAGTGCCTGACCTCTCTAGGACTCTCTATAGGACTAGATCCTCAGCATTAGGCTGTTTAGTGCTGACCTCTCTAGGACTCTCTATAGGACTAGAGCCTCAGCATTAGAGGCTGTTTAGTGCCTGACCTCTAGGACTCTCTATAGGACTAGAGCCTCAGCATTAGAGCTGTTTAGTGCCTGACCTCTATAGGACTATAGGACTAGAGCCCAGCATTAGAGGCTGTTTAGTGCCTGACCTCTATAGGACTAAAGCCCCAGCATTAGAGGCTGTTTAGTGCCTGACCTCTAGAGCCCCAGCATTAGAGGCTGTTTAGTGCCTGACCTCTCTAGGACTAGAGCCTCAGCATTAGAGGCTGTTTAATGCCTAACCATATATTGGCAAAATATCTTATCAGCCACTCCAGGATAATCACTGCTTTCACTGTCATCACAATTATCTACAAAATTATCTTGAATCACAAACTGATAAACTGTTAGAATAAGAGAATCCTAAACAAAGAAATTTTATATGAGATATCTTATCAACTGCTTCAGGACAATCATTGCTTTCATCACTATTTATAAATTATCTTGAATCATTATTTTGATTCACTTAGAGGAAGAAAACACAAAGTGTAAAAAAAAAAAAAAAAAAAAAAAATTGCAAGATACTCCCAAGTTAGTTGAATGAATAAATCCTGTTTAGCTCAGTCGGTAGAGCGTTTGACTAGAAACCACAAGGTTTCGATACCAGCCCTCACCAATTCAGTGTATGAGTACCACAGGAATCTGTACGGTAAAGTGAGGAGCTAATGGTAGGTGTGGCGCCCACCTTAGATGCCAAAAACAATCTCCTTGGTCTAGTGCTAGTGAAAAAAAAGGGTTGACTCCCTCGCTGTCTGGTTGATATCGACTTTAGGTCACCCCGACGACTTTACAAATACTATTATCTATAGGAGTGAGAGAGTGAGAAAGAGTGATCACCTCTCTTATAGATTTTATGTCTTGTAGAACAGATATATTGTATTAACAAATGGAGGAAATGGGCTCATTGACCCGAGTTCAATTCCTGGACAAAGCTGTTTGGATTTCACATAGCGCTAATACCCTTGGTAAAGGTATGAATCCAATACTCCCTTCAGCTATGGGTAAATAGCAGGACAGACTGGACTCTTTAAACATGGCTAGGTAACCAGTCTAGGAGAAAGAAAACTGAATAAGAAATTGACCTTGCATCACATCCTGCTTGTGTAGAGGGGTTGGTATATATATATATATATATTATTTATTTGTCTGAACAATTCATCATCATTATAGAGTCATGCCTACAGTATGGATTCCCATATATATATATTATATATATAATATAATATATATATTATATTTATTTATTTGTTTGTCTGAACAATTCATCATCATTATAGAGTCATGCCTACAGTATGGATACCCATAACTTTCTTGCCCGTCCCTATCAGCCTTCCCTCCTGGAAGGTCCTCTGTACAGCATCCAGTATCCATACAGATCTAATCGATGTAGCTTTTTACTGGCCAACGCACACTGGTGTGATCATGTGCAGGTACCCACAGGAAAATGTCACTTATGAGCTCGTCCTTGTTTCTCCAGCACTGTCCAGCACATCTTACATAAATGTTTTTTTTTGTTTCGGACTGATACCCTTGGGAAAGATGTTATATCTTTCCCAAGAGTATCAGTATAATCTCTGCAAACAATTTTTTTTTCTTACCTTATTTAAGAAATTTCACTTTTTCAGTAAAAGAAAGCCCCTTACAGTTATTTTGTAGAATATCTGAACTGTCAACGTTAGTTTTTGTGATTTGGGACGATCATCAAGTAAAACACAGCAATTTTTAAAAACTGACACTGGATAATAGAAACCATGGAAAAGAAAAGCTGCAGAAAAGTGGAGCACTATATATATATATATATATATATATATATATATATATATATTGTGTGTGTGTTGGAGCGAGTTAGTATACTGTTGATTTGAACAACAACTGGTGCCCAAAGCAGCTGGTATTTATAGCACTCAGGAATACTCCATTCGTGCATTTGGGTGATTCCATTCCTTCAGTCCTGATTGGCTGTTTGGTTTCTGTGGTGTTACGGTGCTTTATAAATAACCTACCATTCTGCAGTAGGCTTGCAACAATGCAAGCTCTGTATGGAGTTATGGCTTGCGTGTTGCTTTGTATTGCCAATTTGACAGTAATTGAAATATTGTTTCTACAGTGAGTATGATGTTTATTCTACACTGGGGCCACTTAAAGAACATTATGACATATAGAGATGTGGTCATATCAGACACCTCAACTTGCGGACCTACCACCAAAACTATGTGTTGTGTAATGGGCAGAGTGATTTTAAGCAAAACTTTTCAGGGTAAGATGTAAGACATTGTTGGTAAGAAAGAGTGTTTTTTCTTTTGTGATTTTTAAAATAATACTCTTAGATAATTTACCTAGTAAAAGGTACAAGGATGCTGATACATACGCGTCATGTGTCCCTGACGCATAAAAATCTAAAAGGACGCAGTAAAATTATATCCATGCGTCCCAGTGTTTTTCTTTTTTCTTCCCTCACCATTTCAAGCTTAATACATTTCAATAGTTTCTTAGAAATGAATTACACAGGATAGGTTACAAGAGGTAGGAGTTAGACAGCTTTGGTTGTTTCTCCAGATCATATATAAGAACCTTACAATTTATTAAGAAACTTTAGTTGGGACCTATCAAATTTACCGGGACTCATTCAAAGCAAATATGTGCATCCCAGGATGCACTAAATCAAAAAGCTATCAGCATCACTGAAAGGTATAAAACAGGATTGTTTTTTTGACATGCACGTTGAGTTAAAATTGGAGAGAAGCCATTAACATGTAAATTAGTTGAAAGAATTTTAACTCTTTCCAGGAACCAGATCTGACCAGCCAAACACTTGCATTTGTTTATAGCCAAATCTAATTCAACAAATTTGGCATCAGGAGTATTCAAATTTGTTTCAAATTTAAATTTGAATTAACATAAAATTGGTAAAAGTTTTTTAAAAATAAATTCAATTTGAAAATGAAGAAACAAAACTAGAATTATGGAACTGAAATGATGTTTTAACAAAATAGAATTGCTGTAAGCCATAAATCCTCGCTGAATGCTTAACTGGTTTGTCCTTGTGCCAAACAAAGTTGAGCTTAATTATTTACTGTGATCAATAACAACAGTTGCTTTGTTAATTTGGAGACAAGACATAGATAGAAAGATGCCTGTTTCATCCTTTAAGCGAGAATAAGAATAACACACACAAAAAAAAAAATTTTCTTACTGAATTAAAAAACAAAAACCTCAAACAAAACAGGCGCACCAACTATTGACCCCCACCACCACACACATAAAAAACATTCCTACAGGTTATGGAAATTTTAGTCTGGTGGGGGTCGAAAGAAGAAAGGAGAAAGAAGAAAAAAAAAACGACCTATGCTGATGAGGATTTATTCATTCTCGTGTTAAAACTTGACAGATTTTTCCTTTTCTTTCGACAAAATTGTAAAATCTGGCAATTTGACTAAATAGTGATCGGAACTGCAACTAATAAAAAAAAGAAGGGCTAAACTTGCAAATTGATCGGAAAATTAAAACGGAAAGTTTTTTGGTGGTACCCCATGACAGTTTAACTACAGTCCATGAATAAACTTTATGCGAATTGGGTTACGGTTTGGGGATTAAGGTTGTTTTTAATTACGTATTGCTTAAAAAAAATACTATACATTTAATTAACCATTGAAATTAATTATTGAACCCATTATTGAGACAGTTTTTTGTGTTAGTATTGTAATTATAATTTCAATTAAACTTGGTTTTAAAAAAATATTTTTCAACAAGTATAGTAATTTTTTAAAGCAATACGTAATAAAAAAACAACCTTAATCCCCAATCCCCTAAACCGTAACCCATTTGAATGAGTCCCCGGGAAATTTGATGGGTCCCAACTAAAGTTTCTTAATAAATTGCATAGTTTTTTTTCTATGAACAACTAAAGCCGTCTAACCCCTACCTTGTACCTCATACTGTGTAATTCTTTTCCAAGAAAATATTGAAATGTATTTACAGTTAGCTTGAAATGGTGAGAGAAGAAAAAATAAAATAAAATAAAAAATAAATAAAAAACACTGGGGCGCATGGATACGATTTGTTTGCGTCCTTTTAGATTGTTATGCGTCTGTGACGCAGGACGCGTACCTATCAGCATCTCTGCTGACCGTTCAGAAGAAAGGTTGAAATATTTAATTTCTCCAAAAATCAAATTGTATTATATTTGATCTGAAAAAAAAAAAAAAAAAAGAAAAAAAGTTCCAACATTATTCTTCATTTCTATCTTGGTAAATACAGCTTTAAACTCGGTACTTTTATAACACAACTTATATTATGAAAAAAATTAACGAATGGAACGTTATTTTCCCCCCCAGAATACAAGGTGTGTCAAAAAGTACAAAATAATCTCGATACTTTTTGACACACCTTGTATAAAATATAAAATTGGAACATTTTAATTTAATAATTAGCAACAGCGATAAGTGGGAAATCCACAGCTGAAATTCCGGCCACCCGTGTTTATTACTGATAGTTAGCGGCACAAATGTTCGCATAGTGTAATGCGAGACTTAGCAAACCGTAATTAGTGAGTTCGAGCGAGGCCACCGTTCTAGCCGGTCTTGGTTCGAGTCCCGCCGAGTGCTTCATACATTCAGCTTTGTGCCGCAACCAAGCAAAACTTAGTACATAACCAATACTAGCCGCTCGGATTCAAAAGGGTTAAAATTAATAACGAAAGTCTCCTTTTTTCTGTTTACAAACTACAGTGGTACCTTGACTTACGAGTTTAATTCGTTCAGCTCGTAACATAATTTCCTTGTATATCAAATTAATTTTCCCCCATTGAAATAAACAGAAATACCATTAACCCGTTTTTTAATCATTATATAGTATAAAAACATAAAAAAATAGAACACAATGAATTATGTGCTGAATTAATGTTTATTTTTTTTTAAAATAATATTTTTCTTCGGCGTAATAAATTTGGAAACATGTTTTTAGGTAATTTATTAAGATAAGCGTACCCGAAGCTCGCTCGTACCTTAAATTTTAGCTCTCAACACAAACTAAAAATATCGGCTGTGTGACAGCTCGTAACTAGGAAAATTCATAAGTTGGGGTACTCGTACGATAGGTACCACCAATTTGACCCTGTGCAATTTACCCCCCCCCCCTACATTTAACACAATGAAACTTGCAGAAAAATTAATATTTTCTTGAAAATTTTTTTCCATTCGAAAAAAAAACATGAAATAAACTCCTGATGATTTTTAAATTTTTTATCAGCATAGGAAAATAATGAAAATTATGATTGAAAAACAATGTTTTCATTTTTGCACTGTTAAATCAACTGAAATTTAACGTAGCTAAAAACAAGTTACGATAAGAGGATTTTTTAAAAATTCTATGAAAAATCAATTAATGGTCCGATTTTCACGAAATTTACATAAATGTTTACCATTGGATGTAAATACATCTGAAATAGTTTTTTTCTAAAATATATTAGGGGAAATATTTTTTTTACGATGTCTATCACCCCCCCTATTTTATTTTATGAGATAAAAAAAAATGATGTGGAAAAAAAATTTGGTACTTTTTTTTCTATAAAGATAAGAGTCTGAATAACTATATCAATGAAATTGTATAACGTACCGAATTATATTTTTTTTAGAAAAAATAATGAAATCGGAAATAAAAAGTGCAAAAAAAATGTCATAATATTAATATTTGAAAACTTTTTTTTTCTTATGTAATTGGTATGTACTATATTCTATTAAATTGTCAAAAAAAAAAAAATTTTTTTAAGAAATTAATTTTTACGAGATTTTCAATCTTTTGTGTGATTAAATATTTTTTATTTTCTGCGTGAAATAAATTAAATTTTTTTTTTTTCCTGTGGAAAAAAATCAAAATTTTCACGGATATTTAAAAACATGAATTTTAGAATTCAGGTGAACTAAAAGTTGGTCCGATCCGTGCTCGATTAATATTTTTAAAAGAATTTGTAATTTTTGTTGTTGAATAGTAATGTGTGATCCTTAGAATGTACGGAAGAGCATTGCTGACATTTGTTTTACAAAGAGACGAGACGCTTCTAAGTAACCAAAGATTGTTCCTGTTAGGCTGACAGTGTTAGCGTGAAAAAAATTATTTTATTTAACTTTTTTCAATAATTAAAATAAAAAGTAAGTATAATAGATTATTTTATCAGTTTTTCTCTTAGAAAAAATATTCAAATTTTCATTCCATACTTTTACGGGTTATCGTAAAAGGGAAATAATTAGTAACTTTTCTGTCTATATTACGGTCTGAAAATTACCCTTTCGCATGTAATTCGGGCAGGTTTGTTTATTTTTTTAAGATAACGATGTAATTTTCCCCAATCGGATAATTTGATCTTTGAATTAACTATTTTTCTTTGTAACAACCCTGTACGATCTTTTTTTTACGAGATTTTTGATAAACAAAGTTCGGAAATATCTATTTCCGTTTTATTCAAGATGGCATAAACGGTCTGGTGGTACCTATCGTACGACGTACGCCAAGGTACTAAGTAAAGTCGTCGGACTGGCCTAAAGTCAGTATCAGCCGCACAGCGAGGGAGTCAATTCACTAAGCGCTAGATCAAGGAGATTGTTTTTTAGCGTTTGAGGTGGGGCGCCACACCTACCGTCAGCTCCTCTCTTTACCGCACAAATCCCTGTGCTACTCATACGCTCTACCTCAAATCAGAGGAACTAAGTTGATAACTAATTAAAAAAATGTATTGATTTCAGGTTTATTACATTTTAAAAGTGCAATGCAAAAATATGTTTTAAAAATGTACAGCACAGTTTATTATTAAAAATAAAAACGGCAATGCACACAATTGGGTTAGTCAGATTTTGGTTATATCAAACATAACGGACGTAAATTCCACCATCGTATGTCACCCTGCCGAAAGGGGGAAAAAATTACCAAAATCAGGGAATTAACCGAATTTAAGGAAATTTTCAGTGTTGATACAATAAAAGATATAATGCACCAGTTATTTTAAAACTTTTACATTTTTTCAGGTCAGTTAACTTTGAACCACGTATCTTTGAGGTATAACACAGATTCTCAAAGATACGTGGTTCAAAGTTAACTGACCTGAAAAAATGTAAAAGCTTTTTTTAAATAAAATAACTGGTGCATTATATCTTTTATTTATTAATATATCAACACTGAAAATTTCATTAAATTCGGTTAATTCCCCGGTTTTTGGTATATATTTTTTCTTTCGGCGGGGTGACACACGATGGTGGAATTTAGGTCCGTTAAGTTCGATTTAACCCAGATTTTATACAGTTGTAAGAAGAGATGTTTTCAAGGCAAAGGGATTCAAGTGAGTTTAAAACTATTTGAAATTTGGAAAGGAAAAAAAAGGAAGAAAAAAGGCAGCTTTTTAAAAAGCCGGTACCTAAAAACGTTTTATTTTATTTTTTGACAATTTTTTTATTTATTTATTTTTTAAGTCAAAGCACTTCGCTAGTAGAGGAGTCCCAATTAAAAGTTTTTTTTTCTAGCACAAACAGTGCGTGAGAGGTTCACTCTTCTCTTCATTGGCAGGGTAAAAAAGCATCCAGCTAGTATGTCTCTTACAACCCCCCCCCCCTCTCCCAACGCGTCACCAGCTTGGGACCTCTCTATTTATCTCTCTCCCTCTCTCTCTTCTTTGCAAACTCCTCACTCCACTTTTTTGTTGCAAGTACTCAACAGCAGTCAGGGGTACTTGCCCATCCACACACACGCACCCATCTTTTCTTGTTGGTCGTCGGCAAAGGAATGTGGGAAGTTTGTAAAGTTGATACAAAACAAGCAGGCCAAAACAAACAAGACAAATGATTACAAACAAAATATTTCGAGTCATTTCTGCTTTAAAAAAATTACCCGATCTTATATTCTAAATATACATTTAAAAAATGAAATTAAAATAAATAGTGCAATAAAGGGTTATTTCCTATAACTCCAACACAAAAGGGGAACCACTCTGAATGAATTTTATCTGTTAATTAATCTACCCATTATTTTCCCATTAAACTAACCCTAAACCCTAACCCTGACTCTAAACCCATCTTTTTTTCCTAGTAGATCAATAAATAAATAAATAATTTTTCAGTCAGTCAGAGTGGTTTCCCTTTTTTTATGTTGGAGTTATAAGAAATAACCCAATAAAGTGCTATTCAGTATTAAGAAAGAAAAAAAAAGATTGATTTAATTTAAATTTATCAACCATTGATTTTCTAGCGATAGGTACGATATCGTGGTGTAAATGATGACTGATGAGCACAATGACCTCACCGGGTGCCTCATTAAAAAAAAAAAAAAAAGCGTTCCCGTCGTGGTGCAATGGCTAGTCTTGCAGATCCCTTACTACAGAAAGCGAGTTCGATCCTCGCTGGATACCCCATATGTTAGCCATGTGCAAATTCTCGCCTACTATATAAAAGGGTGATCACAGGAAATTCTTCTAAAAATCATATAAAATAAACTAACGATCCGATTCTAATAAAACTTTCTGTTTATGAAGTAATAAAAGATGAACTTTATTGTAAATAAATTTTTACTAAATTGAAAAGACTAATAATTTTTTTCGTTAGTTTTGTTTCGCGTATTGATCCCCCAACAAATATCTTTTTTTTTTTTTTTGCATATAAATAAATTTTACATTTTTATAAAGACAATATAATGACATAACATATATAAAAAAAGATAATTCGCTAATAAATCGGTTTGGGAAATAGGGCATCTTAAACATTGAAACTTAAAATCTCGTAAATAAGAAAAAATATGTATTTTTTTTTTTTTTTTTTTTTTTTTAATTGTTAGATTATTTTCAAAAGAATTTTATATTAAAAGTTCGTATTGTGTACATTTTTATTTTATTTTTCAGAGATTTTCAGAGATTTTCAAAATTTTATAAAATGTAAAATAAATACTTTTGTTTAATGCATAACAAAATCGTATTCATTAATTCAAAAGAAAATATTGTATAAAACATATCTCGCTAAAAATAATGACATAACATATGTCTATTCTTATTTTTATGAATTTTTGAAAATAATGTTTGAATTAAAAGTTGTTGTGAGAATGATTACGGAAGCCTGTAATGGAAAAAAACGTATTTGTCATTTTCACTGGTGTGTTATGGGTAAACAAGTCAAAATACCCGACGCGTACACATTTATACTCTGTGACGTGAAAGAGAAACCAAACAGTGTTTGAAGAAATTTATTTTTTTATTTGAAAACAAATAATTCTCCGTGTATATACAGAACACAGATATTACTGTTCAGTCAAAATTCTGAAGGTAAATAAACTTTTTATTTATTTTTTTGTTTCTTTATTTTTGTGTATTGTATTTTACCAAAAAAAAGTTTCGCCGAAGAAGTAGACTCAATGATATTAAGAGTTAAGCCACAGCC
>CM042141.1:81074177-81130859 GCA_023376005.1 Doryteuthis pealeii | reverse complement strand
CGCTTTGCATGCACCCAATCATTTCCATTTAAGTAAAATCTGGCACAAAACCATATTATCTGGAACAATATAAATATCAAATTCACTCCTAAAATATCTTGTAAACCAATCATGCCAACTACATCACATCCAATTGTTCTCTCTCTCTTTTTTCACACACACACACATATATAATATATTATATTATATATATATATATATATAATTTTTAATTGTTAAAATCTCTATAGCGAAAATGCAGTGCAATATCACAATACTTTACAAACAAGTATGAAATAGATGATTAAAAACAATAGAAATAAAAAACTGAATTTTTATCTTGTTTTTATATATATATATATATATATATATACACACACACACACACACACACACACACACACCCACATGGACAACCTAGAGACCTGTCAAAAAGCTTAAATTATCCTGATTGCTATTGTTATTATTTTACTTTGGAAATTAAAGAAAATATTAGTTTATTAGAAAAGAAAAAAGCAAAGCAAGATGAATATTAGGTTAATATATATATATATATATAATATATATAACCTATTAATAATGAAGATTCGGTCTATATTTGTCTGTAACTGAAACTACGTCACTGCCTACTTCACATTACCCCAAAATCGTCATACTAGAATAAAGAACAACCTTATCTGAATTAATTTGAATTTAACTGGGGAGAAACTTGATTTTATTAGAAAAAACATTTATTTGAATTTTGACAGGAAACTATTTTTATGTTATTATTAAAAAATATAAGATTTCAATGATTTGTTTACATTTTTTACGAAAGCGTTTCAAGAATATATGTACTTTTGGACGTCGATAAAAATCGAAATAAATTTTTTTTAAAATTTTTTATTTTTTTTAAAACACTAAAATTAAAATACTCATTCAATTTGAATAAAATTTTATAGAATTATGCACAAGTGTATTTTCTAGAAAAAACATTGTCGTCTGTCAAAACAATTCTACACTCTCTTTAAACTTTCTTCCTTTCTGTCTAACATACTTATTTGTTTATCCAAAATGTTAATTTGCGTTCAACCAAGGCAAATCGCCCCTGGATTTTTAATATTATACAGGTGTATGTGTGTTTTTACGTAGTGTTTTTAACTCTTTGCTTACCAAATTTGCCTCACGACTGTACCAAGTTTTCTTGGTATTTTTCACCTGTATGATGGATATTTCAAAGTTCACTATCTATCCACCTCTTAACTCATTCTATTCAAATAAAGTCCTATTATTATTATTGTAATCTGAGTCTTTCTGCTCAATTATAATGAAAGCTGCTGCCAGCAGTTTATGGTATGAACGTAGTGGTGGTGGAAAAGCCACTGTGAGTGGTTTAAAGTAGGCAAAGAGTTAATGAAACATTTGGGGGAAAAAGCCAGATGGGAACCATAACAGACACTATCCCACCAGATGAGTGATGACCTGGGAGTAATGGTAATGAAAGGGAGTACTCGACACTCTAGGATTAGAGCCTCAGCATTAGAGGCTGTTTAGTGCCTGACCTCTATAGGACTAGAGCCTCAGCATTAGAGGCTGTTTAGTGCCTGACCTCTCTAGGACTCTCTATAGGACTACAGCCTCAGCATTAGAGGCTGTTTAGTGCCTGACCTCTATAGGACTCTCTATAGGACTACAGCCTCAGCATTAGAGGCTGTTTAGTGCCTGACCTCTATAGGACTAGAGCCTCAGCATTAGAGGCTGTTTAGTGCCTGACCTCTCTAGGACTCTCTATAGGACTACAGCCTCAGCATTAGAGGCTGTTAGTGCCTGACCTCTCTAGGACTCTCTATAGGACTACAGCCTCAGCATTTAGAGGCTGTTAGTGCCTGACCTCTATAGGACTCTCTATAGGACTAGAGCCTCAGCATTAGAGGCTGTTTAGTGCCTGACCTCTCTAGGACTCTCTATAGGACTACAGCCTCAGCATTAGAGGCTGTTTAGTGCCTGACCTCTCTAGGACTCTCTATAGGACTACAGCCTCAGCATTAGAGGCTGTTTAGTGCCTGACCTCTATAGGACTCTCTATAGGACTACAGCCTCAGCATTAGAGGCTGTTTAGTGCCTGACTCTCTATAGGACTACAGCCTCAGCATTAGAGGCTGTTTAGTGCCTGACCTCTATAGGACTCTCTATAGGACTACAGCCTCAGCATTAGAGGCTGTTTAGTGCCTGACCTCTCTAGGACTCTCTATAGGACTACAGCCTCAGCATTAGAGGCTGTTTAGTGCCTGACCTCTATAGGACTCTCTATTAGACTGTTTAGTGCCTGACCTCTAGCCTTCTTAGAGGCTGTTTAGTGCCTGACCTCTCTAGGACTACAGCCTCAGCATTAGAGGCTGTTTAGTGCCTGACCTCTCTAGGACTCTCTATAGCTACAGCCTCAGCATTAGAGGCTGTTTAGTGCCTGACCTCTATAGGACTCTCTATTACAGCCTCAGCATTAGAGGCCTCTCAGCATAGAGGTGTTAATGCCTAACCATATATTGGCAAAATATCTTATCAGCCACTCCAGGATAATCACTGCTTTCACTGTCATCACAATTATCTACAAAATTATCTTGAATCACAAACTGATAAACTGTTAGAATAAGAGAATCCTAAACAAAGAAATTTTATATGAGATATCTTATCAACTGCTTCAGGACAATCATTGCTTTCATCACTATTTATAAATTATCTTGAATCATTATTTTGATTCACTTAGAGGAAGAAAACACAAAGTGTAAAAAAAAAAATTAAAAAAAAAAAATTGCAAGATACTCCCAAGTTAGTTGAATGAATAAATCCTGTTTAGCTCAGTCGGTAGAGCGTTTGACTAGAAACCACAAGGTTTCGATACCAGCCCTCACCAATTCAGTGTATGAGTACCACAGGAATCTGTACGGTAAAGTGAGGAGCTAATGGTAGGTGTGGCGCCCACCTTAGATGCCAAAAACAATCTCCTTGGTCTAGTGCTAGTGAAAAAAAAGGGTTGACTCCCTCGCTGTCTGGTTGATATCGACTTTAGGTCACCCGACGACTTACAAATACTATTATCTATAGGAGTGAGAGAGTGAGAAAGAGTGATCACCTCTCTTATAGATTTTATGTCTTGTAGAACAGATATATTGTATTAACAAATGGAGGTGCATGGTGTAATGGTTAGAGTCATAGGAAATGGGCTCATTGACCCGAGTTCAATTCCTGGACAAAGCTGTTTGGATTTCACATAGCGCTAATACCCTTGGTAAAGGTATGAATCCAATACTCCCTTCAGCTATGGGTAAATAGCAGGACAGACTGGACTCTTTAAACATAGCTAGGTAACCAGTCTAGGAGAAAGAAAACTGAATAAGAAATTGACCTTGCATCACATCCTGCTTGTGTAGAGGGGTTGGTATATTATATATATATATATATATATATATATATTTATTTATTTGTTTGTTCTGAACAATTCATCATCATTATAGAGTCATGCCTACAGTATGGATTCCCATATATATATATATATATATATATACATATATTTATTTATTTGTTTGTCTGAACAATTCATCATCATTATAGAGTCATGCCTACAGTATGGATACCCATAACTTTCTTGCCACCCGTCCCTATCAGCCTTCCCTCCTGGAAGGTCCTCTGTACAGCATCCAGTATCCATACAGATCTAATCGATGTAGCTTTTTACTGGCCAAAGCACACTGGTGTGATCATGTGCAGGTACCCACAGGAAAATGTCACTTATGAGCTCGTCCTTGTTTCTCCAGCACTGTCCAGCACATCTTACATAAATGTTTTTTTTTGTTTCGGACTGATACCCTTGGGAAAGATGTTATATCTTTCCCAAGAGTATCAGTATAATCTCTGCAAACAATTTTTTTTTCTTATCTTATTTGAGAAATTTCACTTTTTCAGTAAAAGAAAGTCCCTTACAGTTATTTTGTAGCATATCTGAACTGTCAACGTTAGTTTTTGTGATTTGGGATGAGCATCAAGTAAAACACAGCAATTTTTAAAAACTGACACTGGATAATAGAAACCATGGAAAAGAAAAGCTGCAGAAAAGTGGAGCACTATATATATATATATATATATATATATATATATATATATATATATATATATGTATGTGTTGGAGCGAGTTAGTATACTGTTGATTTGAACAACAACTAAGCACAGCTCAACTGGTGCCCAAAGCAGCTGGTATTTATAGCACTCAGGAATACTCCATTCGTGCATTTGGGTGATTCCATTCCTTCAGTCCTGATTGGCTGTTTGGTTTCTGTGGTGTTACGGTGCTTTATAAATAACCTACCATTCTGCAGTAGGCTTGCGACAATGCAAGCTCTGTATGGAGTTATGGCTTGCGTGTTGCCTTGTATAGCCAATTTGACGGTAATTGAAATATTGTTTCTACAGTGAGTATGATGTTTATTCTACACTGGGGCCATTTAAAGAACATTATGACATATAGAGATGTGGTCATATCAGACACCTCAACTTGCGGACCTACCACCAAAACTATGTGTTGTGTAATGGGCAGAGTGATTTTAAGCAAAACTTTTCAGGGTAAGATGTAAGACATTGTTGGTAAGAAAGAGTATTTTTTCTTTTGTGATTTTTAAAATAATAATCTTAGATAATTTACCTAGTAAAAGGTACAAGGATGCTGATACATACGCGTCATGTCTCCCTGACGCATAAAAATCTAAAAGGACGCAGTAAAATTATATCCATACGTCCCAGTGTTTTTCTTTTTTCTTCCCTCACCATTTCAAGCTTAATACATTTCAATAGTTTCTTAGAAATGAATTACACAGGATAGGTTACAAGGTAGGAGTTAGACAGCTTTGGTTGTTTCTCCAGATCATATATAAGAACCTTACAATTTATTAAGAAACTTTAGTTGGGACCTATCAAATTTACCGGGACTCATTCAAAGCAAATATGTGCATCCCAGGATGCACTAAATCAAAAAGCTATCAGCATCATTGAAAGGTATAAAACAGGATTGTTTTTTTGACATGCACGTTGAGTTAAAATTGGAGAGAAGCCATTAACATGTAAATTAGTTGAAAGAATTTTAACTCTTTCCAGGAACCAGATCTGACCAGCCAAACACTTGCATTTGTTTATAGCCAAATCTAATTCAACAAATTTGGCATCAGGAGTATTCAAATTTGTTTCAAATTTAAATTTGAATTAACATAAAATTGGTAAAAGTTTTTTAAAAATAAATTCAATTTGAAAATGAAGAAACAAAACTAGAATTATGGAACTGAAATGATGTTTTAACAAAATAGAATTGCTGTAAGCCATAAATCCTCGCTGAATGCTTAACTGGTTTGTCCTTGTGCCAAACAAAGTTGAGCTTAATTATTTACTGTGATCAATAACAACAGTTGCTTTGTTAATTTGGAGACAAGACATAAAGATAGAAAGATGCCTGTTTCATCCTTTAAGCGAGAATAAGAATAACACACACACACAAAAAAAAAATGTTTTCTTACTGAATTAAAAAACAAAAACCTCAAACAAAACAGGTGCACCAACTATTGACCCCCCCCACCACCACCACACACATAAAAACATTCCTACAGGTTATGGAAATTTTAGTCTGGTGGGGGTCGAAAGAAGAAAGGAGAAAGAAGAAGAAAAAAACGACCTATGCTGATGAGGATTTATTCATTCTCGTGTTAAAACTTGACAGATTTTTCCTTTTCTTTCGACAAAATTGTAAAATCTGGCAATTTGACTAAATAGTGATCGGAACTGCAACTAATAAAAAAAAGAAGGGCTCTACTTGCAAATTGATCAGAAAATTAAAACGGAAAGTCTTTTGGTGGTACCCCATGACAGTTTAACTACAGTCCATGAATAAACTTTATGCGAATTGGGTTACGGTTTGGGGATTAAGGTTGTTTTTAATTACGTATTGCTTTAAAAAAATACTATACATTTAATTAACCATTGAAATTAATTATTGAACCCATTATTGAGACAGTTTTTTGTGTTAGTATTGTAATTATAATTTCAATTAAACTTGGTTTAAAAAAAATATTTTTCAACAAGTATAGTAATTTTTTTTTAAAGCAATACGTAATAAAAAAACAACCTTAATCCCCAATCCCCAAACTCCTAAACCGTAACCCATTTGAATGAGTCCCAGGGAAATTTGATGGGTCCCAACTAAAGTTTCTTAATAAATTGCATAGTTTTTTTTTCTATGAACAACTAAAGCCGTCTAACCCCTACCTTGTACCTCATACTGTGTAATTCTTTTCCAAGAAAATATTGAAATGTATTTACAGTTAGATTGAAATGGTGAGAGAAGAAAAAAATAAAATAAAAAATAAATAAAAAACACTGGGGCACATGGATACGATTTGTTTGCGTCCTTTTAGATTGTTATGCGTCAGTGACGCAGGACGCGTACCTATCAGCATCTCTGCTGACCGTTCAGAAGAAAGGTTGAAATATTTAAATTCTCCAAAAATCAAATTGTATTATATTTGATCTGGAAAAAAAAGAAAGAAAAAAAAAAAAAAGTTCCAAGCATTCTTCATTTCTATCTTGGTAAATACAGCTTTAAACTCGGTACTTTATAACACAACTTGTATTATGAAAAAAATTAACGAATGGAACGTTATCCCCCCCCCCAGAATACAAGGTGTGTCAAAAAGTACAAAATAATCTCGATACTTTTTGACACACCTTGTATAAAATATAAAATTGGAACATTTTAATTTAATAATTAGCAACAGCGATAAGTGGGAAATCCACAGCTGAAATTCCGACCCCCCCCCCGTGTTTATTACTGCTAGTTAGCGGCACAAATGTTCGCATAGTGTAATGGTTAACAAGCGAGACTTAGCAAACCGTAATTAGTGAGTTCGAGTCTCGCCGAGTGCTTCATACATTCAGCTTTGTGCCGCAACCAAGCAAAACTTAGTACATAACCAATACTAGCCGCTCGGATTCAAAAGGGTTAAAATTAATAACGAAAGTCTCCTTTTTTTCTGTTTACAAACTACAGTGGTACCTTGACTTACGAGTTTAATTCGTTCAGCTCGTAACATAATTTCCTTGTATATCAAATTAATTTTCCCCCATTGAAATTAACAGAAATACCACTAACCCATTTTTTAATCATTATAGTATAAAAACATAAAATAGAACACAATAAATTATGTGCTGAAATAAGTTTTAGTGTTTATTTTTTTAAATAATATTTTTCTTTGGCGTAATAAATTTGGAAACATGAATGTTTTTAGGTAATTTATTAAGATAAGCGTACCCGAAGCTCGCTCGTACCTTAAATTTTAGCTCTCAACACAAACTAAAAATATCGGCTGTGTGACAGCTCGTAACTAGGAAAATTCATAAGTTGGGGTACTCGTACGACGTACGCCAAGGTACTAAGTAAAGTCGTCGGACTGGCCTAAAGTCGGTATCAGCCGCACAGCGAGGGAGTCAATTCACTAGCGCTAGATCAAGGAGATTGTTTTTTAGCGTTTGAGGTGGAGCGCCACACCTACCGTCAGCTCCTCTCTTTACCGCACAAATCCCTGTGCTACTCATACGCTCTACCTCAAATCAGAGGAACTAAGTTGATAACTAATTAAAAAAATGTATTGATTTCAGGTTTATTACATTTTAAAAGTGCAATGCAAAAATATGTTTAAAAAATGTACAGCACAGTTTATTATTAAAAATAAAAACGGCAATGCACACAATTGGGTTAGTCAGATTTTGGTTATATCAAACATAACGGATGTAAATTCCACCATCGTATGTCACCCTGCCGAAAGGGGGGAAAAAATTACCAAAAATCAGGGAATTAACCGAATTTAAGGAAATTTTCAGTGTTGATATATTAATGAATAAAAGATATAATGCACCAGTTATTTTATTTAAAAACTTTTACATTTTTTCAGGTCAGTTAACTTTGAACCACGTATCTTTGAGGTATAACACAGATTCTCAAAGATACGTGGTTCAAAGTTAACTGACCTGAAAAAATGTAAAAGCTTTTTTTAAATAAAATAACTGGTGCATTATATCTTTTATTCATTAATATATCAACACTGAAAATTTCATTAAATTCGGTTAATTCCCTGATTTTTGGTATATATTTTTTCTTTCGGCAGGGTGACACACGATGGTGGAATTTAGGTCCGTTAAGTTCGATTTAACCCAGATTTTATACAGTTGTAAGAAGAGATGTTTTCAAGGCAAAGGGATTCAAGTGAGTTTAAAACTATTTGAAATTTGGAAAGGAAAAAAAAAAGGAAGAAAAAAGGCAGCTTTTTAAAAAGCCGGTACCTAAAAACGTTTTATTTTATTTTTTGACAATTTTTTTATTTATTTATTTTTTAAGTCAAAGCACTTCGCTAGTAGAGGAGTCCCAATTAAAAGTTTTTTTTTCTAGCACAAACAGTGCGTGAGAGGTTCACTCTTCTCTTCATTGGCAGGGTAAAAAAGCATCCAGCTAGTATGTCTCTTACAACCCCCCCCCTCCCAACGCGTCACCAGCTTGGGACCTCTCTATTTATCTCTCTCCCTCTCTCTCTTCTTTGCAAACTCCTCACTCCACTTTTTTGTTGCAAGTACTCAACAGCAGTCAGGGTACTTGCCCATCCACACACACGCACCCATCTTTTCTTGTTGGTCGTCGGCAAAGGAATGTGGGAAGTTTGTAAAGTTGATACAAAACAAGCAGGCCAAAAACAAACAAGACAAATGATTACAAACAAAATATTTCGAGTCATTTCTGCTTTAAAAAAATTACCCGATCTTATATTCTAAATATACATTTAAAAAATGAAATTAAAAATAAATAGTGCAATAAAGGTTATTTCCTATAACTCCAACACAAAAGGGGAACCACTCTGAATGAATTTTATCTGTTAATTAATCTACCCATTATTTTCCCATTAAACTAACCCTAAACCCTAACCCTGACTCTAAACCCTTTTTTTTTTCCTAGTAGATCAATAAATAAATAAATAATTTTTCAGTCAGTCAGAGTGGTTTCCCTTTTTTTATGTTGGAGTTATAGGAAATAACCCAATAAAGTGCTATTCAGTATTAAGAAAGAAAAAAAAAGATTGATTTAATTTAAATTTATCAACCATTGATTTTCTAGCGATAGGTACGATATCGTGGTGTAAATGATGACTGATGAGCACAATGACCTCACCGGGTGCCTCATTTAAAAAAAAAAAAAAAAGCGTTCCCGTCGTGGTGCAATGGCTAGTCTTGCAGATCCCTTACTACAGAAAAGCGAGTTCGATCCTCGCTGGATACCCCATATGTGTGACCTTGTGTCAAATCCTACCAGTGGTGAATGGGTTGGGTAAATTATTATTCTTTTTATTATTCATCTTTTTGTAGGGGAATGTCTCATGGTGTAATAATCAGCGAATTAACCTTAATTAATAAGTTTGATTCTAACTGGGTGCTCCATACTTCTACCCTTGTGCCAAACTTAAGTATAGTAAATGTAATGACAAACATATTCTAGAGACAGACAAAATATTCATAAAAAAAACTTCCCTTTCCTTAAAAAATAATGCTTACTTTTTTCCTCGTTCGTTCTAAATGGCATGCTCTAATTTAAAAATCAAATTTAAAATTGTGTAAGTTTTTCTGTTAATCTATATACATAAATGACAGTTGTGTGTATGTATGTATGTCCAAAGGAAATTGAAAAAAATTAACAACAATGTAAATATATGTACATTTTCACTATCACCAGAGCTTGCTTTTTGTGCAAAAATAATGAAGATTTTATTTATATCTGGAAAATATTTAAAAATTTGGATTTGGATTTGAATAGTAAGAAAAGGGAAAGTCATTGGTGGGGTTCGTGATTAATAGGTACCACCAAAATAGGTCACGTGACCAGTTTAGGCCATATTGAAGGAAGAAACAAATATTTTTGAACTTTTTTTTTCAAATCTCGCTAAAAAGAAATAATGAACATAAAGAGTTGTTACAAAGAAAAACAGTTAATTCAAGGATCAAATTATCCGATTGGGGAAAAATTACTCACCGTTATCTTAAAAAATAAGTAAAACAGTCCGTTTTTTTTTTTTTTTTTTTACAAAAGGACGATTTCTTTAGATATTTTTTTTTTAGCAGAATTCTGTATTCATGGTTCTTTTACTAAAAAGCTCTCGCATTAGAACTTATAAAAATCTTCTGATATAATTATTCAGACTTATCTTTATAGAAAAAAATCGTTTTTGTAGGTTCATTTTTTCATATTTCATAAAATAAATAGGGGGGGGTATACCTCGTTTATATATATATATATATATATATATATATATATATATATATATATCCCCTAAATATTTTAGAAAAAATTATTTCAAACATATTTTCATTAAAAGGTAAGCAATTTTTTAAATTTCCGTGAAAATCGGACCATTAATTGATTTTTCATAAAATTGAAAAAAAGAAAAGAAAAAAAAAAAAAAACATCTAGTCATAACTTGTTTTTGGCTACGTTAAATTTCAATTGATCTAACAGGGCAAAAAGTAAACATTGTTTTTCGTTCATAATTTTCATTATTTCCCTATCAGCAGTTTGTTTAATGTTTCTTCTTTCGAATGGACAAAACATTTTCAAGATAATATTAACCTTTATGCAAGTTTCATTGTGTTAAATATAGGGGGGGGGGTAAATTTCACAGGGAAAATTGATGGTACCTAGTGATTAAAACATAAATCAATTATGTAAGCCCAAAACAATTATGGATCTGCGAGACTAACTTTTTATTATACCTCTCTACCCAAGCAACACCGGGTAGCCACTTCTAGTTTTAATCAAATTCTGCACATCATTTAACTAATAGAAAACTTAAAGATCTAGTATAAAAATTAATTATACAACTGTACTAAAACAAACTATTATCAACGATGTTATATTACAATGAACGTATAACACACACACACACACACACGTGTTTCGAAATTGCTAATTGTCAAACACCATCCCGTTTACGCAATACTTTCGTTTGGGATTTTTTGTTGTTGTCTTAGTTTCTGCTTTAATAGCATAAAGATTGGCACACCCAATTATGTTTCGCCTATGAATGAATTTGTAAAATTCATTAAGATTTGGAATGAAGCGAAGATTAAAACAATATGCCACACCAATTACACATGGTTTTCCTAACATAGATATTAACAAAACTATTAATAACACAAACAAAAATTGGCTTTTACTAGAGTCAAGTTTTTAGTTTTTGATAAAATATCTGGGATGAATGTACAATTAATAAGATTTTCTCAGAAACTCACGTAAAATATTTTCTTCAAGTCTGCTTCAAGGTCAACATGGTTGCGCCTTTGCCTCTGATGCCAGATGGCTGGTGTTCAATTTTAGGTAAATGCCTGGATTTTTTTAAAATGGTGTTTTATTTTTAAGCAAGCAGTCGGGTGTTTCGCAGTCAGAATAAGTGGCAGAATACGACCTTTCCATCTAAATTTGCCATCTTTAATAATAATAATAACGCAAAATATTGGGAAAGATTAAGCAAAGTGGATCTCCCAGATTTGAAAAAAAAATGCCTTGTGCCATATCCTAACCTTATGGCAAGGTGAATAGATACTAGAATCTGCCAATTTTTATGCCATTGACGTATTTTACAAAATGAATTTAATCCCCCTGATTGAAAAACAATTTACCAAAAATCAGGGATTTATACAATTTTAATGAAAATTTCAATATTGATTTTGATTTATCAATAAATTAATTTTATAATGCATTAATTATTTTATTCAAAAAACTTCCTGATTTTTTCAGGTCACTTAATTTGATCCCTCCCCTTATTTTTAGGGTGCAAAATATCGGTGGTGTTATATAATTTTGAAACTAATTACAGTATGAATAAATTTGCCCTCTTTAATAATAACAACGCAAAATATTGGGACTAATTGAGCAAAGTGGGTCTCCAAGATTTAAAAAAATGTCTTATGCCATATCCTAATCCTATGGTAAGGTGAGTAATACCTCTATTAAGCTAGGGTATGTTTAATGGCTGAGATAGGTGCGTATTTTCAATCAGTCGTAAAGGTTGAGTTTCAAAGGAAAGCGTTATATGATTGGAATCACAGCAGAGATTTCATACTAGTTTTTGCTCCACTTGGCCTTGTGCCATACAAAGATAACACATTTTTTTTTTACATTGGTTAAATTAGTACAGCCAATCAAGAAAACTGTTTCTTACAAAGATGGCAGAGGAGGAATGTGCTGTTGCCTTTTTTCCCCAGGTGTGAAAACAGATTATAAAATACAAGTGAAAAAATAAACAGCATAAGATTCTTTAACTAAGGATAACAAAAAATCAGAGTCAATTGAAAGATTATATATATATATATATATAAGACAAGGTAGTGTGAACATAGAATTAACGGCGCCTAGTTACTGACAGTTTCTCTTCTCTTGGTCTGAAGAACGCATAGGCAAGAAACTGTCAGTAACCAGGCACCGTTGATTCCATGTCCACGCTACCTTAACTTAGATATTAATGCTCTATCCATGATATTGAGCACAGTTTACTTATAAATATACACACCCATGTTATCTATCTAAACACACACACACACACGGGAGTGTGCATGGTATATCAGCTATCATTGTAAGAAAGGCATGAATCCATATCTTTTCCCTCCTGAGTAAATAGTAAGGCAGACTGGACTCTAGGTTTGGTATGGTAATTGGTCTAAGAGAAGGAAAACTGAATTCAAACCCGATATATTCTGCTTAAAACTTGACCATGTGTCATACCCTGCTGCTCCTGGTAGAAACATTGGGTTGGTTGTTTTTGTTTTATGGCATATCAACACTTTTTGGACCATTTAATGCTGAATCAAGTCATTTTGATATTAGGTTTCTTATAGTACTTGTTATTGCTTAAATGGTCACCCATCTAAGTACTGAACAGGCTTATCACTGCTTAATTTTGGTGATCTAGTAGGAACCGTTGCTCTCCAGCATGACTTGACCCTAAGCCTAGAGGCATTGGTATATACACACACACACACACACACACACACACACACAAGAACAATATTTTTCTTCTTTGGTTATGAATTTGAATCAAGATAGAGGAGTAAATAATCCAAAGTTATTTCTCATCATGTTGGATCTCTTTAGCTAAGGAAAAAAAAAAACCTAACAAGTAAAACTCTGGTTATATATGCAAGAACAGTGAGCTTCATTTATAATCATGAATATTGCTGTAAAAGATTTTAGTTTCTTTTTCTGATCTACATGATAAATCTTTTAATTGTTTGTTGGTTGGTTGGTTAGATTTTACAGCATGTCAACCCTTGTTGGGTTATTTTATGCTGAAATGCTTGTTGCAGCACATTGGCCACCCCCAATGCCTACAATATTTAAGACATTTTCTTTCTTTCTTTTTTTTCTTCTAACTTCATCTTATATTCTAAGTGTGCATTTAAAAGTTTTCACAATCCCCAAAAAAAAAAAAAAAAGTTTCTATAATTTTAAATAGCAGTGATCAATACATTTCAATACAAATATACAGGGAGGTCCAAAAGTCTTGCCACCCCTGACATATTTTTTACAGGTAAAATAATTACATAATTCAATGCAACATTCTAGAAGATAATTTAATATTCAAAGATTTTTTTAAGAAGCAAAATAATTAAATAACTTCTATATTATATCATAAAAAAAAAAAAAAAGTAATGAAATAATAAAACAATATGTGGGGGGGATAACAAGACTTTTTCGGCCCACCCTGTATGTTGGTTCATTGGTTGTTTGGGTTTTACAGCATTTTATGCCAAAGACATTTGTTATATTCATTCTTCACGGGTACTCAGTTTTTTTAACTCAATTTTTCAAACACATTTTTTCAAACTCATTTTTTTTCTATTTAACCCATAGATGGAATCCTAACAGATACTACAACTCTGAGTCAGAGTGGACCTGGGAGTAATGGTGGCCAGCCTATACACTTGGTATGAAACCATACAACTTTCAGTTGATAGTCTGTTTTGTTCACTATTGATTCAAACAAAATGGTGTTTACCAAATTACAATGGATATTTGACATTTTGAAGAGTACTCATTCTTAATAAAAACTATCTAACCATAACCAAGGAAAAAATAAATAAAATAAATACAGCCTACAATAATGAGATTTTTATTAGAGCAATATACTTAAAATGCAATAAACTCAGAGAATAAAGCAATTTCCGAATGAATGATAATTGTTGGGGAGATTTGTATTTGCGCTGAATACAAAAAAAAAAAAAAAAATAAATCATTCAAATCTCTAATGATAATGTCACATTTTTTTCAACTTAACTCCAAGAAACCGTAGCCCAACACATCATACTATTTTGTAATCAGGCCAACCCCATGAGTAAATTAAAAAAATTCCAGGCCGAATCTAGACCCGCAATCTGGAAATTTTACATTTCAAAGTTTTAATTACTCTGACTATTTTTTTTTTTTCAAATCTCTAATAATTAATGCGAATGTCACATTTTTTCAACTTAACTCCAAGAAACCATAGCCCAACACATCATACCATTTTGTAATCAGGCCAACTCCATTGAAATTAAAAATATTCCAGGCTGAATCTGAACCCACAGTCTGGAAATTTTAGATTCCCAAATTTTAATTACTGGGACTGTTTTTCGTGATTTTTTACGCGATTTATTTATTGTAACAAATCTTTTTGTAAGATAATTTTTATAACATGGAAGTAAATTTGCCCCCCCTCCCAAAAAAAAACAAACAAACAAACAACAACAGCCCTCCGCAGTAGTTAGCTTAATTGCTACCTGAAATGTCGACTTTTAAGCTAGTTCTCAATATAACAGAAATAACTATGAAGTGCTAATTAGAATTCTTCACTTTTTCCTGAATAGAAGCATCAATATCAACAGGGACTACTGTTACAATGCCCCTCTCCCCTACAGGTTCACAAGTCTATATACTGTATTTGCTATCTGAATTTAGACCCTTCAAGTTTTAAACATGATTTCCCATAATTCCTTTAAAAATTATGAGTACATTTAAAATCAAGGCATTTTTACTGGGGACACTTGAGATATAACATGCAAGTACAGATCTCCAAATTTAAATACTATTTCTCTGAATTTTTTAAATGAGGCTTGATTATTTGAAGGCTCCCAATTACAACATGAAAAGTCCAGAGTCTGACAAGAAATACCTAAAGAACGCCAGAGGGCACATCAGCAGAAATGTTGTGTAGATAACAACAAAGATGCGGACTGAGATAAAGACTAATCCCCTTATCCCAGACAGAAGATCAGACCTCGTATTGATTAACAAGAAAAAGAGAACTTGTTAACTGGTAGATTTTGCAGTCCCAGCATATCAAGGATGATGATGAAAGCAAACAAAAAGATGGACAAATACCTGAACTTTGGTAGAGAATTGAAAAAACTATGGAATATGAGGATGAAAGTGATACCAATTGTAGTTGGAACGGTCCCCCAAAAAGCTTAGGAAACAGACTAGAGGAACTGGAAATCAGAGGAAAAATTGAGACTATCCAGACTACAGCATTGTTGAGATCAGCTAGAATACTCAGAAGAGTCCTGGAGAGCTGAGAGGAATTGTCACGCAGACTCCAGGAAAAGACCATCAGCCTTACAATGGGGTGAAAAACTTGCAGGAATTAAATAATGGAATGGTTGCAGATTTCTTAGAATTTACTAAGCTTTGTTCAATCTGGTACACAAGCCTCATATTGAGGTCAGTTTTTCACTTGCAAATGTTGCAGCATAGCTTTTGGCTGAGTCAGCAGAGATACCAGCTTTGATGAAGTAGCTTTCCCAATCTTCAGGTTCCATCCTGTTCACAGCGCCATATTGAAGTCAGTAAGTCTACTGTTGGTTTGAATAACAGCACCTAAGTACCACTGAAGCAGTGTCCAAGACAGTTGGTATATATAGAAATCAAGAATGATCCATTCATGAATTTGGGTGATTCCATTCCTTGAGTTCTGATTGGGTGCTTGATTTGAATGATATTGTGGAGTTTTATAAATACCCTGTCATTCTGCAGTAGACTTTGCAACTATTCGGGTCTGTATTGGGTTACAACCGTTTGTTGCCATGTCTTCCCAATTTGACGATAATTGGAACTTTGATTATTCTTCACCTCAGGGTACTTACATACCTGCTATTATCAATTGTCACCCATTTAAGTATCGGACATGCTCTCTATTGCCTAACCTTAGAGATTATGTGCAAACCAGTGCTTTCCTTATGATTTGATTATAAATCATGGTTGTATACTTTTTACTTGTAGAATAAACATCATACTCACTGTAGAAGCAATATTCTGTAACTCAATACGGATCTTGCATTGCTGTAAGCCTGCTGTAGAATGGTAGGTTATTCATCAAGCACCATAACACCACAGAAACCAAGCTGCCAATTAGGACTCAAAGAATGAAATCACCCAAATGCACTAATGGAGTATTCCTGAGTGCTATAAATACCAGCTGCTTTGGGCACCAGTTTAGTTGTGCTTAGTTAGTTGTTGTCGTTCAAACCAACAGTATACATTACTGACATCAGTGGTCTGTGTTCATGTATAGATAAAAACCCAGAATTCCAAATGCTGATTTCCAAGGCAGGTAAACTTTCCCATTTGGATGATTTGTGAAAGATATTCTTCTTCTTCCTATTTCTTCCAATATGGCATTGTCGGAAAAGCTAAACTCCATAAATAAATAAGATTCGGTTTTCCAGAAATTCGTTAATGGGTCCACTTTTCTGAAATTACAAGATACTGAATCAATTTGTCATCTGGAATTTTTCCTTTAACGTTTTTACTTCTCATATTTGGCTAATTTTTCAAATTCAAATCATAAAATCCACCCCCCACCTTTTTCCCTCTCCCCCTCCTCTCTTTATATACAGGAATTTATCATTCAAAAAGAATTTCATAATGATTTTTAGAATTTAAAAAAAAACAAAAAAACAATATAACATAATAATTTTGAAAAGATGTTTTTAAAATAATTTTTCATTGTAAACTCAAACCCTAGAAATGTTCTGATGAATGGAACATATTATTACTATTTTACAACATTGGGGGGGGGGATATATATATATATATATATATAATATATTATTATATTCTAATGCTTTAGAATTTTTTGTTCTTGATTTTTTTTAAAGAGCTTTCATTCAGTATATAATTGCATACAAAGCATGCACGAAAAACATTATAATATAGATTTATCCATTTATTTCTCAGAATTTTTGAGATCAGGCTTGATAATTTGTATTATTTGGATAACTGTCACTTAGAACTGTCTTAATCCAACACCTTTATCCACTATGCTATGTGTACAATGGGATACATAGAGAAGAAATACCTGAAGAAGGCTGGAGGGCACAGCGGCTGAAACGTTGTACAGATAACAATAAAGATGAGAACAATAGTCTGAATAATCCAAATAATACTATTTATCTTTTTAATTCGAAATATCTTAAATGCTTTCTTTCTTATATAATACAGACACTGTTCCCATTATTTCTGATGGGATAATTTGTATATACCAAGGTTTAAGAACCCAGTCTACCCTACTATTTACCCATAGCTGGAGTAATGATTTAGTTCGCAAAACGTTAGCACTCATGTTTTATGCAAGTCTCCACATGCCAAAACCCTCGCCCAAAACCACTACGATGGGACGCCTTTATTTACTCACCCCATTTGACATACATAGAACAAGGTCACAAGTATGGGAAATCCAGTTAGGATCAAACTTGCTTTTTCAGTAGAAATGGATCTGCGAGACTAGCTTGCTAACCAATACACCAGGATGGGATTCTCTTTGGGATTTGCATTGTATTAGTTATTAAATAATCAAAATATGATGCAAAATCTAAGGGAGGACGTGCATGAGTTAATAACTACACTATTTTATATAAGGGACTTGAGCACCAGCAGATATTATCTTGATGTGGGTGGGTGGGGAGTTCTGGAACCAATTCCTAATGAGGGACAATTGTACCGATTTGACACTATTCCATAGATGACCTATTTCAGAATTACATTTGTTGTATAGTAAATCTAAGCCACAGTAAATCTTTCACCAAGTGGAGATTCTAGGTTACCAATTAAATAAAGGCAGGGTGAAGAAGAAGAAGAAAGGAAAAAAGAAAAGAAAAAAAAGAAGGAAGCATCACCCCCCCCCGGCTCCCCCACCTCCGGATCTCAGTCATCAGAGTTTAACAATTAGAGCAGCACCTTGTCTGTGTGCGGGTGAGTTGCACACTGAGGTCAGGTCATACTTACCCTGTCTTTTGCTCCTGCATCTTACAGCCCCTCAATTCTCTGCCACATTTCATTCTATTAATAGACCCGTAATTAAGGTTAATGAGTAAAAAGTAATGGATTTCCCCAACCCGGGTTGAGGATAAGCAGAAGTCATAAATGCAAGGGGTGAATCCTTACCCCCCAAACTACCATCTCAACTTTATGAGCCCTCTTAAGACTTACGCAAAAAAAGAAAGAAAAAAAAAGAAAAGTACATTAAGAGAGAAAGAAAGGATTTCCTCGTTTCTCCAAAAAACAAAAACAAAACTATTATGGCCATTTTGCAGTCGAAGTTAGAACATTATTATCATAATTTATAAGCCAAAATGAAAGGTTTCTTTCTCACATAGGACCTGTTACTTGCAAATAAAGTTTACTCCCCAACTACCCACCGTCAGGCTTCTCAGTGCCATGATGGTGATGCTGCATACAACAAACTTGATTGGAGCAAGAATATTTTCTAACCTAAAATTAGAGTGATGCCTTTTCTTCTAAAACAATAGAATGGTTTTTTCTTCTAAGACAATAGAATGGTTTGCAAATATGGATTTTATGATGGCACATCATAAAAATATATTTGACATAGGAAGTACACTAACACCTTACTCAATTGAAATATCTATATCTATCTATCTATATATCTGTGTGTGTGTGTGCATATATATATATATATATATATATATATATATATATATATATATATATATATATATATATATGACTTAAAACCGAATGGGTTAAAATCCTCCAACTATAATTTCACGCAGTAGCAAATCTTCAGGGAGTTCTGAAGATTCGCTACTGCGTGAAACTATAGTCGGAAGATTTTAACCCATTTGGTTTTAAAACATATATTTAGCTCTTTTTATTGAGCACCTTTTAAATCGATTTTAATTAATCCGGAAGTAAAAATATTTGTTTGCTTCATGGATTGGCAATTAACTGTTATATATATATAATATATATATATATATATATATGATGTTGTTAGCGAGTCCACGATTGCTTCTTTATAGATATATGAAATGTTCAGAAACTTTTGGGGTTGTATTGGAAGCCTGGGAAAATATGCCAAAAATATAAGGAATAATAAACAAAATTCAATGATGAACATTGTGTTGTTTTTAATCTTATCTACTACTCCTAATATTTCAGGTTGACCTCCACCTTTTGTCAAAGGGTTTACAGGCAATCTCTATATATGAGAGTGCAACAGTTCAGTTCAAGATGTAAACTATTGGATTACCTACACAATTGATTTGTTTATAGTGATGAAGGTGTGCGTAAAATGAGCCACACATTTTTGGATAAGATTATAAGAGACGAATGGTTTACCAATGAGCCATAGATTCTCCTAAATAACACTCCGGTTTTTCCTTCTCCTAGACCAGTTGCCCCAACAAGGCTAGAGAGCCCAATTTGCCCTATTTTACGCATAGCTGGAGGAAGAAACAATGGATTCATGCCTTACCCAAGAGCATTAGCACAAAGTAAACCTTGTCAAAGATTTATTATTATTATTATAGGTGAATTTAAAAAGTTTACTTTAAGATTTATTTTGTTACTTCAAGTTTTATGTAACTGTTATTACAATCATCAGACATCTGAGGACATGGAGCACTTTTTAAGAATTGTTAGTAAGAGTTAATGAAAGTTTATATATATATATATGCTTGGGCAACAGCACATCCTCCATATCAACTCACCCAGACTTCATAGTTATTAAAAAAAATAAAATGGACACTACTCCATCGTCTTTCACAGATGGAAGAATAAGTAAACGAAATATTCCTTATTATATACAACTTTAAAAAAAAAAAACCTTCCTCATATATATATATATATATATATATATATATAAAAAAGAAAATTTCAAATGAATTTAACTAATTTAATTTAAGATGTTTTTCACTGAACAAATGAACTCACTACTTCTACTACATTTCTCTGCCTGGATTTTTTTGGCTTGTCGAAAACTTAAAAACTTTCTAAAAACAATTTCTTTCACAAAAATTTTTCTCCTAATGGTGATTTAAGGCCGAAACTAGTTGGGAACAATCCAAAAATAAATAACAAAAGAAATATTCCTGTTTGTCTTATTACTTCTTGTTCATCTTATAAAATGAAAAGTTTAATTTATACTCCAATTTTCTTTTAAAGGTTCATTTGGAGGATATTTGTTTGAATAGCACATAGCACGATCTTGCTGTGCCTCAGTATGCAATGTTTCAGCATTTCATTTTTTGTTTGTTCAATTATCTTCAGGGTGATGTTATAATTATATAATTAAATATATGCAAATTCGACCGTTAGTAGCAGGATTGAGGTACTTACTACTCACATGGGCCGCGTTAGCTCAGTCGGTAGAGCGTTTGGCTAGAAACCACAAGGTTCCCAGTTCGATACCGGCCCTCGCCAACTCAGCATATGAGTAGCACAGGGATTTGTGCAGTAAAGTAAGGAGCTGATGGTAAGTGTTGCGCTCCACCTCAGATGCAAAAACAATCTCCTTGGTCTAGCACTAGTGAAAAGGGGATAGACTTCCCTCGCTGATTGGCTGATACCGACTCTAGGCCACTCTGACGACTTTACTTATTTTACTTACTACTCCCATAAATCCTCAACACAACCTGGCGCTTGGGTGCAAGCGCTGAGGCTTCCGGGGAGGCTTGCCTCTTGTGACGTGACTCAATACTAGCCGAGACATCACCCTACAGCAGCTCAGCAGCCCAGTCATCTCGGACTTTCCCCTGCCATTGGACTAACTGCGGGACTGCCAAGATAGTGGAATAGGGTCTGTGCAGCCTCTTTTCCACTTAAAATATCTCACGCACAAGTTTCACTGCATACCACCTTCAATTTCAATGATGTTATAATGCTTCATCAAGAAAGTTATTTTCAAAATCAAATGAAGATGGTTGAATAAAACCCGAAACACTCAAATATTGGCATACTATCATTTATAAATAAATAAATCCTCTGAATATTTGTTCTTTCATATTTTTATACTTATATACCATCATAGTTATTACCATTTTCCTTATATATACTAGCAAAAAAAAAGTGCCCTCTGAGCACAAGTATTTCAGTCTTAATATAATCGAATATTATATTGGATTAGAAAGACTAATGAAATTGAATAAGATTACTCTTAGTTTTACTTATTTACTTTTATTTATTTTATTAAATTATACCATAGAATATAGACATGAACTTAATACCATACAATATGATCCCCAATGGTGCTAACACATTGTTAAAACCAATTACTACAAAAGTATAAATATAAAATACAACAACATATATTACTTCCTAACCGTTAGGCATGACATAACCCCAGATGGTTTGATATGCAGTTAAAATCAATCAATCAATCAACCAACCAACTTATTTTTACTTTATTCTAATTGATTTCAATATAAAATCATTCATAGGATTTCTTTTAATACATTTGAGAATAAAACAATAATATTGGAAATCAATAACACCAAGTAATTATCTATTAAGTATGTTTTTATTAAAACGGGTATGCAAATTATTCACACCATATACTATGTAAACATTTATTCCTTAATGATATATAACACACATCCTAAGATTTTTAAACACATTAATATAGGCTGTCTTGAGGGAAATCTATCACAACTAGACCTTAATAAAAACATTTTTAATAAATAAGATGCTAATTAAGATTAAATAACGATTATTAAATAACCATTGAGAATATAATGTGATGTCGGTGGTGACATAGTTTCGGTTACAGACAGAAAGACACACAACCTCCATTATAATATATATATATATATTTCCATTTATAATAGTCAAAAGGTGTGATAGCCCAGAACTCCATTCTTTCACAAAGATGAAAATGCCTTCAGTATTTACTACATACAATAGTGGGTGTCCAAGTAGCTAATTACTTTAGCCTGTTAGTCAAGTATAAAGTTATAATAATGCATCTAAACTGACTAGTAATGACCTAAGAAGAGACAAGTCTGCTAACCTTTGGTAAGCACCTTGCAAAGATCAAATGAAACTTTTGTAATGGCAAGGTGCAATAAGCATGTAAGTTTTTGTGTTTGAAATTTTATATTGAAGATGTGGAATGGCAGGGGCAGGGTTAACAACACTGTATGGTGTATCAAGTTAGTACAATGGTAATAAAGTAAAATCAATTGTGAATGTGAGGATAAAAGGGAAGGGGGGAGCTTGAGTTTTACAGCCGACAAATATACTTTGATACTATTCATTCTATGGTATCTAGTCAAAGAACTGAAACAGAAAAAGGAATTGGTAAGTTTAAATTCATATATATATATAAGTTAGGGTAGCAAAGACATGAAGTCAATTGTTCTAGGTAACTGAAAGTTTCACACCTATGCGCTTTCAAACCAAATTACCAAGTGCCATTGACTTCATGTCCACACTACCCTAACTTAGATATCCATGATATATTTGCTTATATATATATATATATATATATATATATATATTTGGTTGAACTCAAGTGACAATTCCTGTCGTATGAGTTTCTGTTCAATCCTTTGAAGGTGTCTGGTCATCTTTTTGGTGTCAGGGTGGAACTGGTGTAGCAATCCACCAAATGTGTTTCTACAAGCACTTTTGGCATGTCGATCTGCCATCTTCAGATTGGAAACTGATGGTATGTTTCGTGGTGTCTCGTTTTTAAAGAAAACGAGCAGTAGCGTAGGAATTGGTAGTGGGAGGTAGTAACAATTGGTAGTAAATCGAACGAACGCTGCGGTAGAGATTTTGTGGAAGGGGGGTCAGAAGTTTGTGAAAAGGAAAGGGGAATAGTGGAAGGAGGATAGGCGGGAAATTATAGGCATTTGAGGACATGTTGACTTGTTTCAAAGTTTATTTTGTTTAAGGAGGGGTTTTTTTTTGTTTGATATATAGATCTTCGATTATTTGAAGTTTTTGTTTATATATATATATATATATATTGGTTTGGTGATTGGTTTTGAAGGCTATCACAATGCAAGTGTAAAGGAAAATGAGGTAACTATGTTTGTTTACCTTTTAAATGAATAACATCATAGATACCTCATTTTTCTTTACACTTGCATTGTGATAGCCTTCAATACCAACCACCAAACCAATATAAATACAATGCTTCAGGCAAATTATAAAACTCTTATATACAGAGATGTTGATAGGTATACGTCCTGCATCCCCGACGCAAAAAAATCTAAAAGGATGCAGTAAAATCATATCCATGAGTCCCAGTGTTTTTCTTTTTTCTTCCCTCACCATTTCAAGCTAACTGTAAATACATTTCAATACTTTTTTTATAAATGAATAACAGGATAGGTTACAAGGTAGGAATTAGACGGCTTTAGTTGGGACCCATAAATTTTCCCGGGGTCTCATTCAAAGCAAATATGTGCGTCCCAGGACGCACTAAATCAAAAAGCTATCAGCATCATTATATATATATATATATATATATATATATATATATATATATATTGTTGATGCAACCAAAGTTGCTGTTTTTGTTTATTTGATTTAATTGAAATAATCATAAGTGAAATCTAATGGGCAGTGGGAACTACTACTACTACTATTGGTGTGGGGTTAGGGGTTGGGATTTTGCCTCTTGAAATACTTAGGTGAAGTCTCTTATCAAAAAAGATTTTTCTTGGAAACTGGAATCCAGAACCGGGGGGGGGGGGGGGAGAAAAAAAGACAAAAAGAACAACAAAACTTGAGTTTTAACATAATCAAGTCAGTCTATCTACTGACCTAATCTGTTTCGGTTTAAAAAAAAAAAAAAAAACTCTAGCAAAAACATAATTACATCCAGATAGAAATTAAAACCCTATGTGCAAACTGACACTGTCTTCGTACAAAGTAAGAAACCACCACTTTTCTTGTTCTCCATCCCACAGGCACTTAAAATACTTGGCTGATATCAAATTTTAGCAGACACACAGAAAAAAAAAGTATCCAGCCAATTCCATCTGTTGCATGAGGACAATTTTTCATCTTCCTTTTCTTGGAGATGGTCCAAAATCACTCACCACAACCAAAATGGAAAGATTGAAGAATATATACAAGAACTGATTGATAAATAAGGTCTCCTACAGAAATGATGTTGGTAATAATAGTGATGATGGAAATATGTTTGAATAGGCATTCAGTAAGTAGGCTGAGTGAACTATTGTCGGTATCAGTCGGACAGCAAGGGAGTCTACCCCCTTTTCACCAGCACTAAACCAGGGAGATTTTTTTTGAGTCTGAGGTGGAACATCACACTTGGCATCATCTCCCAACTTTTCTGCATAGATCCAAGTTGTGCTACTTATGCACCAAGTTGGCGAGAACCGATCTCGAACCCAGAACCTTGTGGTTCCTAGGCAGATGCACTACCGACTGAGCTAAACTGAAGTAGTAAAATATAAAGACCTATTCAACAAAGATGACTAATGTCAGTTTCTTAAATGAGAACATTAAACAGTAGTGTTTATTAATCATGAGTACTGTGTCCAAGTTATGTATAAAGCAGCAATCAGTGATAGACTTTTTAGCACTGATAGGATGTGTGGCAATTGTAGAAGGAATATTCCAATTACCGTCAAATTGGTAAGACAAGGCAACAAGGAAGCCATAACTCACTATGGATCTTACCATGTCGCAAGTCTATTGCTGAATGCCAGATTATATGAAACCAAGCAACCAATCAGAACTCAAAGAATGGAATCACCCCAATGCATCAAGGGAGTATTCCTGAGTTCCATAAATACAAGCTGCTTTGGGCACCAGTTCAGTTGTGCTCAGTTAGTTGTTGTTGTTCAAACCAACAGTATACTAACTCACTTCAACAGCAATCACAGGCGTATTGGAAGCAATTTATGGCAATGGTTGTATAGAAGTGAAAAATGTCCTTCAGTGAGTTCAACGTACTAAAAGCTGCAGTAGAAAAAGCAAGATGAGTGTGTTTGATGAGCAAAGGCCAGGTGTTCAGTGACACATGAGGAGAATAATTTAGAAAAAATTTTTTTTTAAATTTAAAAAAAAAAAAAATGGATGCCATGATAAAATAAACTAGCAAATTGCTGTTCTCGAAATTGAAAAAAAAATCCTTGAAAAGTCAACATTTTTCATCCATTACCAAAATTAAAGTTGGTGTTTTGAAATTGGGCCAGAAATAAATTAGGAATTTTCTTCAAGGGTATAAAGTAAGTAAATAAAGTTGCTGGGGTGGCCTAAAGACGGTATCAGCCAGACTGCAAAGGAGTCTATCCCCTTTTCATTAGTGCTAAACCAAGGAGATTGTTTTTGGCATCTGAAGTGGAAAACCACACCTACCATTAGCTACTCACTTTACCACACAGATCACTGTGTTAATCATATGCTGAGTTAGCGTGGGCTGGTATTGAACCCGGAACCTTGTGGTTCCTAGTTGGATGCTCTACCAACTTAGCCAAAACAGCCCTTTCATGGATATAATGGGTAGAAAAGGTATGAATCAAACTATTCTCCCTCCAGCTATGGGTAAATAGTAGGCAGACTGGGCTCTTTAACCTTGGTATGGCAACAAGTCTAGGAAATGGAAAACTCTGAATCCATCCTGTTAAACTGTTTAAAAATTGAACTCGTGTCACATCCTGCTTGTGTGGGGGCATTGGGTAAATACATAAAAGGTAACAGTGTTGAACAATTGTTGTAAGGGAGGATATTTCCCCTACAAGAAAGTTGTATTAATCCAACAAAACACATAAAAGATATGGACTACATGAAGATATTCGTCAGTAGTAGCTAGTCTTGCTAACAGACACACACACGCACAATATATATATATGTTTATTTATTTATTACATAGGAATTTTTGTGAGTCCAGGTTTCATGCTTTTTACGCATTCATCAGACACACACACACACACACACACATATATATATGTACACACACACACACACACATATATGTACACACACACACACAAATCTAACAATTACACCGAGTGAAAACAGAATTATAGTACTCATAATGTGTGTTATAATTAACTTGAGAATAAATATACAGGTAATTATAACTGCATTAAATGATCAAACATACAGATCAACATGTGCCCACGTTTCAAAATAAGGGGTATATCAACAGTACTTAGACCCTATACACCCAGGTCACAACTGGTATTGAGGGTATTACAATTTTTTTTTGTCAGCATAATATATGTCAGTGGTAGTATCTGTTTTCACTGTACATGTGAATCTAGGTTTTCTCTTCTTTAATGTTTAGCAGTAATAACGATATTTACTAAACTTCGCCCAAAACAAACATGGGTCAACCAGTGAAAATAATAATAATAAAAATTCCCAAGTGTTTTTGAGAAAATTCTTTAAGCCTAGTTGCTTAGTAATTCTCAAGTGTCAGCTGACAGTGAACAAAATAAAATAAATAAAAATAAAAATAAATAAAAAATAAATAAATAAAAATTTAAAAAATACTAAAAAATATAAAAAATAAAAATCAATAAAAACCAGGTCAAAGTATTTTTCAACAAAGAACAGGTTGGTTTGGTTTGATTTCTTTGTTTTAATGGCATATCAACATTCATGGGTTATTTAATGCCAAGGCATTCTTCTTGTAGAAGAACAGTAGTGATATTATTTAATTAATAGCTGGAGGGTGGATGAAGTGGTTCATACCTTTCCCAAGGGATTTAGTCTAAAATGGAAGGTAATAGTGTGACTGTAGTTCTAACATGCTTACTACAATGTCACAGTCTTGAACATTAGCCACAATGCCACAAACCCATCCCCTAAAAACCAAAGAACAGAATACATGTTAAACATTCTTTTAAAGCCCTTTACTCCAAATATATATATATATATATATATATATATGAGAATATATAAAAAGATATGAAAACACCACAAAATGCTGTTAAAGTGAAAACATTTTATATGATGTCTGTCTGATGAGACTAAAAAATTTTAAGGAGTTTTAGAAATTTATTTAAATTTCTAAAAGCCTTTGGTCGAAATAAATTTATTACAGAATGACGGTTTTCAAAGGTAAATATTGCTCTGTATTTAATCTTAAAAAGATTATTATACATTGAGCTCTCTTTAGGGATTTATAAAAATCTCTGTATTTGCACCTACTAAAACATGCAATAATTATACAGTGTGATTTTGAAAATTCCATGTAGATTCATCCCTTACTACCAGTTTTTGGATACCTTATATATATATATATATATATATATATATATATATATATAAAGGCTATCTATGACTCCACTATATTATCATTATTATATATTAGGATAGGTATTTACTCAAACTGTTAGCCACGGGTAGGATGCAACACAAGGTGGCAAGTATATGGGTCATCCAACAAGGATCAAACTCAGTATTCAGTCGTAATGGATCTGCAGCAATATGAGCTTGCTAACCATTACACCATGATGGGACACCCTCATCATCATATATTAGGGTGTATCAAAAGTATTTTTAAAGATCTTTACTGCAAAGCTAAATTCACATATGCATCTCACCAATTGGCGAGGCTTAGAATGTAAAAATCCCTCACCAAAGAAAGGGGCGTTCTGGGTATGACATTAAACTGCATCTGATGGTGAGGCTCCAGTTCTGCAGATTTGGGGGAGTGTGGAGTACCCCTTCATTGGCATTACTCCTAGGTCCCCTCTAACCAGGAATGGTAGTTGAACCTGTTAGGCTGACTATGGTCAAATAGATCTGTTTAAAAACCATTTTTTATTTGATAGGAGCATGCGAGAAAAAAAAAAAAAAAAAAAAAAAAGTTTAAGAAATGACACAAAAAATTTAGATATGTACATTCAATGCCAATGAAATTATTTCATGTCATCTTGAGTTAAAATCACGCTATAACAATATTTAACATCAATAGAAATTGTGTTTTTCTTTTAACATATAAGAATATAAAGAAAGGCATGTACAGGTTATTCTTTTCTTTGTCGGGTCGAACCTTTTCAGTAGTCTCTACATTTAGTGTATTCATAAGGAAGAAAATTATGTTGAAAAAATTATATAATTTTTCTACAGATTTTTTTTCTCGCATACTCCTATCAAATAAAAATGTCTTATTGAAGAATCAAAGTGCGTGGGTCATTTAATAAATGAAGTGAATTTTGTCAAAGAATTTAGCAATAGAAAAGGACTGTTTACAGTTGCACCTTTTTCAAGGAAATCAATGGTGATGTGTCTTTCATATCCAGAAGACTGTCAGCATGACCTTCTTTACTTACCACTGGGCCCGAAACTATTTCTTTAACGGAGAGTCAGTGTTTCCACTCCATGGACTGTCTTTATGACTTGGGATCATAGAGGTAAATCCAAGTTTAGCCCATTTGTAAAGATTTGTTTTTTACTAAAATAACACATTACAGATTCTTTTGTGAATTTTTCATAGATTGCACTTCTGCTCCACTGAAGATTTGATGACGAGGTTCTGGGTTCAAGACCACTTCTCACCAACTTGGTGCTTAAAAATAAGTTATTTTACAATTAAATAAGTTTTTTTCTGCAAGACCATGTTTAAATTTATCACAAATAAATTTCCTAGTGTAATTCCTAAAAATGTTCAAATTTCACAATCACAATATTCCCTAACTTCTAGGCATAATATAACCCTAGACAGGTTAACATGCTATTAAAATCAATCAGTCATATATACATCTAAAGACTATGACTCCATTATATTGTTGATATTAGTATAGATATGACTAGAAGTGGCTACCTGGTGTCGCCTGGGTAGATGGGGGATTTTTTTAAAAGTTAGTCTCGCAGGTCCATTATTACTGAATTGTAAGTTGGATCTCCACAGGATACCCCATTAAAATCCCCACATAAAAAAAAAAGAAAACAAGAAAAAAGACCTAGCATTGTTCCAGCCACTCTGGGAAGAAAAATGAATGTTTACTGTTTACAATATTAAATGAAAAAAAAAAAATTCCATGCTGTTAGCATTTAAATTTTATTTTTTAATTATCTTCACAAATATAAATTAAATCTTCATTATTTTTACTCAAAAAGCAGGATCTGGTGAAAGTGTATGTGTATATATATTTACTTTGTCGTTAATTGTTTTATTTTCATAGTTTCTTCCAGACTTACATACATACATACACACAACTGCCCTTTATATATGTATAGATAGATAGATTATGACATGATCAATATTATTGAATTGTAGCTTTTGTTTGAGATGTTATAATGAAAGATATATGTATTAAGAGTCTGGCAATTTTGAACCACAATTTCAAACTGAGCTTTAAAGCTGTTTACAGAATTGAAACCATATCTGATCAAAACTGGTTTAAATATTTTAATAGTGGTGACTTGAGCCTTGAAATAAACTCCCCCAAATAGATAACCATCAGCTGTTGATTAAAATGCTTTAAAATGCAAGAAAAGAAGAACCTTATCAACCAGCACCTTAAAACTTTCAGGAGAGCTAAGATTATTGAAAAATATCACACAGAGTATTTACAGATCAGTACTCAGCTGTATTGCAAGTTGAGTCTGCTCTGGGAATACCACATTTGATCAATTACATGACTATGTCATGGGAGTTGGTACAGGGTCTGTATTTAGTTACAGCCTGCCTGCCTTTGTCTGCCAACTTGATGCTAGTTTGGAACCTTCTGTGAAGACGAGTATCATATCTTGATTCTACATGCCTTATCTCCTAAAAAAAAAAAAATTTTTTAAATCCCACAAAATTTGGGTTTTATAAACCAGGTAATCATGAGTAGTCCAGGTTAAAAGCGCAGTGAGGCTAATCTAAGCCAAACTTTTTTAGACTTTATTTTTTTGATGCTGGTATCATTGGGGAATGAGAAAAGTTTTGGTCCATTTACCAAAACTAAGCCAGGTAGATAAAATAAAGATTGAAAATCAGTGTGTGGGTAAGTATTTCATAAGCTCCCACCCCACCACATCATTTATTTTTTTAAATTACAGACAACTGAGTGTATCTCACCGAAAATTTTTAACAAACACTATTCAACATCAAATGATATGTAGTAGGTAAAATGATAGGGATTTCATCTTTATAAGAAATTAATGATGAACCAATGATATAAATGAGAGCTAGTCTTGATATTGGCTCCATGCCTGAAATCTCTCAAGCTTAAAGTTCATCTTAGAAAATGAAGAGAAAACAGATTTAAATATCTATCATACAAACACAAGAAAAAGAATCAATACAAAGAAAGAAATAAAGTATTATTGTTGTTGCCAATCTATACAACATACTTTTATTTAAAAAAAAAAAAAAAAAAAAAGAAAGAGAAAGAACTGTAGAGATTTGTGTAAAGAGATCTGTATTCAACTGTTGAAAGTTGAATCAGATTCTGAGAATCCAGACTTGATAAGTGGTTTAAATAGCAGCTTGAGCTTATTCTACTTTGTGAAATGGTCAAGTCTATTTACAGCATTTTGATTGGCTGGTGGTTTTAGTGTGTATACTTGTATCCATGTCTGAATCCACCCTGGCACAACACCATGAAGCCAAGAGGTCCAGAAGAAAGTGGCAACATCTTCAGGAACAGCCTTCACATGCGACATCTGTGGTCGAGAATGTTTTTCGAACATTGGACTTCACAGTCACAGGAGGTGCTGTAACTTCAGGGACACAAGAACTATATAGTCTTCCGAGACTGCAATGCCAATGATGATGATGTATCGATATATACTGAACACTTGACCATGTCCTCTCAGTTGCTACAGAGTGTATTCGGTTATGCTCTGTCTTTTTTTGTCTGGTGACTGGATGCTAGTCACAGCCTTCTTGTTCTTGAAATTGAAAAATTCATTGAAAAGTCAACATTTTTGTGAATATGATGTTCATTCTCCAAGAACAAGTATTAATGTGTCCAATTATCCAATACATTAATATTAAAAGGTACAAAGCTGAATACTAAAGACAGTAGTTACAATGAGTAGTTATATGCTGATTGCAGCCTCAAGTGAGGGGTAAGAACCCCCCCCCCCACATCGAAAAAGAATGTCCTATAGGATTTCGTTATACACACAGTCAACTGTATTGCAAGTTGAGTCTGATCTGAGAATCCCAGAGTGAGTTGGTAGGTGCTTTATATAGCAGGTTGGGATGTTCCATTATGCCACTTGAGCAAGTTTATTTCTGGGTTCTGATTGGTTGCTGGTTTTGGTGTGGATCAGTTGATCAGGTTTATGTTTATATTTTTTGATATAGTTTTATTTCTCTCAAAAAAGACAGAATATCATCTATGTTGACCTTTTCAAGCAAATCTTTTATATTATTTGCATTAAGAAAAGAAAATGAGAGCAAAAAAATTCCACATTCTATGAGAAAGTGTTTAACATGTTTCACACTGTGGTTGTTGTTCTTGTTTAAGTATAAAGAAGTGCGTAAGTCTTTTGAGATCAATGCATCTACCTTGTTTTTAGAGAACAGTTTTGGGCAGAACCAACATTATTTACATGAGAGTGAGTGGAGCAATCTTAAGAATTATGGCATGGAAATGTTTTCTTCTTCAGATTTTATGGTCATTTTGGTCAGTATGTCAGGATTACTTTACAAAAAAACACAAAACTAAAATGGCCTAAATTTCTAGCAAATTAATCATGTTTAAAATATAATGCAGAGGAAAATTTGAGTTTTCTTTGAAAATATTAATTATGACAAGCAAAGAGACTGTTCAAAGGTAGAACGTGGCTGTTTGTTTCTTTGGTCTAATCAATGCTAAGTAGAAACAACGTTGTTGTTGTGGCGTCCAGGGAGAGAGAGAGAGAGAAAGTGTGGGGGCGTGGGGGGGGGGACAGTGTGAGTGAGTGAGTGGAAGAGAGAGTGAGTGTGAGCGAAAGAGAGAGAGTGTGTGTGTGTGTGTGTGAATGGGTGAGAGAGAGGGGAGAAAGAGAGAGAGAGTGTGTGAATGAGAGAGAGAGAGTGTGTGAATGAGTGAGGGAGTGTGTGAATGAGTGTGTGAATGAGTAGGGTGAGAGAGGGGAAAGAGAGAGAGAGAGAGAGAGAGTGTGTGAGAGAGAGTGAGGAGAGAGAGGGGGGAAAGAGAGAGAGAGAGAGTGTGTGTGTGAGAGAGAGCGGGGGAGATAGAGAGAGAGAGAGTGAAAGAGAGTAAGAGTGAAATAGAGTAAGAGAGGGTGTAAGAGTAAGAGAGGGAAAAGGAGAGTGAGTGAGTGGGGGGGGGGTTGATTTGAGGGATGCATCCAAGACAAGAGAATATTGATTTGAGTTTATAAAGCAGAAAGAATTTCTGAAAGTTCCTCATAAAGTCCAAATGGAATGTAATCATAGCAAGAATAAGTGTAAAAATCTGTAGAAATATTAAAAGAGAAATAAAGAGACACTTTATAGGACGGGGGGGGGGGGGAGAAAGAAAGAGAGAAGCAATAATAAAAGAGATTTCCCTTTCTGTTTTTTGGTTATGAGAAAATTGTTTGTATGCATGAGAAAAGTAAAGGAAGTGATATGAGTTACAAAACATTAGAGAGAGAGAGAGAGAGAGGTTGAGAGAGAGAGAGAGAGATTGAGAGAGGGGTGAATAAAGCAGAGAGGGAAAGAGAGAAGGGGATAAAGCAGAGAGAGAGAGAGAGAGATAATAAGAAATGAGAAGGAGAGAGAGAGAGAGAAGGAAATAAAGCTGAGAGAGAGAAGGGGTGAGCGAGAGAGAAAGAGAACAAAATAAAGCAGATAGAGAAAGAGAGAAAAATGGAGGAAATAAAATCAGAGAGGGAGATAGAGAGATTGGAAGAAAGAAAAGAGAGAGAGAAAAGGAAAAGGAGAAGGAAATAAAGCCGCGAGAGAGGGATAGAGAAGGAAATAAAGCAGAGAGAGAAATGGAGGAAATAAAATCAGAGAGGGAGGTAGAGATATTGGAAGAGAGAGAGAGAGAGTATGGAAGAAAGTGAGGAGAGAGAGAGAGAAGTAAAGAAAATTGAGAGAGAAGGAAAAAACAGAGAGAGAAAGAGGAGAGAGAGTGAAGAGAGAGAGAGAGAGAGAGAGAGTGAAGAGAGAGAGAGAGAGAGATGAGCATGTTAAAATGGGGGAAAAAAAAAAGAAAGTGACAGTGACAAGAAAATCAGAGACAAAGAAAGAGAGAGAAATAGATAGACAGATAGAAAATGATATAGTAGTAACCTCATTGTTATATGAAGCAAGGAACCTATCTCTGCTGTGTGTGCGTGTGCGTGTATGATGAGGTATTTTGATTGGCTGTAAGGCGGATCGAGCTGAATGGTTGGCTGAGAGAAAGGCTGTTATTGATCTTGTCAAATTGTCAAACTATGGAACCATTGATTCCAGGCCTTGACCTACAGAAAGTGAACCAAGGAATAACAGATAGTCCAAGTGAAATTCGAAAATCTCATTTGCATTTTCACATTCATTTTGGCAGTATAGAAATTCTTTAAAAAAAAAACCCAAAAAACAACAACCCACAACATTGGTAAAAGAATGAATAAATGAATAAATGGAATTTGATACTTGAAGAATCATTATTTTTTGAAAAAAATTTTTATGAATGCTATTTTCTGTATCTATCCATTTATTTATTTTTCATTCTTAGAAAAGAAAAAACAAAAAAAAACCCAACTTATAATTTTATTTTTTCAAAGTCTCTACATTTAATTGAATAATTCTATTTATAAGAAATTATATAGATAATAATTGTAATTACTCAAAGTAAACTGAACTCAGTTTTCTTTTAGTAATCACTATTATTATCGATATTATTTCTTATGAATAGAATTATTCAATTAACGGTAGAAACAAAACAAATAAGTTTTGGTTTGGTTTGCTTTGGTTTCTTTGTTTAATGGCATATCAACCTTCATGGGTCATTTAATGCCAAGCCATCTTTGAAGAACAGTAGTGGGGGGAAAAGAGGGTTTTATACCTTTCTCAAGGATATTAGTCCAAAAGTGAATGTAATAGAATGACTGGAGTTCAAATTCACTTATGATAATATCACAGTTCAGCATGTTAGCCATTAGGCCATGGAGACTCCCCTCTTTCTAAGTTCTTATATACAGCAAGAGTTGAGAATGAGATTACTGAATAACATCTATTAATATATATTATAAATATACTCTGTACACATTATTTCTTTTTCTTTTTTTAATGTTTTCATTTATTTAAATTAAATACATGTTTTAATATCAAAAAAGCAAATAAGGTTTTCTCAAATATGAGAATTATATAAAAATCATTTCAGTGATTGCCTTTGAAAATTTTTCTTAAAAAAAACCCCCAAAAAACCCAAAACCTCTAACCTGTTATGCCCCAAAATGCATAACTTTTTCATTTATTTAAGTCAGGGCCGGTGGAGCAATGTCACAATTTTTTATTTTTATTTGCTTTTAAAATCATTTAAATCAGCTTGTGTTGGTGTATTTGTGAGAAGCACTAGATCATCTGTATAGTCCGTGTCTGTAATACTTTCCACAGTATATCACTAGCTTCTTCACTTTTTTTTTTACTTAAATACACAAGTGGAATAGTCCAACCAGCTATTTAAACCACCTACCAAATCTGGATTCTAAGAACATACTCAGCTTGCAAGACAGCTTGATACTAATCACACCACGGATCACTACATGCAGGAGCTAGCTTAATTGCCGCCTGAAAAGGTGGCTTTTAAGCTAGTATAAGATAAATGGACAAAATAAAGAAAGTCTGCTTGTTTCTTTGATGATTACCTTGGCAATGCAAGAGTGGAGATTGAAAATACGTGACAGAATTGATTTAAAGAAAAAAAACAAAAAAAAAAAAAACAATTTTAAATGCAATTAATCCCCCACCCCTCTATTCAAGACCCTTTTTTTTTCTAGAACTATTAGAGAATACAAAGCAATATCATGAAACGTCTTGACAATTTACCTTCTTTTTATTAAAGATTAAGAAAAAAAAGAAAAAATAATAATTAGTGATAATTATCATCTGTTATTCAGCACTTCCAACAGATAACATTTTTTGATTAATGATTAAAATATGATCAACGAGAAAGATTAAATTTGTCAACGGAAAGAGTACAAGATTAAAATTCCTGGTTTTTGGTTTAATGCCATTATCTTTCAAGAATTTCAGGTATGTATTTACCCAACACCTCCTTTACAAGCAGGATTCAACATAAGGTCAATTTCTAGGCAGAGCTTAACAGGTTTGAATTCAGGGTTTTCTTTCTCCTAGATTGGTTGCTTAACCAAGGTTAAAGAGCTGGAGGGAGAGTAGTAGGATTCATACATTTTCTAAGGGTATTAGCGCTATGTGAAATGCTAACAGCTTTGTCCAGGATTTGAACTCAGGTCAACAAGTCTATTTCCTACCACTCTCACCATTACACCATATGCCTCCTTTATAGCAAAAATTTACTAATATTAATGGATATTAACACAATGAGAAATGCAAACAGCCTTGACCAGGATTTAAATTCGGGTCACCGTGCCCAGTTCCTCTGACGATTACACCACAAGCACCTCCATATATATATATATATATATTCAATCACCTACGAACCAACCAGAAACCAGGTCCCACAGTCCAGCCAAAAACACGCGGCATTCTCCACAAGATCACCACTACTATTCATGGTCAGTCGAAGGTAAGTAGCAGTCCTGAAAATTTACCCAGCTAAATAAATGAAACTCAAACAAACCACAGAGTCTTCAGATATTTATTCCTCAACTAACATATTACGCTAACAATATTAGCATAATAAGTACGTTAATGCTTCACACCTAAGCCCAAACCCAGTATAAGTATCACCTACAACAGATAACAATAATAACATCCACCTCAAATATATATATATATATATATATATATATATATATATGGCCAGAGGTAGTTACTGTGTCTAGCCATACTGAAGAGATGTGAAACGTTGAAACACAGTGTTTGAGGATGACTTATTATATGCTCCCAAAACCTGGTAGACCTCTCTAGGGATCTCTCTGGTGATCCTAAAATATATAAACAAATGTATGTATTTAATTGTTAAAACACCGTCCCTTAACGGCAGCTGCCAAATGGCCGAGAGGTTAATGAATCGGGCTAATGAAAAGTCAGTCGGGTTTCGCTGTGTTTAGCCACACTGAAGAGACATGAAACGGCTAAACACGGTGTCTGTAGATAGATAGATAGATAGATAGATAGATAGAGAGAGAGTGAGAGTGTGTGTGTGTGTGTGTGTGTGTGTGTGTGTGTGAACAATTTGTTTAAAAATGTTTAGTAAATCAAAAAGTGTTCAAATACTGGCCAGCAGAGCAGAATAAAACCTAAAAGAAATTAAAAACAGATGAATTCATACCTTTCCCAAAGGTATTAGAGTGATTTGAAATGTAAAGAGCCTTGTGAAGGATTTGAACTCGGTAGTGCATCGACCTATGAACCACAAGGTTCCAGATTCAATACCAGCCTTCGCCAATGCAGCGATGAGTAGCACAGCTTGGATCTGTGTGGTAAAGTGGGGAGCTGATGGTAGGTGTGGCAATAAAAAAACAAACTCCCTAGTATAGCATTAATGAAAAGGGGATAGACTATCATGCCGTCTGGGTTGATAAGAATGATGAACAAAATGAAATTATGTAATTAAGGGCCGGATTAGCTCAGTCGGTAGAGCGTCCACCTTGGAGCCACAAGTTACTCGGTTCATTACTGGCTCTTGGCCACTCAGCGTATGAGTAGCACAGCTTCTGTGCAGTAGGTGTGGTACTCCACTTCAGTTGCATAAAATTATCTCCCTTGTCTAGCGCTAGCGAAAAGGGGATTGACTCCCTCGGTGTCCAGCTGATACCGACAATAGGCTACTCTGCCTACTTTACTCATCTTGTGATTCACCCTTAAAAATGCCTAAAGTATGATGATGAACACCTTACAATAAACGTAAAAGAATATAACACTCGTTAAGGCAATACCAGCTATGAATGTTAGTGTAGAAGTTAATAAAACTGTTATGTGTGGTCTGAATGTCTTGTCACTCCTACAAATTGTTTTAACTTCCATCAATTTTTATTTATTGTTTATTATTATTATTATTATTATTATTATTATTATTGTGTCATTTCCAGTGGCTTAGGGCCGGGTTAGCTCAGTCGGTAGAGTGTTCGGCTAGAAACCACAAGGTTCCTTGTTCGATACAGGCCCTCGCCAACTGGTAGCACAGGGATCTGTGCAGTAAAGTAAGGAGCTGATGGTAGGTATGGTGCGTCACCTCAGATGCAAAAATAATCTCTTTGGTCTAGCGCTAGTGAAAAGGGGATAGACTCCCTTGCTGTCTGGCTGATACCGACTTTAGGCCATTCCGACGACTTTACTAATGTTTAGGTAGGGGTGACAAGACTTTCGGACCACCCTGTACACTAATCTCTATTTTCTGGTGTAGTTGTTTCTGAAGAGGTTTTTTTTTTCTGCTAGTGGTGTTTTTATTTTTGGAATCGTTAGCATGGAGTGAAATGCAAACAGCCTCATCCAGAATTTGAACCTTGAGTCGCCGATTCATTTCCTACAACGATAATCATTATGCCAACCTCTGCTTTGACGCACAAGATAAACATTTTGGACACTTCACAAAGGCATCATTCAAACAAACATTTAATGCTTTTCTTTTTAAACTATCAAAACATTTTTGGGCTTTTTGATGAAAGTGTTTAATTTCAGATAATGGACATGGAGGTTATGAATAAACAGAGTGTGTGTGTGTGTGTGTGTGTGTGTGTCTGTACACATTTAGTGTGTAGCATTCTACAGGGCATCCACAAGGACACATTGCCGGATTTTATATGGACTAATAACATAGGCTTTTTTGAGGCAAATCTAACTCAGATTTTCATAGAGACATTGTTAATAAAATAAGATTTATTCTAGTATATGTATTAATGATTTTAACAATAAATTAAATACTCATTGATTAACTTACTTAATTCCTTAAATAACTGTGATGTAAGCAGTGACATAGTTTTGGTTACAAACAAATAGTGACTGAATCTCCATTATTAATACTAGCAAATATATGCACCCTTCGTGTGCAAGTATTTAAGTTTAAATGTAATAAAATATCAGATTAAATCAGAAAGGCTAATGAAACTAATTAAGAATTCAGATAAAAAATTTGAAACGGAGGGGGTATAATCGGAAAATAGAACAACTGAAACTTACTCTTTCATCACTTCCGTTTTTCAATGCTAAATTTTGCTAATTTAACTATTTAGTTAAAATAGGAAGTAAAGAATAAAATTAGTTATTTCTTCTAGTTAATGAATTTCTTTTAGAATTTATCCCCGAGATTTATGTTCATATTCATTAAGATAAAACCAAACAATTAGAAATCAATAATACCAAGCATATTTTTATTAAAATCAGTTTTTTTAATATCACTATGCAAATTAGCTTTACGTTTACACTGAAAACTGGTATTTTGTTGTATATATAAATAAAATTGCATGTTATTAGTATTTAGGTAAGGCCAACAGTATTAATAATGTCAAACAGTTTTATTATCAATTGAGGTTTAAATAGAAATAGAATCATGGAGAATGTGAAGTAAATAACTAAGGAAATTGTGACTTGAGTAGTAATATAGTTTCGGTTACAGACAGAAAAACACACAATCTCCATTATAATAAGATATTTCAGTTTCAATCTAAGAAATAATCATCATTATCAGGGATCTCCATGACTCTTAGTTGCCACTCATCCCTATCAGCAGTTACTTCAGCATCCAGTATCTGCACAGCTGATCAATGTAAGTTTTTGGCCATATGTATATGCCTACAAGATGAGCTCATCCCTATTATTCAGCACTGTCCAGCATGTCTTGTTCATCTTATCTAGATGTGATAGGAGGCAATTGGCCATACAGCTGTTACATAATCCGTGGGTTGCCAACGAATTACGACTGTAGTGTACTAAAATTTAAATAACAGTATGGTAAATGGAAACTTACCATTGACCGTTATAGAAAGTGATTGACAAGCAGTTCACCTTTCACTGACCTAGTCGCAGATTTCACAAAGCGTGAAAAGGGGACTTAGTTATAGTTAAATTTTGGTGGTTAGATGGCTTACCTGGAAGCAGACGTGGGTCGTCTGTTCCTAGGTAAGCCATCTTCTCACTGTGCGGTTAAATCCTTTTGGGCTTCGGTTTTAATAAAGATGTCTTTGAAAAATAAACAAAGTCTTGCTTTATTATTAAAACCAAAAAGGATGAGGACAGACAACCAAGCCCAAAAGATGCCGTATGAACCAGAGAAAAAAAATTAACCCAAAAGAAGATGGCCAGTCACCAAAATAGAACCCTCATAATAGAACTCTCTCCTCTCGCCATTTATATACCCAATGTTGCTGATAGCTTTTAATTTAGTGCTTTACAGCTGGGACACTGCCTGTTTAGCTGATGGGGAGGCATGGATTTGATTTGAATGAGTCCCCAGGAAATTTGATGGGTCCCAACTAAAGTTTCCTAATAATTTGCAGACTTTTTATCTATGAACAACTAAAGCAGGCTAACCCCTAACTTGTATCCCATACAGTGTAATTCGTTTTCAAGAAAATATTGAAATGTATTTACAGTTAGCTGGAAATGGTGGGGGGAAGAAAAAATAAACAACACTGGTTATGATTTTTTTTGCGTCCTTTTAGATCTTTATGCGTCAGTGATGTAGGACGTGTACCTATAAGTATCTCTGTATACCCGATTCACTAAGTGGGTACATAACACAGCTGCTCCTTTGTGGGGTGCTGGTTCCAGGATTTGTTCAAGACAGCACGTAGCAATCTTGTGCAGTTCCCATCTAGCTTTTTCTCAAAGCGTTTCCTTAGAGTCCAAGTGATACAGCCATACATGGTTACAGCTTGGAAGAATTTACACTTTATCTTATCACAGAGATCAGGAAGCACTTAACATAAAACATAAGGTGTTTCATTACTACCAAATGCATGGTCATACTAATCATAAAATATAGCATACTGTGAAATTTGAAAAGAACTTTAATTAAAATATATACTCAGAGATGCTGATAGGGATGCGTCCTGCATCCCTGACACACAAAAATCTAAAAGGACTCAGTAAAATCATATCCATGCATCCCAGTGTTTTTCTTTTTTCTTCCCTCACCATTTCAAGCTATCTGTAAATACATTTCAATAGTTTCTTAGAAATGAATTACACAGGATAGGTTACAAGGTAGGAGTTAGACGGCTTTAGTTGTTTCCGCAATCATAAATAAAAAACCCTACAATCTATTAAGAAAATTTAGTTAGGGTCCATAAATTTTCCTGGGGACTCATTCAAAGCAAATATGTGCTTCTCGGGACACACTAAATCAAAAAGCTATCAGCATCACTGTATACTGAAAATATAACCAGAAACGTTAATCAAATTATTATCAATTTTGACATTTATATTACAATTCAAATTTGTTGGGTGTTGGAGTTGAGACACCTTTACTAACTACAGTAAACCAAGTTTTGCTTCTGACTGTAGAAATTTATTCAGTGATTAGCATCTAACTATGTTTTGAGCAACTAAGCACTACTGACTGATGCTCAAAACAGCTGGTATTTATGGAACTCAGGAATACTCCATTCATGAATTTGGGTGATTCCATTCCTTGAGTCCTAATTGGCTGCTTGGTTTCTATGTTATGATGTTTCATAAATACTCTGGCATTCTGCAGTAGGCTCACAACAACGTAAGATCTGTATTAAGTTACGGCTTCTTTGTTGCCTTGTCTTACCAATTCGACGGTAATTGGAACTCTTCTATCAGTATGATGTTATTCTACACTGACTTTAATTCTGACTCCACAGCTCTGCTTTTAAAACTAATTTTCTTTTTTCCTAAGTGAGTTGCAGCAGACAAACCTCTACAGAACATTGAAATAAGCTTTCAGCGTTCAAATCAAGATTTTTCATCACCCAATCATTACTATACTTGTGAAATTGATTCTTAATAGCACATCAACCCATCCAGAGTTATTTTATACCTAGAAGTTAGGGAATTGCATACATTCTACATTTACATTTTTGTGTAGTTTCTTCCAAGTTTCTTCCATTTATATAATATCAAGTATTCCTGGGTAATACAAATAATTTGCAACCAGATCTATTTGACTTATGGATAGGACCTTAACAGCAACTCCTACTCAGGGTCAGAGTGGACCTGGGAGTAATAGCAATGAAGTGGTACTCCACAGAGCTCCAAAACTTAAGCCTCATCACCAGATGCAGTTTAGTAGCATACCCAGGACAACCCCACCTTTTTTTTTTGGTAGGGGGGGAGGGCTTATCCCAAAGGATACAGTCAGCATATTCTAAGCCTTGCAAAATAGGGTGGCATATTTGTGATTAGTTGGTTAGTTGTTTTATGGCATATTAACTTTGTTCGGGTCATCTAATGCTGAATCAAGTCATTTTGATATCATGTTGTTTAAATGGTCACCCAGTGATGTTGACAGCTTTTTGATTTAGTGTATCCTGGGACACATCTATTTGATTTGAATGAGTCCTTTGTTGAAGTGAGTTAGTGTACTGTTGGTTTGAGCAATAAGCTAAGCACAAGTGAACCGGTGCCAAGACAATTGGTACTTATGGGAATCCAGAATAGTCCACTCATGCATTTAGGTTATTCCATTCCTTGAGTCCTGATGGCTGCTTGGTTTCTATGATGTTAGGAGGCTTCATAAATAACCTTGCATTTTGCAGTAGCATTGTAGCAAGACAGATTCGTATTGAGTTATGACTACTTGCTGCCTTGTCTTACCAATTCGACGGTAATTGGAACTAGTAGATTATTCTACACCCTGGGAAATTTGATGGGTCCCAACTAAACTTTATTAATAAATTATAGATTTTTTTAAATTTATGAACAACTAAAACCATCAAACCCCTACCTTGTACCCCATACTGTGTAATTCGTTTCCAAGAAAATATTGAAATGCATTAGCTGGAAATTGTGGGTGAAGAATAAAAAAACACTGGGACACATGGATATGATCTTTATGCGTCCTTTTAGATTTTTATGCATCAGTGACACAGGACGCATACCTATTAGCATCTCTGGTCACCTAAGTATTTAACAGAATCATCACTGCTTAACTTTGGTAATCTAGCAGGAACCGGTGCTTTAAACCTGACTTGACCATAAGCACATACTTGTGAGGGTTTTTTTTTTGTGAATCCAAGAGAAAACACGGCTCAAAGTTTTCTTCCACATACTCTATTACTTAAATTTGATTATAATTCACTTATATATATATATCAGATGATCCTCCATGAGAATTGAGCCACAGATCTAATGGCTTTTAATCCAATGCTCAACCAATAAGCAATAATCCTCAAGTGCAGTGAAGTGAGCAAACACACTTAAATATGTTGGAGCAGATAAAACAGACAGAGAGGCAGGCACAGGCTCACACACACACACACACACACACACACACAGAATCATTCCGGAGTAATAGAAAACCCAGCATAAAGATAAGCAAAATCAAAGAGAAACAACACATGGCTGTATCTGCAAAGCCAGTGCCAGCCAATTGTCCCACATGGATATCAATGATTAAATCCACTCACGAGTTAAGGTTTCTGGAGACAAAGCAGAAGTTTACACATCAAACTAAGAGAAATACTTGGAACTGACTTATTCTGGAACAGACAGGCAAGATCAGGAGAAAAAAAGAAGAGAAAAAAAAAGAAAAGAAAAAAAGAAAAAAAGAAAAAAAAATGGAACCAAACAATCACATACGATAATCACATTTTATTCCGACTGGACTTTCAACCTGACCTTGTGCCCTGGGTATCTCATCACTGTATGTATAAACTGTTAGTAATTTCACAGGCTAATTATTACTGAGTGGTGAGTTTTATCCCCACTGGGTACCCTATAAGTCCTCGGGGTGGCATAAAGTCGGTATCAGCCAGAAAGCGAGGGAGTCTATCCCCTTTTCACTAGCCCTGACCAAGGAAATCAGTTCCTCACTTTACCGCACTGATCCCTGTGCTACTCATACGCTGAGTTGCTGAGAGCCGGTATTGAACCTGGAACCTTGTGGTTCCTAATCGGACTCTCTACCAACTTAGCTAAACTAGCCCTAAAATCTAAGCTAGGCTTAGAATTCTTTTTTTTAAAGTACCTGTCGCATCGCAAGCTAATTTCACAGGTCCATTACAACACAGTTGTAAGTTTGATTCTCACTGGATACCTCAAATACTTTCGCCCTTGTGCCAAACTAAGCTAAATTGGGAAATGACTAACTGACATGGAAAAGGTTTTCTTCTATTAGATATTTATGAACTATGAGCATAGTTTAAAAAAAAAAAAAAAAAAAAAAAAAAAAATATGACAGGATTATTTGCATATCAGAGTGTAGTATCTGTGCATTCTACCTTTGATCAAAATGTTGCTCTCCAGTATTTCTGCCTGGGGTCAGTGTATAAATATATATATATATATATATATATATATATATATATATGTAAAATGAAAATGGAAGTGAATCTGACGGTATGTTGAAAAGAGAAAGAAAGGCAAGAAAGTATTGAATGGATAAAATAGGATATTTTAATTAATTTTAAACCGAAACATGTGTAAGTAAAATTAATTAAAATATCCTATTTTATCCATTCTATACTTTCTTTCCTTTATTTCTCTTTTCAACATATATATATATATATATATATATATATATATATATATATATATATGGGGGAGAATATGTGCTTAATTGAAGTCGTAGCTAATTTTGAAAATTAATTGATAATTAATGAATTAGGCGGGCATACCTGTTCAAATGTAAGCTGACTTTTTCTCGATTTGTTTAGCCTTACATTTGAACAGGTATGCCCGCCTAATTCATTAATTATCGATTAATTAATTTTCAAAATTAGGTACGATTTCAATTAAGCACTTATTCTTCCAAAAATTGTTGGCTAAAAAGCCATATCAAACACATTGTTTGTTTGTTTACTTCTCATATATATATATGTGAAATAAAAAGAATAAACATTTTTTTCTGAGAACGATACATTTTGCGGACTTTCTTTTTTTTTATATATATATATATATATATATATATATATATATATATATATAACATTTTGATAAAGAAGGTTGAAAAATGCATGAACATAAACAATATGAGAATATCAGTTCCAACAACTGATAATGCAATGACAATAACTAATCACAAAGTTTCAAACACTTTCTTTCAATATTTGTTTATTATTTCATTATATCAATTTCTTTTTTTTTTTGTAATATTACAGAAAATCCAAGAATAAATACTTAGAAATATTTGTAAATGTCTGGGAAAAAATAAATAAAATCACCAATAAGAGAAAGATGTTGGTCACATGTATGAATTATCTCAGGGAAGTAACATATTTTTCATGACCTTTTTCCTTCTTCCTTGTATTTATTCTTTCTCGGTTGGAGAAAAATTCTTTCATACAATTACAAAAAATCTACTTATGACTCAAAAGTCTTTAAAAAGAAAAAAAAAAATGCTAGTACGTAATAAAAATTTGACTGATTTTCGGAGTTGCATTAATTTATTCGTATTAAAAAAAAATTTTTTTAGCAAGAATAGGGGGAAAAATTAATAGGATTAAGGACCGCATTTTTTTTTTAATATAAAAAAAACTAACATAACAAATTTCTTTTTAATTTTTATTATGAACTAGCAGAGCTACCTAGCATTGTTAGGGATTTAAAAAACAAATCTCTTATCTATATATATATATATATATACACACGGGAGTAAATAAGGAATTAAATCTGACAGTATGTAGAAAAACAGTGTTTTTCTATTTTCTACATATGTACATGTGTGCGTGTGTGTATTTACCAACCTTTCCTGATGAGTGTAAAAAGTTTTTTTAACAATTTAAAAAAAAAATTCTTATTGTCTTTGTTTTAGATTCTTTGATCTTGTTCAGGTGGAATTTTTCTTCAATATAAAAAAGAAAAAAATCCATGAAAGAATCAGGTATTTTCATTATTAATTTCCATTAATTTCATCCGTTCATTGCTTTTTCTCATATGGTTCAAAGTTGATGTATTATTAGACTGTTAAAGTAAACAGTGTGAAATCAGACTAATAAAAAAGAGTTGTTTTTTTTTTTAAATATTTGAACTCGTATTACTCAAAATTAATGATGAATATGTAGATAGCAAAAGAAAAAAAATATACATATATATTAATTGAAAGACTCACACAAAAATACTTTGCTTATGAGATACCTTAAAAAAGATCTTTATTTACATCTGTTATTACTCATACCAACCTATGAAGTGTTCAAGTATATAGAGGTGGATTATATGAAACTAAGCACAAAGCCAAATTGTATCATATAAACAGAGGGAGGCACTTGTAGTGTAATGGTTACCATTATAGGAAATGGACACGGTGACCAGAGCTCCAATCTTGGATGAAGCTGTGTTACGATTTTTGTGGCCATTTTTAGGCCTCAAGTGAGAGCACTTTACAGTGGAGATCCGTTGTGTTAAGCAGAGGCTGATCCTTAGTGAAGAATCCTTTGGTTGTCCCTTGGTGTTTCTTAGGGTTGGGTAGAATCCTTTGGTTGTTCCTCGGTGCCCCTTAGTGTTGAGTAGAATCCTTTGGTAGCCTTTGGTTGAGCAGAGCCCTTGTTTGCAGATCTGTTCGTCAGTGGCGGATATGTGCAAATGAACAGCTTTCAAGATCGGCGATTAAATAGTTAACTAACCACATATTCGAACTGTTGATTGGCTGGCTTTAATCCACGCGCCCATGCAGGGTCTATAAGTTAAAGTTGTGGACTTCAGCACACCTTATATGATAAAAATATTCAACAGGCTTTTTGCACTTCACATAGCACTAATATCCTTGTGAAAGGTAGGAGTCCAACTATTATTCCTCCAGTTGTGGGTAAATAGTTAGGCAGTTTGGGATCTTTAACCTTGATATGGTAACTAGTCTAGGAGAAGGAAAACGCTAAATTCTAACTTGATAAACTCCGCTTAAACATTGACTTTGTGTAACATACTGCGCGGGCAGAGGGGTTGGTAAATACATACTATTAGTATCACCATCACCATGTTCCACAGCTTTTACAACTCTCAGGCAAGATCCAAGTATTTGTCAATTGTTTTGCTTTCCTTTATTTTTACTGTGATCTGCTGGAATGGCAAAATCCACTTGTTATTATTATTATTATTATTGTTGTTAATATTAACTTTAAAAAAAAACTTATTAGAGATAAGTTTTATTCTTTTCTAGTATTCTATAGGAGATAGGTTTGAATAACTGAGATAAAATCAGTAAAAAATTAGAAAAAATGAAAGACACAAATATGAATTGTTACTATATGTGTATTTGTTTTCATGCCTACAATTGGATATGAGTTCTGATCATTCGTTGAAGTATCTATTTACTAACCACTCCGCATGAGAAGGATTTTACACATGGTCAATTTCTATAGTTTAACAGGTTTGAATTCAGTTTTCCTTCTCCTACATTGGTTACCTAACCAAGGTTAAAGAACCCAGTCCAACCTACTATTTATCCACAGCTGGATGCATACCTTTCCCAGGGGTATTAGCGCACTGTGAAATGCAAATGAACTTGTCCAGGATTAGAACTCAGGTTGGCAAGCCCATTTCCTACAACATATAACCATTTCACCACGAGCGCCTCCTAAATTTTTATTATATGAATTTCTTGCACAATAATATTTGTATTAAGTAGTACAAGAGCATTTTCTTGGCAAGCTAGTCTTGTAAACCAGTAGCATGTCTCATTCTCATCAAATGCTGTGTAGAAGCAATATTCCAATTACCGTTGAATTGACAGACACAGCAACAAGCAAGCCATAAATACGGATCTTACATTGTCGCAAGTCTACTGCAGAATGCCAGATTATTTATCTGGCACCATAACACCACTGAAACAAAGCAACCAATCACAACTCAAGGAATGGAATCACCCAAATGCATGAATGAAGTATTCCTGAGTGCCATAAATACCAGCTGCTTTGGGCACAAGTTCAGTTGTGCTTGATTAATTGTTGTTGTTAAAACCAACAGTATACTAACTCACTTCAACATGGTGCCGCAAGCAGGATTACACTTCAACATGCTGGACAATGTTGGCCTTATGCCAAACTTAGCTATGCTTGGTCAATATCTATATAGTTTACGCAGCATTGACCTTTAATTCTTTTTCGTGTTCTGACATATGTCCAAAACATTTTATAACTGCTGACCATTACATGGAAAAAGCATCTATTTACCGATCATAAAGTTTACCCGTCTTTTGATCATTCAATCAAGACTACTTAACCGTGTGCAGTGAGAATTACAAGACAGAAATTACAAGGTAAAGGGCATAAAATTATCAATTTTTATTTATGAACAGTTTTCCAATCAACTCCAACAAAACAAGGCTAGGAGGTTGTATAAGTAGAATAGAGTGATTTGCCCCTGTGTCTAAGCTGCACAGGGTGATCTGCCCTTGAACAGGATAAAGTATAAATACAAGGATGAAAGCGGCCATTTGCAATTTGGCTCTTGGCACTTGAACACCAGTGGTCCAGGCAGGAGATAAAAATGCGTACGAAAATACATATCTATCAAGCTCTTGTTCACAGCATCTTCCTATATATATTTCTTGCATTGTGAACAAGTTTTGTCATCCAACAAAACTATTTTTAAAAACTTATTTCTGTTCCAGTGTATCATTCAAACGAGCCAGTTGCTCTCTCTAGTGTTGCACAGTTACTGTTTGTTAAAGTTCTAGCAATTTGTAACAAAGAATTTCCTTTGAATTCTATCAAAGTGCAGTATCTCTGTGTACTCTACCTAGAATCAAACTGTCACTTGTTCTGTGTATAAATATATAAATGATGTAGAAGAATTCCAATTACCGTTGAATTGGCAGACAAGGCAACAAAGAAGCCGTAACCCAATACGGATCTTTCCTTGTTGCAAGCCTACTGCAAAATGCCAGGTTATTTATAAAACACCATAACACCACAGAAACCAAGCAGCCAATCCAGACTCAAGGAATGGGATCACCCAAATGCATGAATGGAGCATTCCTGAGTTCCATATGTACCAGCTGTTTTGGGCACCAGTTCAGTTGTGCTTAGCTAGTTGCTGTTGTTCAAACCAACAGTATACTAGCTGACTTCAACAAATGATTTATTCTATTCTATTTTGTAAACCCCATTCTGATCCTAGAGAGAAATGCAGAGTAGCAACACACTGATCAGTGACAAGTCAAACAGATAACCCACTCTCATCTTAGCAGATGTTATGAGTAGATGAATAAAGAAAAAGTCACACTATTCATTATAGATTATTGAAGTCAGACAGTCAGTCAGTATACTGTTGGTTTGAACAACAGCAACTGGCTAAGCACCACTGAACTAAGTGCCCAAGATAACTGGTATTTATGGAAATCAAGAATAGTCCATTCATGTATTTGGGTGATTCCATTCCTTGAGTCCTGATTGGATGCTTGATTCCTATGATGTTATGAGGCTTCATAAATACCCTGGTATTCTGCAGTAGTTAGTATTACAACAAGATTAGATCCGTATTCAGTTATAGCTACCTGTTGCCTTGTGTTACCAATTCGACGGTAATTGGAACTTAGTATGATTATTCTACATAGATGAATAAGAGAAAAAGTCAGTCTGTTGAGATAATTGAATCTGATTGGCAGAACATTAAGAAGAAATCTATTAAGTAGAGTTTATCCCAGATAAGCTAAGAAATATCATAGAACTCTATAAACATTTATGATGAAGTAATTTATTGCTTAGGTGTAGAGTATTAAATTGGAAGCTAAAAAGAAAGTTTAAAAGCTATTTCTAAGTGCTACACGGGTTAATCTACTACAAGTTAGTGGGGAAAAAAAATCAAAAAAGCCAAACAAAACTCTTGTACTTTTTACGTATAGGGTTTCTGCTTTGTTGCACTTTGTACTTCTCTTCTGCTATATATTTCTTTTGGTTTGTTATTTTATATCCCTGGCCTTTATATAGGGTAACTTTGGGTAGTAGTAATAGCAGTGGGTCAATGCATGCTCTGCTTTGAATTTCTAAGTGGGGGATTTTGTGCCACTACTCCCCCATAAAATACTTTATGGTGAACTCTCAGATGGCACGCAAACGACAGGAGGTCCGCCAAAAGTGGTTCAACGACCATATTAAGACGACGCTGAAGAAATGCACCATCGCACAGACATATTTTGGCGAGACACGTGCCACACAGGAGATAAGCAGCTCAATATCAAGATTAACAGGGCTGCAGAGCGGCGACGTCTTCGTTGTCATGAACCACCAAATGTAGATGGGAATTTCCCTTGCAATGTGTGTGACTGCATCTGCAAGTCCAGAATTGGACTAACTAGCCACCAGAGGGTCCACAACTGTTGAATGATACGGAGTGACGTCATCGTTGTCTGCAAAGGACTTCTAAAAGGAAAAAGGAAAGTAGCAGTATAATAATAATAATAGTAAAATAAGCGGAGTGGCCCATTTTCGATATCAGCCAGACAGCAAGGGAGTCTATCTACTTTTCACTAGCACTAAACCAGGAAGATTGTTTTTGTGTCTGAGGTGGAGCTCTACACCTACCATCACCTTCCCACTTTACTGCACAGGTCCAAGCTGTGCTATTAATGTGCTGAATTGGCGAGGGACATTATAAAACCTAGAACCTTGTGGTTTCCAGGTGGATACTACTATTACAACTAATAATAATAATAATAGAATTATTCTCTGGGACTTTGAGATACAAACAAACCAACAGATCTTACCCAGAAGAGACCTAGTATGAATTAACAAGAATAAAACCACTTGTCATCTTGTGGATTTTGCCATTCCAGCCGGCCATTGAGAGTGAAAATGAAAGAAATTATACATAATTCTTGCTAGAGAGCTGAAAAAGCTGTGGAACATGAAGGTGACAGTTATACTAGTAGGAGTTCGCACCCTTGTAATGGTCTTCAAAGCCCCGAAAAAAAAGGTGGAAGGAACTGGAGATCAGAGGAAGAATTGAAACCATCCAGACCACAGCACTGTTAAAATTGGCTAGAGTACTTAGAAGAGTCTTGGAGACCTGAGGAAACTCAGTGAAAAACCACCAGTTGAAACTGGTGTGAAAAACTTATATAGAGCAAATAATAATAATAATAATGATAATTTTGACCATACAACAAAATGGTATATGCATAAACCAGAATCTGTTCTTGAGAATGAAACGCTTAAAATTCTCTGGGACTTTGAGATAAAGACGGATCACCCAATCCCAGCCAGGAGACAGACCTAGTGTTGATTAACAAAAAAAAAAAAGAGAATGTGTCAACTGGTGGACTTCGCAGTCCCAGCAGATCACAGGGTGAAGCTGAAGGAAAATGGTCAAATACCTGGACCTTGCCAGAGAATTGAAAAAGCTGTGGAATATGAGAGTGAAAGTGATACCAATTGTAGTTGGTGCACTGGAAACGGTCCCAATAAACTTGGAAAAAAACTGGAGGATCTGGAAATCAGAGGAAGAATTGAGATCATCCAGACTACTGCACTGCTGCAATCAACTAGAATACTCAGAAGAGTCCTGGAGACCTGAGGAGACTTGTTGTCACTCAAACTCCAGTGAAATACCATCAGCTAACGCTGATGTGAAAAACTCAAAAGGCATGAAAATAATAATAATAATAATAAAGTGGAGAGCTGAAGCAACCATGAAAAATGAAAGTTGTAGTTTGTGCCCTTGGAACAGTTCCCAACGGCTTGGAAAAGTGACTGGGGGAACTAGAGATCAGAGGAAGAATTGAGACCATCGAGACCACAGCACTGCTAAGATTGGCTACAATACTTAGAAGAGGCCTGGATACTTGAGAAGAGTTGCTGTCCCTCAGACTTCAGTGAAAAAACAACCAGTTCCGCTAAATCCATATTTACAAGTTTACTGGTTAAGCTACTAGTATATGTGAAGGAAAACTCTGAATTCAAACCTGTTAAACTCTGCTTTACAAATTGACTTTTTGTCACATCCTATTTGTGTGGAGGGGTTGGTAAATATGTATAACACAATGTCTATACAACATTTTGATGTCTGAAAGACTGGAAGCATTAGAAATCAGAGGCCGAATCAAGACAATCCAAACGACAGCATTGTTAAGATTGGCTAGAATACTTAGTCTTGGAGGCCTGAGGAGACTTTCTGTCACTAAGACTTTAGTAAAAAATAACAAAAAAAAAAAAAACACTAGTTAAAACTGGTATGAAAAACTCACATAGAGGGAAAATAATAAATTGAAAAAAAAAAAAGGAAGAGGGAAGAAAAACAAGACTATGGATGGTTCAGAAGACAAACTAAGGACATTGGCACACAAGATGACCTGTCCATGGCTTCGGAGAGAAAACCTAAAGAGAGAAACAGAATCATTATTAATAGCAGCCTAAAATAACGCCATAAGAACTAACAATATAAAAGATGGAATGGATAGGACGCAAGAGAATAAAAGTATAGACTATGTGGCGGGAGAGAGAGAGATGAAACAATATACCATGTATGTGAATGCAGTAAACTGGTAGAGAAAAAGAACAACGGCAGGCACGAATGGGAGGGGGGAGGTTTGAGAGGATCGACTTGGGAAGTGCTCTAGTGACTAAACTTTGACCATACTGACAAATGGTTGGTTGGTTGGATTTTACGGCATGTCAACCCTTGTTGAGTTATTTTATATCAAAGACATTTTGTTTTATTCATTCCTGATGGAATTCAATTTTTTTTTTCCAAACACAATTTTTTTAACACACTTTTTTTGAAATTCATTTTTTCTATTTAATCCATAGATGGGTTTGGTTTGTTTTGTCTTATGGCATATCAACCTCAGTGGGTCATTTAATGCCAATAAATTTTTGAAATAAAGTCATTCTTAATGGATACTCAATTCTTTTATAAATACATTTTTCTATTTAACCCATAGATGGGACCCTAACAGGTACTACCAGTCCAGATCAGAGTGGACCTGGGAGTAATGGCAGTAAAGGGGTACTCCACACTCCCCAGAGCTCCAAAATTGAAACTTCACAATTAGATGCAGTTTTAACTGACAAATAGTATATGCACAAACCAGAATCTGTCATGGAAAATGAAACCCATAAAATTCTCTGGGACTTTGAGATAAAAATTGATCACTGAATCTTATTCAGAAGACCAGACCTAGTTGTAATAAATAAGAAAAACAAAACAAAAGAAAAAAAACAACATGTCAGCTAGCAGACCACAGTAATGGGGGGGGGGGACTACAAAAAAACAATTGTAGTTGGTGCACTGGAAACGGTCCCCATAAACTTGGAAAAAAGACTGGAGGATCTGGAAATCAGAGGAAGAATTGAGACCATCCAGACTACTGCATAGCTGCAATCAGCTAGAATACTCAGAAGAGTCCTGGAGATCTGAGAAGATTTGTTGTCACTCAAACTCAAAAGAAATACCATCAGCTAACACTGATGTGAAAAACTCAAAAGGAGTGAAAATAATAATAATAATAGCAGCAGCAGCAGTGAGAATATTGCAATCAGTAATTAAAGATATTTATTTTATAAAGTGTCCTCCAAAAGGTACATAATTTATTTATTCAGAGCTTCAATCATTTCTACCTTGAATTTAATGAAACAATAACATCATATTTTTATTTTATTTTATTTTTTATTTTTTTTACCCAGCTTAAAAATTGACCTTTTGTCACCTTCTGCCCATGGCAGAAGGGTTGGTTAAACACATAGATTTTTTTTTTTTTTTTTTTAATGGAAAAGAAATTTGAAAACAAATGTAAAAACACTAAATTTAATTTTTCTTTTTAAGTCAAATCTGTCTGGATCATATTCGAATCCATTAATCCCTACCTACCAGACCAAAAAATATTTTACGGATTTTGATGAATATTTTTTGACCAAATTTGAATAAGTTATCAGTAATTAATTAATAGCATTTGTTTTCTAGTAAACCATCCATCCACCTACCTAGCTTTGCTATCACCTGAAGGTATTGATAATGGTAGATTTATTGTCAAAGTCTTCATCAACAAGTGTACATATTGCCAGTGGCAACAGCAAAAGTGATGAGCAAGTGTGTGCTTAAGTGTTGGCAAGAGAGGAAGAATAGAATAAGAAGAGGGAAGGGCACAGCAGTGAGGGTGGGTTTTTTTTTTGTTTTGTGTGTGGGAGTGGGTTTTTTTTTTTTTTTTTTTTTTTTGATAAATTGGTTTCTTTCATATTATGAATACAAGATTGAAATCACATTTGGAGGAAAACAATCAAGCAAATTAGTAATTAAATCCAGGATCCAATTTCTTCTTCATTAAGAAATGTGTCAATTATTTAGCACAAAACTAACAACACATCACTTAATTGTAACTAATGAACTTATTAATTTACCGCACGAGCATCATTACTCTCTCGCTCACAGTGTATGCTCTGGTTTAAAACACAGATTGTGGGGGTCAAGTTTGTTGGGGGATGAGATTTTTTTTCTTCTTTAAATGCCTAAACAATCAATTGATAGTGCTGGGGGGGGGGGGGTCAGGTCGGAGACATGAATATCTTTGTTGATTTTTGCATGGTAAGAAATCTATCATTATCATCAAGTTGTGTCGTGTATGGATAAATGCATGTTTTTTCTTTCTTTTTTTTTCTTGATGGGCATAAATTGATTTCAATGCCAAAGGATTTATCTTTAGGAAAAAAAATCTCAGTAAAATTGAATTATGAATTAATTTTTATTAATTACAATAGAAAAAAACCTACAACCAAACAAAAAAAAGTATAATATAAAAGAGAAAGACGAAAAGAAAAAATAATTTAAATTTGACCCCCTACCCAAGCAAAAAAGAAAAAAAAACATATCTATCTATACATATATCAAGGGAAGTTGGTGTGTACGTATGTATGTCTGGATGAAAATAAAACAATTAACGATAAAGTAAATATATATATACACATTGAATATCACCAGTTCTTGCATTGTGTGCAAAAATTATGAAAATTTGATTTATATTTGAAGATATTTAGAAATTAAAATATACATAAAAGTGGCATTGAAATTCTACTTAAAAATTTCATTTGTAAATCTCAAAAGTAAACAAAATCAATACACTAGGGTGGACCCCCCCCACCACTCTACCAGGCGATGCTGGGTAGCCGATTCTAGTATAATATAAAAGTGAAAAATGAAATTTCTGTCTCAATTAAATTTGTACAATCCTCCAATGCCTGAAAAAAGAAAAGAAAAAAAAACGCAATCATATTTAGAATTTTTTTCAATGGTCACTATTACATCCAAAATACCAGTTGACCCTCGCTAATTTGTAAATTGCTTGTCAGGTATTTTTAATGGTCTTGGACAGTTAATTGTATTGAATGTGGTGGTCATTAGTTTGTAGGTATTAACAAAAAAAGTTTAGCAAGTTGACACCGGGGGTGGGGGATGAAACTTTTATAAAAGTTAATCCTATCATTAAAATCTTTGCAAAGCAAAAGTGAAGAATTTTCTGATATAAAGATTGTGTGCATTTTATAGAAAGACAATTTTGAAAAGTGAGTGTAAAAAGTTTTCTTTTTTTTTTTCTTTTACATGGAAACAAAAAAAAAAAAAAAATAAATGTAAGAATTTTCAATAGGGTTTTTTATCTAATGAAAATTATTACAATTATTTTTTTTCCAAATTTACAAAAAAAAAAAAAAAAAAAAATTATGACTAGAGGTTAGGGAATTGCATTCAGTGTATGTTCATATTTACATTTTTTGTGTAATTTTTTATTTTTTACTCATGGTCCTATTAATGAATACAACTAATTTTTAAACAGATCTATTTGACCCAAAGATGAGACTCTAATAGGTACTACCTGTTGATGTTTTGAAACAAAGAAAAATAACTTGAGTTATCTTTCTTTAAGAGAACTCTCCTCTTTCAAGAAACCCTTTTTGTGTGTCCGTGCATCTTCAGGCTTTCTTTTACATTGGCAAGTGGAGTGAGTGTTGAAATAAACATACTGACATGTTGGCATTTGTGTTTGCATTGATTGTTAAGTTTTAAGCGTATTTTTAAAAATGGTAGCAGAGCGTAGTTCCAATCTACGGTCCTATGAAGTAACAGCAATGAGAAGGTACTACACACTCCCCATAAGTGGAGCCTTACCATTGAATGCAGTTTTAGTGTCCTACCCAGGACAAGGTGGGTCTTAACAACACCGCAGGGGATGCATTTGGCATATTCTAAGCCCCACGGACAGGACAGAAATTTTGCTACAAAAAAGTAACAAAGATGAACAATTAAACACATCATTAAGATGAATTTAAAAAAAAAATGATTATGACGCTTCTCACATTGATGGGTGTACAAAAAAAATGGCGTCATTATTTGAAGGAGATCTTTGTAAGTTCTTCAATGCCTTGTTTACTCAACAGTCAAACTATTGAAAATAATTTCCCAGGCTGAATCATTGCTATGCTCGGATGGACAAGGCACAACGTCTGAAACGGTGTGTTTTTATTTATCAAGATAAAGATGAGGTCAACAGCCTGAAAAATCAAAATAATACATATCTATTTTGATTTTGTTATTTTTAATTGGAAATCATTTGCAGGTATGGGGGCCCAGATAAATCTTCACTTATCCTGTTACTTTTCTCTTTTTTGTCTGAACAAATGGTGCAACAGATTGAGTTAATACAATTCTAAATGACAAACATCTGTAGGTTGCAGGTTCAATCCTGACCACAGGCAGTAATAATATAGAATACTTAACATAGCCTAACAGTTGTACCCAGTCCTGGTTAACGAAACGAGAACAGTCTACTCGTGGATTGAATAAAGGGTTCCATTCAGAGTTCCCTGAAGGCTCCCAAGTTTAACAAGAAGTTCCTGAGTTTGAAGAGAAAGTTCCTGAGTTTGACAAGAAACATCTGAAGAAGGCCAGAGGGCACATCGGCTAAAACATTGTGTATATAACAATAAAGATGAGGACAACAGTCCGAAAAATCTAAATAATACAAATTTTCTCTTTGTTCAACTCTATACAATAATATATGCATCATTTGGCAGTTTATTACCCTCGAGCTTCACCGGTCCGGAAAATTAATGATTCCAGCACTTATCAGATAAGAAATATATATATATATATATAAAGGACATCTAGGGCATGGTTAGTGTCTGAGTATGACTGCAGACAAATTATAATGACTTTGAATACTCCCCCCCCACCACACATTTAAAAAAAAAAAAAAAAAAAAAAAAAAAATGATTTCAAAGGT
>CM042141.1:81054177-81069177 GCA_023376005.1 Doryteuthis pealeii | reverse complement strand
TGGTGGGTGGGGGGCAGGGTGTGCACCAGCTTCTCACCTTAATCTTGGAACAGCATTGATCTAAAAGAGTATCATTTGGCATCCAACTGGAGACATTTCCAAAAATCCAGGAGATGGAAGCAACAAAAATGTTGCCAAATTTACAGCATCCATCACCCACCCCCACCACACCCCCATTCACTCGCCATCACCCACGTCTTAATAAAAGATAACTCCTCCTATAATCCATAGTGCAGGTTCCAGAGTTGGTTGGTTCACAGCCTCTTCTTCTTACTTATCAGAACGCATTCCAATATCTCAGTGTTCATCTAAGATAAGCACTTCCCACCTCATCTACACACAAACCGAGCATAAGAACCCGCAATGAAATATGCTGTTTTTTTTAATTCTTTATTCTTTTATTTTATTATTTTGATGCAAAAAACAGAACTCTATGTGCAAGAGAAAAAGACAGGGAAGAAAAAGAGGAAGAAAAGAAAAAAAAAAGAAAGGCTCTACTTATTTCTCAGTTCCCTAACTCTTGTTATTAAGGATACGTTATTGTCCACATCCTCAGAGATTCTTTCAATGTACATGCATATATATATATATATATATATATATACTGTGTCAAATTAACATTATAAAAAGTTGTTTCTTCAAGAGAGACTCAAATCTTCTACAATGCTATAACCTTTCTAACTTAACCGTGTCAAATCAATATATATATATATATATATATATATATATAAACCGTGTCAAATCAATGTTATAAAAGTCATTTCTTCAAAAGAGACTCAAACCAAGTACCAAGCTATATTCTCACTGAGCGCCCCTTATTTCTGGCCTTGTGCCACATCTAAGCTAGTAAATAACTATAACCTTTCTAACTTAACCATGTCAAATCAATATTATAAAAGTCATTCCCTCAAAAGAGACTCAAACCTCAGGTGGCATAATGGTTAGCAAGCTAGATTCACAGACCATTATCAGTGAGTTTGATTCTCACTGGGCCTTGTGCCACATTTAAGCTAAGCTTCGTAAATAGCTATAACCTTTCTAACTTAACTGTGTCAGATTAATGTTATAAAAGTCATTCCTTCAAGTGAGACTCAAACCTCACATGGCGTAATGGTTAGCAAGCTAGATTCGCAGACCATTGTCAGTGAGTTTTCATTAAGCACTCCTTACTTCTGGCCTTGTGCCAAATCTAAGCTAAGCTTAGTAAATAACTATAACCTTTCTAACTTAACCGTGTCAACCTTAAGACTTAAACATTCTTCAATGCTATAACCTTTCTAACCATTTCAAATCAACGTTATAAAAGTCTTTCCTTCAAGGGAGACTTAAACCTTCTTCAATTCTATAACCTTGCTAACTTAACCATACTTAACTCAGATATAGCTTTCACTAATACAATCTCTAACTACAGACACTGTGAGAAATAACAATAATAAAAAGAAAATAAATCTATTTACTTATCTATTCATCAGCCTCTAACACCCAATTTATTGATTCTGGAAATTCTAGAGATTCTTTTTCAGACTTAAGATTATCCAATATTCGGATTTGACTCGTCTTGTCTATCAGATCTGCTCATCTGAATACTCTTGTTTATTTTCTTTAATACTAAAAAGAAGTGTCTCATTTGATTAGTTTTCATAGTGCATATATCATATATATAAAGTAAGTAAGTAAAGTCGACGGGGCGGCCTAAAGTCGGTATCAGCCAGTCAGCGAGGGAGTCTATCCCCTTTTCAATAGCGCTGGACCAAGGAGATTGTTTTTAGCATCTGAGGTGGAGCGCCACACCTACCATCAGCTCCTTACTTTACCACACAGATCCCTGTGCTACTCATACGCTGAGTTGGCGGGGACCGGTATCGAACTAGGAACCTTGTGGTTTCTAGCCGAACGCTCTACCGACTGATATATATTACTAAAGTTTTCATTAATATTGTATAATAAAGAAAGTATCAGATATAAATAAGTAGATACTGATTAATTTCAAAAATAAAAGTTTGATTTTTCTTATAAACCAAAAGATCATCATCAGGCCATGCGGACAGCAAGGATTCCCATTCTCACTATTCAGTAGTAATGGATCTGCAAGACTAGCTTGCTAACAATTACACCTTGATGGGAATCCTAAAGTTTGGTATATAACTAGAAACTCTTTCGATGATTTTTTTTCACTGGATCCATAGTGTAAAGAAACTTTATTTCCCCAAAAACCTTTATTGAGATGTCAGAGAGAGAATGAGAAAGAAAGAGAAAGGGAAAAGGAGAGAGAGAGAGAATGAGAAGGAAGAGAAAGGAAGAGAGAATAGAGAGAGACAAAAGATAGAGAGAGGAAAAGAAAGAGAGATGGCGAAAGGGAGAGAGATGGCGAAAGGGAGAGAGATGGCGAAAGGGAGAGAGAGAGAGAGAGAGGAGAGAGAGAGGAGAGGGAGGAGAGGGAGAGAGAGGGAGGAGAGGAGGAGAGGGAGGGAGAGGAGAGAGGGGAGGAGAGGGAAATCCAAAATAATGTTTTCCAAGTAATAGCAAGAAAAACACCATTTACCAACATCCAAATCAATACATAAGAAATCTTCCTTATTTACGACTGTTATGTCATATGATCCCCCCTCTAGACTAGATAAAGTTGTGCAAACACAAAAAAGAAGCTTTTTGATTTAGAACTTTATTATTATTATTATGATGATGATGATGATGATGACGACTTTTCATGATATGTATTCTAAAAGAAATACTTGAATAAATAGAAAAAAATAGCTATCATAAGTTTTAGAAAACTAATTCTGAGTAAGAATTTTTTTAAAATTATAAAAAAAAAAAAAAAACTCACTAATATTAAAATATTTATGTGCAAACAAATTGAAAATATAGTTATAATTACAATCAAATAATTACAAATTTTGGCATTAAATAACCCATAAGCAGTTGATATGCAGTTAAAGAAATAAACCAAACCACAAAGATGAAACCATAATAACCATCCAAATAGCCAGATGATTCCAATCTATACACAGGTGAGTTTCTCAATATTTTAGTAAAACAAAGGAAACCACATGGAACTGAAATACTATACTAGCCTGACATATACCTGTACCTGGCTGACTTTGGCATTCTCCAGCAATGTCCCCTTGTATATAAAATGAACTCACCTGGGTAGTATGGTTTCATTTATGTACCAAGCATTAGTGAAATGGAGTGATCTGCTAGTCTTTGTGATTATTTACCTGACAAGGTAAGGCTTACCTTACATTGTTTAATGGTTAGCAAACTAATGTTAATAAATTTGATTTTCAATTGGGTGTTCCATATTTTTGGGCTTTGTGCCACATCTAAACTAAGCTTAGTATATAATAATATACCTGTTAAGGAAACCACATATAGTGTAATGGTTAGCAAGCTAAATTAGCAGACCAATCTATGGAGCTGTTTGTAATGTAGTCATCAGATAAATAAACATAGTGAACAGAGTTCAAATCCTGCATAAGGCTGTTTGCATTTCACATAGTGCCAATACCCATTGAGGTCAGTCAGTCAGTCAGTCTACTGTTGGTTTGAATAACAGCAACAAGCTAAGCACAACTGAAGCAGTCTCCAAGACAGTTGGTATTTATAGAAATCAAGAATAGTCCATTCATGTATTTGGGTGATTCCATTCCTTGAGTTCTGATTGGCTGCTTGGTTTCTATGATATTGTGGAGTTTTATAAATACCCTGTCATTCTGCAGTATAATTGCAACAAGACAGGTATGTATTAAGTTACAACCACTTTTTGCTGTGTCTTACCAATTCAACGGTAATTGAAACTTAGTTTGATTATTCTTCAATACCCTTGGTAAAGCTATGAATTATTCTCACTCCAACTATGGGTAAAAATAATAGGTCAAACTGAGCTCTTTAACCTTGGTTATGGCAACTGGTCTAGGAGAAGGAAAACTCTGAATTCAAACCTGTTAAACTCTGCTTTAAAATATTCCTTGTGTCACATCCTGCTTGTGTGGAGGGGTTGGTAAATACATAGATTAGCAGACAATTGCTAGTGAGTTTGATTCTCACTGGCTACCCTATACTTCCGGCTATGTGCTTAGTAAATAACAACATACCCGACAAAGGCTGAAATGCGGCAACAACATCAAGGACACAAAGGAAGAGTTCAGTTGGTAGAAGAAAGGGGGGGAAAAAATTCATCTGAATTTTGTTAGAGATGGTATTTTAAGGTATTTAATTATTGTATGTAGTTGGTTGGGATTAAGGATGTGGGCCTCGGCAAAGTTCAAGGAGGGGTCAAGTGGAGGGGCACGAGGAGATAATCCAAAGAGCACACAGATGCAGACACTGGACATTAGTGGAGATTTGCATCCTCTTGTGAAATGATATATCAGAACAAACAATACCAAAGAAAGTACAAAGATGGAATGTTTTCATTAACCCTCCCCCCAAAAAAAAACAAATACAAGGAAATTAATCTGAACCAACCATGTATGATGATGATGATGATGATGATTTAAATTAGGAATGATAATGATTCTTTCCAAAGTTATAGACAAGACAAGATAAAAATAAAATAAAAAAAAAAAAAGTTGTATTGCATTTGTCTTATACAAGAGATATGCAAGTTGAATAATTAGATCAAAGAAAATAAAAGATCTTTCAAAAGTTAAATTAATCAGAGGCAACACGGTAACCTTCCTGGCAACCATTCAGTTCTTGTCAGGATTTTTTTCTTCCTTTTGCAGTAAAAGGAAGAAAAAAAAAACATTTTAAATTCTTAAAAAAAAAGAAGAAAAAAGTAAGGTTTAAATAATTCAGTATCTTTAATTATATGCAGTCAGGTGGGAGTTTCTCATCCCAAAATATTTATTGCCCTGCTACAGGTCTTTAGTTAGAAATGTAGGTGTCCCCCTCCTCCTCCTCCAAGAATCTAAGGCCAGAAATTATACACCAAATTTATTCTTGAATAGAAAGAACAGAAACTGTGATTTCTTCTTTTTTCCCTCCTTTTTTTTTGGGGGGGGGGAGGGTATTTTAAAAAAAATTCTATTTTATTGATACTATTTGTCTGAATTTTTTTTTTTTTAGATGAGACTTGATAATTTTAATTATTTGGATTTTTTAAACTGTTATCCTTATCCTTATTGTTATATACACAATGTTGTCAAACAAGGCATGAAAAGGAGTGAAAAAGAGAGGAAAGAAGCTGCCACAGAAAAGAGAGCCAGAAGGAAGGAGAGACAACAACAACTCCAGCAAGCATTACTGTTTGTTTGCAGTCACTGCACCAGAGATTGCCATTCAAAAATTGGCCTGTTCAGCCACTCACGCAGATGCAGTTAAAAAATTTTTTTTAAAAAAAAAAAAAAACACTTTACCATTGTCTTTAGCAGTCGGAGGATGCCAACAACAATGTTTCGACTGATATGTCCTCTGGCCTTCTTCAGGTGTTTCTTTTATTGAATTAAAAGAAACTGACAATGTAAATTTTATGATGTATTTTTGTGGCATTTGGATTGGAGTCAAAAGACAAAAAGAATTAGTCAAACCTTTTTTTGTTTATTTGCTATTTGTTTTACAGATCATGGAAGCGCTATTGAAGTAATGGTTATCTTCATAGGAAATGGACTCAATGGATTCTTCTATAAACTCAAATCATAAGAGTTTGTAGAAGAATTCCAATTACTGTCGAATTGGCAGACAAGTAACTGTAGAATAATCAAGCTAAGATCCAATTACCGTTGAATTGGTAAGACATGGCAACAAGCAATCGTAACTTAATACGATCCTGTCTTGTTGCAACCCTACTGCAGAATGACAAGGTATTTATGAAACTCCTCAACATCATAGAAACCAAGCAGCCAATCAGAACTCAAGGAATGGAATTACCCAAATACATGAATGGACTATTCTTGATTTCTATAAATACCAACTGTCTTGGACACTACTTCAGTTGTGCTTAGCCAGTTGCTGTTGTTCAAAACAACAGTAGACTGACTGACCTCAATAGTGGCAAATGATTTTGTGGGTAATTCAAACTCCAATATAAATATAGGTAGTAGTTGTTATATCCATTGTCAGTGTTGACAGGTGAAAGACAGTCCTCTAAACAATGTAAATGTTACTGACATCAATACTTGTTGTTCACTCTGTAATACAGTGATTAATTAGTCATACAAAGGGAAATTACAAATTTTTATGAAGAGAGAAACTGATTTAACACTTATTAAATAATGAGGCAATAAACTTCTATACTCTCTACTCTAATTAACTGTGATTGGCTAAGATCTCAATGTACTATTCCACACTTATCTTTTTTATCTCAATTAATGACAATGTTTTGTAGTGAAAGTTAAAAGTGTAGTAAGGACCAAAACCAAACCAAAATCTGTTCTAGAAAATGAGACACATAAAATTCTTTGCGACTTTGAGATACAAAACAAAATCACCTAATCCCAACCAAAAGAGACTAAGCCTAGAATTAATTAACAAGAAAAAAAATTGTCATCTTGAATTTTTCCATTCCAGTGGACTATAGTGAGAAAGTGAAAGCAATTAAAAATATAGACAAATACTTGGATCTTGCCAGAGAGTTAAAATAAAGCTGTGGAACCTAAATGCAATACCAAGTGTAGGTGGTGCAACTTAGAATTGTTCAGGCAACTAAATTTATAAAAAGTAAATGATGAGGAAATACCAAACATTTCAGAAATCTACACCTTGGAATTTATATATATATATATATATATATATATATATATATATATATATATATATACACACACACATCCACACACCTTTTAAGAGTTTTATAAGCAGGCAATGTAGGTAATGCAACGTAGCTTAATACTACTTTTAATTAACACACACACACTATTCAATCAATAATGATATGGTAAAAATATTTTAATAGGAATTTCTGGGAGATTAAAAGAAGTTGTAAACAGCAGAAAATTAAATTTAGAGAAAAAAAAAAAAAAAAAAAGAAAGAAAAAGAAAAAAAAAAAATCAAACTGAAAATTTGAATATACTGAAGACAAGATTAATATCTTTGAGATATCATTTTTACTGTCTGGACTCCAAAACTCCACAAGTGTAGGTATTTACCTAACCTGTTTCACCTCTAATAGGATGTGTCACAAGATCGCAAGTATAGGGAATCCAGTGAGGATTGAACTCACTATTCAGTAATAATGGATCTTCAACACTAGCAACATGACCATTAAACCATGATGGGATGCCCTGGAACAGTAACAGGTACTATAAAATTTCACAAGTCTATGTTATACATATATTTTTAAAAAATCTTTGATAAATTTTTAGAATTTTGGAAAAATAATTTATCTATGTGTGTGTATATAATAATGGAAAATCAAACGGGATAATTCTTATTAGAGAAATACATGCCTTAATTTAGAGATTAAACCAATTTTTGATCCATTTTACAACTAAGTAATTACTTTGCTGGGGGGTCTGCATTATTGCTGAATGGCATTTTTTTTTAATCATCTAAATTCTAAATATAAATCATATTAAAATTGAGATAACTATAAAATGCTAATTAAAATCATTCCCTCCTTCTTTCCTAAGTAGAAGCATCAATATCATCATAAACTGCTATTACAAATGGATACAAACTCACTGGATTCATAAGTCATTATATATATATATATATATATATATATATATATATATATATTAAGTGTGTCAAAAAAGTATCGAGTTTTTTTGTATTTTTTGACAGACTTTGTATTCTGAAAAAATTAACGTTCCATTCATTGTTCATTTCTATCTTGGTAAATATAGCTTCAATCTCGATAATTTTATGACACACCTTGTATATATATATATAACTAAAGTCCAACTCCTCCTCACTGTGGCAAGGTGGTGACAATGTGATAGTGTCAAAGCTATGTCATCGGGAACTCAAGTTGCTGGTAAGGCCTCCCAAAGTGAATTGGTCTGACACCCAGTTGCATAAGGGACACAACCCGGCTAAAGGGGCTCTGGTGAAAATACAAAGGGTGCCTCCATTATCGTCAGGAATCAATAGCTTTTGGCGTACTTGTTACTGCTTCTATGGAAAATTTGCATCGAACAAGTACATCTCTTTTCCTTTCTCAAGACTGGTTGCTATACAAAGATTAAAGAGCACAGTCTGCCCTACACACACACATTATATAAGTTTTAATAATCAATGGCCCTTGGTGTCTCAGCTTCTCGCCTATGCAATCATCAAACCAAGAGCTTTTCACCTGATGATAGCATAAGTGAGAAACTGACAGTCACCAAGTGTCATTGACTTTATTCAAATTTAGCTCTATATATTGTCTATCACTAATATTGAGCACTCTTCATCTATAAATATACAAAACAATATAACTGTATCATATATACCGTGATGCTGATTAATTTTTAATTTAGTGTGTCCTGAGCCGCATGTATTTGATTTGAATGAGTCACCGTGAAATTTGATGGTTCCCAACTAAAGTTTCTTAATAAATTAGGGTTTTTTAAAAATTATTTATGAACAACTAAAGCCATCTAACCCCTACCTTGTACCCCATACAGTATAATTCGTTTCCAAGAAAACATTGAAATCTATTTACCATTAACTGGAAATGGTGGGGGAAGAAAAAAAAAACCCAAAAAAACCCCACTGGGAAGCATGGATACTATTTTTCTGCATCCTTTTAGATTTTATGCATCTGTGTGTGTGTGTGTGTGTATATATATATATATATATATATATATATATATTGTACTGAAATGAACAGACTATTAATTATTTTTAAATAATGATTGAATTTTAAAGCAACTATTACAAAAATTATCAGAATACACATAGATCAGCAAAGCCAATCAGCTGGAATATGCTAACTAAAACAACAAAAATGAGGATACTAGTAAGAAAATTTCAAGAATCAATAAACATTTTTTTTTCAATTCCTTCAAATGAACCGGTAAGATCTACACAGTGGTTTATTCTTATCTTTAATCTTCATATTGAGAGTAAAACTTATCTTTTGCTTACCTAAAATGACCAGGGAGAAAGTATAGATTTTAATTTAACCTGCATCTTTATAGAGAGGTGAGACAAGCTGCTTTTAACTGAATTACACACAAAACACCAATTTTTGTCTGTTTAGTCTATGAACTACACACACACACAGACAGACCACTGCTGAAGCTTAGCTTATTCATGTTGTCTGCAGCAAGTCTTCTTTTCTGTCTTCTCTTCCTTTTAATTCTTATATAAAATCAAGTACTTAGGCACTTCATATGGTGCAATGATTCGTGAGCTAAACTAGTAGACTATTCTTAGTGAGTTCGATTCTCACTGGATGCCTAAACTTCTGGCCAAATTAAGTGGTGTGTGTGTGTGTGTGTGTGTGTGTATATATATATATATATATATATATCATCCATAGACAGTTTGATTCTCACTGGGTGCCTCAACTTCTAGCCAAATTAAGTGTGTGTGTGTATATATATGTCTTCCACAGACACTGTGTTTCTACATTTCATGTCTCTTTGGTGTGGGTAAACCCAGCAATTACTTCTAGCCGGAAGCAAAACCCAACTGGCTTTTTATCAATCCGGTTCCTTAACCTCTCGGCTGTTGGCAGCTGCCAGTAAGGAACGTGTTTTAACTGATAAATACATACATCGGTGCATATATTTTATGATTACTAGAGAGTTCACATCTGTAAACAGAGAGCCTTGCTTTATTACGCTAGCGGTGAAAGTCAATTAAAGTTGCTCCCAGAGAGCTCTACCGGATTTTTCAGAGCATTAGATAGATAGATAGATAGATAGATAGATAGATAATATGGGTGCTATATCTATAAGTAAATAGTGTTCAATATCATGGATAGAGCATTTATATCTAAGTTAAGGTAGCGTGGATATGGAGTCAACGGCACTGGTTACTGACGATTTCTCGCCTAAGGGATCTTCAGACCAAAAGCCAGGAGGATAGGCGAGAAGCTGTCAGTAACCAGGTGCTGTTGACTCCATGTCCACACATATATATATATATATATATATTATATATATATATATGATAATATAGTTATATTGTTTGTTTAATAATGAACCATATATACGAAACAATTGCTAACAGATTAGCCGTTTCATGTCTGCAGAATTTTCTAAAAAGTTCTTATGTAATACTTACTTAAAGGACGCCTTTGGCAACCATTAGGCACAATGTCAGATCACATTCTATTTATAGAATTTATTAAGGTTTGCTTAGACTAGCACACCGGCATCAGATTACTTATAGTATCTACTGTTGCTAAGTAATCATGAATTGTGCATTGCTTCAGTGATCTGGTGTCAACAGGTGCTTTTAAGACTAAATTGACTAAGTCAGATCACACCCTATTTATAGAATTTATGTTATAAGTAATATATTCAAAGAGCATCCGCCTAGGAACCACAAGGTTCCGGGTTCGATACCGGCCATCGCCAACTCAGTGTATGAGTAGCACAGGGATCTGTGTTGTAAAGTAAGGAGCTGACGGTAGGTGTGGCACTCCAAGGCAGACGCTAAAAAACAATCTCCTTGGTCTAGCACTAGTGAAAAGGGGATAGACACCCTCGCTGTCTGGTTGATACCAACTTTAGGCCACCCCGACAACTTTTTGCATTAATGCTCCTGGGAAAGGCATGAATCAATACATTTTTTTAATTAGTTATCAACTTAGTTCCTCTGATTTGAGGTAGGGCGTATGAGTAGCACAGGGATCCATGCGATAAAGAGAGGAGCTGACGGTAGGTGTGGTGCTCCACCTCAGATGCTAAAAACAATCTCCTTGGTCTAGCGTTAGTGAAAAGGGGATTGACTCCCTCGCAGTCTGGCTGATACCGACATTAGACCACCCTGACGACTTTACTTTTTACTTACTGTTACTCTACAATAGGCATTTGCTATGTCCCTTGAGAAGTTATAATGACCAGGTTGAACAAAAACGCAGAAGCTGCACTATTACTGAATGGCTTTGACCTATGCTCCGCAAACAGATTTGGTCGCGACGCTCACAATCTTAATTATTATCTTATTGCATAATAGATATTACCTCTTATGCTGACAGCATAGATTTCCATGGCTCCCTCTCACTTAACACCTCTATTGGTCATCATTCCTAGCAGGTCTTCTGCAAGGCATCCAGAATCCATACAGAGCTGATTGATATAGGTTTTTGCTGGTCGGCCTACACAGGTGTGTCCATGTGTAGGTGTACACAGGTGAACGTCACTTATGAGTTCGTTCTTGCTTCTCCATCATGTCTTGTTCTTCTTACTTGGATGAATCCTTACCTATTTATCATTTACTTATTACCTGGTATTTTTTACCTGGTAACGAATAACTTTTACCTTTTTATTTGTCCATTTACTGTAGATGACTAGGCCATTAAGAGGAACATTTTTTTTTACATTTACACCCATCAGAATAAGTCACTTAATATACAGAGATGCTGATAGGTATGTGACCTGCTTCCCTGGTGCATAAAAATCTAAAAGGACACAGAAAAATTGTAACCATGTGTCCAAGTGCTATTTTTTTTTCTTCCCCCACCATTTCCAGCTAAGTGTAAATACATTTCAATATTTTCTTGGAAACAAATTACAGTGTATGGGTTACAAGGTAGGGGTTAAATGGCTTTAGTTGTTCATAAATAAAAACTCTTACAATTTATTAAGAAACTTTAGTTGGGAACCATCAATTTTCCTGGGGACTCATTCAAATCAAATCCTTGCGTCCCAGGACTCCCAGGAAGCACTAAATTAAAAAGCTATCAGCATCACTGATATAGATTAACAAACTGGACCGAAAATTGCTTTAAAAACCTCACTTTGCAGTTTCATTTTTCAATGTTTTACAGCAACATGCATACAAAAATTGGATCATTACATATATATATATATATATATATATATATATATACATATATGTCTGTTGGTGCGTGGTGTAATAGTTAGAGTTGTAGGAAATGGACTCGTCGACCAGAGTTCAAATTCTGAACGATGCTGTTTGCATTTCACATAGCACTAATACCCTTGGGAAAGGTATGAACCCAACTACTCTCCCTCAAGCTATGGGCAAATAGTAGGGCAGATTGGGCTCTTTAACCATGGCTAGGTAACCAGTCTAGGAGAAGGAAAACTCTGAATTCAAACCTGTTAAACTCCACTTAAGAAATTGACCTTGTGTCATATGTATGTATTTAGCTAACCCCTCTGCCACAAGCAGGATGTGACACAAGGTCAAATTTTTATCTTAACAGGTTTAAATACAGAGTTTTCAAATTTTTAATTTAACAGGTTTGAATACAGAGTTTGCAAATTTATAGTTTATCAGGTTTAAATACAGAGTTTTCCTTCTCCTAGACCGGTCGCCATAACAAGGTTAAAGAGCTGTTTACCGTCCATAGCTGGAGGGAAAACAGTTGGATTCCACCACACACACACCTGAAGGATTGGCATAACACTATCTTCCTCTCTCCACGTTTGGCCTTTTACTCAGCAAAGCTATACTTAGTAAATATCCCAAACATTCCTTTCTTCCTATTTCATGCTTTAATAGTCTGAGGTTATTTGACCTAAAAAAAAAAAAGTTGTGATCAAAAGCAACAATAAGATGAAAAGATGCATAGGGAAATTAATAATGAAAATAATTTAAATATTTCAAAGACTATTCTAAGACCTTTACTAGGAAGTGAACAAAAAAAAAAAGTCCGAAGAAGGGAAGTCGTAACCTGAATATGAATTTGTGCCCTATCTTGCGAAAGGATTATAAGACCAAATAGGTAAGAGAGACATCAATAATTATAAAGTAAAAAGGTAAAGCCTAAAGTTGGTATCAGCCAGATAGTCTATCCTCTTTTCACTAGCGCTAGACCAAGAAGATTGTTTTAGCATCTGAGGTGGTGCGCTACACCTACCATCAGCTCCTCATTTTACCACACAGATCCCTGTGCTACTCATACACTGAGTGGGAGGACCAGGAACCTTGTGGTTCCTAGTTGGATGCTCTACTGACTGAGCTAAACCAGCCCTAAAAAAAAAAAAATCCTTCTGTATATGATAAAAAGTTTATCTTTTTGTAAGCTAATTCTTTTTTTTTTTTTTTAGATAATTCAAATATTTCAAGGACTAATTCAATCGCAAGATTCCAGGTTTGATACCAGCCCTCACCAACTCAGCGCATGAGTAGCACATCTTGGGTAATCTGATCTGTGCAGCAAAGCAGCATCTGGGAGCTGACGGTAGGTGTTGCACACCATCTCAGCAAAAACTCTCTCCTTTGTCTAGCACTAGTGAAAAGAGGATAGACTCTCTCACTGTTCGGCTGATTCTGACAATAGGCCAAACTACCGACATTTTTTACCAGGAAGTAAAAACACGAAAAAAAGAAAAAAGTCTCGAGAGGTGAAGTTGTAACCAGACTATAAATTAGAGTCATGTCTTGTCTAAGGCTTCTGAGGTTAATTTGTTAAAAGCATCAGTGAAAAAAAAAAAATTTTTTTTAAATAAAAATATTCATATATACATATTACCAACCCTTCTGCAGGGATGTAGGATGTGAAGATCAATTTCTTAAACAGAGTTCAATAAGTTTGAATTGAGAGTTTTCCTTCTCCTAGACTGGTTGCCTAATCAAGGTTAAAGAGCCCAATCTGCACTATTTACTCATAGTTGGGGGGAGAATAATTGGATCCATACCTTTCCCAAGGGCATTAGCGCTATGTGAAAACAGCCTGGATCAGGATTTAAACTCATCAGAGATGCTGATAGGTACGCGTCCCGTGTCCCTGATCCACAAAAATCTAAAAGGACGTAGTAAAATCATATCCATGCATCCCAGTGGTTTTCTTTTTTCTTTCCTCGCCATTTCAAGCTAACTGTAAATACATTTCAATAGTTTCTTAGAAATGAATTACACAGGATAGGTTACAGGTAGGAGTTAGATGGCTTAAGTAGTTTTCCTAGATCAAATAAATAAAAACCCTACAATCTATTAAGAAACTTTAGTTGAGACCCATTAATTTTCCTGGGGATTCATTCAAAGTAAATAAGTGTGTTCCAGGATGCACTAAATCAAAAAGCTATCAGCATCGCTGCATTTCCTACGATGGTAACCATTACACCACATGCCTCCACTAATACTTGTATATATGTTCAAATCTTGGACGTAGTAATTGTATTTCCCTTAGAGCTAATACTCTTGGGAATGGTATGAATCCTACTCTACCTCCAGCTATGGGTAAATAGTAGGGCAGACTGAGCTCTTTAACTTTGATTAGGCAACTGGTCTAGAAGAAGGAAAACTCTGAATTCAAACCTGTTGAACTCTGCTTAAGAAATTGGCCTTGTGTCACATCTTGCTCGTGCGGAGGGGTTGGTAAATATATATATGATAATAAGTTTGTCTTTTATAAGATACTTCTTTATTTCTATTACTTCAAAAGTCAACTACCCTTGGAGATTTAAACTTGTGATATAGAAGCAACAATAATAGGATGAAGAAAAAGACAAGTTAAAATTTAATAATGAAAATATTTAATCTCAGAGTTTGAGTAATTAAATATTTAGTCACTAAAATATTCAAATGTTTTCACTAGTTACTGCTGTTATTCCGGAGAAGTTTTTTTATTCTATTTAGTTTACAAATATGTAAGGAGAAAAAAAATCAATTAGTTCAAATTAATCTAAAAGCTACACAAAGCAGATCAGAAGGTGCATTTGCATAGTGTAATGCTTAGCAAACTAGTCTAGTTAGTCATTGGTACTTGTAGAAATTTGTTGGGTGTGATTAGCATCCAAATGTGCTGTGAACTGAGTATGCTGTTGGTTTGAACAACAGCAACTAAGCCCAAAACAGCTGGTATTTATGGAACTCAGGAATACTCCATTCAGGTATTTGGGTGATTCCATCCCTTGAGTCCTGATTGGCTGCTTGGTTTCTATGATGTTATGATGATGCTTCATAAATACTCTGGCATTCTG
>CM042141.1:80919177-81036677 GCA_023376005.1 Doryteuthis pealeii | reverse complement strand
TGATTGTATTGACCTTGAATGTTGTCGAAAAAAAAAAAAAAACAACAAAGGAATAGGAAAATGAAGAAAAAACTGAAAAAATATATATAAAATAAAAAAAATTTTTTTAATCTATAAAATAAAAAAAAAAACTGAAAAAGAAAGGAAAAAAAAAAAATCTATGAAAAATGGAGTTAAACTTATAATAAAATAATAATGAAAATATTTCATCAAAAAGATTTAAAAATTGAAAATATCAGTTCCAGTAATTCACGGAATACTGACAAGTGACAATAATTCATCTCAGAACTTTAAATTTCTCTGTTTTATGAGATGTCATGAATTGTGAACAGACCTGTAGCTAGAAATATTTAAATTAATGTCTGTTTGATTTAAAATCGGGGAGTCCATAGAAAATTACCCAGCAGTTGACGGTTAATGACCTTTGACCCCTTAGAAGGCGCGCGATTTTGGGCGCCATGGATAAGTTTAGTTAGCAGATGTGACCCAGCTTTCGAAGGAGAGAGATGTGATTGTTGGCTCTCCTGGGGTTCATCTCTCAACGCGGTGGATTCAATATGGGCTAAAAAATAAAACTTGATCAAGTATAACCAAGTCTTGTTGTTGTATTAATTAAACACTAAAGACAATGTTAAGCCCAGCCCAGCAAGAAGAATTAGCAAAGAAAATCAACCCTTAACAGCAAATAGAAGTCAGCCCAATCAGAAAAGGTGGCGGCCAGACAAGTTAGACAAAAAAATAGAACCAGCAGAAGCAGCAGTGTAATCAAGTAAAGTTATCATCTCTAATCTTTCTCTCTCTCCATTATATACCCGAGATTGTTAGAGGGGTATATATGGCTATACAACATAACATGGGGTGCCCCAAATGAAGAATGCTGATGGGACCACTCTTTTTTTTTTTTGCATTAGCCATCGCATGAGCTTTGGTTTGTGTGTGGCTCTCCACATAAAAGAGACCTTGTGTTAATTCTGCCTGGTGGGAGGTCAGGAAAATAACTATTAATATTTCTTTGTCTGAATTTTTGAGATGAGGCTTGATAATTTGTATTATTTAGTTTTTTCAGTCTGTAGGACACATGGCGTAATGGATATAGTGTTATAAGTTACAATTATCTGGCGGTTGCAGGTTCAATACTGGCTACAGGCGTAAAATAACAATACTTAACATTTGTACCCGGTAATGGCTAATGGAATGAGAACCCTCTACCCCAATGTATTAAATAAAGGGTTAGGTTAGAACTTTTGTGAAGACTCTCGAGTTTGACAAGAAGGTTCCTGAGTTCAAGAAGAAACACCTGAAGGTGGGTAGAGGGTACATCTGCAAAAATGTTGTGTATATAACAATAAAGATGAGGACAACCAATTCTAAAAAGAGGGTTATTGAGTTCTTCAAGAAAGACCTGAAGAAGGTGTGAGGGCACATCAGCCGAAATGTTGTATATATAATTTGGATTATTCAGGCTATTGTCCCCATCTATATTGTTATCTACACAATATCTTGGATGATGTGTCCTCCAGCCTTCTTAAGGTATTTCTTGTCAACAAGAAATACCTTAAGAAAGACACATCAGTCGAAACATTGTGTAGATAACAATAAAAATGAGGACAATAATCCAAATAATCAAGTCTCATCTTAAAAATTCAGAGAAATTGTATATATAATAATAAAGATGATGACAACAGTAAAAAAATCTAAATAATACATACTAATATTTTTTTTGGAAAAATTCAAAAACAAAATTCGAAAAAGAATGAAGGAAAAAAAAAAAAAAAAAAAAAAAAGATTGAAGAAAAAAAATTGTTCTCAAAAAATCTGGCTCAGATTTATCACACTCATTAATGCATTTTGGTGAAGTAAAATTATTTGGAAAAAAAAAAAAGAAAGAAAAAAAAAAGAAGCCACCGATCAGTTCTGTAAATCCCAAGATTCTATAATTGCATGAATACTAAACACAAAACCATTTCAAATGTAAATGCTGTAAGATGAATTGAAACTTGAGTTCTTTTTTTTTTTCATTTTATGCTAAGATTAAAATTCATCACACCAAGCCATTCAATACAACAAACATATCATTAAAACCTCTTAAAAGTTGTTTCATTTCACCTGCAGACTTTAACAGGTCTATTAACGATTCAGGAGTTCTTTAAGGCTTGGCCAACCATGAAAATACACACAATAACTTAACAACTTTGATTAATGGAGACATGAATAATTACACATTCCATTATAAAACCACACTTTGAATTATAAAAATATTTTATAAGAAGAATTCAGTTTAAAAATAAAGGCATCATCATCATATTCTGTTTTAAATACTATAATTATTTGTGTATAACACGCACTCCTAACTTTGGACTACAAAATTAGGTGGGGGGGTTAAATAAATGTTTTTGTTTCTTTTGTTCAATGGCATATCAGCCTTAAGGGGTTATTTAATGCCTAAGATACCCTTGTAGAAGAAGAGTAGTGGTACTGCTTAACAATAATGTGCACTCATGTATAACACGCGCTCCTAACTTTGGACGACAGAATTCTGGGGAAAAAAATCCTTGTATAATACCCACTATCAGAACTTGTAGCAGCTAAATTTAGCATTTATTCAACTTTTAATTCATAATGCATCGATGCTGATAGCTTTTTAATTTAGTGCGTGCTGGGACACACGGATTCGATTTGAATGAGTCCCCGGGAAATTTGATGGATCCCAACAAAAGTTTCTTAATAAATTGTAGAGTTTTTATTAATGAACAACTAAAGCTGTCTAACCCATACAGTGTAATTCATTTCCAAGAAAATATTAAAATGTATTTACACTTAGCTAGAAAGGGTGGGGGAAGAAAAAAAAAAACACTGGGATGCATGGATATGATTTTCATGCGTCAGTGACTCAGGACGTGTACCTATCAGCATGTCTGTGACTATAAATAAAAATTTATATAATTTACATCACGTCTTAAAACACAAAATTTAAACAGTATTTAGAGCAAACACACAGACATGTTCTCACAAAAATGTAACAAGCATTTGGCAAAAATAATCTCTCATTAGGAGAAACAAAAATCAAACACATTCAAGTGGATATTTCTCTGTAATTATGTAAAACACATTAGTTTGAACAATAGATATAACAGTAATCTTGAACTTTAAGTGATTAAATTTCTACTATAAAATTGTACTTGTGTATTATTTAAAATGAATTTAATTGTTACTAAATAAACATTTTATGATATTTTTTCATGTTAAAACCTTCAGTCCTATTGATTTGAACAATTTGGCAAAATAAAAGAATATCATTTACAGTGATTCAATAATGGCAGACTATTTACTTCCGGTTTCTTCCCAAACAAAATAAACAAGGGACATAAATTTCATTGACTTATTTTTTTCTTTTAAGATTTTTTGGTTGAATATAATTGTCTAAAATGTCTTAAAAATAAATTACATAAGTCATATGAAACTTAGAGCTTTATCTATTAATTAGATATTTTCTGTACATAGTGTATTTTTTTTTTTTTTGTTATTGATTTCTAAGACTTTTTTTTTTCTTTAAAATATTTTTTGGTCGAATTTAATTGTTTAAAATGTATTAAAAATAAATTACATATGTAATATATTTTGCATATTTCATAATGTGTTTTTAGTAACAATTAAGTTCATTTTAAATAATGTGCAAGTACAATTTTATGGTAGGAATTTAGTCACTTAAAGTTTAAGATTGCCGATATAACTACATTTCCTGCCCTGAACATGGTGATAATATAACTAAAATTCACATTTCAAACAGCTTTGACACAAATGTATGTAGTGTATTTATCAATGAATGTAATTATTAATTGAATTCTATCAATTATTATTAAACAAGTATTGATTAGATTCTATTATCATTAAAAGAGTAATTTTTGATGAAATTTTATTTACATATACTACTTACTTGCAGCCTGGGATTTAAAAAGTTAAAAATAAATCTATCTATATTTATGAGGGTGAGTAAAAAAGTAATGCCATTTTGTTTAGGACAGATATAGTTACTAACACAGGAACATTTATCATACATCAACATGAAGCTTGTCCTCTGTGGATCACATCCTACTTCTCCACATAATCACTGTTTCTCTCAACAGCAATGTTCCACCTTCGAATGAGAGCATGTATCCCTGCACCGTAAAATTCTTTTGACTGTTCTTTGAGCCACTTCTTCACTACAGATTTCACTTCCTTGTCACTGGAATAATGTTTGCCTCTTAAATCCTCTTTCATGGGGTTGAAAAGAGGCAAATATCATTTCTGACTCACCCTCATATATATAGATTAATAAAAATTCTTCTTTTATATATTTGTTTTATTATCTTTTATTCTTTATATATTCTTTTTTTAAGTTGTTTATTTTTATTCTTTTTTTTGACTATCCCTCATATTTAGAATACAAAACAATTGAAATTGAACTTATTTTAAAAAGGAAAGAAAAAAAATTGTAATAATAATTATTTGTTAAAAAAACTGTCTATTCTCTTAAAAACTTTGTTTTAAAATATATATTAAATTTAATAGCAAAAAAAAAAAAATTCACAATTTACTGAAGTGTTATATTTGAAAAAAAAAAAAAAAGAAAAAAGAAAAGTACTTTTAATCATAATAAAATACTAATAAGTTCACTACTTAAATGCAAATTTATGTAGAAACACTCAAACAAGAAAAGAAAAGAAAAAGAAAAAGCCTGTCATTTATTCTCTAAGAAGCATTGTTTAAAAAAATTTTAAAAGCTAAAAAATTTTTTTTTAAATTTAACAAAAGACAATAAAAATCTGCAAATTATTGTAAAGTAGAAACTAATTCCTCGGAATTTTTGAGATGAGGTTTGATAATTAGTATTATGTGGATTATTCGAACTATTGTCCTCATCTTCATTGTTATCTGTACAATGTTCCAGCCTTCTTCAGGTATTTCTTGTCAGACTCGGGAACCTTCTTGTCGTAATTAGAAGCCATCACGGAACTTTGAATCTAACCCTTTATTCAGTCCACTGGGGTATCCTGTTCACATTTCGTTAACCATAACTGGGGTACAGGCGTTAAGCTGTGTTAGAAACTAATTATGAATTTTTCTTGGTAGGACCTCCCCACCCCGAGTCTGGTTGTTTTGGAAGATTTTCCTATAACTTTAAGTTCAATAATAGGAAATAGTTTTATTCCTTACTTAGAGTATTTTAACACTATTGCACTAGCAGAAATCTCACTATTTTATAGGAGCATAAAAACAAAACAAAAAACAAACTTAATCATTATAATATTGTTACTATGTAACTATATATATATATATATATAACTGACTTTCACCGCTAGCGTAATGAAGCAAGGATCGTCTGTTGTTTACAGATTTGAACTCTCTGGTGATCGTAAAACATATACACCGATATATGTATTTATCAGTTAAAACACTGCACCTTAATGGCAACTGCCGATGGCCGAGAGGTTAAGGAACTGGGCTGATGAAAGTCATTCAGGTTTCACTACCAGATAGAAGTAGATCTATCCATACTGATGAAATGTGAAACATCAAAATATGGTGTCTGTGGATGACTATATATGAATTAACTACTAATGCTACTACAATGAAAATGTAGCAACTTTTTGACTTATTATATATATATATATATATATATATATATATACACACATACATACATACATACACACACACACCCAATGTCTCCAAACAAGCAGGATACAACACAAGGTTAATTTTTAAACAGAATTTACCAGGTTTGAATTCAGAGTTTTCCATCTCCTAAACCATTTACCATACCAAGGTTAAATAACTCAGTCTGTTCTACTATGTACCCATAGCTGGAGGAAGAATAATTGGTATTCATACCTTTCCCAAGTGTATTATTAGTGTGATGTGAAATGCAAACAACCTCGTTCAGGATTTGAACTCAGTTTACCATGTCCATTTTCTACTATGATAACCATTACACCACAAACACCTCCATAGCTAACTATATCTAATAACTTGTCCAAAAATTATTGCTCCAAAATCTATTTGTCCAAAATCTTTATTCTAAGTAGTAAGTCGTTGTGGTGGCCTAAAGTCGGTATCAGCCAGACAGCAAGGGAGTCTATCCCCTTTTCACTAGCGCTAGACCAAGGAGATTGATATGACGTCTGAGGTGGAGCGCTACACCAACCATCAGCCCCCCCCACTTTACCTCACAGATCCATGTGCTACTCATACACTAAGTTGGCAAGGGCCGGTATTGAAACCGAAACCTTGTGATTCCTAGTCAAGAGTATCTTCATCTAACCTGGCCTAAAGTCAGTATCAGCCAGACAGCGAGGGAGCCTATCCCGTTTTCACTAGCGCTAGACCAAGGAGATTGTTTTGGCATCTGAGATAAAGCACCACACCTACCCTCAGCTCCCCACTTTAGATCCCTGTGCTACTCATATGCTGAGTTGGCGAGGCTTGGTATTGAAACCGAAACCTTGTGATTCCTAGTCAAAGCATCTTAAATTGTCTAAATTTATTAGTTGAAACATTGTCTGCATCATTAATCAATTTTTGTTTTTGTACTAGTTTCTCTTTCATCTTATTTTTGTTGCTTGTTTTATCCAAGTGGGAAAATGACTTACTGATTAGCAGACAACATAATATAGCTATATATAGCTATATGGCTAGCATCCGCCGGTTAGCTTTTTGTAACCTAATTGGTAAAGGCATTGTTCTGGTCAGACAGGTATCCAGAAGATATATGTTTAAATATGGTTGGCATATCATTACTTTTATTTTCAACACATACTACTTACTTAGCAGTTAGAGAATGTAAAAATATTCCCAAGCATTGTGATAAAGAGCCCCCTAAAATAAAATAAAATGAAAAAAAAAAAGTAAAAAAATTAACAATAATCAGAGATGCTGATAGGTATGCGTCCTGCGTCCCTGACGTACGAAATTCTAAAAGGACACACGCAGTAAAATCATATCCATACATCCCAGTGGTTTTCTTTTTTCTTCCCTCACCATTTCAAGCTAACTGCAAACATTTCAATAGTTTATTAGAAATGAATTACACAGGATAGGTTACAAGGTAGGAGTTAAACGGCTTTAGTTGGGGCTCATAAATTTTCCTAGGGACTCATTCAAAGCAAATATGTGCATCCCAGGACGCACTAAATCAAAAGGCTATCAGCATCACTGAATAATGATTAAAGATCTTCAGCAATTTTAAAATATATATATATATATATATATATATATATATATATATATTATATATATAAAATAAACTTTGTACCATTTTTACATTTTTTTCCCAAATATATATATATATATATATATATATATATATACATACATATATATGTGTGTGTGTGTGTGTGTGTGTGTGTGTTTTAATATATAGAATATAAAAAAAACAAGGTATTCAGAGAATGATTGTTTTTTTTCATTTGTTTTTTTTTCTTCTATTTTATATATTTACATACTGTCTGATTTATCTTCATTATATATATATATATGTGAAAACGAATTTTTTCATTCAATATAAATGTTCACTCTGATGAAGATCGAATCTTCTATGTGTGCGAAATGTTTTCACACACATAAACTGACCGAAACACATGTGTAAGTGATATCGATTAATGTGATATCGATTAAATTCATTTTATCCATCTACATTTCTTTTCTTTACTCATTTTCCTCATATATATATGTATATATATATATATATATATATATATTGTTGTTGTAGTAGTAGTAATAGTAATAAGAAATTAAAAAAATGGTTTAAACATTATGTTACCTTAACTTTAGCATGAGTTCACTCAGCTCAACAAGGGAATTCATGAAAAACAAAACAAAACAAAAAAAACCCCAAAAAAACCCAAGAGAATTAAAAAAGAAGGCTTAAGTGTGTAAAGAAGAACTAAGATTTAAACACACACACACACACACACATCACAACCAAGACAACTGCCATGCACCACCACCAATCTAAGCATCTATTCTTCGAAAACTGATATTTGTGGAGTGAACTTTTAACCAAGCTCACTCACTCACTGACTCTACCGTTTGTTTGACACTATAGAAATGCAAATTGAATAGTGAACAAAACAAGTGAACACAAAAACCAATAGATGGACATAATGGACATTAATCAAATAAATGGTCTCATCAAGTATCACCACTTACATGGATCATGTAGTGCTGTTTCAGTTTCTGGCCATTTATACTATATATCACATATATAGCAAACAATACTGTTCCTTTGTCAGCTCTAATGATTGAAGGCGCTGGTTTAGCTCAGTCAGTAGAACATCTGCCTAGGAATCGCAAGGTTCTAGGTTTGATACTGGTTCCTGACAACTTAGCACAGGAATAGCACAAATTAGGTAATTTGATCTGTGCGGTCAAGTGGGGAGCTGACAGCAAGTTTGGTGCTCTACCTCAGACAAAAAATCAATCTGCCTTGTCTAGCACCAACAAAAAGGGGATAGACTCCTTCACTGTCTGGCTGATGCCAACAATAGGCCACTCTGCCAATTTTACTTTTTTAGGATTGTAGAATAATCATACTAAGTTCTAATTACTGTCAAATTGGTACTTGTTGCCTTGTCTTACCAAATCGACAGTAATTGGAACTTAGTATGATTATTCTACAATGGTCTAATGAACAAACCAGAAAGATGAATCTATATTCACAGATGGCATTATCAACTAGTTAACCCTTCACTGATTTTCAATGCATTTCTATAATATTAGAGAATAATCAAGCTAAGTTCCAATTACCGTCAAATTGGTAAGACACGGCAACGAGTAGTCATAACTGAATAAGAACCTGTCTTGCTGCTACCCTACTGCAGAATGACAGGGTATTTATAAAACTCCACAATATCATAGAAACCAAGCAGCCAATCAGAACTCAAGGAATGGAATCATCCAAATACATGAATGGACTATTCTTGATTTCCATAAATACCAACAGTCTTGGACACTGCTTCAGTTGTGCTTAGCCAGTTGCTGTTATTCAAACCAACAGTAGACTGACTGACTCAATAAATATAATAGCACTTTTCTGTTAGTAATGCATCAATTCCTAACCACTGATTTCCCTAGTAAAATCTACCCCAGCTAAGGGTTAAACAGTACCCCTACTGTTCTACAAGAATTTCTTTGACATTAAATAACCCAGGTTGATATGTCATTAAACAAAGAAACCAAACAAAAGCAAAATCATCTACAATGCATTTCTATAATAAAATCATCTACAATTAATTCCCGACTACTGAAAATTACTTTCTCATTATTGATGCATCTCTATGGTAAAATCACCTACAATGCATTTCTATTTATTATAGAAACGCATTGAAGATGATTTTATTAATCATCTTCAACGCGTTTCTATAGTAAAATCACCTTCAACGCGTTTCTATAGTAAAATCACCTAAAGTCAATTTCTTAAGCAGAGTTTACCAGTTTTGAATTCAGAGTTTTCATTCTCCTAGATCAGTTACTATATACCAGAGTAAAAGAACCCAATCTGCCCTATTATTTACCCATACCAGGGAAAAGAATAGTTGGATACATACTTTTCCCAAGGGTATTAGCACTATCTGAAATGCAGTCTTGTCCAAGATTTGAACTTTGAAATATCCATTTCCTATAATAATAACCATTACACCACATGCGCCTCCACTAAGTATTTGTATCATAAACCCTACCTAATATCACAGGTTATATCAATAGCTAGGGCATCTTGAATGGTGCAATGGACAGCAAACCATTGTTAGCAAATTCCATTCTCATTAGCTGACACTCATGCAGTGAAATACTTTATGGTGAACTCACAGATGGCACTCAAAAGACAGGAGACCCCCACCAAAAGTGGTTCAACAACCATATTAAGACGACGCAGATAAAATGCACCATCACACCTTCAAGCCTCCAACAGACAGGGTTGGCGAGACACGTACCACACAGGAGCTGAGCGGCTCAATATTGAGATTAACAGGGCTGCAGAGTGGCGATGTCTTAGTCATCATGAACCACCAAATGTGAAGAATAATCAAACTAAGTTCCAATTACCGTCGAACTGGGAAGACACAGCAACAAGCGGTTGTAACTGAATACAATCCAGTCCTGTCGCAATTCCACTGCAGAATGACAGGGTATTTATAAAACTCCACAATATCATAGAAACCAAGCAGCCAATCAGAACTCAGGGAATGGAATCACCCAAATGCATGAATGGACTATTCTTGATTTCTATAAATACCAACTGTCTTAGACACTGCTTCAGTTGGGCTTAGCTAGTTGCTGTTATTCAAACCAACAGTAGACTAACTGACTTCAATATGGCTCTGCGAACAGGATGGAACCTGAAGATTGGGAAAGCTACTCATCAAAGCTGGTATCTCTGCTGACTCAGCCAAAAGCTATGCTGCAACGTGAAAAGCTGAGCAAAGAAAACTTCCAAATGATGGATCGGGCCATGCTAAAAGAGTTGGGAATCACAGCAATGGGAGAAGCCCTGTCTATCCTTAAACAAGTTAAGGAGACCTCTACCCAGACAACCTATACTAACTAAGGCACCGGCAGCCAAGCCCCCCCCAACTCCACTTTGAAATGACCCCCCAACAATTCAGAAAATTTTGAATCGATTGGGAAGTCTTTACCAGAATGACAGATATGCCAACTTCTCAAACCAACATCCAATTATACAATTGTGCTGATGAATCTGTCCAAAGCACTATCATTAACAGACGGAAACTTCCAATGAAATGTGTGTGACTGCATCTGCAAGTCCAGAATTGGACTAACTAGCCACTAGAGGGTCCACAACTGTTGAACAACATGGAGTGACGTCATCGTCATCTGCAACGGACTTCTAAAAGGAAACTGACACTCATGCTTCTAGGTTTAGATTTGATTAGTTATATTTTACGGCATATCAACCTCAGTGGGTCATTTAATGCCGATAAAGTTTTAACATTAACAGATACTCAATTTTTTTATAAACACATTTTTCTATTTAACCCATAGATGGGACCCTAACATGCTTCTAGCCTTGCGCCAAACTATGCAATGCAAAATGACTACATAAATACCTAGTGTGATGATATTAATGAGAAAACAAAAGAAAATTTGGTTTATAGAAAGAACCATTCTGTAGAGTTTAATATTTATTTATTATTCTGTTGTTTCTTTTTTTACCAAAGTTAAAAGCTGATATCTTTGCAACAGAATTTCAGTGGAAGGTCAGGAAACTACGTATTTCCTATCATATATATGAAATTAAAAAAAAAACAAAACAAAAAAAAAATGGAATTCTTCCAATGGGAGTTGTTTTGGTAGGCTGTGCTTATCTTTTGTGCATATGGCCTTTACTTCTCTAAAAAAGGTCAGAATTCCATAAAAAAATATGCTACAGACATAGTACGATGGTTAACACCTAGGACTCTAGTCAGTGAGGACTGATAGTTATTTTTCTAAGAATAGGCAATAAAAACCCTTCTTTTTTTTTTTTCATTAAAAGTAGAAATTTTTTTTTTTAAATTTGAAAATCTTACGTCAGGAGCATTCCGTGGTTACGTGTGTGACATTCAGAGTGGAAATTTCATTAAAAATCTTAAGTTGATTTTATTAGTGTCAATATTTACCAGTTAGGTAGTGCCAATAGTAGTTCATGAAAATATATTGTGAGAGGGATCATTGTAATTTCAAATTGCGCAGGAATAATAGCCTTTGAGGGGAAACTATTTCTTTTTGGCCTGGCCGATTACAGGGGAGCAACCTGAGCAATGCCTGGGGGATTTTCGTCAGCATTGGTTTAGGAGGCAGAGCGACACTGGGTGGGGCCAGATCCCTGGGCGATGTCATTATAGTTCCTTTGATTTGTGGGACATCCTCAAATATTGGTTTAGGGGTCCCAGGCAAAGTACTAGGGATAGGGGCAGGGACTGCGAGTGCTTCAAGCTTCCTGACAAATCAGCGATTCCACAATGGGATTCTACCTGATCCATCAATCCTGCTTCAGTATTGATGATTAGGGAGGGTTTTCGGCAACTCTGCCTGTTATGTCCCACCAACAGGGTGGGCTAGATCAGAAGCAGACAGATCCTTTTCAGTTTGGTCATTAATTACATTTTTTTTTCTGAAAGGGATCCATATTTTTTATTAACAATTATTTTGAATATATTCCATTGTATGAATTGTTTTCATTTGTTTGAATTGTTTTTTTAATGGCATATCAACCCTTTTTGGGTCAGTTGAATGCCTTATCAAGTCATTTTTATACTTGGTTTACTTACAGTACCTGCTGTTGCTTAAATGGTCACCCATCTAAGCATTGAACAAGCTCATTGCTGCTTAACTTCAGTGATCTAGCGGGAACCAGTGTTTTTAACATGACTTGATCGTAATCCCATTGTATGAATTAAAGTAGCTTAGGTTATTTGAATGCTTAAATTACTTAAGCGCTGATTTTGATTTTTTTTAAGTAAATAAATAAATGCAAAAATACTTATTTTTGTAGAAAACAATCATTCTTTTTCTGGTACCCCACTCCTTATGAAAGAATCATCTTTGACTTACCTGAAAAATAAAGAAAAAAACATGAATTAATCATTAGAATATTTTCATATAGAGATTAGACAAGCACATGATTTCAATAAAGAAAAATATAACATTAGACAAGTAACAGGTAATATGGATTGAGCTCACAAGACAATCAAGGAGCTACCCAGAACTATGGAGCCCCAGAGGGACTCAGCAGAGATAGTGGACCAGCTTTCATATCCCTCCGATTTAAGCAGTTTTGGAGGACTGGGTAGTAAAGTAAAGACTGTCATCAGTTGCCTATCCACAATTAAATGGTTGAGCAGAGCTAGCCGTCAACAAAGCTCAAGTCTTCAAACATAAGACACATACTATTGATGAACTGAAAGATTTTATTCATCATGAAAGTTGCAGCAATCTCTGAAGCAACGAGGCAGGTGTTGCAGACCTTGAAACGTTCAGATGAGATAATCTTTAAAACAAATTGATGACAATAAAAAAAAATTTTAAATTAAAAAAATCGAAATCACAGATAATCTTTCTTTCTTATAATAAAATAAGATTTTCAACCAAATAAATGTTACCTTTTTTAAAATTTTTTTAATTATTTAAAAAAAAAAAAAATTCTCTAAACTTAAGAGATCATTTTACCAGGCCCTGTATTGTATCTCAAAATTCAAATAACATTTTTAGCACACTGACACCTATTGGGTCATGTGTACTAATTACTAAGTAACCTGTCTTATAACGAAGATTGTTGTGCATTTTATACATCAAGTTTTTCTTATTTTTCTCTGAAACTCTTGACTTCCTTTCAAAAGAATGATGCATCGATAAATCAATTTAATTATTAATTTTTGGTGAATGATTCAAGAAATGTAGAAAACGAGTGAAGAATAATAAAAACCTTTTTATCTCGGAATTCAAACAGGTCTATGAAATGTTTAAATTTAAAATAGTAATAATTTAACAGTCAGTAAAGACAAAGTTTTATATTCCAAAATCTCAAAGACAATTCTTCAAAGAATAAAAATGTTTTTTAAAGAAACAGGAACTAATTCTTTAACAGATGAAGAATTTGTGTGATGTGTGTCTGAGATTGTGTACAAAAGTAAATAACTTTAAAAAAATCAATAATCCCCCACCAGATTAAAGACAATAAAAACCTTAATTATACGATACATTACTCCAATGAAGAGAGGCGCTTGTAGTGTAACGGTTATCATCACAAGTAATGGACATGGCAACCAAAGTTCAAATACTGGAGGAGGCTGTTTGTATTTCACATAGCGCTAATACCTTTGAGAAAAGTATGAATTCAACTATTCTCCCTCCAGCTATCGGTAAATAGTAGGGCAGACTGAGCTCTTTAACATTGGTATGGCAATTGGTCTATAAAAAAACTGAATTCAAACCTGTTAAATTCTGCTTAACAAATTGACCCTGTGTCACATCCTGCTCATGGTGGAGGGGTTGGTTAAATACGATACATGAAACCAATAAAATTTTAGTCCCTAAATTATTATTTTCATTGAATCGTTATTCCTGTCTTGTAAGATATTTCAATTTCATAATGATAATAATAATCCTTAGTAAACAACTGTAGCTTCATGTAACTATTTTTAATGCAAATAATTCACTTATGCAGTATCAAATATTCCTATTCAATATGAATGCATTCTAGTATTATACCCAGGACAACCCATTTTTGAAGGCGCGGGGGGGGGGGGATTTGCTGAGTGTACCACTCAGCAAAATTTCTAAGCCCTAGGACAGTGCAAGTTTGGAGGTTCTTTCCCCCTCAGATCTTAATTTCCTGTTGAATTCTTTTGTTTATATCTACAAATGAATGACCATTGGATTCAATTCAGAGTGCTAAATAATTAAAACTTTTAATTATTTAGGACTGTGAATTGAATCCGGATAAACTAATCCGGCATCTTGTAAAAATATGCCAGATTAGTTTATCCAGGATTAGTTAAGTTTAAACAGTATTTCTTTTGTCAGATGGAAACCCTGTAACAATTTTTTTTTTTTTTTTTTAAATATAGTTTTATTTTTTTTTCTGTCAGGTATCAAATTTTATGATGAAACTTCCTGTTCATACCAAATAACTTAATATATCCTTATGAGACCTGTGGAAATACAAAGGTAATTTTTTTTTTTCCAGGATTTTTTTCCATAATATAAACTTTGCATTGTTTGGAATTGGTTTCTGACGAGATTTGTGTAAACTGATCCGTATTCAACTGTTGAAAGTTGGATCAGCTTCTGAGAATCCAGACTTGGTAAGTGGTTTAAATAGCAGCTTGGGCTATTCAACTTTGTGGAATGGACAAAAAACATTTCTTTTGAGGCTATTCAAAATGGCTGCAAATCATGAGAAATTTACAGAAGAATGTTTGATGTGTACAGAGAAGCATGTCTTAGTCAAAAAAAAAAAGAAAATATAAGAATTGGCTAAACATTGGTTTGCCACTAAAAGCCGGGGTCAAAGAAAATTAATGGAGTGGAACAAATAGACTCTCGGGTAAATAAAAAGTTTTGGGCGCAGCAGTTAGTAAAGACGCTCATGCTGACAGACTTCTGGGACAAGAAAGGCCCTATTACTATTAATTTCCTATAAAAAAAGGTGCAACTATAAATAGTGCTTCCTATTGCCTTCACCTCATTTAGTAAATGACCCTTGTAAATTCAGTCAGACGTTGATAAGGACATTGAGCAATTAATATTGAAGAATAATCAAACTGAGTTCCAATTACTGTCGAATTGGTAAGACACAGCAACAAGCGGTTGTAACAATACAAATATAGTTGCTGTTATTCAAACCAACAGTAGACTAACTGACTTCAATAAATATGGGTGAGTCAAAAAGTAATGCCATTTTCTTTATTTCATGAGAAGTTTTTTTTTTTTATTAAAACTAAGGCCTCCACTGAGACCCTAACGAGGCTGAGAGTAAGAATCTGACGAGTAAGACCCAATTGCCAATTGACAATGTCCTCCTTCTACATGACAATGCTCGAACACACACAAGCATCAGGACAAGGGAGAAAATAGCTTCATTCAGGTAGACAACTTTACCACACCCTTCAGACTATCATCTCTTCGGTCCCATGAAAGAGGATTTGAGAGGCAAACATTATTCAGTGACGAGGAAGTGAAATCTGTAGTGAAGAAGTGGCTCAAAGAACAATCAACAGAATTTTATGGGGCAGAGATACATGCTCTCATTCGAAAGGTGGAACATTGCTATTGAGAGAAACGGTGACTATGTGGAGAAGTAGCGATGTGATCCACAGAGGACCAGCTTCATCTTGATGTATGATACGTGTTCCGGTGTTGGTAATGATACCTGTCCAAAACAAAAAGGCATTACTTTTTGACTCACCCATGTACATGCACCATCTGATCTGTTCTTTGCAGCAAAGTTTGTTTACATTTACGTATATCAGGTCATTTTTCCCCCCTAAATATTCATGCAGTCTTCAAGAGCATTAGTTCTAAATAAGAACAGTGTTTACTAGCACCGAGAATTGAAATGGTACTGTCGGTTCCAATTTTATGATGCCCTATTTGTTAGACTGTTTCTCCTCCCACTTGATATATAATAAGCAGCAGAAAATTCTTAGATAAAATCCTGTTCATTCTTGATAACATTGAGTGGTAGCAGTTAAGGCTGTCAGAGAATTTAGTACTGACTGTTGTGTTATTCATCATCAGAGGTAATATTAGAGAATTTAGTTTCTCTGAGTCGAGTGCTCCTCTATCTACGTACAATGTTGTGTATAGTTGGCAAGAACACAAGATGAATTCTTTTCTTCTCCCCTCCTTTGACAAAGTAGATTTTTAAATAGTGATTCCTTTTCCTTTAGGCTTATGTTGTGAATATATCTTAAAATGGGGAAAAAATAAAAATTTGACAGAACTAATGATCTTTTTAATTATCTTGTATTTGTGTCAATGCAATTTAATAATAAAAATATATATTTGTAAAGAAGAAAAAAAAATTAATTTTATATTAAGAAATAATAATGACTCATTAATCAATTCCCACAAGCCACCATTGAGTATGGCACAGGTCTGAAAGCCACCACTGAGTATGACGTAGAGCCGCAAGCCACCACTGAGTATGGTGAAGAGCCACAAGCCACCATTGAGTATGGCACAGGACCATAAGACACCATAGAAGATGGTGCAGGACCGCAAGCCACTATCAAACATGGCGCAGGACTGCAAACCACTATCGAGCCTGGCGCAGGACCGCAAGCCACTATCGAGCATGGTGCAGGGTCACAATATGTATATATGAATATGCACATAAAATGAATCCTAAATGGTTTGACATGCCATTAAAATCAATCAATCTGAACAGGAAGAGGATTTTGTAGAGTATCAATCAGATAACAGATTCTAATGAATAGGTCTCTTCTAACCAGGGCTGTAGAGTTGGAGTTGGAGTTGAGTCAGTAAAACTATACAGACTGACTCCATTTGGATTTACACTATATATATATATAGCTCTAGTTTAGTCTGTAAAGTTATACAGTACATATAGATTATTAAAAAAATAGATTAAAGTGCAAAAAGATTATAAAAAAATCCTGGTTTTATATTTATAAATGAATTGTAATAAATCTTATACATAAAGAGGAGTCAGAGTCAGAGGTGCAAAAAATAGAGGAATCAGAGTTGAAGTCAAAGGTCTCAAGTTGCGACTCCACAGCTCTGCTTCTATCTATCCTTTATTAGCTGCTATATCAAATTCGTAACTAAGAGGAAAATTAATCAAATTTAGTCATCGAACATGAGAACTAGTTCATTTAGGCTATTGGTTGGAGAATAGGAGTAAATTACCCTGTATAATAAACATCATACTCACTTCCACGGAAAGGGTGTTACAAGCGTCCAGTAACCAGACAAAAAAAGAGAACGTAACCGAATGCGCTCTGTAATAACTGCCTGAATACAGTCAAATGTCTACATAGTGCTGCAAACAGGATTCGAACCTGTGAGGGAATATCTCATTCGTGAGTATGTTTATTCTACATACCCTGGATTCACAATCTGTATAGAAACAACATACTAACTCACTCTGATGAACACTGATCTCCTAATAAAAAAATAAAAATCCTACAATCTGTTCTTTACAATTTCAAATTTTCAATTTCATATAAAACAAAATGTTCCTAAATCTTCCCCCCACTCCTCATATACCCAGGTAAAAATGCTTTCCAAAGCTCCTGGGTAATAGCATCTCTGAATATAGACAGGTTTGGATAATAGTAAAAAAAGTTATTCCCAAACAGCTGGCTTCAGCAATGCCAAATAACCTAGCCAGCGTTAAAGTACACACCCTGTTAGTTCTGCAATAATTAAAACTATGCAAGGAAATTGTGACCTGATAAAAATAATGTCAACATTTAACAGAATGAAACTAGTTGAGCCATAAACTTAGATAACCACAAATGCACATGCACACAAAATATATTAATATATCAGGTCAGTACTGCTGTTTATCTAAAATGTCAATAAAATAATGACATAAAATAATGGCTTATAGGACTCACAATTACAACAAGAAACAGATCATTGCCTTACTAAACCAGAAAAATATGTACAAAGTCAATCCAGAAATATCTCAGAGGCTTTTATAAATTCAGTTCAGATTTATTTTACTTTCGGTTCCCAGTCTTCCAAAAATAAAAATCGATAAACTATGCAAATAGCAAGAAATAAAAAAAATAAAAAATAATGTATATATATATATACATACAGATACATACATACATATGTAGACATATATATATATATATATATATATATATATATATATATATATATATACGTGTGTGTGTGTGTGTGTGCGTGCGTGTGTGTGTGTGTGAGGAAAAAGGGGAAGTGAATCCAACAGTATATAATATTATGAAAAAATTGAAAAACACAAGTTCATAAATGAGTAATGTTTATTTCGCCTACGCTGCAGTGTTTCAATCTGTTTCAATAGATCTTCATCAGGGCTTTCGTTAGTTTGAGGGAACTTTTATTTTTTCTCTCAAACTAACGAAAGCCCTGATGAAAAACTATTGAATCAGATCAAAACACTGCAGCATAGGCGAAATAAACATTACTCGTCTATAAACTTGTGTTTTTCAATTTTTTCATAATATTACACATTATATATATATATATATAATATATATATATATATATATATATACACACACACACACACACACACACACAGTAATGCTGATAGCTTTTTGATTTAGTGCATCCTGGGATGCACATATTTGCTTTGAATGAGTCCCCTGGGAAAATTTATGGGTCCCAACTAAAGCCATCTCCTGCCATGTAACTTATCATGTGTAATTCATTTCTAAGAAACTATTGAAATGTATTTCCAGTTAGCTTGAAATGGTGAGGGAAGAAAAAAAGAAAAACACTGGGACACATGGATATGATTTTACTGCGTCTTTTTAGATTTTTGTGCGTCATGGACGCAGGACGCGTACCTATCAGCATCTCTGATTACAGTATGTAATTTTTTTTAGATTCCTTTGAAATGTGTCAAATATCCACATTTAAAAAAAATGTTCTAATTTCAAGATGGTTTTTGATAACTAATAAAGAGACACTTTTTTCTCCGCTCTTTCTCGGGTCTTTGTCACATTTGAAAACCTTCCCAGAAATTCCAATAAGATAGTTGATAAAAGTGTTGTTAAATCTTATCTGGTTCTGTGTAAGTCATGGGTTCAGTTTCTGGGTAAGGTAGTGTGGAAATATACCCTGACTCAGTGACAAGGCAGATTAGCATCATGAGGAAGAATTGACAGTTATGTCTTTGGAAATTCCCAAGGAAGGACACCAGATGTGACAGGTAGAAGAATGACAACAATGTAACAGCAGGGATCCACTAAAGAGTTTCATCTTGAATTCACAGACATCAGAATCAATGCAAAAGGTATTGTGGCATGATAAAAACAAAGATACTTTAATTATTTGTGTATAACATGCACTCACGTATAACACATATCCCTAACTTTGGGATGCTGTAATTATTTGTGTATAACATGCACTCACGTATAACACACATTCGTAACTTTGGGATAGCGTAATTATTTGTGTATAACATGCACTCACGTATAACACACATCCCTAACTTTTGGATACCGTAATTATTTGTGTATAACATGCACTCATGTATAACACACATCCCTAACTTTGGGCTAGCAATTATTTGTGTATAACATGCACTCATGTATAACACACATCCCTAACTTTGGGCTAGCAATTATTTGTGTATATAACATGCACTCATGTATAATATACATCCATAACTTTGGATTACAAAATTCTGGAAAGAAATTCTTGTGTATAATATGCATTAACATTATAGAATTTGAAATGTCTAAATTTAACATTTGTTCAACTTTTTATTGGTTCTTATTGACTTTAAATAAGAATTTATATAGTTTGTATTAAAACACTAAATTTACATTTAGGATGAATGCACAAACATGTTCACACAAAAATGCAACAAGCTTGTGGCAAAAATAAGCTGACATTAGCAGAAACAAAATAATAAACATACATTACAGTGGATATTTTTCTGTAATGGTGTACAAAAACATTAGTTTGGACTATATATATATATATATATATATATATATATATATATATATATATATGTGTGTGTGTGTGTAGAAAGTTAGTAGAAAAAACAAGAAGATGTTAAAAGTTTTGCTGACAGAAATCTATTTCAACCTTATGAAGAGGTCTTTATCAAAGCAACATTGTAAACGGAAAGACAAAATAAATATACCATTAATCACGAGGCACAGAACGCTCTCGATCAGTACCGGAAAATTTTTTTAAAAATGCGTATTTTATGTTAAAAATAAAATAAATCTTATTTTTAAAAATTATAAGCATTTTTATCATTAAAAAACTCAAAAGAGTTTGCAGTAAAAGTGTATATAAGTATCAAAAAGTCCAGGAAAATGTTTAACATCTTGTTTTTTCTACAAACTTTCTACACATTGTCGGATTCATATCCATTTTACCTTTCATATATATATATCTTACATTTGATCATCCTGTTCTGAATATGATGAGGAATGTGGCAAGAAAAAAAATCATTTCATTGTATTCACATATAATACACATGCCTAACTTAGGGGCTGAAAAATCTGGAAAAATAGTGCATCTTTTACACAAATAATTATGTTAAGGAAACTGACCTTCTATGATAAAAAGGGGTGGGTGCTTGTTATAAGAGAAATTTGAAGAATACAGTCAGAACAATCATACAATAGCTAGGGCTTAACATGACTAATTGATTTCATGGGGTCTCTTTGGACCAACACACAATCCTGTCCTCAGGTATTACAGGTTGCAAACAGCTGGCCCCATTGGGAGGGGAGCTCTTACCCCTCTGCAGAGGTGCAGTCAACATATTCTACAGTCCTAGCTGACAGGGCAGCTCAGTTTTGTGATACTTGTTCTAGCTGAGAATGAAAAAAAAAAAAAGAAGGAAAATGTACTAAACAACCTTTAAATGTCACCAGAAGACGAAAGATGGAAACAATAAGGTAGAGATAACTGTTAAAAAATATATGGAATCATCTTTCTTTTTTGTTGTTGTTGTCAACCTTTTAGGCTTGTGAATGGTTTTGTCAATCAAACACAGACACACAGAAAAAAAAAAAAAAGTCTACTAAAGTTAAACTATTTTTATATAAAGCGTTGTACCATCTGGATTGATACACAGAATCAAACAAAAAGATATTGTTAGCACTTCATTTTTAAAACCTATAAATATGATCAACCTCAATGCATTAAGCACCTGTTTTCCTTTCTGAAAAGACCAAGAAATCTCATCTATTTATATCACACTTTGGAAGAGTCCATTTATACAAAAATGAGGGGTGGTGGAGATTTCCATTTTAGAGGGCCCCACAACCGAACATATATATATATATATATATATATATATATATATATAGGATTCTAAAAAATCCTATATATATGTATATTCACCAACTCCTCCACACAAGTGAGATGTGACATGTGGTCAATTTCTTGAGTGGAGTTTAACAAGTTTGAATTCAGAGTTTTCCTTCTCCAATACAGGTTGTCTAATCAAGATTAAAGAGCCCAATCTGCCCTACGATTTATCTATAGCTGGACCTATCCCGAGGGTATTAGTGCTATGTGAAATGCACACAACCTCATCTAGGATCTGAATTGGTTATGCAGGTTATATACCTAAGATTTACAATATAATGAACATCCTTTCTACATTTATATATAGAGCATCTCATTGTGGAGTAATGGTCAGCCTCCTAGTCTCGATTTTTCATAGTGGTCCGTGAAATCCTTCATGAGAAGTAAAGATATTGGAATGTGTCATCTCATTCAGTCCCAAAAGAAAATCGGCAGAACAATTGATTCAACAAAATGGAATAATGATAAAGAATCCTCTCAGAATTTCAGACAATAAGGACACTCAAAGAATGCATCAGCCAAAATTGTAAAAGAAGAAGTAGCAATGTCTTTCCTGTACACAACCCAATGTTTATGGTCCTCAATGAAAATACAACTTCTCTCCTTTTGGCTAAGAGAGCAAAGTAAAGTATCTGTTCTTAGCTTAATATGTGATAGTTCACTGGAACATAAGATTAAGGCTTTATTCATAGTGTACTATACTTTAAAATAGACCTCTAGTCTGACTCAGTTGAGTCCGTAAGCAGGCTTGGTATATAGTATGCTATGGCTTTGATGATTTTCAGCATAATGGAAAGTTAGATATCAAGCTGATAAGAACAGATACTACACATTGATCTTGGTCTTTTGGCCAAGAAGCTGCATTTCAAACAGGACCTTACGATTTAGATTGTACACAATTTTCAAATAAAAACTAATAATTGCAGTGATGTTGATAGCTTTTTATTTTAGTGGAACCTGGGACACAAGGATTTGAATGGATTAATGAAATTTGATAGATCCCAATTAAAGTTTCTTAAATTGCAAAGTTTTTATCTATTAACAATTAAAGCCATCTAACCCCTACCTTGTACCCCATCTCGTGTAATTCATTTTCAAGAAAATATTAAAATGTATTTACAGTTAGCTGGAAATTGTGGGGAAAGAAAAAAAACACTGGGACGCATAGATATGATTTTTATGTATCAGGTACAAAGAACGCGTACCTATCAGCATCTCTGTGATTGTCTTAATTTCTTCAAGTTTTTACAGAAATATAAGTTAGACTTAAGTGTATTTGTAAGAAATAAATAAAATGTGTTGAGAGCCTCAAAGTTGTAACATGCATAAAGTTCTACAGTTTGTCTTATTTTCAACCAACCATAAAATTTAAAAAAAAACAGTTGCTTTCTATTCATCTATTTCTAATCTATATCGTATATGACGAAGACAAAACTGACATTATCAATTATTTGTACTTTATAGTCATGTCTCAGTAGTTATAAGATTATATTTGAAAAAAAGTTTCAGGTTCCATTCTTAATAACCTACAAGGAAAAAAAAAAGAGGATTTTTTAAACAAATAGAGATCTTCTACCATGCAATAAGTTACCAAGTACATCTAAAAAGACAGGTAAAAAAAAAAGAAAGAAAAAAAAAGACATCAATTTTTCCAGAAAATCTAATTCTAATATATAGCCAGCTATAAGAAAGAAAAAAAATTAGAAACATGTTTAAAGCTCACACGATACAGGCAGAACTAGACAAGCCTGCTGTAAATTATGCTATGTGAATAAGAATAGTAGCACTATTTTTATAAACTTTTGTTAAAGGCATTTAGTAAAGACACAGTGGTTGAAAAAATGGACTGATACTTCTTCCTTGTCCAACCACAAATTGGTACAAATAATATTGATTATGTGCAAGGACAATGAATTTGAAAAGAAAAAAAAAAAGAAAATTATTTCATCATTAACACTCACTAGTTCTTTGACAAATACAAACTCTTTTGATTGGTTAAGTCAGGGTTTCTCAAAGTGGCCCATTATAGACCCCAGTCGGTGAATAAAATTTTGACAGGGTGAATTAAAAGCAAAGGGGTCCACAGGGGTTGAATTTACTAGTTATGCATTTATAAATCCTTTCATAACAAGAACAAAAATTGCTGAATCCTGTATACTAGTTGCCAGATATTGTACTACCTAGGAAAATGCCAGATTTGTGTGTAATGGCTACCAGTTGAGTCGTTCACAATACATATAGGTAATATAAATCAGTGGTTCCCAAAATGGGCCACAGCAAATTTCAGGTGGGCCAAGGAAATATTATAATTCTATTTTGCACATACATATATATAGGAAAATTGCAAAATTAAATATTGATAGTAAATAGTCGTTAAATTGGAACTGAAAAGTACATGTAGTTTAGATACTTGAGATAAAGTGTGTGTGTCAATATGGTTGTATCTTGATTGAATAAATATCTTATGTAAAATGGAAATATTTTTTTATTATAATAATTTCATGGGCCACAAAAAAAATTCTGGTTTCAAAGTGGACCATGAGCTGAAAAAGGTTGGGAACCCCTGATTTAAATGAACAAACTATGTTGAAGTGGAGAGTGTAAATTTAGACAAGAATAATTTATTGAAATGATTTTCAATCTTGAAGCAAAGTCTATGTAGACATTTAAAGGAATAGGATATTATTGGATGAACAAAAAAACACTGTAGCAAAAAAATCATACCAAACTTTGTGCAACCGTTGACCCCATGTTACTAGCTCTTCCAATTTCACAGAATCTGGGTTTAGCTTAGTGCATTACTTACTAAGAACACAGAAAAAAGTACTTTGAACATAGGACATGGTGATTTGTGGTTCAAATTGACAAACCTGCAACCTAAGGGCATTTGTGTTCACTCTACTAAGTTGCATCCAGTGTTTGTGCTCAATGTAGGTTTTTGCTGGCCAATCCAAACTGGAGAACATCATTTATGATGAGCTCATCATTGCTTCTCTAGCAGTGTAAACAATTGATTGTCTTAATTTTTAAATGATAACATGCATTTTATAAACAAATCTTTTTTTTTCCCCTAATTATTTGTCAGAATAGAAGGAATATCAAACAGTGAAAATTCCCAATCAGAAATCAGCTGATAATAATACGACAGGCTGTAGACTTATTGATGTAGGCTAGTATACTTATAAAAGAAAAAAGAAAGAAAAAAGAACAAAAAAAAAGAAAGAAAATACATTTTGTACTATATTAACAATTAACTATTATTAGTATACTTATAGAAAAGAAGAAAGTACAAAAAGAAGAAAAAAAAAGAAAGAAAAGAAAAAGAAGAAAAAATCCCCAAAAAAGAAAGAAAATACATTTTGGCCTATATTAACAATTAACTATTAATGTTAATCTATAATTAAAAAAAAAAACAAAAAAAACTTTTATTTAAGAAGAAGGTGACTAATATTGACTAAGTAAGCAGCTTTTAAACTTTTTTTTCAACTCAAGCCTAACAATGTAGCCTACAACTCAGTGTGCTTATCTAGTAACAAAGATGACTCATACAATTATTACAGCAGACTTTCACTTTCAATTCTCAAATAAACAAAGCCTTTTCTTTCTTTCTTTCTGCATCCCATAAAATTTTTATTCACTGATAGAGAGACAAAGAAAGACAAAGTGATAAATATGCTGATTCACAATTGAATTAGATAGATAGATAGATAGATAGAGAGAGAGAGAGAGAGAGACATTTGGCCAATATTAACTAAAATCTCTCCACAATCAAAGATTCAATTCTAAGCCTTAAAACATTATCAAGTAAACCTGTAATATTTATGTTTTTAACTCCTCGCATCACAAAAAAAACTAATCTTCTTATTGCATCGACTTTGGGTCCTTCATTCTGAAACATGATACACGCATCATATTTATAGTTTGATTAGTAAACATATCTCAAGCGGTTTATTTTTATATGCACAGAAGTTTCTATAAAAAATATCATATTTCCAGGTGTGTTATAACTCCTTTAAGGGCCGGGTTAGCTCAGTCGGTAGAGCGTTCGGCTAGAAACCACAAGGTTCCTAGTTCGATACCGGTCCTCGCCAACTCAGCGTATGAGTAGCACAGGGATCTGTGCGGTAAAGTACGGAGCTGATGGCTGATACTGACTTTAGGCCACCCCGTCGACTTACTTTTTAACTCTTTTATATTCTCTGTAGGTTGGTTTCACTGTAAACTTCCTGAATATATCGATGAGATCCTTCATCTAATAGTTCTTCAGCCGATCCTTTAACAGGGTTGGATTTTACAGGTTGGGATTGCTTGTCCCACATTCAGCATTTTGCTCTTTGGGGCGGGGGTTGTTAATTAACAGCGTGATCCCAGGGGGCTATCCCCCCCCCCCCGGCAACACCTGCCCTGTTGATTTAAAGGGGCAGGGCTGGGTTTATTGCTCAGTGCCTGAGGCTCCCTCCTTGAGGGGGAATGCTGAAGGGATCAACACACCTACTATCCCATGAGTCTTGTCTTGTGGGTGGTCCCACATTAAAAAGACTGTCATACCCGCATACGAGGGATGCAAGGTAAATATCTTCTACATTCAGCTTTTTGCTATCTACTCATAGTTGGGGAATCTACTTCCTGGATTTCAATTGTCCTTCTTATAGACTGGTTGTCAACCAAGACTAGAGAGCCTAGTCTGACCTACTATTTTAACAATATGTACCTACCTAACCCTTCTGTATGAGCAGGGTGTTACACAAGGTCAATTTTGAAGCAGAGTTCACGTTTGAATTCAGTTTTCTCTCTCTGGTTGACTGGTTACCATACCAAGGTTTAAGAGCCCACTCTGCCCTACTATTTTACCCATAGTCAGAGGGTTTTAGTGCTATGTGAAATGCAAACAGACTTGTCTAGGATTTGAACTGTATCCATTTCCTACAATGCTAACCATTACACTACAAACTATTTTACCTATACCCAGGGAAAGAAGAGATTAATCCAGTCCTTTCTCATATATATATATATATATATATATATATATATATATATATGAGTGAGAGAGAGAGGGGTGTATGTGTGTTTACCTAACCCTTTTGTCATGCGCATGATGTAATACAATGTCAATTCTTATTCAGAGTAAATTTGCTTTAAATTCAGAGTTTTCTTTCTCCTAGATTGGTTGCTTAACCAAGGCCCTCCAAAAACTGGCCTGCCCTACTATTTACTCATAGCTGGAGGAAGAAAATATTCAATGCCAAATTCCCAAAGGAATTAGTGCAAAATGAAATACAAACAACCACATCCAGGATTTGAACTTGGGTTGCCAATTCCATTTCCAACAATGATAACCATTACACTAAACATACCTCAAGAAAAAAGAAGAATGTCCCTGAACATCAAGAGAAAAATTTATTAGTGCAATTTCAAGAATTTTTAAGTATTCAGAGATGCTCATAGGCACGTGTCCTGCATCACCAGTCACACAGAAATCTAAAAGGACGCAGTAAAATCATATCCATACGTCCCAGTGGTTTTCTTTTTTCTTCCCTCCCAATTTCAAGCTAACTGTAAATACATTTCAATAGTTTCTTAGAAATGAATTACACAGGATAGATTACAAGGTAGGAGTTAGATGGCTTTAGTTGTTTCCACAGATCATAAATAAAAATAAAAAAAATACAATTTATTAAGAAACTTTTGTTGGGACCCATCAAATATGTGCGTCCCAGGATGTACTAAATCAAAAAGCTATCAGCATCACTGATTATTCGTATGAACTTAGTCAAGAGATACAATTTATATTACTGTATATGTAGTACCCTACATTACTGCCTGGGTGGGTTTCCTTTGAATAAACCTTAGAGATAATTCCAAAACAGTGTGAAAGAATTTCAAGTCCTCTTTTATGTTGTTAATATTGTAACCACAATGTTTCCTATGATTCATTCTATAGACATTTTCAAATATATCATATATGCAATTTTTTTCTAGTGGTCGAATTCTTATAAAGTGTATAATACTGACTAGAAAATAAACAAAAAACTTCATATTTCTAAAATTCTCATTATGTTTGTATGTAACAGTAACCTAGAAAAAAAAAAAGGGTACATAGCAAGATTTTCATAGGAGCAAAATAAAATGCCCTTAGAGAATGAAGCAGCTTGCAACTTAAAGATGATTTTGTGGGGTCTGCATTCATGCTGGATCCAATTCTTTAATCAGCAAAATTCTCGATATCACAGAGATAACCATGAAATGCTAATTAGAATAGCGTTCACTACTTTCTAAATTGAAGAATCAATATCATGGATTGCTTTTACAACAGGAACCCAAAATGTCTAGTATATTACTAAAATTTTCATTATGTTTGTGTGTGCATATATATATATATATATATATATATATATATATATATATTATCAATAATATAGTTTGCTATATTTATAAATAATGAGTGGCTAACATTGGTGATAGAACATATATATCTGTTAGGATAGCATAGACACAGAATCAACGACACTTGACAACTGTCCATTTCTTGCCTATTCAATCATCAGACTTGGTGTCGTTGACTGTGACTAGGTCTCCTAACTTATATATATATATATATATATATATATATATATATATATATATATATATGTGCTTAATTGAAGTCGATAATTTTATGAAAGTTAATTAATTAATAATTAATTAATTAGGCGGGATTACCTATTAAATTTAAGGCTAAACAAATCGAGAAAAATCAATCTCTGTATGTACATTTCGGCCTATTAGGCCTCATCAGCAGAGCTATAGATACAAAGGCCGCCCCGTGTGCGATTCGAAACCTGATTGTCAAATATATATATATATATACTTATAACCCAACAAAAACAGCACCTCACAGCCAAGTTTTTATTTGAACAACACACTTAAAATGTTCTTAGTGAATAAAGCAATAAATAGACAATAAAATGCAAATAGGAATCACATGTTTATAAATAGTAAGTAAAGAGTGAGCTATTGTTGGTATCAGCCGAACAGCCTGGGAGTCTATCCCCTTTTCACAAGACCAGGGAAATGTTTTTGCATCTGAGGTGTATCCCCACACCTACAGTCTGCTTCCCCACTTTACTGCACAGATCCAAGCTGTGGTACTCATGCATGTAGAATAAACATCATACTCACTGTAGAAGCAATATTCCAATTACTGTCGAATTGGCAGACAAGGCAGCAAGCAAGACGTAACTCAAAATGGATCTCAGATGGCAAGAGACAATATAGACCCCGTTAACTTTGTGGTTCCAAGGCAAAAGCTCTACTAACTGACCTAAACTGATAGAAGCATCAATATCATCATGGACCAATATTATAACGCCAATCCAATGGGTTCACAGGTTGACTAGTACCAAATAGATTTTTTTTAAAGATTTTAAAAAATTTTTTAAATTAAAAATTAAAAAAAAGGAACATTTTATTTTTAAGAAATAGTCACTAAAACTAACAAGCTTCGAACCAGTTTCTTTCTTTATATAAATATGGAAAAAAAAAGAAAAGAAAAAAAGAATTGCTTTTTTTGTTAAATAGATTCTAAGCAGTAAAATAAAATAAGAACATTCACTATTTTAAAAACAAACTGCACGGAATACATAAAACCTTTTCTCCCACTCTCTAACTATAAGCTTTGTGCATATTTTTAAATCCACCATTTAGTCTTAACAAAGAATATGAAAAAGTTTTTTTTTTTTTTTTTTTTATCTATCTACTATTTTGTTATTTTAGATAAGATATAATTTATACTGTGAATCTATTTAATATTTTTGAAGTGTATTCTGTTTGTTATGACAATGATATGCTAACAAGGTTTGTGATGCTGAGGAGACATGCAAAGTTTCTGTTGGCCAGCAATGGGGGGGGGGGGGAGAAATAATCTATATTGATTTAAGAGGGAAGTGGTTTTTCGAGGCTGGTGGTGGTAGTAGGAGTAAGGATGGGGATGATGAGGAGGTCTAGTTTTAACTGTTTTCAATAGAGATTTTATATTATTTTCTTTTTAAATTAATGAAGAAAAAAGAAGAAGAAGAAGAAGAAAAAGAAGAAAAAGAAAGAAGAAGAAGAAGAAAAAGAAAGGAAGAAAAGAAGAAGAAGAAGAAGAAAGAAAGAATTAATCAAAACAGTAGACATAACTTGACTACAACTCATGTGAAATGATTTGAGTCTTAAAATTCTGTCCTGAGAACTTTTAAAAGTGAAACTAATTCAGAGAGAGGGAAGAGAAAGAGAAAGATAGACAGAGACACAGGCTGTCAGACTGTGCATATCAATGTGTGGGAGAGGCAAATATAAGTTTATTGCACATCAACATCTACATGAGTCATGCATGCAATTATCAATTTTCTTGGTGTTGCTAATAAATGTGTAATTAACAAGTATTGATTTCACCGGCATGTCAAACCATTTGGGGTTATTTAAAAATTAAAAATAAAAAAATAAAAAGACCAGGTTTTGCAAATAGGAACAAGACAATCTTTATACCAACTATTTGGCCTTGTGGGATAGTAAGCTTAACTTAGACAAAATTATTTCAGTTGCTTAGTAAGTTTTTTTTTTCTTTCTTTAGCTTTTGTTCTATTACCATACTAGATAAGAAGTAGGTATTTACCCAACACATTTACCACGGGTAGGATGTGACACAAGATTACAACTATGGGGCATCCAGTAAGGATCAAACTAGCTATTCAGTAGTAATAGACATGCTAGATTCACTTGTTACAATTTCACAAATACAACTTACTAATTTCCTAGGGAATACATAAGAAAGATCCAAGATAAAGCTCTAAGTGCATCAGTGTGGATATGGCAATCCCACAAAGTGACAATAATCCAACAAAGGCTGGTGGTATTGTGAGATCCTGCTGTGGTGCTCTGGGCTAGTGGTAATGATGCTTCATGCCTGAAACCATGCCTGAACCTAGAGTCATCATCTGATGAAGGCTTTGTTGGGAGCAATGATGCTGTACAAACAGCAGTCATTGTATGAACTAGCATATACATATATACTCATGCAGTGATGCTGATAGCTTTTTGATTTAGTGCATCCTGGGACACACATATTTGCTTTGAATGAGTCGCCAGGAAAATTATGGGTCCCAACTAAAGCTGGCTAACTCCTACTTTGTAACCTATCCTGTGTAATTCATTTTTAAGAAAATATTGAAATGTAATTACAGTTAGCTTGAAATGGTGAGGGAAGAAAAAAGAAAAACACTGGGACGCATGGATATGATTTTACTGCGTCTTTTTAGATTTTTGTGCATCAGGGACACAGGACACGTACCTATCAGCATATATACTTGTGTATATAGACAATTATCTGCAAGTGTATTGAACTCATCCCAAACCGTGGGGAATGACAGAGCTGAGTGAAATCAAAAGTCAAGATAAGAGGGAAGAGATTTTCAAAAAGGTTTTACTTGACAGAAGAAAGAAAGAAAAGAGAAGAAACCTTTTTATTCAGAAAGAGTTTATCATATGAATGTTGCTCTTTTTTTGCAGAGGATTCTCTTAGAACTGAAGATAACTTTCTAGAATAAATGAAGGTTATTCCTTTGAGTTGGAGATGGTGGGTGTGGGTGGAGGATGAGATTTAAAGGTTCCACCAACTGTCGGAAAAATTAAGATTTTATTCCAGGAATTGTTTGTACAAGCATCTTCACTGTTTTGTTTGGATCACAAAAAAAAAAAAAAATTTTTTTTTTTTTTTCCTGGTCTCACATCTTGCAATCTTTGAAGAGGATCGCATATTTCACCTAATTTTTTCTTTCTTTTCTCTTCCATCAACTCAATTAAGATAATCCAAATACAGGTTCATGCTAATTTTCATTTTTTTTTTTTTTCAGATTAAAAAAAAAAAAAAGAGAAAAAAAAAAGACAATAATATTGAAAATAGCAATACATATACAGAGATGCTAATAGGTACGCATCTTGCATCCCTGACACGCAAAAATCTAAAAAGGACGCAGTAAAATCATATCTATGCATCCCAGTGTTTTTCTTTTTTCTTCCCTCACCATTTCTAGCTAATTGCAAATACATTTCAATAGTTTCTTAGAAATGAATTACACATGATAAGTTACATGGCAGGAGATGGCTTTAGTTGGGACCCATAAATTTTCCCGGGAACTCATTCAAAGCAAATATATGCAACCCAGAATGCACTAAATTAAAAAGCTATCAGCATCACTGCATATACTTTAAAAACGCAAAAGAATCCATCAAGTTCATATGAGAAGCTTTTAATAAAAAATTTTTTAAATTTAAATTTAATTTAAAAAATAATACTGTCTTTCATATAAATAGTTTTTATTCTACTCTCTCTTTAGCGTCCATATTGTATTTATTTTTACACTGAGTCTATCTTAACTAAAAGTGTGGAAAACCCCTTCATTACCATCTGACCTGAAGTGGTAGTATCTGTTGGGGTCCCATCTACAGGACAAATAGATCTTTTTAAAATTCATTTGTATTCAATAGGAAAAATCCACTTAAGCAACAACTACACAAAGAATGTAAATATGAACATTAATCTCTAGGCATAAGATAACCCTAGGTGGGTTGACATGCCATTAAAATCAATCAATCATCTTCAATAAATTCAAAGAAGAATATATACAACACAAATTATTAAGCATGAATAAATTTAAATCATAAGTATATTCATAAAAGGTTTTTTTTTTTATTCCAATAAAGAGTATTCAGCTCTTTGGATAAGTGATAATAAGGATTAAACCAAAGAAACTTGGTACAACTTGACCAATCGGAAATAAATCAATATATTGACCAATTAGAGCTGCCTCAATTCACTATGCTTATCCACCTTAACAATACTCACTAGTCAATTAAGGCTGCTTTCCATACATTGATACACCTTATTAAGAGACCCTAGTCAATTAGGGGTGTTTTCAATTCATTAATACACCTTACTGAGAGACCCTAGTCAATTAGGGGTCAATTCATTAATACACCTTATTAAGAGACCCTAGTCAATTAGGGGCATTTTCAATTCATTAATAAACCTTATTAAGAGACCCTAGTCAATTAGGAGTGTTTTCAATTCATTAATACACCTTATTAAGAGACCCTAGTCAATTAGGGGCATTTTCAATACATTAATAAACCTTACTAAGAGACCCTAGTCAATTAGGGGTGTTTTCAATACACCAATACACCTTACTGAGAGACCCTAGTCAATTAGGGGTGTTTTCAATACATTAATACACCTTATTAAGAGACCCTAGTTAATTAGGGGTGTTTTCAATTCACTATGTTTATACCACTTTACTATTAGACCCTTGTCAATTAGGGGTGTTTTCAATTCATTAATACACCTTATTAAGAGACCCTAATTAATTAGGGGTTTTCAATTCATTAATACACCTTACTAAGAGACCCTAGTTAATTAAGGGTGTTTTCAATACATTAATACACCTTATTCAGAGACCCTAGTTAATTAGGGGTGTCTTCAATTCATTAAGAGACCTTAGTCAATTAGGTGTGTTTTCAATTCATTAATACACCTTATTAAGAGACCCTAGTTAATTTGGAGTGTTTTCAATTCACCATGTTTATACATTTAAACTAATAGACACAAGTTAATAATTAAAAAAATAGATTAATCATTCCACATCTAATTGCAATTAGTTAATTGCACTCTGAATCCTTTTTAGTAGAATAGGTTTATGCAGAAAAACAGAAGTTTTTATATTATAAACTTTAACAGTTTATAATATAAAAACTTTTTTTTTCACCATATCAAAAAATCTTTCAAAAAATAAACTAATTCTAAAAATTTTACATGGAATGTGGGAAAAACCAAGATTTTGAGAAACCTACTAATCTTTATTATTATTATTGTAGAATTTTTCACAACAGCGTTAGTTGATGGTATTTCATAGGAGTTTGAGTGACAACAAGTCTCCTCAGGTCTCCAGGACTCTTCTGAGTATTCTAGCCGATTGCAGAATTCTGGATGGTCTAAATTCTTCCTCTGATTTCCAGATTATCCAGTCTTTTTTCCAAGCTTTTTGGTTTGGTTTGGTTTGTTTTGTTTTACGGCATATCAACTTCAGTGGGTTATTTAATGCCGATACAGTTTTGAAATAAATCAATTCTTAATGGATAATACAATTTTGTTTATCAACTCATGTTTTTCTATTTAACCCATAGTTGGGCAAGCTTTTTGGGACCGATTATTATTATTATTATTTGTGAAATAGATCACTAATTAAGACTGAGCCTATTATAGTAGTGACCACCACAAGCAGATTTAACAGGTTTGAATTCAGAGTTTTCCTTCTCCTAGACTGGTTACCTAACCAAAAAGAGCCCAGTCTGCCCTACTATTTACCCATAGCTGGAGGGAGAATAGTTGATTCATACCTTTCCCAAGGGTATTAGTGTTATGTGAACTGTAGCTTCATCCAGGATTTGAACTCAGGTTGACGAGTCCATTTCCTACGACTCTAACCATTTCAGAACGCACCTCCAACTCTTTGCAAAACTATAAACAATGAAACATTTTATTTTCTAGTTTCAATTTCATTTATTGTAAATAATTAATGACAATAAAAAAAACATTTTTAAATAATCAAAAGCAGCAATATAGTTTTTAATAAATATGGAAATGGTTTTGTTCTTAAAAAAAGAAAAAGAAAAATGTTATCAACAGTTTTAAAAAATATTCATTTGTCAATTCATGATTTTTTTTTTTTTTTCATTTACAAATGAATCAGGTATGTGTCTAAAACAATGCAAGGTTCTTTAAATTATTGAAATTTCTAAGTAAAATAATCGATTATTTTGAGGGTGTATATACTAAGAAGATAGTAGCATTCTTTTTTTACTTATATGACCCCATCTCAATCTACATATTTGCACGAGTCTAGCATATTAACTCACTGCAACAAAGCAGAAATAAAATAATTGACAAAAGAAGATGATGATAATGAAGAGGAGGAGGTAAATGATGATGATGATGATGATATTACTTTATAATTTCATTAGATCAAAAGATTTTAGGAGGTTTCGTGTTCTTTTTAAAAAAACTTTACTTTTTTTTTTTAGGAGCTGATGGTAGGTGTGGCATTCCACTTCCCTTGCCTAGCGCTAGTGAAAAGGGGATGGACTTCCTCGCTGTCTGGCTGATACCGACTTTAGGCCGCTCCGGCGACTTACAATGAGTAATCCATAATCAGGGACGCTGATACATATGCGTCCTGCATCCCTGATGCACAAAAATCTAAAAGGACCCAGTAAAATCCTATCCATGCGTCCCAGTGTTTTTCTTTTTTCTTCCCTCACCATTTCAAGCTAACAGTAAATACATTTCAATAGTTTCTTAGAAAGGAATTACACAGGATAGGTTACAAGGTAGGAGTTAGAGGTCTTTAGTTGTTTCCCCAGATCATAAATAAAAACCCTACAATCTATTAAGAAATTTTAGTTGGGACCCATAGATTTTCCCGGGACTCATTTAAAGCAAATATGTGCATCCCAGGATGCACTAAAAAAATAAAAAGTTATCAGCATCATTGCATAAAATGTAAAATTACAGCAACTAGGTGCTAATACAACAACAAAAAATAAAACTTATAAATATATCTTATTACAGAACAATCAGGTAAAATTAAAGTTATAATAAATAAGCCGCTAAAAATTGAGTTGTACAAGTCACCATTTATTTTCTTGGAAACGAATTAGACAGGATGGGGTACAAGGTAGGGGTTAGATGGCTTTAGTTGCTCATAGATAAAAACTCTATAATTCATTAAGAAACTTAATTGAGACCCATCAAATTTCCCGGGGACTCATTCAAATCAAATACATGCATCCCAGGACGCACTGAATTAAAAAGTTATCAACATCACTGAGTATTAGATAGGAATGCCTATGTGTAAACAAATGATTTGTTATTAAATAAAAATAATTGCTTGAAAAAAAAAAAAAAAAAAAAAAAAAAGAATTTGGTATTAAATAACCCAACAAGGGTTGACATGCTGTAAAACCAACTAACCAGTATTTACCAACATCAACATGCATGTGTATTTCATATCAGAACTGGTTCAATGAAGTTCTAATTCTATTCTTACTTGTGAAGTGTAGAATAAAACATAGTCAGCTTGCAACACAGCTGGATACTAATCACTCCACAAATCTCTACATGGCGCTGCAAACAGCATTGAAACTTGTGTGGGAATATTCCATTGGATTTGAATGTAGAGATTCATGGAGCGATTAGTATCCAGCTGTGTTGCAAGCTGATTATGTTTTATTCTACACTTATATAAATCACTTCTTGCACTAAATGTTTTATCTTATAGTTCTATGGTTTGGTTTGGTTTCTTTTAAAAGTTTAAAAGTATATCAACCTTCATAAGTTATTTAATGCTAAAGCCACCCTTGTAGAAGAACAGTAATAGTATTATTTAGGGGTTTCATACCTTTCCTAAGGGTATTTATTAGTCTGAAAGTGAATATAATAGCGCGACTGGAGTTCAAAATTGCTTACTATGATCTCCCAATCCAGCATGTCAGCCACTCAATGGGTGGGGGGTTAGATAGATCGCATACCAAAGTAGCATCTCTTTTTCTTTTAGGGTCACATCTCCACCACTCTCCTCACATTCATAGTTAGGGATCCCAGATCATTGTTTTCAGATTTGTCCATCTCCTAGACTGGTTGCCTATTAAGGCTGGAGTATCCAAACTATTTTACCCTTATCGAGAGAAAGTGAGAAGCAACAGATTCAAGCCTTTCCCTTAAGGATATTAATGCAAAGATCCTTGTTTTCAGATTTGTCCATCTCCTAGACTGGTTGCCTATTAAGGCCGGAGTGTCCAAACTATTTTACCCTTATCGAGAGGAAGTGAGAAGCAACTGATTCAAGCCTTTCCCTTAAGGATATTAATGCAAAGTGAATGCAAACAACTTCAACCAAAACTTGAACTCAGCTCACCTATTCAATTTTCTCAGCCAACAATCATTACACCAGCCGTACCTATAAATCGTGCACTTTTATTCTACATATATTATTCAACATAAACTTGCATCTAAAGCTTATTTCAGAAACTAGAAATAGAAACATTTAACATAAAAAATTAATACTATAATTCAATGCAATAATATGACAATTACAAGACATTACATTACGTATCGAGAGTTTATCATGACCCACTGTTGACTTTTATTCAATTTCCTTTGCGAAAACAATTGAAAAGTGGCTAAAGTAGCAGCAGCAGCAGCAGCAATAGCCTTAAGTACTCTAAAGGCTAAAAAGAATCAATACAAATATCTTCTTGGAGTAAAGTGCATAAAATTAAGATTTAACGCTGGCTGTACCATTCATTATTTCTCAGTCTCGACCAATGTGTAGAATGTCAAGACGCAGGAAATGCTGGGGAACTTGACACACAGACAGATTGATCAATTGGTTCAAACTCCTCAAAAAACTTTTCAGCCGGCCTTTCTTAGAAATTACTTTCTTAAAAAAAAAAATAAATAAATAAAATCAGCCAAACCAGACGGGGTAGCTTTTAAATGTGTGGGTTTGTGCGTGTGTGCCGGTTTAGCTCAGTTGGTAGAGCATCTGCACCCCCCCTCCCCGAAACCACAAGGTTCTGGGTTTTATACCGGCCCTTGCCAACTCGGTGCATGAATAGCACAACTTGGATCTGTGTGATAAAGTGGGGAGCTGATGGTAGGTGTGGTGCTCCACCTAAATGCAAAGACAATTTCCCTGGTCTAGCACAAGTGAAAAGGGGATAGACTTCCTGACTGCATGGCTGATATCGATAATAAGCTAATCATCTACTTTACTTTATATATGAGTCAGACACTATCTACCTAGGTTTCACCCGAATGGTTCTTCAGGATAATTTTGAATCTTTTTACATATATAACTTAGAAAACTCCTCCAGTGTTTTTTCTTTTGGCCACTGGCACCACATACGGTACTGATGATTATTCTCAGAAAGTACGTATGTGTTGGTCTTTTTTTCCCATATGTCAGTTTGAAATTTTTTATTTTATTTTGTAAAACTGAATTATCTGGTTTTTTTTCCACACATTTAGAAAAAAAAAAAAAAAATAAATATTATATATATATATATATATAGAAAAGATAAAAATGGTAATTTTAGTCAAAAAAATTAGCATCAATCTATACATGAATTTCAATTTTGTAAGGCTGAAATCCAAACATAACAGGAAGAACTAGAAGTTTTGGCTTTAAAAATGAATTCCATAAATCTAATGATTTCATGGCCATAAATCAAGGGTTGGCCTATACATACACATATATACAGAACGTTAAAATTAGGAGAGATGAATTAACAGTTGGTTAAGCAGTTATGGAAGCGGAATATCCCCCAAGTGCTCATTCCACCACTCTCAATAAGACATTTTGCTAAGATATCTAAGAGGATGGCACAGAACACAAGGAGGAGTGGATTCATGCCTTTCACAAGGGCATTGGTGTGAACTGAACAGTCTAAGTCAAAATTTGAACTGTTTGCCAATTACATTTTTCTCTGCCAAAAACTTATGCCAGCTGGCAGCTTAGTGCATATGGGTGCATATATATATATATATATATATATATATATACACACACACACACACACACACACATATATATAATTATAAAGGAAGCGCGTGGTGTAATGGTTAAAGTCATAGAAAATGGAATCGTCGCCCCGAGTTCAAATCCTGGATGTGGTAATTGCATTTCAATTAGCACTAATACCTTTGGGAAAGGTATGAATCCTACTCTCCCTCCAGCTATGGATAAATAGTAGGGAAGACTGAGCTCTTTAACCTTGGTCTAGGAGAAGGTCTAGGCTGAACTCCGCTTAAGAAATTGACCTTGTGTCACATCCTGCTTGTGCGGAGGGGTTGGTGTATGTGTGTGTGTGTGTGTGTGTGTGTATATATATATATATATATATATATATATATATAATTATGGTCCAACATAACTTGATCCATAACTCAGAGTTTCATGGGACCAGAATTTTATTTGTTAGGTTTTGAACTTGATTTGTTACAATGGCATAGTGCACTTTTTAGAACCCTCTTCTATCAATTTGTTTTTTTTCTATTTATTTATTTATTTGTTTGTTATTATCGAGGTTTTCACACCTGCCGTAGCCGGTGGTTCACTGGAAACTGAGTGACAGCAAGTCTCCTCAAATCTCCAGAACTCTTCTGAGTATTCTAGTCGATCTTAACAGTGCTGTAGTTTGGATGGTTTCAATTCTTCCTCTGATTTTCAATTCACCCAAATTCTTTTCCAGACCTTTGGGAACCGTTCCAAAGGCACCAATTACAATTGGTACTACCTTCACCTCCATGTTCCACAGATTTTAATGTTTACCCTTGATTTTATTTTGTTATATTGGTAAACAGGGTACCTCACGTGGTATAATGATTAACAAACTAGTTTAGCAGATTATTGTTAATGAATTTGATTCTCACCCCAAACTTCTGGCCTCATGCCAATTTATTTAGTAACTATATTGGCAAATTGAGATGTATAAAAAGAAAAGGAAAAAAGAACATTCAAAGTATTGTGATGTAATGGTTAGCAATACTTGTGACCTTGTCATATCCTACGGTACTCTTCGCAGAGAACCGTCCCAGCCTCCTGCCTCAAAAAACGCTAGCCGGTGGCTGCTGAAAAAAAAAAACACCAGCTACGATTGAAGTCCGTAGCCGAAGCAGTGTCACTTGCAAAAAAAACCCCTAAAACAACCAACTTAGGGCGTTTTTTCCGCAAAACCAACCCTCAACCCTACCGCCCCCCTAGTTAAAATTAACAGTTTTATTACAAAATTTATGGGTTTTGTTTTCCCCAGAAAAAAAAACAGAGCCCAAATTATTTATTTATTTTCCCATTAAACTAACCAAACCCCAACCCTAGCTTTTTTTTTGCAAGTGACACCACTTCGGCTATGGACTTCAATCGTAGCTGGTGTTTTTTTTTCAGCAGCCACCGGCTAGCGTTTTTTTAGGCAGGAGGCCGGGACGGTTCTCCGCAAAGAGTATCCATCCTACTCTTAGTGAATGGGTTGGATAAATACCTATTTTCTGTCACTATTTCAGGTAATTCATTCTAGAGGTTTCTTTAGATGTAATATCATTATAGAAAAGAGGGGCAGGTCTTCTTTTTTTTTTTTTGTTAGCAAACAATTCTTAAAAAAAGAAATAAATCATTTGAAAATTACAGAAAGTATATCTAAAACAAGACAAAAGAGACATATTTCTATTGTCAATAATTTTAAGAGACATTCCTCATCAAGTTGTTTATTATTTTTTTAATTTCATTTAAATGTTTCTAACAAAAATGTGACATGTTTTGCAACTTGCCAAGTTGGGGGATATCTGCAACGGAATTTGCCATAGTTTCACTTAAAAAACATGTCATTTACTATCAAAGTTTAGCTTCAAGTGTCTTAGAATTCTAAGCCTCTGAATATATCTATTGGTCTGGTCATGGGTTAAAATGGGGGGGGGGGGAAGAAAGTCAGCTAGCACGTGGGGACATGAAAATAAATAAAAATAAAGTGGAATTAATCAAAATATAAGGTAAGAATTAATAAAATAAATTATAAAAATTTTTAAAAAATAAAATAAAACCAATTCTCTATTTACATTGAAAATATTTATTTTTCTTTTAAAATACTTGAATTATTGAGAAAAAGAAATACTTGAATTATTGAGAAAAAATTTAAAAAAAAAACAATCATTCATTTAAAAATATTCACACTTGTATTTATCTCTGCTTTTACCTAAATTTATAAAAGATAGAAACAGTTTTAGTTTAATTTTTCTTTAAAATGTTTTCATTTTTATAATTCAAATCTCAATTCTTATAATCATCGCACTTACATTATTCATAAGATAATTTGATTTTATATATAAACAATTATTCAAATAAAATCTTTAACATTTTACTTATATTCTGATATTACCTCTGTCTCATAATAGATGCTACATCTAATATATATATATAAATATATATATATATATATATATATATATATATATAGTTAGGAGAGCAAAGACATGAAGTGCTTGGTAATTGACAGTTTTTCGCCTATGCAATTTTCAAACCTAGTTAGTTGGCAAATGCCGTTGACTTCAGGTCTTGGCTACACTAACATAGATATACTTGTTCTATCAATGATTTAGAGCACTCTTTACTTATAAATATAGCCAACTATATCACATATAATATATAGTGTCCAAGTGCTGCTTCAACATTTCCGTTGGTGTAAGATTAATAATATATCAAAGAGTGCTCAATACTTCATAAAAAGGTAGAGCTATAATAATAATAACTAGCAAGGCCTGTGGATATATCACAGTATGATAATTTAATTATTATGTTGGTTATGTTGACTTAAGAGCTATTGCAATATAGTTCAATATGTGAAAAGTATAATAATCTTGAGTTTACTCTCTCTCACTTTTGTTTTTCTTACCATCTTTTCATTATGTTCCTCTACTCTCTTTCTTTCTTTCTAATTATATTTTTTCTGTGTAGCATGTTCTTTTTCTTACCTTTCTTTCTTTATAATAAAAATAGAATAGCTGAGGTGACAACATTCATAAGAAATAAGAATTTGTCAGATAAGCAACACCAGATAATCAGAATTTGCATTTCATCTTTGACAATTTACACGGTCTCATTTTTAACCAGAGGGAGTTACAAGATGATAACGATCGGAAAATTAAGGAACAAGAGTATTATTAATTATAATAATTATAAATATAAAATATTATAATAATTGTGGAAAAAACTATATATATATAAGTAAATAAAATTGGTGGTGTGGCCTGTTGTAGATATCAGCCGAACAGCGAGGGAGTATTTTCGTTAGCACTAGACCAGGGAGATTGTGCTTTAATGAGGTGGAGTGCCATACCTACCGTCAGCTCCCCACTTTACCGCACAGATCAGATTACCCAATCTGTGCTACTCATACGCTGAGTTGGCGAGGACAGGTATTGCGATTCCTAGACAGGTGCTCTACCAACTGAGCTAAACCGACCCCAATTATTATCATTATTATTACAGCAATACACTTAAAATGTTCTAAGAATAAAAAAATTTCCAGTCCAATTTGCAAGTAAATGATAATTTTAGAGGGTCTGAACATCAATTTGTCAATAATCCAAAGGTGATAAATGAAATGCTAATTCAATCCTTCCTAAATGGAATCCAAAACGGGTTGTCTAGTAAATTATAAGCAAAAATAAAACCTTAACATCAAGTGTTGATTCCTTTTTATTTAGAGTTACCTGAGATATTTCCCTTAAATCAAAGACTTCTAAATATGTTTAATATTACATTTAAACAAAGGCTATCATTTGGGGCAGATTAGGAAATGTGACTTCTGGCCGGGCGGAATGAGGTGGAAAGAGTTAAAACTATATGTCCTATACCACCTCATTCTACCCGGCTGGAAGCCACATTAGTTTTCCTAATCCACCCCAAACGATAGCCTTTGTTTAAATGTAATATTAAACATATTTAGAAGTCTTTAACTTAAGGGAAATATCTCGGGTTAACTTTAAATGAAAAGGATCATTTTTAGCCATTTTTAAAATAAATCCTTATAGGAATGGGGCTATGGAATTCTTAACAGGATGCAAAAGGTTGGACTGCTGAGGGTTAATTTACAGAACTCATATTAATCGACTTATAATGTAAAATTTTATGCAAAATTATATAAATCTAAATTTTAATGGTCATTTAAACAAAATGATTTCTTGAAAGCCTTTATAGAATGAAATTTAATTGCACTGACAATATTCAAGGTATTATTCATTCCTTAAGAGACATTCATGATATGATAGCAAAAATGTCTTTTAATTTTGATGGATGTTTCTCATAATCTATTAGATTGTCTGGATGGCATGCTGAGTATACTCTCTTTGTGGTATCTCCCAGGCAGTGCCATCTCCTCTCTAAATAACATGTGACATGTAAAAAAAAAAAAGAATTTAAAAAAATGTATGTATATTCTTTAGGCAGAATATAAAAATTATCACATTTGATAGTGCATGCAAATAGAAGTTTTATAAAATATATTATACTTGTACAAAATATAATTCTTACTGAATAGCGACTTTGATCCTCAGCGGATGGCCCCATACTTGCGACCTTGTGTCACATCCTAGCCTTGGTGACCAGGGCGGGTAAATACCTACTTGTACAAAATACCTTAAAGTTATTTTTTTCTAAAAATTCTTTATAATTCTAGATTATAGATTGATTATCTGTCTGAAGATTTGTTTTGTTTTACGGCATATCAACCTCGGTGGGTCATTTAATGCCGACTAAGTTTTGAAATAAATTCATTCTTAATGGATACTCAATTTTTTTATAAACACATTTTTCTATTTAACCCATAACTGGTACAACCACATCAGGTCAGAGTGGACCAGGGAGCAATAGTGATGAAGGGTGTTCCAGATTCTCCAGAACTGGAACCTTACTATCAGATAGAGTTTAACATCATTCCAGGACAATAAGACCATCACCTACCGCCTTCTAGCACATATATGATAAAAAGAGGTTGGGGCTTGCCATGAGGGCAATTGTTGGTTGTTGGCATCCTTCTGTCTGCAAAAGATGATGGCGTAGTGTCCAATTTTTTTTTTTTTTTAAATCTATATAGCCTGGGCAGGTTGTTATGGAGGATGTGCTGTTGCCCAAGCAACATATCCCCCCTCTCCACACTGTCGCTGTGGTACAAAGTAAAGGTAAGAAACCAATGCAGTTTGGCAACAGCAGTGTTGCAGGAGTTGCTGTGTAATACTGAAATTCAGCGTTACTCCACCTTAGGGACTCCGGTTCCGGATTTGTTTACGGGGTTTACTCCCCTGCCCTTCTACGGGATATGTAAGCCTTTCAGCGGGGATATTAACTATGACTTTTTATTAAAAAAAACAACATCATTCTTTTTTAAAAGTCAGTACCAAGATAGTTTACAGAAAATAAAGTAGGGAGGGAAATATTTTTTTGAAAAAAAAAAAAAAAAAAAAAGAATGTTTTGTTTATAATAACCCCCCCCCAATACAAATAAAAAGCAACCCTTTTAAATAAGTATATAAATACATAATTAGATAAAATAGATAGGTGCTGTATATATGACAGAATTTGTGACACAGAAAGTCTAGATAAACAGTGCAGTGGCGACAACCACCTGCCAGAGTGACTGCACTGCAGTGAGGAGGAGAAAGAATAGGGTTGAGACAATCATGTAGGTGCTAGGGCTTGATGTGACCAGCCGATTGATCGGAGTGGGCCTCTTTGACCGCCTGTCTAGCCTAAGGGCCTAAATGGAGTGTTGCCGATCAGAACAGTAGTGGTACTATTTAACCCATAGCTGAAAGGATGAGGAAGTTCATACCTTTCCCAAGGGTATTAATCTGAAAGTGAATGTAATAGTACGACTGGAGTTTGAATTTACTTACTATGATGTCACAGTCCAGCATGTTACCCATTACACCATGGGGACTCCCCCTATTGTAACAGGTCCTGATTATAACGTTATATATATATATATATATATATATATATATATATATATATATATGTGGTCAATGCGCTTAAATCTTCACTACAAAAATAAAAAATAAAAATAATTTACTATTTATTCCAAGGTTAACATATGGGTTTCTGTGAGTGCAGTATTTACCACATACTCCACGTGTACGGGTTAGGCACAAGGCCCTATTAATATGGGACCACCCACGAATGGGTGGCGAGTGCAAAAAATGTGTTGATCCCATCGGCATTCCCCCTCAAGAGAGGCGCCTCAGGCACTGGGCAATAAACCCAACCCTGCCCCTTTAAATCGGGTGGGTGTTGCCTGGGGGGGAGGTGTTGCCTGGGGGGGATGGCCCCCTGGGATCAACACTGTTAATCAATAACACAGGTTCAGTGGCCGAAGCCACCGGACCCTCGCCCCGGAGGACAGGTTGTAGTGCTAACCTCATTTTCTTATGTTGTCTTAAACTGATAACAGTAATTATACACAATGAAATGAAATAACATCTCTACTAAAAATAGTCCTGTGTTAAAGAGTGATGACAACACTTTTGCTCATGAAATAATGGTTGATTGGTATTTAATGGTATATCAACACTTGTGGGTTATTTAATGCCAAATCTTGTTTTGTTTTTTTAAATATATATCATTTGTTTATCTTGTGTATCAATAAATTGGTAGAAATAATTTTCATTAACTTCCTGTGTAATAAATAAATTGGTAGAAATAATTTTTTTATTAACTTCATGTGTATTAATGAATTCTTCCTAAGTGTTTGGCTTTTTCGAAAGCTGAAATTTCGGAGAATGATAAATCATCAATGGAAGACTAAGAGATATTTTATATATCTGGGGAAAATATGATGGGAAGATCTAAAAACTTTTGGTATAACTGTTGGTTAGAAAAATCCTACTATTTTTTAGGGAGTTTGCAGAGATGTGTAGGTTCTTATATTTCCGAATCAGTGCAAGATTATCCATATTTGTTTATTTTCCTTTTCCGTTATGTGTATTTTCAAATGACAAGATATGAAAGACTGAGAACTAAAATAGCCTTAATAAATAACACACGCATTTTTGAATTAAAATAAAAATTACCTTATATATATATATATATATATACCTACCCCTCTGCACGAGTAGGATGTGACACAAGGTCAATTTCTTAAGTGGAGTTTTGGATTCTGAGTTTTCCTTCTCATAGACTGGTTACCTAGCAATGGTTAAAGAGCCCAATCTGCCCTACTATTTGCCCATAGCTGGTGGGAGAGTAGCTGGATTCATACCTTTCCCAAGGTTATTAGTGCTATATGAAATGCTAACAGCTTTGTCCAGGATTTGAACTCAGGTCGATGAGTCCATTTCCTACGACACACCTCTCTAGTCCCCTTGGAACTCAACACATTTATTCCACTAAGTTTTCCTTTATTCAAAGATCTTTGAAAATTCATTTTTTGATATGGTAGAAAGCTGCACTGTCATATCTTTTTAATATCCTTTACATTCTCAAATCGATAATTTGAGATGAATTTTTAGTTTAGGAAATAAGGAAAACGTGTATGTGTGTGTTGACCACAACCTTACCACCTCCTCCCACTCGCGACCAAAGATACTTGTCAGAAAGAGAATTGAATTCTCCAGCACAAGAACTCATCTATGTCCTAAAGAAGGTCACGAAGAACGAAACTTTATAGGGTCGACATTATCACCAAGAATAAATATTCATCCATTGTAACATCCTGTTTGCCTACATTTCTCCACATACTGTTGGATTGATTTCCTCATTTTTTATTATATATATATATATATATATGATTTTATATGAAAATGGTGACTTACCGGTGCAAATGTTCACAATGGTAAGACAGTCTCCATACTTTTTGATCACACAGCGTGTATACTACAAAAATGTTCATGTTTATATATATATATATATATATATATATATATATATATATATATATATATATACATACATACACACACACAGAGATGCTGACAGGTACCCATCCTGTATCACACACACACAAAATCTAAAAGGACGCAGTAAAATTATATCCATACGTCCTAGTGTTTTTTTTTCTTACCCCACCATTTCCAGCTTACTGTAAATACATTTCAATATTTTCTTGGAAAAGAATTACATGCTATGGTGTACAATGTAGGGGTTAGATGCTTTAGTTGTTCATAGATAAAAACACTACAATTTATTAAGAAACTTTAATTGGGACCCATCAAATTTCCCGGGGACTCATTCAAATCAAATCCATGTGTACTAAGACACACTAAATTAAAAAGCTACCAGCATCGCTGTATATATAACAGTAAACTAGCAAAAACAACACATCGCAACAAAATGTTTACTAGAGTAAAACACTTAAAAAATGCTCTTGAATTTAGAGAATAAAGCAATTTTACAACCCAATTTACAACTGAATGACAATTTTATGAGGTCAGCATACCCACTGAACATCAAGTCATTTTTATTTCTATATAATGGAGATAAATATGAAGAGAAATGTTAATTAAAATCCATCATTCCTTCCTAAAAGGGAGCATCAATATCATCATGGAATACTGTTAAAACAGGAATTTAACAGACTCACAAGCTGTCTACTTGATAAATATATTAGCCATGTGCAAAAGTTTCTGACAAAATTTATATATAAACTGTATATTCTATTATTTAGTCAGTTTTTGTTTTGATTTTTTTTCTTTATTTAAAAAATAAAGTGCTGGGAACCTTTGCATACAGCTAATAAGACACAAAATTATAATTCCTCACTCCCCTCACAATATTGCTTTTGGTTTGATAAACTTCAGATGAGTAATTAAAATTTAAAATATAGACTTGTCTACTTGAATTCACTTTTTTTTAAAATTTAGTAAAATAATATTACATATGTAATTACTTCTTAATACATCTGAAACATTAAATTAGAAATCAATAACAAAAACATTGAATACACCATGTGCAGAAAAATTATTCGCATGTTTATTTTATATCTTTGTAATATTCTTTTTTTTGTTTTCAAAACATGTAGAAAAACAACCCTGCTTTTTCACAAATACAAATCTTTTAATTTTTTAATTTTTCCCGCCAAATATTTTGAAAATATGGTAACCCAGAAGTCAAGAATTTTTTTTTTTTACAGTAATAATTCACTAACCCTGATTGATTAAAAAAAAGACCAAAAATCAAGTAATTATCCGATTTTAATGAAATCTTAAACATTTTTATGTGAAAACATTTTTAAAAATCACTACTTTTAAGGAAAAAATTTAAAATTTAAAATATATTAAAATAAATATTACTGATAAAAATTTAAAATAATAAAATTTAATATATCAAATATATTAAATTTAAAATTCAAAATATATTAAAATAAATATTACTGATAAAAATTGTTTAACTAAAAAAATTATGAAAGCAGTTTTCATAATTTTTTTAATTAAACAATTTTTATATCTAATAAATAAAATTCATTTAAAATTATAGTAGGACCATTTCTAGCTTTAAAATTTATATTTTCAGATTAGTAAAAAAAAAAAAAAAAAAAAAAAAAATCTTAACATGTTTAGATTTGTCAGCTATACAAGAACATTAATTTAAATCTCAGTTTCAATTGAACCCACCCCCTATTTAAGGAGAGAAAAAAATAATACATATAGAACTATTTTTCTGATAATCAAAAAGACGATTATATTTCTTCTACATCAGAACAATTAAAAAACTTTCAAAACTTTTTCGATTTTTAGTATTAATTTTCTCCCAAATCCGGTCAATTAAAAATATTTTCCATCCTCTTCATATTTTAAGCCTTTTCTCTTTATTTATATAAAAATTAGAGTCAGTCTTAAATACCTAATATATATTTTGCACCTCAAAGAGGGGGGGGGGGCTAAAGTTAACTGACCTAAAAACATGTGAAAGTTTTTAAATAAAATAACTGGTGCATCATAACTTTTATTCATTGATATATCAACACTGGAGATTTCATTAAAATCTGTTAATTCCATGATTTTTGGTAATTTTTATTTTCAATCGGAGGGCGGGTTACATTTATTTTCTAAATAAATGACAACTGACCTGAAATAAATGTGGAAGTTTTTTTTTATAAAATAACTAAAAAGTATAACTTTCATTAATTAATATATCAACACTGAAAATTTCATTAAAATCGGTTAATTCCCTGATTTTTGGCAATTTTTTTTTTATTGGTACCGTCAAATTTGACGCTTGAATTGTTGATCCCTATATTTTTCCAGCGAAAACCGTTTTCAATTAACTATGTATTATATCATTGTTCGGGGGGAATTTTCGCATACGGCTAAGATACAAAATTATAATTCCTCAACCCCATATCAATATTGCCTTTTCTATTTAATAAACTCCAGATGAGTGTTTGAGATTCATAACAGGCTATTAACACGGCTATCCAACCCTACTAACACCAGATAACCTTGCTAGCCAGTGAAAGAAAGTTTGCCCTAACTAATGACTCTAGTCAACAAAGTGAAAGCAGAAATACTGTAAAGGCTATCATTTGTAAGCAAAGGTGAGAATATTGGACTTAACAGCAAGGTGTGGGAGTGCGAAGAGATTGTATAGAATTTATGCAGCAGTTGCTAGGGAATCTAAACACAAGCCAAGTCGACAGTAACAATGAGGACAAGAGTGGTAAGGCAAGCTAACCCAGGCGGATTTTCACCATCTGTGTCCCTAACACGTCAGGCTTTTGTAGCAGTTATTGATATTATGCTAAATAAACTGGTCACAACTATTTTACCTGAACGGAGTGGGAGAGAAAGAAATAGAGAGGAAATAAATAAAATAATAGACATGATTATATATATATATATAGCATTCTTTTCTATACTTTTTTTTTCAAATCTCAACATTCCAGCTGTATGTTGAAAAAAATAAAATAAAATAAAAAAAAAAAATAGTGATAATATATATATATATATATATATATATATATATATATATGTATGTGTGTATGTATTTATATATTCACTTTTTTTTTCTTCATTTTACAAAATAGCAATACAATAAATTATTCACTATTTAAATTTTTTTCTTTCATTTTACAAAATATATATATATATTATTTTTTTCTTTTTATATAATAGTAATACATAAATAAAAGAAATTTATGTGTGTGTGTGTGTGTGTGGATACGGTCTTTTTCTTAATTTTTATTTCGTAGGTGGAGGAAATAGATTATACCTGACAATAACAAGCATTAAACAAGGTTTTTAAGAAGATAAAATAATATTTATAATATTTTTCTTTCTATGAAGAAAAGGCAAATACTAAAAAATAAAAAATAAGATAAGATAAAATAAATAAATAAATGAATGAATAAATAAATAAAATAAAATGTAAAAATAAAATAAAATTACAACAGAACAATTATTAATTCAAATTCACAATAAGATTAATAATGACAGTTTATTTTTAGAATTACTAAAACATAAAAAGGAAAAATCTCAAAATAAACGCACTATTTGCTATTATCATATTTTGCTTTTTCTATCTAATGAAATAATCAAGCAATTCTTCTTTACATTTAAAACGTACAACATGATTAATAAATATTTACACAACAAACGTGGATGAAAGGAATAAAAATACATTATTATGACTTTCAGGAAAATTTAAAATAAAATAAAAGAATAAAAAATAAAATAAAAGAATAAAAAATAAATAAAAAGTTTGATGTAAATAAATTTTTCTCTAAATTCAAAAGATTTCCATAAAACTGATGACATTCGCAACAAAATTGAATTAGACAGATTATCAATACTGTTGTCGTCTTTGAAAAGTGGAAGAAGAGAGGGTGGGGGGGGATATTGAACTTCAAGTTACACACACACACACACGCTACTACCCAAAAGTTCGGGGAATTTAAACAGCGCGCGAACCGAAGGTACGGACTTTTGGTATTATCCTTTGTGAGCAGTATAATGAAAACTATGTATTAAGGCAAGAAAATGTTGTTTGTCAAAATGATAACATCATTATATATATATATATATATATATATATGTAGGTGAAGAAAAAGTGTAAGTAAATCCGACAATATGTAATTTTATAAAAAAAGGCCCTGAAGAAGGTTTGTTAATCAAACTGAAACACTGCAACATCGGCTTATTAAACATCAATCGTTAATGAAACTTGTGTTTTTTTTAATAAAATTACATACATACATACATATATACACACACCAACTCTTCTGCACAAGCAGGATGTGACACAGCGTCAATTTCTTAAGCAGTTTAACAGGTTTAAATTCAGAGTTTTCCTTCTCCTAGGCTGGTTGCCTAACCAAGGTTAAAGAGTCTAGTCTGCCCTAATATTTATTACTTCATTTAGGAAGAATAGTTGGATTCATACCCTTCCCAAGGGTATTAGCGCTATATGTGTGTGTGTGTGTTGTTTCTTTGTTTAATGGTATATCAACCTTTGTAGGTTATTTAATGCCAAAGACATCCTTGTAGAAGAACAGTAGTGCTACTATTTAACCAATAGCTCTGGAGATCATGAGGTTCATTAGGTCGAAAGTGACTGGAGTTTCGAACCCGCTTACTACAATGTCACAATCCAGCACATTAGTCACTACACAACAGAGAGCTCCCCTACCCACCCCTCCGTGTGTGTATTTAGGCAGCAGATTCTCTTGTAGACATATTTTATCAAAAAATTTGGTTTAGCTATTTATTCAACTTGGCGAACAAGAAGTTGCAAGTGTGGATGCAAACACCAAATCTTTGTCATTTTATATATATATATATATATATATATATATATATATATATATATTTGTCTGGTGATCATATGAAACTTAAAATAACAGACTCTTGTTCATAATTTGATATTTTTCGGTTCATGTTATCACATCTTATTTTCTTTTTCTTCTACAAAATTAATATGCCAAAAATGAAATTAAGTATTCGTTAAAAAAATAATCGAAGCAGTAAGTAAAAAAAGCACTAGAGCAAGGAGATTGTTTTGACATCCGAGGTGGAGCACCACACCTATCATCAGATTCTCACTTTATTGCACAGATCCCTGTGCTACTCCTACGCTGAGTTGACGGGGACCGGTATTGAACCAGAAACCTGGTAGTTCCTCGTCAGACGACTGAGCTAAATTTTAAATTTAATGTGACAATGACTTGTCTTTTTTGTTTAAATGTAATAAAGAAATTCCCAAAAATGTTAAATTTTCTTTTGTTTTGAATGTTTCTAACAATTCAATATTTGATAAATTAGTGATAAATAAAATTACACGGCATTTTAAAAATAAACTTTAGGAATACTACCATATATATACTCGCAGATAGGTTGCACTTATTTTTTAACCAAAATAACAGCAGTGTGACCTATCCTTTCGACATAAATGTAAAAACAGCAGTACTTCAATTTTTATTTATCATTAAGTTGCAACGATCAGCAATTGCAATGATGTGAAAAATGCATACAATATGCATTTGAAAGCTTTTGAAGCCTTTCGTATACACAAAATATATGTATCAATGATTCCGACTGACTCATTGCTTTAAACTGACCTGATGCTGAGTTGACTGTTACGCGTTTTTACCCAGGCTCATTTACGATTATGGTATAAGAAATGTCACCTTTATTTCTATATATTTTCATTATGAATCACAGTCTATGACAAAATGTTCTAGATCTAATATTTGTAAGCAAAATCTTGAAACAAAGGTGAATATTTAATAAGTTTTATGTTAGAATAGGTCGTGTAACTAGCCAGATTATAAATGTGACCTATCTGCGGGTCAACCGCAAATACCCACTTTGACAACCACAAATTAGGGGTGCAACCTATCCATTCGACATAAACATAAAATAGCACAACTTTAATTTTTATTTATCATTAAGTTGCAATGATCAGCGATTGCAATGACACGAAATGCGTACAATATGCATTTGAAAGCTTTCAAAGCATTTCATATACACAAGATATATAGATATTAAAGATTCCTATAGACTCATTTCTTAAAACTGACCTGATCCTGCTAACTGTTATGGTTTTTTTCACCCAGGCTCATTTACAATTATAGTACTAACACTTATTTCTATATGTTTACATTATGCATTATAGTCTATGACAAAATGTTCTAGATTTAATATTTGTAAGTCTTGAAACAAAGGTGAATATTTGTTAAGTTTTATGTTAGAATAGATTGTGTAATTAGCCAAATTATAATGTGACCTATCTGCGGGTCAACCGCAAATACCCACTTTGACAACCACAAATTAAGGGTGCAACCTATCCACTAATATATACAGTAAGTTAATTTCAATCCAATATTCAAAACAGCAAAATGGTAGCCTCTTAATGGAAACATCAATTGTCTGTCTTTCTCCAGGTCAAACGTTTGAATCATAGCAGGATGTAAAATATGTATGTCACAAGGTCATTTTTGATGTGGGTAGTTGCAAAAAAATAAATAAAAAAGGCATAAAAATCAGAGTATATCCTGACCTTACGCCTCTTTATGTAAAAGAGAAGCGCTGTTTTGGGGAGGGCAGGCGGGGATCTCCAGTCACCAGACTACTTATGTTTGTTGACTGCTTATCTAAAAAAGCCGAGGCAATCCACTCGCATTTAAGACACCAGAGGAATGACAAAGATTTCTGCTATGCAAATCGCATACGGTGCATGAACATTCGTTACCCAAATCAGCAAACTTTTAGAAGCCATAATAATTTAAAAAAAAAAAAAAAAAAAAAAAAAAAAAGGAATAGAATGAATATAGGATTATTCAAAGATTAACAACTACAATAAATACACAAGAAAAATCAGAGAGAACTGAATTTAAAGAAAAAAAAAGGAACTAAAGATGCCTCATCCAGATACTCTATGACTGCTCAGGCGAGGCCACCGATATAGGCCTCGGCTCAGGCCTCTGTTTTGTCCATTTTAAAATTTATCATATACCTCTCACTTTTGTATGAGCCTCATCTGCACAGAAATTAAGACAGAAATCTGAATTAGTTTTTCTAGTTTTATAAGGGGCTCCTCTGTCTGGTTGTGACTTAGAATTAATTGAACAACCCTCACACACACATATATGAGGGTTGTTCAAAAACTTCTAAGCCACAACCAGATGAGTAAAGAAAAGAAATGTAGATGGATAAAAATTCATTTTTATCCATCTACATTTCTTTTCTTTTTCCCATTCTCACACACACACACACACACACACACACACACACACACACACACACACACAGAGAAATGCTGATAAGAATGCGTCCTGCGTCCCTGACGCAGTAAAATCATATCCATGCATCCCAGTGGTTTTCTTTTTTCTTCCTTCACCATTTCAAGCTAATTGTAAATACATTTCAATAATTTCTTAGAAACAAAATACACAGGATAGGTTACAAGGTAGGAGTTAGATGGCTTTAGTTGGGACCCATAAATGATCCTGGGGACTCATTCAAAGCAAATATGTGTGTCCTTGGATACACTAAATCAAAAAGCTATCAGCATCACTATATATATATATATATATATATATATATATATGACCATGTGCTAATACATCAATAAGTCAATTGACTAATGATGAAAAAGCATAGTACTTTTTAACATTCCTTGTCAATGCACTTAATCCAATACTTCTCCATTAATCAAACTGAGTGAATATTATCCAGTAAAAACAAGGTTTTATGTAAGCAATCTTGCATTATAGGAGCTGTTTGCTTTATCATTAAGAGCGAGATAGAAATTTAAAAAAAAATCTTTTTCATTTTATTTTTCAAAACCTTCCATGGTAATAAAGATATAAATAACTAATGTGTGATCATAAAAGGGAGAAAAAGAAACTAAACAAAAAAACAACAAAATTAAAATAAGAAAAGAACAAAAAAAAATACAAGAAATTTAAAAAAAGAACAAAAAAAAAAAAAGAATTTTTAATTCAAAACGACACAATGCAAGCATGTGAAATTAATCTTGTACACACATCTTATAAATAAAAGCAATTGCACTAAAATTGACTTAAAGAGATCTCATGTTGAATAGAACAAGTTTTAGTAAATTCTCTTTTCACTGACAGAATCAACTATTGGTTGAGTAAAGATTTTCTTTTTTCTTCTTTCTATTTTTTCCTGTTTTTAAAAAAATTTAGTGTATACAATAGCTAAATTAATAAAAAGATAGCAGCAGAATCCTGAGGCTCTCCCATAATCGTGAAGGTCTGGAATGAAATCTTTAGAAAGCTGTGATAGCAAAGACATGCACAGCCTCCATGTGTAGATTGCTATGAACAAAAATCATATTATATCAAAAGTTGTATCTCATCTAATTTTACCTGAAGAACAGTTATATAAAAATCTTTTTTCTATGAGGAAAGCATTCAATAATATTATTTAATAATTTATTAAAGATGTGAAATATTCTGTAATTGTTTGTCGGTGAAAAAACCAAATCAGACTATATAAAAACACGAATTCCTGTCATAAAAGACTTGTCTGAGTTTTGCATAGTTTTTTTACAAATCTTTTTTTTAAATTTCTATTTTTTTATTAAAAGTAGTCTTACTTTATGAACAAAACCGTCTTAAATAAATAAATAAAATAAAATAAATTTTTAAAAAAAGATAAAAAAGACAGCCACTTAGTTTTATTATGAAATTAATTTTGGCTAATACACCCCGTATGGCCAAAATTTTGGCATGACAGCACCTTACCCTTTCTTTAAACTTTTATTTTAAAAAATTTAGAATTGTAAATTGTTGCTTATTTTAATTTTTTTCCTTAAAAAAAGAACCTAAACTTACGTATATATATATAATAAAAAAAAAATTAAAAAAATAAAACAATGAAATAAATCACGTTAAAAAGAGCATATCTTCAAGAGAGAAAAAACAGCAAAAATCCATCATTTTCATAGATACAGATTTTAATTGATAAAATTCTCCCATTATAAAGATTGTAAAACAAATAATTTTTACATGCAATTTTTAAAAATCCTCCCTCTTCATAATACAGTAAAAATTATATCAAATTTCCTTCAGTTTTTCTGAGTTGTGTTGAATTTTAATTCATTGGGGGGTGTAAAAAAACGCGAGATTTTGACCATGCCTACTGCTTCTATACTGACAGAAAAATAATTTTAAAATAATAAATAATAAGAAGAATTATCTATCTCTTTATTCTTATTATGATCTATGCTATTTTCTCTTTAAAAAAATTTTTTTTAATTTAAAAATCAAGTTTTCCTCCCAATTCTTAACATTAAATTAAAAACCACATTATTTCTATACTGAAATATAAAGACAACACTTTTGTTGTTGCTCATGAACCTAAACATTCAGCAAGTAATAATTAAATAAAATTTAATTTTATATTTCATATTGCATAAATGCGTTCTGGCCTCCTGCCCTAAAAAACGCTAAGTGATGCCTGCACAAAATCCAACCCATGCTACGATTGAACTCCCTAGCTGTTTGAAGGTGTTTTCCTGAAAAGTTAACACAATATGATAGCGATACTTACCCCCCCCTTCTTTTCTCAACAAGTAAATGTAAATATTTTAACCCTGTTTATTTGTACTTGATTGTATTGATTGTTTTTTATTAAAAATACGTGACAGTCTTTTTTAATTAAAATAAAATGAAAATAAAAAATGATGTGACATTTTTTAAATTTAAAAAAAAAAAAAAAGACGGGGGGGGGGGGGAAAATATTGCTTTCATATCGCATTAACTTTTCGGGAAAAAACGCCTTCAAACAGCTAAGGAGTTCAATTGTAGCACGGGTTGGATTTTTAGCAGGCACCGCTTAGTGTTTTTTAGGGCAGGATGCATTTATGCGATAATACCCAAATTTTCTACCAATTCGTCTCTTCATTGTTAATATCCTATCAAGAGTTTTACTCCATCTTAATAATGTTGCCTTTTATAACAAAACTCAAGGTTGATGCATCCTTTTTTACTATTGTTTTATTATTGATTTTATTCAATCTTAACATTGTTGCTTTTTATCACAACACTTTGCATTGATAAACTTCACTATTATTATTATTAATAATAGTTTTACCCCATTTTCATACTTTCAGATGAGACTTGCATCCAATACTTTCATGGATGTTGCCATGATCATTTCAGTCATGGAAGCATTGATTATTAAATAGAACACAAACATGTAATTGTTCTGTCACACTTTCTCTTTTACAATTCTCTAACTTTCATTAGCTTTGTTTTGCTATTTTGTATTAGTGGATTGTATCGAGCCAGAGTGTTATGATAAAAAGCAATAATAATAAGATGGAGGAAAACTAATAATAAAACAATAGTAATATCAAAGTGTGTAACGGCCCAGAATGTTGTGATAAAAACCAACAATAATAAAATGAAGAAAAAACCAGTAATGAAATAATCATGAATGGAAAAGTGTATCTAACTTGAATGTTGAGATAAAAAGATGGAATGAAACTAGTAAAGTCGTCGGGGCGGCCTAAAGTCGTTATCAGCCAGACAGTGAGGGAGTCTATCCTCTTTTCACCAGCATTAGACCAAAGAGATTATTTTGGTGTCTGAGGTGGAGCGCCCCACCTACCGTCAGCTCCTCACTTTACCGCACAAATCCCGGTGCTACTCATACACTGAGTTGGCGAGGGCCGGTATTGAACCCAGAACCTTGTGGTTCCTAGTCGGACGCTCTACTGACAGGGAAAAGGCTTCATCAGGAAATTCCAAAAACAACTGATTTCCATTATATTTGTTGGAAATTTGATCTCATCGATAAGATAAAGTAAAAATTCTTCCAAGCTGTGGCCATGTCAGTTCTACTGTACGGCTGCATCACTTGAACTCTAATGAAGTGCTTAGAGAAAGTTAGATGAGAACTACACAAGGATGCTGGAAGCAGTACCCCACAGGAAAGCAGCTGGATGGTCACTTGCTTCCTAAACCATCTGAGTAAGATGAACAATTCTGGACACTGCTAGGGAAGCAAAGACAAGAGGTTTGAATTCAGAGTTTTCATTCTCCTAGACTGGTTGCCTAACCAAGGTTAAAGAGTCTAGTCTGCCGTTCTTCTGTAGACACCTAAACATGTACATAGCAGTGTAGACAGACTAGCAAAAACCTATATCTATCTGCCCATATTGTTAATGTGTTTAAAATCCTGCAATGTGTGTTATATATCATTAAGAAATAAATGTTTACATAATATATGGTGTGAATAATCTGCATAATGGTGTTTTAATAAAAAATTACTTGGTGTTATTGATTTCTAATATTATTGTTTTATTCTCAAACGTTTTAAAAGCAACCCCATGTAAATTTTATATTGAAATCAATTAGAATAAAGTAAAAATAAGTATAATCTTTATTTTGTTCGTATTTAATTTCCTTAGTTTTTCTAATTCATAATGATATTTAATTATATTAAAACTTAAATACTTGTACCCAGAACTAATAATGAAAACCTTTCTTAAATAAAACAATACACCACACTTGAACTCATTTTATACCATCATAGATTATCATTACAAACTCATAATATTTACAATCTGGCAGCACCCACCTCCTTTCTCAAGGATAACTGGTGCAAACATATCAATAAATTTTATTAGTCTTATCTAATACACAGTCATATTAACGAGTAAAATTTAGCCTAAAAAAAATAATTCATATTTTGTGTTTTTGGCTGTTCGAAGCAAAATACTGTTTTAAATCGCTGTAAAAAATAATTCAATGGATAAAAACACATAGAAATTACATATTTAGAAAGATTATTTTCTTTTCTTTCCAGCCATATAAATATTTTTAAGATTAGATCAGAAATACTAAAAAAATTGGAAATTATACTGATTAAGATTCAAATTTGTCAATGTCCACTGATTTCAGCGAATGTGCTGGTAATGCTAGTATGAACTACTAAAATTTGACACTTTTCTCATAGAATAAACATCATACTGGTAGAAGAGTTCCAATTACTGTCAAATTGGTAAGACAAGGCAACAAGGAAGCTGTAACTTAATATGGATCTTACCTTGTTGCCCAAGCCTACTGCAGAATGCCAGAGTATTTAAAAGCATCATAACATCATAGAAACCAAGCAGCCAATCAGGACTCAAGGAATGGAATCACCCAAATTCATGAATGGAGTATTCCTGAGCTCCATAAATACCAGCTGTTTTGGGCACCAGTCAGTAGTGCTTAGTTGCTGTTGTTCAAACCAACAATATATTCAGCTCGCAACACAGTTCGATGCTAATCACCCAACAAATTTCTACATTTCTCAGGTAAAAATCTGTACTGAACTTCAGAAAATTTCTCCTTTTATGTGAAATGCAATAAAGAAAGCACACCGAACAGATTGTGTTTTTCAATTAACCCTGGTGCAAAAACCAATTTAGCGTGTCATCTAATTGCCCAAACCAATGTTTCAAACAAGATTACCATTTCTAGATTTTTTTATTGCTATGAAATAATTAACTGAATATATCTAACTAACCAATATATCTAACTCTAATATACCTAAATAATTAACTGAATAAATCTAACTAACCAATATATATAAATGATTAACTGAATATATCTAACTAACCAATATATATAAATAATTAACTGAATATATCTAACTAAACAATATATCTAACTAACCAATATATCTAAATAATTAACTGAATATATCTAAATAACCAATATATCTAAATAATTAACTGAATAAATCTAACTAACCAATATATCTAAATAATTAACTGAATATATCTAAATAACCAATATATATAAATAATTAACTGAATATATCTAACTAACCAATATATCTAAATAATTAACTGAATATATCTAACTAACCAATATATCTAACTCTAATATCTAAATAATAACTGAATATATCTAAATAATTAAATATATCTAACTAACCAATATATCTAACTCTAATATATCTAAATAATTAGCTCAATATATCTAACTTGAATGTAGTCATTGTTAACCTTGTGGCTGAAATGACAACAGATTTGCCATCATTGGCCAGTTTAGCTCAGTCAGTAGAGTGTCCGACTAGGTACCACAAGGTTCCAGGTTCAATACCTGCTAGAGGAATGGCTAAGTTTACACTGTAAAAACAGCAAGCAAAATAGCACGGTCAGACTCAAACCTTGATCAGTTAACCATATGAGTGCCAAAGTGTGACAATAATAAAGAGGTCTGGTTTAGCTCAGTCGGTAAATCATCCGAATAGGAACCAATACCGGCCCTCACCAACTCAGCGTATGAGTAGCACAGGGATCTGTGCGGTAAAGTGAGGAGCTGATGGTAGGTGTGGCACTCTACCTCAGATATCCAAAACAATCTCCTTGGTCTAGCACTAGTGAAAAGGGGATAGACTCCCTCACTATCTGGCTATTACTGACTTTAGGCGACCCCGACAACTTTACTGAAGTGTTTAAGCCCATGTTAAGTAGTAAAGTGTGTGGTGTGGCCTAATATCAGTTTGAGTCAAATAATGAATGAGTCTATCCCCTTTTCACTAGTGCTAGACCAGAGAGACTACTAATGTAGAGCGCCACACTTACCATCAGCTCCAAGATGCTTTACTGCACAAATCAGATTACCCAAGCTGTGCTACTCATGTGCTGAGTTGGCAAGGACAGGTATCAACCACTGGACTTTGCAATTCATAGGCAGATGCTTTATCAACTGATCTAATCTGAACACAATGTTCATTTTCAAGGCAAGAACAAGTGCTCCACCTGCAACATTGGTATAACATAAACTTCCTACCAAACATTTCCAAATATTTGTCTTTGTACTATGCTAAGATTGGTTTGGTTTCTTTGTTTAATGGCATATCAACCTTCATTTATTTAATCTAATGCTAAAGCCATCCTTGTAGAAGAATAGTAGTATTATTCAACCCATAGCTGAGTGGATGAGGGGGATCATACCTTTCCTAAGGGTATTAGTCTAAAAGGGAACATGACTGGAGTTTTAACTTCACCCTAATACTCTTGAGAAAGGTATGAATCCATCTTTTCTTTGCCCAGCTATGAGTAAATAGCAGGGCAGACTGGGTTAAGCTACAAGTCTAGGAGAAGGAAAACTTAATTCAAACCAACTGTACTCCACTGAAAATGGACCTTGTGTTACATCCCGGGTTTGGTAAATGTTGAAATGAGTTAGCGTACTGTTGGTTTGAGCAACAAGCTAAGCACAACTGGTACTTATGGGAATCCAGAATAGTCCACTCATGCATTTGGGTGATTCCATTCCTTGAGTCCTGATTCGCTACTTGGTTTCTATAATGTTAGGAGGCTTCATAAATAACCTGCCATTTTGCAGTAGTCTTTGCAGCAAAACAGATTTGTATTAAGTTACGACTGCTTGCTGCCTTGTCTTACCAATTCGACGGTAATTGGAACTAGTATGATTATTCTACAGTAAATACATACATGTGGGTGATGGATGCACTAAGTGTAATGGCTTGAGTCGTAGGAAATGGACTCGTCGACCTGAGTTCAAATCCTAGACGAGGCTGTCTACATTTTACATAGCGCTAATACCCTTGGGGAAGGTATGCATCCACCTGTTCTCCCTCCAGCTATGGGTAAATAGCAGGGCAGACTGGGCTCTTTAACCTTGGTTAGGCAACCAGTCTAGGAGAAGGAAAACTCTGAATTCAAATCTATTAAACTCCGCCTAAAAAATTGACCTTGTGTCATATCCTGCTTGTGCAGAGGGGTTGGTAAATACATACATGTGGGTGGTGTAATGATTACAGATGAGGACAATAGAATTGGCGGACTGAGTTCAAATTCTGGCCAAAGCTCTTTGGTATTTTCTATACTCATGCTGTTCAGAAAAGCATGAATCAATCTTGTCTTCTGTCTGAGGGCAGACTGGCCTCTTTAGCCTTGGTAGGCAAACAATCTAGGAGAAGGAAAATTCAGAATTCAAAACCAGATAGGCAGAGATGACGATAGGTACATGTCCTGCATCCCTGACACACAAAAATCTAAAAGGACGCAGTAAAATCCTATCCATGCATCCCAGTGGTTTTCTTTTTTCTTCCCCTCACCATTTTAAGCTAACTGTAAATACATTTTAATAGTTTCTTAGAAATGAATTAAACAGGATAGGTTACATGGTAGGAGTTAGCCGGCATTAGTTGGGACCCATGAATTTTCTCGGGGACTCATTCAAAGTGCATCCCAGGACGCACTAAATTAAAAAGTTATCAGCCCACTGAGGATGCGACACAAGGTTGCAAGTATGGGGCAATACAGATCTTGCATTGTCACAAGCTTACTGCATAATGGTAGGTTATTTATCAATCACCATATCACCACAGAAATCAATCAATCAGGAATCAAGGAATGGAATCATCCAAATGAATGAATGGAGTATTCCTGAGTTCCATAAATAACAACTGCTTTAGGCACCAATTCAGTTGTGCTTAGTTGTTGTTGTTCAAACCAACAGTATACAAACTCACTCCAACACCAGCAAGGACCGAACTCACAATTAATGAATCACTGGGTAGGCATTGAGAAAAGCTAACAAAACCATAGAATTTGAAATGTACAGAAATTTGGTTGAACTAATGAAAATTCAACAATTTATTAGACCAAAGGCAAAAGAATTAGATTTTTAATTTCTAACCAATTTGTTGACTTACATTGAACCAAATAGTTTTATAATTTTAAACAATAATTAAGAAAAATAAATAAATAAATAAATAAAAATATAGTAAAACAGGAATTTCAATTAGTATAGCAATTAGATTCCTTTTATACATCACTGACTTTTTTTTCTTCTGATTATTTATTAAAGAATTATTTAAAAACAACCTGTCTGTGCAAATGATGAGTACACTTGAACTTGATACATGCAAACATGGTTTTCAAAGTTTCATTTTTTTAAATTTAAATTATTTATTTATTTTTAAATTATTATTGACTCCAACAAAACACAAGATGGGAGCTACACAAGGAAGCTGTGTGCTGTCTTGATTTGGTTTGACGGCATATCAATATCAGTGGGTCATTTAATGCCGATAAAGTTTTGAAATAAATCAATTCTTAATGGATAATACAATTTTTTTATAAATACATTTTTCTATTTAACCCATAGATGGGACCCTAACAGGTACTACCACTATGGGTCAGAGTGTACCAGCAAGCAATGGTGATGAAGGGGGGGGGTCCACATTCCCCAAGCCTCCAAAACTGGAACCTCACCATTAGATAGAGTTTAACGTCAAACCCAGGACATGTAGACCCTCAGCCACCGCCTTCTAGTACCTATATGATAAGAAGGATTGGGTATTGCCATAATCATACAGGTGCTAGGGCTTGACGTGGCCAGCTGATTGATCGGAGGAGGCCTCTCCGACCGCCCGTCTAGCCCAAGAAAAGCCTAAAGTAGAATATTCTAAGTCATGGTTCTATCCTTACGCATCACGGGTCGCCATCCATGGCCAACAGGTGGCCCCATTGGGGGAGTCTTACCCCTCTGCAGAGGTGCAGTCTAACACCCCAGCCGACAGGGCGGAACTTGCACTTGATACATGCAAACATGGTTTTCAAAGTTTCACCATTTTTTTAAAATTATTGACTCTAACAAAACACTTAAAGAAACAACTAGATGGGAGCTACACAAGGAAGCTGTGTGCTGTCTTGAACAAATCTTGGAAGCAGCACCCCATAAATAAAGCAACTGTACGGCCACTTGCCCTCTATCACACAAACCATCCAAGTAAGACAAACAAGACATGCTGGAGAAGCAAGGACAAACTCATAGGTGAAGTTCTCCTGTGGATATCTACACATGGACAAACCAGGGTATGTAGACCAGCAAAAACCTATAATCAATAAGTTCTGTGCAGATTCTGGATGGTGTGAGGAGGACCTTCCATATATATATATATTTATATATAAGATCCCAAAAAGATGTTTTTCACTGAACAGATGGACTCGCCACTTCTAATACATTACTCTGCCCGAATTATTGTGGCTTGTCAAATACTTAGAAAACTTTTCAAAACTTTCTAAAAAATATACAAGAAACTTCACAAGAAAATTTCTCCTGATGATGACCTAAGGTCGAAATAAATAACCTAAAATAAATATTCCTGTTTGTCTTATCACTTTTTGTTCATCTATCTATATATCTATATATCTATATCTATATATATATATAATTTTTGGTTACAGAGTTTCAGTGCTGTAAAGTTTCCTAATAATATCCATTTTAATTAATTGATTTTAATAACCTGTCAACCCATCTAAGGTTATTTTAAGAACAGTTTGTCCAGGTTCTTGCAATTAGTAATAAAGAATTCGTTATAAATTCCCCTCCAGAAGAACTACCCAAGTAAATTTCATCTAGGTTGAAATTATGACGTCTTTTTTGGATCTCACCACAATTTTCTGCATTCTGAAAGTCTTGTAATAAATCCAGTTTTTATTGCCAGTGACCATCTTGTCCAAAAATAACTTTTTCTTATGTTAAACAAAAACACAAGTGTTTAAATGCTGACTAATGTTATTTTGTTTTTTTTAACCCCAAGTTTATATGGAACACATTTTGCAAGTTTCTGAATTTTCTTCTTTCTTTTCCTGAGGTTTGTAACTGACGTAATATAGTTAACAGATTGCACAAGAAAAAACTGAGTAAACTTTAAAAAAATAACAATATTTCTAAGATTTACCCTAACATTGTAAAAAATATGGCACTTACGCATCAACCTCATGTCCAAGCAAAAATTAATTATTTTTCTTGATTACTTATCTATATATATTTACCAACCACTCCGCACAAGCAGGATGCGGCACAAGGTCAATTTCTTAAGTAGAGTTTAACAAGTTTGAATTCAGAGTTTTCTTTCTCCTAGACCGGTGACCTAACCAAGTTTAAAGAGCCCAGTCTACGCTACTATTTACCCCTAGCTGGAGGTAGAGTAAAATTCATACCTTTCCCAAGGGTATTAGCGCAATGTGAAATGCAAATAATCTCATCCAGGATTTGAACTCGGGTCGACGAGTCCATTTCCTATGACTCTAACCATTACACCACACGCTTTTTGATTACTTATTTATGTACCCATCAGAAATGCTTTTAAAAAAGATGAACATCTTCATATTCTATTTTTCAAAACACATCTCTTTTCAACATCATACCCTCTCACTAAAGTGATCCAGCCAAGATTGATCATGTCTCAGCCTGCATCTAACATAGCACTTCCTGCATCTCTCAAGTTTTGAAAATTGTTATTGTATAAATCTATTTCCAAGTTGTGAAAATTGTTATTTTATAAATCTATTTCCAAATTGTGAAAATTGTTATTGTATAAATCTATTTCCAAGTTTTGAAAATTGTTATTGTATAAATCTATTTCCAAGTTATGAAAAAAATTGTTATTGTATAAATCTATTTCTATTTCCAAGTTATGAAAATTGTTATCTATTTAAGTGTTATGTAGTTGTAACTCAAGTATTAGAGTAAAGGGAAAAAGTAGGAAGAAACACGTGTATTAAAGATAAGGGGAAAAGGTTTACTAAGCAAGATACAAGGTGAACAGAGTAATTAGAAATTGATAGGTTGCATTAACAAGACCTGTGAGATCTTGTTGTTCTCTCCTCAGAGGATTCATCAGACATTATTCATAAAAAAAACAAATATATTCAGTGAATTGCAATTTGATTTTTCATCAGAATATTTCTCTCTTTTCTAGCCCTTTGTGAGTAATGTCATCAGATAAAAACCCACGGATCCCAATAGTAGGGTTTCACCCATTAAATGACCCATGTATAACTTATAACTTGTGGAAAGGAAACTAGAAAACAGGACTCATAAAATTCTCAATCATTTAGTATAAATATGTAATACTCCTGTAGCACACACAGTCAGCAGAGCACCCACCTAGGAATCTGAAGATTCTGAGTCCGCCAACTCAGCATATGAGTGACCCATATTGGGTAATGTGATCTGTGTGGTCAAATGGGAAGCTGATGGTATGTGTGGCGCTCCACCTCAGCAAAGAAAAAAAAACAATCTCCCTGGTCTAGCACTAGTGAAAGGGGTATAAACTCCCTTGTTGTCCAGCTGATACTGACAATAGGCCACTCTGCCAACTTTGGTTTGGTTTGTTTTACGGCATATCAACCTCGGTGGGTCATTTAATGCCGACTAAGTTTTAAATTCGCAGTGATAGTTTGGTAGAAAACAAATATATCTATATGTATAGATTTTAACTATTGTTCAATTACTCATATTTTTTTTAGTACAATCCCACTTCTTTTAGGAAATGTAAAATCCTGGATGGTCCTATTTTTGTGAAAAGTTTTCAAATTACTTGCTTGGAAGTATTTTGTTCACACTAGATCAAAGTCTACACACTCTAGCAGTATATGTTTCACTGTAAATTTCTCTTGGCATGTAGTGCATATTGGGGATTCTGTGCCCTCTAGTAAATGATGATGGGTGATGTAGGTGTGGCCTATATCACCCATACTTTACTTATGTAGATGTAATTTGTATACATTAGAGATCATGCCAACAGTTAATTTCAATTAGATTAGAAGAACTTTTACCTCAATAACCTAGTTGTTTTATCCAAAAGAGAATTACTTAAGAATTCTTATTAAATGGCCATTACTAAGTTACTGAACTCAGTACTACCCGTCTCGAGTAATACTGTAAATCCAGTACTACCCGTCTCGAGTAATACTATCAACCATGTAAATCCAGTACTACCCGTCTCGAGTAATACTATCAACCATATAAATCCAGTACTACTTGATGAGCACTTAATTTCACCTTGATTTAGGGCTATGAAAGATGAAAGACCCAGCATGTCATCCAGAAAATTAGACCAGGAATCCAATTAAACATCAAACTTGTAATACAGTACTGGATTGTTACTTGGAGGAAAGACGGGCAATACCAAGTAACCTTACTTTACCTAAGGGATACTATGAAGGTCTCAGCATGGCATCCGACTGATTGAAGAGAACGTAGGATAAAACAATCTAGTTGCAATTGAATTTTATTCTATCCAATTCAGTGCATGTTTTCTGTCTGTTTGGTTTGGTTTGGTTTTACGGCATATCAACCTCAGTGGTCATTTAATGCCGATAAAGTTTTGAAATAAATCAATTCTTAATGGATAATACAATTTTTTTATAAACTCACGTTTTTCTATTTAACCCATAGATGGGACCCTAACAGGTACTACCACTCTGGGTCAGAGTGGACCAGGAGGCAATGGTGATGAAGGGGTGCTCCACATTCCCCAAACCTCCAAAACTGAAACCTCACCATCAGATAGAGTTTAACGTCATTCCCAGGACATGTAGACTCTCATTCACCGCCTTCTAGCACCCATATGATAAAAAGGCGTTGAGGCTTGCCATAAGGGCAATAGGGTTGGGAAAATCATATAGGTGCTAGGGCTTGATGTGACCAGCCGATTGATCAGAGGGGCCTCTCTGACCGCCCGTCGAGCCCAAGATACCTCTATCTGTCTCTACCTCATTATATATATATATATCCACACCGTATTTGACGGCATATAGGACGCACATTTTTCCCAAAACTTTGTCTCAAAAAATTGCCCTGCATCTTATACATCGTAGATGAAGTTTGAGACCTCCTGTAGGCCTAGGCTAATCTTCTCCATGATGCTCACTAACCCAGCTTATGCTCAGTATTTTTACATACCCTAAACTCCATGCATCCTTATTTTATTGCTGGTATTGTTATAATCAAGGTTAACAGAGTGTATGGTGGCGAAGAAAAAACAATATATGCTTAAATACACTAAAAACTTTTTTTCCTGAATCTGAAATGGGTGTGCGTCTTATATGCCATCAAATACAGTATATATATATATATATATATATATATATATATATATATATATATATAAAGAGAGAGAGAGAGAGAGAGAGAAGAGAGAAAGCAATACTATGCAGTTATCACTAGCTCACTTGGTAAATTAGTGGTGGACCAAGTTTTTGAGAAATTGTAAGTAGAGTGCTCAAAATCATTGACAGAACTATCTCTCTCTATATATATATATATATACATGAAAGTAATTCTGTGACCCTGGGTTTCATACCTCTTAATAACCTAAAAGGTATAAAAGCCAGGGTGACAGAATTAAATATATACTCTTCAAAAAAACTGTTTTTATCTTAAGTAAAGTCTGCAGAGTGGCCTATTGTCAGTATCAGGCAAAAAGCGAAGAAGTCTAACCCCTTTTTGCTAGTGCTAAACCAGGTAGGTTATTTTTGCTGAGGTGGAGCACCACACCTACTGTTAGTTCCCAGATGCTGCTTTACCATACAGATCAGATTATCCAAGCTGTGTTACTCATACACTGAGTCGGCAGGAACTGGTATTGATCCCAGAACTATGCAATTCCTAGGAGGGTGCTCTACCGACTGAGTTTTTAAAACAACTGTAGAATAAACATCATACTGGTAGAAGAATCCCAATTACCATCGAATTGGTAAGACAAGGCTTGTGAGGGAATATCCTATTGGATTTTGAATCCAATGGGATATTCCATCATAGGTTCAAGTCCTGTTCATAGCGCCATATAGTGATTTGTGTAGTGCTTAGATGCTGTTGTTGTTCAAACCAACAGCATACTAACTCAGCTTGCAACACAGCTGGATTCTAATCACTCCACAACTCTCTATAATAACTGTGCGATTCTCACATGTACTGATACTACACTCTGATCTAATCATAGGTGACAATCCATACATAAATAATTGCCTTTTTTTTTTCTTTATAGGAACTATTCTAGTTAAAACTTAACTGCAAAACACTACTACTAGCCTTCTTCAAACTGGTACTTCACTATTTCCAACAATCTAGTTTCAGCTCCTCAAGTCTCTACTCTTAATACTTATAAGGTCAAAAAGTTAACAATTTGAATATTCAACCATGGCCATGTAGGTTTACACAAATAAGTAAAGGAAGGAAGGAAAAGAAAGCATTGTAGAAATACAGTAATAGTCATTGAGTATAAGTACTACCTACTTTTTTATTTTTTTATTTATCTTATTTTATTTTATTTTAATAATGTGTTGAATGACATAACGCAAACATTTGAAGAGACCATCAAACTGATATTGAAAGAGAAAATGAGAAAGAAAGAAAGAAAAAAAATACTGACTCGATAACAATTTAATTGCTTTTGTACATTTCTTAAACGGTGGCCAAGTCTTAGCAATACTTGACAACTCGGAAACTTTCACGAGAGGGTATTGTTAGAATATCCTTTATAATATTAATACGCTTGTTCCTAAATCTTCCGTCTGTTATCATCCTGCAATACCCTCTGGTTAAAAAATGACACTGTCAAAATTGTCCAAATGCAATGCAAAAATGTGAATACTGATTATCTTAATTACACATTTCTTATTTGTCCCATTTTATTTCACCCAATTTTAAAAATGAAACATTCCAAATGGTCTTAAATGCCCAATGTAAAATTAAAATGAATTTTTAAAAAGTTACGTGTTTGTTTTATTTGTAATAATGAAATTGGGAATTACGGAAAATATTTTGGTAATTTTGGTAGGATTTATAAGTAATGAAATTGCAAATCGTTTCTGGCTTAAATAGCTTCTCTTGATTATTGTTATGTGATTTTTCAAATCAAACTGGCTTTAAAATTGGAAATGAAATTAGTTTGAAAATTACACAGGTGAGAAACTGTCAGTTACCAAGTGCTATTGACTTGGTCTATACAACCCTGCAAATCCACACATACACGCACATATAAATACATACATTCTTCTCTCCACACACACACACACACACACACCACACATATATATATATTATATTATCATTCATACACACAGAAGTTGGCTTTTAAACAAGACATATACAGAACCATGTATTCAACAAAACAGTCCAACTTGAAAATTTCAAATCCAAGAGTGAAATCTTTTTTTTCTTTTTTTAAATCCACGCATAAAAAAGAAAGGCAGACTAGAATACAAAGTTTGACAGAAAGAAAGAAAGAAAAATAAGATGCCTTGTCTCTTGTCACTCTAGTTAGCAGCTGCAGTGTCTACTGCAGTCACAGCAAGAAAGATGGCCATAAAAGCCAAGATGTTGGTATTCAACAAAAGCACAACCATTATCCTTTGTTGCTCTGTGCAATTTCTTTTTAAACTTCTCATGTTACTCATGAAATACAGGCCAGTGTTTTTAGGAGCTATCTTTTTTTTTATTCCTTCAGTCTCTTTTATAATTCATGTGTGGAAAGGGTTCAGATCAGGACTGAACCAAAAAGACATGTAAAACTCTTAGAGTGTGATCACAAAACGTTCATGATAAAAGTTCAGTAAAGCCCAACATAGAAAAATAGTGAAGGAAATTACTTTCTACCGGTTAACAATCCTCTTTTCAATTCAAGAAAAGAGCAGTGAAGTCATCAGATGTTTCAGGATTTTAATCACAAAAGATGAAGTAATTAAAAGACAATATCTCTGGATTTCAGTGCATCAAGTATATGCTATATATATATGGAAAAGAAAGAAAAAGGGTAGAAAATCATAAGTGGGGTGTTTTATATTATTCTGTCTAATTGAATATATATATATATATATATATATATATATATATATATATATATATATACATACACAATAAAAAATAATATATATATATTATATATATTTACACACAATAAAAAAAATTGCAGAAACACATACAACCTATCAAATATCGGACATATTCTGCCAAATCAATACCTCAATGCCTGAAGAAGACAACAGATCAGAAACACGTGTCGCGTATGTAAGATAAAAAGAATAAAACATTTTTTCTGAGAACATAATACATTTTGCGGACCTTCTTTTTTATAAAATATTAAATTTTCTCCCGTTGGAACCAGAACAACATTTTTTATATATATACACACACACCCACACGTGTGTATGTATATGTATATATATATATATATATATATATATATATATATATATATGCACACGTGTATATGTACATATATATACATATATATGCATACACACACATATAAACATATCCACACATATATATACACACATTTATAAACACACACACATATTCAAATATATAAATATATACACAAACATTGAATCATTGTTCTCTCTCTCTCTCTCTCTCTCTCTCATGTGGATATTTTAAAGTCATCAGTTTAGACTATAAATGTGAATTCACTAAAAAGAGAAATGATATGTACATACTATCATTATTCCACAATGAGGTGCTTTTCTTCTAATTTTTGCTAAGTTTAGTTTTGTCAATTGGTACAAAGTTAGAAAAATAGAGCACCAGGTGAGAACCAAACTCACTATTAACCACTATGCCACAAGGAGGATTAAAAAACAAGCTTAACATGTGACACAGGGGAAATCCAATTCATAATTGATATCTACTAAACTTAGTTTGACACAAGGCTACAAGTATTGGGTGGCTAGTTAGGATTGAACTCACTGATACAATAATAATGGCCGATAGGATTAGCTCGTAACTGTCTTATTTTTTTCTGGCCCAGATCAATGAGAAACTTGAGAGTCAAAAATTGTTAAGAAAATGTAAATATCTCTCAACATGCAGTCATCTGCTATGTTAATATGAAAGGCTTATCACCTAAGATCGACAAGGATGAGCTTTACGGCATTATGGCTAAAAAGTGGGCAGATGAACGAATCACTTCACAAGCTACTTTATTACCATGCTTGTTTATGTTTCAAAGAATTTACACCATTTTAAGAAGAAAGAAAAAAAAATGGTATTCTGACTGATTGGAAGCAGGTAAAACAGGTATCTCTTGGTACTTTTTTGACATCTTATTATAATGGAGATTGTGTATTTACCTGTCTGTAACCAAAACTATATATCACTACTCAAATCACAATTCCCTTAGTTATTTATGTCACATTCTCCATGATTTTATTTTTATTTAAACCTCAATTATTAATACTGTTGGCCTTATCTATATATTAATAAGATGCAATTGTATTTATATGTACAACAAAATAGCAGTTTACAGTGTGAATAGTAAGGCTAATTTGCATATAGATATTAAAAATTTGATTTTAATAAATATGTGCTTAGTATTATTGATTTTTTAATTGTTTGGCTTTATCATAATGAATATGAGCAAAAATCTCAAGGATAAATCTTAAAAGATATCCATTAACAGGAAGAAATAACTGTAATTTTATTCTTTACTTCCTAATTTAACTAAATCGTTAAATTAGGAAAATTCAGCAATGAAAGACGGGAGTGATGGAAGAGTAAGTTTCAGTTGTTGTATTTCGATTATACCGCCCTCTGTTTAAAATCTTTTTATCTGCAGTCTTATTTAGTTTCATTGACCTTTCTAATTTAATATTCTATTACATTAAAACTTAAATACTTGCACCTGGAGGAGGGTGCATATATTTGCTAGTATAAATGAGAGAAAACATGGAGTCAACGGCACTTGGTAACTGACAGTTTTTCACTTATGCAATTTTCAGACCTATTTTCAAATTTGTTTGAAAATATAAGCGCGAAACTATTGGTTACCAAGTGCTATTGAGTTCATGTCTTTGTTACCTTAATTTAGATATACATGCTCTATCAATGATATTGAGCACTCTTTACTTATATATATATATATATATATATATAGTGAAACTGATAGGTTTTTGATTTAGTGCCTCCTGGGACGCACATATTTGCTTTGAATGGGGTCCCTGGAAAAATTGATGGGTCCCAACTAAAATTTCTTAATAGATTGTAGGGTTTTTATTTATGATCTGAGCAAACAACTAAAGCCGTCTAACTCCTACCTCGTAACCTATCTTATGTAATTCATTTCCAAGAAAATATCAAAATCTATTTACAGTTAGCTGTAAATGTTGGGGGGAAGAAAAAAGAAAAACACTGGGAAGCATGGATATGATTTTTCTGCGTCCTTTTAGATTTTTCTGCGTCAGGGATGCAGGATGCATACTTATCAACACACAGAGACACACACATATATATATATATATATATACTAGCAAAATAAAAAAACGTTCTCCGGGCGATGTAAAAATAGATTTTTGAAACATATTGCTTGAGGGGTGGGAGTTAAAAATTCAATGTCAGCAAGTTTGTACACTAAGTAAGTAAAATCATCAAATTCATTAAAGGATTAAAAAAATAAAACAATTTGAAATGTAAACTTTAAATATGTATTAAAATAAAACAAACTATATATAGATATATAATACCAGTCATGTATTTATTAAAACTTGTTTTAAAAAACAATGAGGACTGTCTAATGTTGCATGTTCAAATTTTGAGTGTATTTATTCTGTTATGACGATTTTGGGTAATGTGACGTAAGCAATGACATAATTTTTGTTACAGACAAAAACTGGAAGCGAATTTCCATTATTAATAGATATATACACACACCCACACACACACACTTTTTCATGCATATGTGTATGTTGCTTTATCTCTCTCCTCTTTTTTTTTTTCTTCAATAGTAGATTCATGCCTATCTGAAACTCTTCAGGTTGAATTTTAGCTTTTCAGTTTTCTGGGGGTCAATACTGCATAAATCAAAGAAATAACAAAGGAAAAGAGGGAGGAAAAGGGTCAAATTGATCCTTTGAGACAATCGTAGCTTGGTTCCTGTTTTCAGGAGTCAAAGATTATCTTCCTGTCTCTTTTCAGCAATGGCAAACTACTTCACCTTTCGACAAAGTGTAACCTCAGAACAAGAAGCAGATTCACCAACATTACTTTCATCAAATAGATTTTTAACTTTGCCTCCCGAGCAGAACAGTTTATCAGAGATAATTGACAACAATGTTTTGAGCCAGCCAGGAAATGTTATCAATCTTTTTATTTTTCTTGTTTCAAGAGCTCAGAATGATCATTAAGGTTTAGAATCAAAATATTTCTCCCAATAAAATATACAGTTATGAGTTTCCATTTTGAATAAAAACAATAAAGATATATATTCTTACCAATCCCTCCACACAAGTAGGATTTTAAATTTTGACAACTTTACATAAAACAAACATAAAAAAATAAAAAAATACTAATACCTTGCTCTATCTTGGAATTTTTTTTTTTTTTAATTTTTATTTTTAAAAAATTATAAAACTCTGCTCTATCTTGGAGTTTTTTTTTTTTTTTAAATTTTATTAAAAAAAAAAAAGAATAAAACCTTGTTCTATTTTGAAAGTTTTTTTTATCAACCTCTCTTCATATTATTTGTATTATGTAGATTTTTAAGATGGTTGCCATCTTTAAATATACATTATTATATACATATATATTTATTATATACATAACATTTCGGCTGATGTGCCCTCTGGCCTTCTTCAGGTGTTTCTTGTCGAACTCAGGAACCTTCTCATCAACTGAGATAATAACATAATACTTAACACTTTTTAGTACTTTTAACCGGCTTGGTTAATAAAGGGTTCAGTTTGAAGTTTTGTAAAGGTTCCTAATTACGACAGGAAGGCTCCAGAGTTCGATGAGAAGGTTCCTGAGCTCGATAAAAAAAAAAACTAAAGAAGGCTGGAGGGCACGACGGGTAAAACATTATGTATATAACAATAAAGATGAGGACAACTGTCCGAAAAATCTGGAAAAAAAAAAGAATAGCAAAAAAATAATAAAACCTTGCTCTATTTTGGAACGCTGATCTTTTAAATTTAAAAAAAAAAAGAAATTATTTTTACCAACTCCACTGTATGAATAGCATGTGACATGTGATCAATTTCTTAAGTGAAGTTTAATGGATTTGAATTAAGAGTTTTCCTTCTCCTAGATTGGTTGCCTAATCAAAGTTAAAGAGCCCAGTTTGCCATAGAATTTACCAATTGTTGCTGGGAGAACAGTTGGATGCATAACTTTCCTAAAGGTATTAACACTATGTGAAATGTAAATAGCCTTGTCCAGTATTTGAACTCTGGGCGCCAAGTCCATTTCCTATGATACTAACCATTACATCACCAAAGATGCTGATAGGTATGCGTCCTGCATACCTGATGCACAAAAATCTAAAAGGACGAAGTAAAATCATATCCATGCAAGTGTTTTTCTTTTTTCTTCCCTCACAATTTCAAGCTAAAAGTAAATAATTTCAATAGTTTCTTAGAAATGAATTACACAAGATAGGTTACAAGGTAGGAGTTAGACAGCTTTAGTTGTGACCCATAAATTTTCCCGGGGACTCATTCAAAGCAAATATGTGCATCCCAGGATGCACTAAATCAAAAAACTATCAGCATCACTGCATCACACACCTCCAATAGAAAATAAAGATATAGAGCTTTCAATTTGTTATTTTTATACACTGATTGATTCACACTGGCATCATATATTGGTTGTTATAGTAACAACATTTCGGGCCATAGCACCCTCCAGCCCTTTTCAGACACCTGCTATATTTAGTAGTATTATAAGAATCTCAAACAAACCTTTTATGTTCTGCTGTTCATGACAAAGGAATATCAATCTATTTTTAAAATGCTACTTATCCCACTGAACCAGAATATATGAATTTCAATGCCTGACGTGGATATTGAACTCATGACACTGAATAAGGCAGATGTCTGCTATATTTAATAGTATTTCTAAGAATTTGGAATGGAACCTTTTATTTAATCAACTAGGGTACCCTGTTCCCATTCTGCAAAGTAATATACATATATATAAATATAACCTGCCATTTTGCAGTAGTCTTTGCAGCAAAACAGATTTGTATTAAGTTATGACTGCTTGCTGCCTTGTCTTACCAATTCGACGGTAATTGGAACTAGTATGATTATTCTACATAATCCATTAGCTTAAAAGCATCCCTCTCAATATCATGCAGCAATTAAGCTAGATCCTTAAAAATTATTGTGGCCTCAAATTAAGTTCAAAGTGGCCATTGTACCAACTTTGTCTCATACACAAGCTAACAGAAAACTTGAATTTATTATTTAACTAGCTTAAAAGCCGCCTTGTTGGGTGGCAATTAAGTTAACTACTGTGTGGGGCTTTTGATTGACACAATAATGACACTTCATGAGTATATATCAAATTTTATTAAACTTAAACAATATTTTTCAAACAGTAAACAGTTTTCATCAAAACAATCATATAATTTGTACTTATTGCAAAGCCGCATGATAAACAACATTAAGGTTAGGATTTATTTCCAAGTTATAAAAATTGTTATTGTACCAAAAAAATTCAACACAAAAATCACGTTAAAAAATTGCTGAAAACAATCACAGTAATTAAAACTTGGGAATCCAAAATTTCAGGATTGCAGGTCCAGATTTGGCCCAAAATATTTTAAAGTTGCTCCTAGAGTCAGCCTGATTTCAAAATGGTATATGTTGGGTTACTGCCTCTAGAAGTAAAGTTGAAAAAAATGTGACACTCTGACATTCGTATTTATTATATTAACGCTAATACCCTTGGGAAAGGTATGTTTCTGTTCTTGAGGGCTAATCAATTTTTCTACACACACACACACACACACACACACAAAAAATAAAAAAAAATAAAAAAAACATTCCAGACAAGAATTGCCATTTTCAAAATCAATGAGTTGCAAAAAGTAAACAATAACAAGAGAAAAGATTTTGAACCTCTCGGATGGCTGTCCAAAGCTCTTACCACTGACCTACACGACTCAACAGACAATTTCAAGAGACGAAGATACAACACAGTGATAGCATCTCATGCCTAAACTTTATTCCGAGAAGAAAGATGCTGGAATATCTTACCAAGTTAAGCTGTGAATTATTTTTCATCTTTGCTGTTAAGGAAACTTGCAATATTCCAATGACAAGATGCGGAAGAGGAAGTAAGGGAGGAGGAGGAGAGGAGGAGGAGGAGGAGGGAATACAATAACCTAAGGAGGCGATTTTTATAAAAGTGTAGCCTTACAGGGAATGTCGGATTTTATGTTTGGATATATACGCATATCCATGTCCAAACAGGCTGTAATTATAAGAGTAGATGTTTAAGCGCACATTGAATGGTAGCCTGAAGGTGAAATAGTTTTTGCTTCAGGGAAACCATTAATAGACATTGCAGATATCAATTAAATGAGATATCAATGATATTTCATGATGAGTGCTTCAAGCAGTGCAGGTGAAAATATTAAGCTAGAATACACACACACACACACACACATCACGCATACATACCTCACAAATATATATGTATATCATACACACAAACACACAAAGACATACGCATATCATATACAAACACTAACACATGCATAGACATCATATACACACACATCATATACATAAATAAACACACACACATCATATAACACACACACACACATCATATACACAAATAAACACACACACACACACACATCATATACATAAAACACACACACACACACATATACATAACACACACACACATCATATACACAAATAAACACACACACACACCATATACATAAACACACACACACACACATCATATACATAAAACACACACACACACACATCATTACATAAACACACACACACACATCATATACACAAAACAACACACACACATCATTATACACAACACACACACACACACACACACATCATATACACAAACACATCATATACACAAACACACAACACATCATATACACAAAAACATACACAACATATACACAAAAACACACACATACAAATCATATACACAAGGACACACACACACACACACAAATCATATACACAAAAACACACATCATATACACACACTAACACACACACGCATAAATATATTATACACACAAGCATATATATCATACATTATACACAGAAACATAACATGCATTATATACATCATACACACACATCTATCACACACATATACACATCTATCTATATGGAGGTGTGTGGCATAATGGTTAGAGTCATAAAAAATGGACTCGTCGACCCGATTTCAAATCCTGGACAAGGCTGTTTGCATTTCACATAGTGTTAATACCCTTGGGAGAGGTATACATCCAACTACTCTCCCACCAGCTATGAGTAAATAGTAGGGCAGACTGAGCTCTTTAACCTTGGCTAGGTAACCAGTCTAGGAGAAGAAAAGCGTGTTAAACTCCACTTGAGAAATTGACTTTGTGTCACATCCTACTTGTGTGGAGGGGTTGGTAAATATATATAATATAGACTATGACACAAATTTGTTGATCAGATTATCAGGTTTTGTTTGTTTTTTTAAAATTAATTGACTTGTTTGAACAATTGTTCTACTTTACAAATTTTATAAAAATAATTTGCCCACTCAATAAGGATTCTTCTATGCCTGTAAAAGGGTTAAGTTCATTAAACTTTTTGACAGCACCTTATGTATATAGTAAATAGTAAGACAAACAGGATTCTTTAGCCTTGGTTTGGCAACCAGTCTAGGAGAAGGGAAACTGAATTCAAAATCAGGTTAGTTTAAAAATTGACCTTGCGTCACATCATGCCTGTGGTAGAGGTGTTTGCTAAATAAATATATTCACACACTTTACAGATATAAATAAATATAATTATTATGAACACAACTTTGGTGCAAATATATATTTATTTATTTTAAAATAAGTATATTTTGGCATCATTTTTTCTTTTATGTATGTTTTGTTGAACTCAACGGACATTTCTTGTCTGATGAGTTTCTTTTCAATCCTTTCCAATTGTCTGGCCATCTTTTTTATATCAGGGTGGAATTGGTGAATGAATCCACTAAAGGTTTTTACACTAGTACTTTCTGCACTAATTAGTGCCATCATCAGGTGTGAAGCGGTGAAGGTTTCCATGGTTCTTTTTAAACAAACAGTAGATTCATTCACCAATTCGACCCTGATATAAAAAAGATGGCCTGACAATTGGAAAGAATAGTAAAAAAAAAACTTGTCAGACAATTGTCCTTCGAGTTCAACAAAACACACATACATTCCCTAAAAACTCTCGCCTCCAACAACGACATCACACTTTCTGACAAGGGCGGCGGAGCTGTTGTCATGGATACAACAGCCTACAACCAAAAAATCATGGACCTACTACTCGACAAAACACATATGAAATAATCTCCCCACACACTATCACAAAAAACATTGAAACTTTCAACAAAACCTACAAAAAACAAATTTCTAAAGAAGACAAAATATGGTCTTCCTTAATTAATTACCACCCCACCATCCCAAAATCTATTGCCTTCCTAAAACTCACAAACCCAACATACCTCTTAGACCCATCATTTCTGGAATATGCTCTGTCACCCCACACAGACACACATATATATATATATATATATATATATATATACATACAATCAAATATTATATATTATGGATTTAATATCCCATTACTAAAGTTTCATGCTTACTGCAATCTTCAGATGAGACGGTCAAAATGTTCAAATTTAAAAAACGGTGGCTTGTTTAGAGTTTATATAAATGTAAAGCGTGTTCACGCGATAGAATGTTATACCGCCTAAGGTTTTTTAAAACTGTGGCTTGTTTAGCGTTTATATAAGGTGAAGCGTGTTCACATGATGGAATGTTATAACGCTAAAGTTGTATTAAAAAAATAAATAAAGTCTTGATGCATGCAGTGTCCAGATGATTTTTTTTTTTTTTTAAATATGAATAGAGGGCGAAAATTAAGGGATTAATTAGGGTCAGGTGGTAAATGGCATAATATAAATTTGTTCAAATGTCTACATTTGGATATATATATATATATACACACATACATGCATGTGTGTGTGTGTGCAGTACTCTGCCTTTATATACTTTATCACTGATCTCTGTAGATGCTTCCACCTTTAAACACCGTAATGAAATATTATGAAAATACTCATTATATATGCAACTATATATCAACAAAAACAGAACATCAAGGAAAGATTTTTATTAGAGCAATACACTTAAAGTGCTCTAACTTTGGAATAAAGCAAATTGCAGTCCAATTTGCAACTGAATGATAATCTAGAGGGTCTTTGTTCAAACTGAATATTTTTTTAATCATCCAAATACTCAATATAACAGGAATAATTATAAAATGATAATTAGAATACTTCACTCCTTCCAAAATAGAAGCATCAAAATCATCATGGACCACACTGTTAACTGTGAAATGCTAATTAGAATCCTTCCTAAACAGAAGCATCAATATCATCATGGACTATTGTTACACTAGAAACCCAACATTCAAAATGTCATTTGTTGTTTGATAAAATACAAAACGTTTTTTTGTTATCTGTTTATAACCTGTTAACAAGATAGTAACAGCTTTCTAGCCTTCTGTACCTTTTGATTGATTGGGAAATATTTTTTCATGAGTAAAAAAAGAGACAGTAGAAAGTTTATTTCTGTTGAGAAGCTACAATTGCTTCAAATAAATTACATGGTTTCTCATCACACTGATGATAATATAGATTAAGTTGTTCTAAACATGAGTTTTTGGTGTTGATAACACAGATTAAAATAACCAAGCAATGAATACATAGAGAATAAGATGATTAATGCTATTGTGTCTTGTTTTTTTTTGTGAGTGTGTTTTTTGTTTTGTTTTTTAAAAACAAAACAAACCATTCTTACTGAAGAAATACAGAATAGACTGAAAAGTTCATATATCTACTGTTGATATCTTTTTTTTTTTTTTTTTTACCAATGGGATGCAAGCGTTGCAACACTAATGGAAGAAGTATGCAGACCAAAAGGGGAACTATATTGAAAACTAAAAATAAAACTCATTTGGTCATGTTCCATAAGAGTATCTGTGTCAGCCTATGAACTTTTCGGTCGCCCCTCGTATATTTTCCATTAAAACAAATAAAGGGCTGGTTTAGCTCATTTGGTAGAGTTTTTCGAGGTTTTCTATCAGAATCATATTCCTAAATATTGAAGTCAGTCAGTTAGACAGTCAACAATTGGTTTGACTGACCAAGCCTAACATGAAGTTACTAGTTCCTTAATGAGCCCACTATAACAGCTTAAATAATTCCTGCCACTGCTGCCAGGAAGAGTCCATTAAGCTGAGGAGGTGTTTGACTGTCCTGCTGTATGGGTATGGGTTGTATTAACTAAGGTTGCGATATTTCAGTTGTTTTGTTGATGGTAATCATCACTTGAAGTTTAATTTGCAATTTTCTTAAATAGAGGATAAAATTAGATTTGATGTTTGTTTACTGGAGATCCTACAGACAGCATCTCCCGATTGCACAAAGAAGCAACTCTTACATCTTACAGTTTCTGGATAACTTACCATAAGATTAGATCTTGAGTATCCAGTAAGTACACAGATTCCTTCTACCCTATTTAAAAATTGACATTAAAATACATCTATTGGTGATGTTTCAATTCTGGACCTCTGGGGAGTGTGGAGTACTCTTTCATTGCCATTAAACAGTTTCACCCTGACCCGGAGTGGGAGTACCTGTTAGGGTCATGTCTATGGGTTAAGTAGTTAAAAACAGAAGTTTAGAAAAAAAAAAATGTTTAAAAAATTTGAATACCCAATAAGAATGAATAAAACTTCTTTGGGCTAAAATAATGCAAGGATTGACATGCCGTAAAATCCAACCAACCAACCAACCAACCTAAAAATAGACTGTGTGTTGAATTTTGCCATTAAAGTGATGAATCAAATAAATAGCAACTTTTATTAACAAAATAATTATGTAGAGTGATAATACTATTATTCAGTCACTTGATTAAATGGCCAGCCTGTGTATACAATCGATTTTATTTGGCTAGAACAACTTGAATTGTTAATTTATTTCCTATGTATTTCCTCCATATATATATATATATATATATATATATATATATATATATATATGAGTAGCGTTTCATTGTAAATATTCACATCGTTATCTCTCTTAAACAGCCAAGTCTTGTCATTATTGGCTTTTAAAAGAGGATCTATATGAAAAATTATTAAAACCAGGGTTATGGAGTCTGAGTCTGCATCCTAGGAATACTAGGAGTTGGAGTCACACCTTATAACTTCCAAAATCTGCAACCTTGTTCTTTACTAACTATTATTGTTTCTGTGCGTTAAAGTGAGGAGCTGATGCTAGGTATGGCACTCTACCTTAGATGCAAAACAAGCTTTGGTCTAGTGCTAGTGAAAAGGGGATAGACTTCCTCACTGTCTGCCTAGAAAAGATAGTAAGAGGAAATGTGAACTCAAATAAAACAGAGTTCATGCATTTTAAACAAGATAGAGACATCCCTACACTGGATTGCAAGACTGAAATTAGTAAACCAGTTCACATTCCTAGGTAGTAATATCTCATCTACAGAAAGTGATGTCAATACATGCATAGGAAAGACATGGACTGCTATAGACAGATTACTAATCATATAAGTTTAACAGGTTTGAATTCAGAGTTTTCCTTCTCCTAGACCTGTTGCAATACTAAGGTTAAAAAGTGCATTATTTACCCATAGCTGGAGGGAGATAGTTGGATTCCTAACTTTCCCAAGGATATATAAGAATATCCATTATAAAATATCATGACTGGCTTTTTTTTTTTTTTTTTAAATCTTTTAAATAATACTATAAAACAAAAACAAAAAAAACTCAATACTTCCTGATTTTAATTTTGTTTTGTTTTGTTTAATGGCATATCAGCTTTTGTGGGTTAATAACAAAGCCATCCCTGTAGAAGAACAGTAGTGGTACAATTTAACCCATAGCTGTGCAGAGATGCTGATATGTATGCATCCTGCATCCCTGACACATAAAAATCTAAAAGGATGCAATAAAACCATATCCATGCATCCCAGTGTTTTTCTTTTTTCTTCCCTCACCATTTCAAGCTAACTGTAAATACATTTCAATAGTTTCTTAGAAATGAATTACACAGGATAGGTTACAAGGTAGGAGTTAGACAGCTTTAGTTGTTTCCCCAGATCATAAATAAAAACCCTACAATTTATTAAGAAACTTTAGATGGCACCCATCAAATTTCCCGGGGACTTGTTCAAAGCAAATATGTGCATCCCAGGATGCACTAAATCAAAAAGCTATCAGCATCACTGGCTGTGAAAAGCACTGAAGTATTAATGAGCCTGTTCAATACTTAGATGGGTGACCATTTAAGCAACGGCAGGTACTGTAAGAAACCTATTAAAATGACTGGATTCAGCATTAAATGGCCTGAAATATTTGATATACTGTAAAACAACCAACCATAGCTGAGGAGATGAAGGGGTCCATACCTTTCCCAAGGATATCAATCCAAAAGTGAATGCAAATAGTGCAACTGAAGTTCAAACTCGCCTACTACAATATCACACTCTAGTATGTTTGTCACTACGCCATGGGGACTCCTCCCACTACGCCATGGGGGACTCCTCCCACTACTTCCTGAAAATCTAGTTCCCCTTTTCATCTAACTGTTCATGAGCTTTGAAAAGGTTAATAGAGGTTAACTCGATCCATAACATCACAAGTAAACAATGAACTTGTGTGCTAATTTCTAAGATTCCCAATCTATTATTTTTTTTTTTTTTTAAACTTTTAATATAACAAAAGCTTTGGCACAACTTCAAATGAATGAAAACACCTCTCTAGTTTCAAAGATAAAAAGGTGACATTAAACGTTTGTTTTACTTTTAAGTAAACACATAAACTTTTTATAAAATAATTCTTTTAAAAATAAAAAATAAAAAAAAAATAAATAAATAAAAGCTTTTTAACTCAGAAGAAAGTTTAACTGTCAACACTATCCTAGTAGTCCAGGTCAAAAGGTGAAGTGAAGGTAACCCGAAATAATAATAATCAAATTATTGTGTACAGTGTTCAGATGCACTACAACTCATCAAAGGTGCATGTATTATACATAGAATAAATGCACAAATGTCAGGAAAATGAACAGTGTAGGAGTCATTGTCATATGGAAATCCGATCTCACTGACAAGCTAAAGTGACATTTCTTCCAGGCTGTGGTTATATCAGTACTGCTGTATGGCTGCACCACTTAGACCCTAACGAAGCGCCTCGAGAATAAGCTAGATGGGAACTGCACAAGAATGCTGCGTGCTGTCTTGAACAAGTTGTGGAAACAGCACCCCACAAGGAAGCAGCTGTATGGCCACCTGCCCCCCATCTCAAAAACCATCCAAGTAAAACAGACTAGGCATGCAGGACACTGCTGGAGAAGCAGGGATGAGCTCATAATCAACGTTCTCCTGTGGAAGCCAACACATGGACATGCTAATGTGGGCCGCATAGCAAGGACCTACATTGACCAACTATGTGAGGATGCTGGTTGCTGCGCAGAAGAACTTCCTCCCAGGGGCGATGAATGATAGGGAAGGTTGGCAAGAGATTGTCATGGATATCTGTGCTGCATTGCACGACATGATGATGATGAGTCATGATACACATGTTGGGTGGTTTGTTGGATTTTATGGCAAGTCAACCCTTGTTGTGTTATTTTATGCCAAAAACATTTTATAAATTTTCTATTTTTATAACAAAATTTTACTTTTTCTTGCCATTTTTCCCCCCTTAAATTACCTCTTTTTTTGTTTGTTCCTTGACATTATTTAGTTACCCCTTTATTTATAATAATATCAGAAAGCAATGGAAATAACTCATAATGGTTTAAAATATCAAATATGGGCTTCCATACATCTTTAAGTATATCGTGTTTTATAATAAATAAGAGTCATGATATATGTGTGTGTGTGTGTGTGTGTAGACCTTATTTTTCCAATGCAGGTATCATTGGGGAAGGAGAAATGTTTTGGTGCTTTCTTTCCTAAAACAAAAGTTATTATTAAGCTCAGCTTAGCTTAGTTAGGTACTAAGTTACCCAGTGAGAATTGAACTTAGTATTAAAGGTTACTCTTGCTCACTAATCATTATATATTTATTTACCAAACCGCACAAACAGGATGGAACACAAAGTTATTTTTAAGCAGAGTTTAACAGGTCTGAATTCAGAGTTTTCATTCTCCTAGACTGGTTGTCATTACCACGATTTAAGAGCCCAGTCTAAGAAAATGTTTATTTTGATTTAACAGCCTTGCACGTAGTTAGTGGCTGGTTTAGCTCAGTCAGTAAACAAAGAAGCCAAACCAAAGTTCCCAAAGACAAGTGTAGAATAATCATACTAGTTCCAATTACCGTCGAATTGGTAAGACAAGGCAGCAGTCTTAACTTAATACGAACCTGATTTGGTGCAAAGACTACAGCAAAATAGCAGGTTATTTATGAAACCTCAGAACATCATAGAAACCAATCAAGAATCAAGGAATGGAATCACCCAAATGCATGAGTGGGCTATTCTGAATTCCCATAAGTACCAGTTGTCTTGACACTGGTTCACTTGTGCTTGGCCAGTTGCTGTTGTTCAAACCAATAGTAGACTGACTGACTTCAATAACAAGTAATCATTTTTAAAAATTTTTAAAAAGATAATAATTTTCATGTATAAAAAAAATATTCAAAAAAATATAAAATATAAAAAAAAGAAATAATTTTCAAAACTGTTGCTCTCTCATTATATATATATATATATATATATGTATATACACAAACACCTACACTATTACACACATATGCCATATACATATATATAAACCTACACTATTATATATACACACATATGCTATACATGGGAGGAAAATATGGAAATAAATCCAACAATATGTAGAAAAATAGAGTATTTCAAATAAGATAAATTTATTCTAGATAGTGAAGTCAACGTTAAAATATTTCAGTTCTTATCAAACCTTCATCCTAATTTCCTATTGATGGTTTGATAAAAAGCAAAAGGCTTTAAAAAATATAAAATATTAAAAAAAAGAAATAATTTTCAAAAAGTTTAAACTTAATTTTTCTTCTTTTCAAATTGCATCTGATCACACAGCTGTCAACAAGTCTTTACATACTTTTGTTAAGAACAGGTCAGAGATTGTTTCTTTTTTTTTTTGTGTGTCTGGTACCATGTAACCCTTGTACAATTACTTGGAAAGGAGATGCCACCACGAAGTAACCCCTATTGCCCCAAGAGATGTCATAAAAGGAAATCTCAGCATGGTACTCTGGATAAGGTTATTGGAAATCATCCATCTATTCATCCAGACACGACTCTTATCAATAACACAACATTTTGAGAATTCTCTCACGGACATATTTACCCTATCTATGGAGGCGTGTGGTGTAATGGTTAAAGTCATAGGAAATGGACTTGTCGATGCGAGTTCAAATCTTAGACATGGCTATTTGCATTTCACATAGAGCTAATATCCATGGGAAAGGTATGTAGCCAACTATTCTTCCTCCCACTATGGGTAAATAGTAGAGCAGATGGGGCTCTTTAACCTTGGTGTGGCAACTAGTCTAGAAGTAGAACTGAATTCAAACCTGTTAAACTGCTTAAAAACATTGACCTTGTGTCAATCCTGCTCATGCAAAAGGGTTGGTAAATAAATACAAAGATAATCAAAAGATTGTAAAACTTTTATTTTAAAAGGTTTGATGTTTGATTATATAACCAAATTTTTGCAAATATCCATAGTTCTGGTTATATTTTCAAAAATTGCCTATTGCACTGAGTTGGCGAAGCCCAGTATTGAACTAGGAACCTTGTGGTTTCTAGGCAGGTACTCTACCAACTGAGCTAAACCAGCCCCTATATATATATATATATAATATTATGTGTGTATGTATGTGTGTAAGATAATCCAAATGATTGGTAAGTAAGGGATGATTCTATTTAGGATCTTCAAAATCTCACTGTACAACCATACTGTATGCTCTTGTGGGTGCAAACATACATATTCATACAAGGATTGTTATAAATCTCTAAGAGAGCTCAATGTATAATAACCAATAAATCAATTATATACAGAGCAATATTTAACTTTCAAAGAAAGAAAAGTTTTTCTTTCTTTGAAAGTTATATATATATATATATATATATTATGGATAAAATGATATGAAAAAACACAGATGTTGTTTAACTGAATTTATTTCTTCAACTTTACATTGCCGATATTGCAATATTTCGATTTTTTTCAAAAAATCTTTTTCTCAGCCTATATATATATATATATATATATATATAGAGAGAGATAGATAGAGAGAATGAATAGAGAATGAATGAGAAAAGTATTGGCATATAAAGGTGCTCAATGCTAATATAGCAGAGCAGATTTACAATCAATAATATATTATAGTATGGATATTATTATCTCATTACTATTAATTTCATGCTTATGCAATCCTCAGACGAGAGTCAAATGGATGAGATTTTAGAAACCAGTAGTTTTTTTAGCGTTTATATAAATGTGAAGCGTGTTCATGCGATGGAATGTTATAACGCTAATATATATATATATATATATATATACACACACACACACACACACACACTCTGTCAATAAATGATCTAGAACTGTGCAAGGTACATACATATGATATTAATATACTCAAATACTGTCTGGCACAAAAGAGTGAAAGGGTGGGAAAGTTTAATGAATCAAGCAATGTAAAAATAAAAATGGATTTTCTCATTGGTGACAGGGTAAAGTAAATTCTCTTTGCCAAGAAAAAGACAGGAACAAAAATAATTTTCAATGAGTTCATTCACAAAAGAAAAAAATGTTATTATTCTATTACCTAAAAAAGAAAAAAAAATTAAAAGACTAGACAGAAAAATAGTCTTTCAACTGTTGCTCTCTCATTATATATATATATATATATATATATACACACCCACACACATACACACCCACACCTACACTATTACACACATAGGCTATATACATATATATACACCTACACTATTATATATACACACATATGCCATATACATTTATATACACTACACTATTACACACATATGCCATATACATATATATACACCTACAGTATTATATATACACACATATGCCATATACATTTATATACACCTACACTATTACACACATATGCCATATACATATATATACACCTACAGTATTATATATAACACATATGCCATATATATAATATATATATATATATATATGGGAGGAAAATATGGAAATAAATCCAACAGTATGTAGAAAAATAAAGTATTCCAAATAAGATAAATTTATTCTAGATGGTGAAGTTAACGTTAAAACATTTCAGTTTTTATCAAACATTCATCCTAATTTCCTATTGATGGTTTCATAAAAAGCAAAAGGCTTTAATATTGACTCCACCATCTAAAATAAATTTATCTTTTTTTTTAATACTTTTTTTACTTTATATATATCTTATTATAATGGAGATTATGTGTTTGTTTGTCTGTAACCGAAACTATATCACTACTCAAGTCACTATCCATTTAGTTATTATACATCACGTTCTCCATGAATCATTTTTATTTAAGCCTCAATTATTAATAAAATTGTTTTTCATTATTAATACTGCTGGTCATATCTACATACTAATAACATGCAATTGTATTTATATGTACAACAAAAAGCGGTTTACTGTGTGAACGGGAAGGCTAATTTGCATATTGATATTTAAAATTTGATTTTAATAATTATGTGCTTGGTATTGTTGATTTCTAATTATTTGATTTTATCTTAATGAATATGAGCAAAAATCTCGGAGATAAATCTTAAAAGAAATCAATTAACAAAAAGAAATAACTGTAATTTTATTCTTTACTTTCTTATTTAACTAAATAGTTAAATTAGAAAAGTTTAGCAATGAAAGACGGGGGGGGGGTGATAGAAGAAGAAGCTACAGCTGTTTTATTTTTCGATTATACCCCTCTCTGTTTCAAATCATTTTATCTGCATTCTTATTTAGTTTATTTAGACTTTCTAATTTAATATGATATTTTATGATATTAATACTTGCACCCGGAGGGTGCATATATTTGCTAGTATATATATATATATATATATATATATATTATATATATATGGAGGCAGAGTGGCTTGCTAACCATTACACCATGATGGGATGACTTTAATATTTCTATGGGAATAAAAAAGCAGAACTGATATTATGGAGCCCACACAGGTAGGATATGACACAAGTTCGCAAGTATGAAACATCCGACAAGGATCTGTGAGAGTAGTGTGCTAACCATTACACCATGATGGGATGCCTTTAATATTTCTATAGGAGTATCTTTATCAAAAAAGCAGAACTGATATTATGGGGAGCACATGGGGAGATTCCAATAGTTGTTGACAGTGATGGTGAACAGGTGGAGACTTTAAATTCATAAAGGAACTCCCATAGAAATGTAAACATTTTTTTTAGATACCATATATACATATAGATTATATATATAAAGGTAAAAGTATCTAACGAAACTGGTATGTAGGGGTAATTCTATTTGGGATCATCAAACTCTCACTGTCCATCCACAATGCATGCTCATGTTGATGCAAACTTATAGATTTATACAAGGATTTTTACAAATCCATAGAGAGCTCAATGTATAATAACTAATAAATTAATTATATACAAAGTAATATTTATACTTTCAATAACAAAGAAAAACTTAAACCGTCATTTGGCTATTATAATAAGAAAGAAAATATTTTTTGGTCAAAATAAATTTATAATAGCCAAATGACGGTTTGTTAAGTTTTTCATCCTGATTAAAGTATATACATATATGAGAATACCATTACACATGTGAAATCAACTGCAATTAATCAATATCTTGATTAATCCAGTGGATTTAACCCTGAAGATCCTTATGGTGAAACTCGAGTAGGTTATTACTGTGTACCTTTATGATAATAAATTTGCTCTACTAACGTATTGAGCACTTTATATTTGTTATATCGCTGCCTTATCATTGTGAAACTTGAATCAACTAACCACTGTGACCATTTTCACCGGTAAGTCACTTTTCCATAAATACCATATATATGAGAATAAAAAGTTTGGAAAATCAGACTGATGTGCTTTGCTAGAAATATAGAAATGTAAATTTGCTAGACTTTTAGCCAAATATGACAATCTGATTTTACAAACAGTCTATTTATTTCTCATTCTGTTTTTAATAATAATCTTATTATTATAATGGAGATTGTGTATCTGTCTGTAAGTGAAACTACATCACCACCTACGTCACACTTCCCTTAGTTATTTATGTTATATTCTAATCACTATTTAATCTTAATTAGCATTTTATTTATTAACAATGTCTCTATTAAGGTCTAGCTGAGATAGATTTGCCTCAAAACAGGCCATATCATTAATGTGTTTAAAATCTTGCGATGTGTGTTATATATCATTAAGAAATGAATTATTACATAGTATATGGTTTGAATAATTTGCATTTATTGCGGACAGTGCTCAAGTGCACCACAACTCATCAAAGGCTCATGTATAGTACGTAGAATAATGTACTAATGTCAAGAACATGAATAGCATACAGTAATAATGTGCATGCATGTGCATATATGTATGAAAGAGGAATATCAGGTATAGTTTTGTCAAATTACAGGAAGCATGGAGGTTTTGAAAGATGCAGTGTTTTGGTAGCCTACAACAGATGCAGGCAGTTTATTCCATGCCTAAGCATGAATAAATGTTTCCGAACGTTATGTGAGCTATGCTGTTTTCTGACTCTGTGTGTTAGAAACATGGAAATTAAGAAGGTGCTCAAGGTTGCTGTTGGTAAGATGGTTAATGACCTTAAGTGTGTATTCAGTCATTAGCTTTCAAATAAAGAGTGCTGGAAACTTTTGCACATGCACACACACACTATTCCCAGCAACTACAAATGTATCTTTGTTGAAATTTGCACCGTTTGACCTACTGGTGGTTATTAATATAAAAAGTACTAGACTAAATCTTCAAAAAAAGAAAGAAAATATTAAATAAATTGAAAAAAAAAAAAAATGAATAAATAAAATAAATAAATAAATAACCTCATTTTTTTTTTCAAATAGTTCCTCATCAATTCAAGTCCTTATTTTAATTTTTCATATTTCATCCAAAATATTTGACTGAAATTTTATGCTTTTCTTAAACTTTTTAATCATTTCTTTATGGTTTTTGGTTTGGTTTACGGCATATCAACCTCACTGGGTCATTTAATACCAACAAAGTTTTGAAATAAATTCATTCTTAATGGATACTCAATTTTCTATTTAACCTATAGATGGGACCCTAACAGGTACTACCACTCCTTCTTTATGGTGAAAATCTTTCTTTTTTTTTTTTTTTTAATAATAAAAATTAGCATCATCTGCCCCAAAATTTCAATTAATTTCTACAGTAAATTCAAAAAATCTTCCCTTCAATTCCCTTTAATTCTAAATTCAGGGAAAAACTGATTTTTTATTTTATTTATTTATTCATTTTTTAGGTAGTGTGAATACAAGTTCTCAGATATGCAATAAATAAAGAGCCTAATCCATGGATTAGCTGAGAAAATAAATCCCAATTTACCTTTAGTCTTGATATTTCTTTCTCTATTTCTCTAATCTTTATTCAATCAAATGTTTGCTTATAAAAAAATTAAAAAAACATTTCTGTTTGTATCCAGTGCAATTCCATGATGGACAGAAAGTCTCATATACAAACAGATATACAACTATACATATATAAAGGGCAGTTGTGAGTATGTATGGGCAGATGTATGTATGTCCAGAGGAAACTATGAAAATAAAACAATTAACGATAATATATATATATATATACACATTCACTATTAACGTATCTTGCTTTTTGAGCAAAAAAAAAAAAAAGATTTGATTTATATTCATGAAAATAATTAAAAAACTAAATTTAAATAGTAACAGCATGGACTTTTTTTTTTTTTTTCATTTAATATTTTAAATAGAAGACATTCATTTTTATTTCTCAGAGTGTCTGTGCACCTTCTTTTTTTTATGATGCCTCACCTGCCGGATCAACGTAAGGTCTTTTTTATGTAAGGATTTTAAATGCAAGGATCTAACTCATGATTCAGTAATAACGGATCTGCGTGACTAACTTTCTTTTTTCCCCTTCCACACAGGCGATGCCGGGTAGCTGCTTCTATGTATGTATATAAACAGCATTTTTTTTTTTTTTTTGAAGGAGGAGGTTCAATAACATCAATATCAGATGAAAATGGCACGCTATTTATTTACTTACAGCAAACAATGATTTGTCGCTGCTTGTGAACGCTACAACGTAAACACTGAAAAGTTTTGCGTGTCTTCAGCATTTACTAAAACAGAATTAAGTAAAGTAAAGCATGTTTTTTTTTTTGCTTACCACTATGTTGCCAAGGCCCTCCAATGAACGTAGATGCACTCAGGTAAAATCCAATTAAAAAGGTGGTTTCTAGAGACAAGCAATTCACAATGTCTAACACTAAATTGCATAAGCCCAGGTGACTGTTGCTGCAAATAGACAAAGTAGACAACATGAGTTATTGAAAACAACAAAACAATACAACAACAAAATTAATGCAACTAGCAAATATATGCACCTTCCGGGTGTAAGTATTTAATGTAATAAAATATATTAAATTAGAAAGAAACTAAATAAGAATGCAGATAAAAAGATTTGAAACAGGGGGGTATAATCGAAAAATATCATTACTGTCTTTCAAACTGCTATTTTGTTATATATATATATATATGTGAAATAAAAGGAAATTAATCTGACAGTGTGAATTTGATATATTGAAAAAACAAATGATGTTTACAAATGCTTGGGATCATCAGGAGAGAATGTGCACATTCTCTCCTGATGATCCCAAGCATTTGTAAACATTTGTTTTTTCAATAAATATATATATATATATATATATATATATATATATATATATACACACAATTGCATGTTATTAGTATGTAGATACAGTCAACAGTATTAATAATGTGTAATATCACTCCTGTTTTTCATTGCTAAATTTTCCTAATTTAACTATTTAGTAAAAATAGGAAGAAGTAAAGAATAAAATTACAGTTATTTTTTTTGTTAATGAATTTCTTTTAAGATTTATCCCCGAGATTTTTGCTCATATTCATTAAGATAAAACCAAACAATTAGAAATCAATAATACATATTTATTAAAATCAAATTTTTAACATCAATATGCAAATTAGCCTTCCCGTTCACACTGTAAACTGCTATTTTGTTGAATATATAAATACAATTGCATGTTATTAGTATGTAGATACAGTCAACAGTATTAATAATGTAAAACAATTTTAATAATTGAGGTTTAAATAAAATCATGGAGAATGTGACATAAATAACTAAGGGAATTGTGACTTGAGTAGTAATATAGTTTCATTTACAGACAGAAAAATACAATCTCAATTGCAAGATGTATACAAAGACTATGGTGATAGATGTGACCCACCATTCTCTTACAGACATGGCCCCTGGCCCTTATGTACTACAAGGTTGCCGACCCCGGTTTAACCTAATACAATATTTACATAATTGTGAGGGAAGGGGTATTAATTAAATTTTATTTACAAGTAAAAAATAAAATAAAAACAAAAACAAAAGAAATCTACAACAAAATGCAATGAATGAAATAAAACATAATAAAAATAAAATGATCATTACTAATATGGCAAAAAAAAAATTCACAAAACAAAAGCTAAACTTTTCCATACTGGAAAAAAATTCCTAATATTCATTAAGAGTTTTATTTACAACAGATTTGAATTTTTAGGTACATCTTATTATAATAGAGATTATGTGTCTGTGTCACTACCAACATCATAATTCCCTTAGTTATTTACATTATATTCTCAATGGTTATTAAATAATCATTATTTAATTTTAATTAGCATTTTATTCATTAACAATATCTTTATTAAGATCTAGCTAATATAGATTTGTCTCAAAACAATGTGTGTATATATCATTAAGAAATAAATGTTTACATAGTCTATGGTGTAAATAATTTGCATACCAGTTTTAACAAAACCATGTTTAATAAATAATTACTTGGTATTATTTATTTCTAATATCGTTATTTTATTCTCAAACGTATTTAAAGCAATCTTATGTATAATTTTATATTGAAATCAAAAACTTAAATACTTGTGCCCAGAGGGTGCATATTTTTGCTAGTAATTACAATATTGCTAAATACAAAGAGAAAATTATTTAAGATTATCCTAAGATATTTGTAATTTTCAACTATCAAAATATTATTTGTTAAATGATATTCCTGTAAGATAAAAATTGATGATGACTGTTATTAAAAGATATTTAAACAATAAAGATACCATAAGAGATAAACAAAACAAAACAAAATACAAATAAATTTCAATAATGCATAGAGGGTAATGCACTTTCAATGCTTAGCAGTCAACTCTCAGGAATCACAGAAATGATAATATGAAGGGTCTTGCTGTTACTTGATCTCCGGCTATAATCAAATATTGATATATATATATATATATATGTTCATCATCATTACCAGAATAAAATCACATAAATATTAGTCAGTTTCTTAAAATGCTGTTTGACATTAAGTAAATGCCAATATAAAATAATAATACTCTTGTTCCTTAAACTTCCAACCATTATCATCTTGCAACACCCTCTTGTTAAAAATAAGACCATCCAAATTGTCCAAGATGAAATGCTAAATTGTAAGTCTTTATTATGTGGTATTGCTTATCCACCGAATTCTTATTTCTTATGAGCATGTTGTTACCTCAGTTGAATAATGGACCATTCTGTTTTTATTATAAAGATTAAAAGGGAAGAAAAACGAAATGCTAGACTGAAAAAATATAATAAGAAAGAAAGAAAGAAAGAGAGAGTAGGAGAAAAATAGAGAGAGAGAGGGAATGAGCAAGCGGAAGTGATAACGCTAAACTGTTTCAATTGAACATAATGAAAAGAAGGAAAGAAAGAAAAAAAAAAGAGTGAGAAAGAGTTAAAAATCAAGATTATTATACTTTTTACATATTGAAATATTTAAGCAATAGCTCTTCAGTAAACATATCAAATTTTGTAATAATTAAATTATCATACTGTTGTATATCCACAGATCCTGCTAGTATAAAATAATCTAAAACTATTAATTTTATATAAAAATTATTTGAAAATCACTATATTGCCAAAAAAGTTGTTTTTGTTTGTTTTGTTTTTTAACAGACAAAAAGAAAAGATATATGGAGATTTAACATTTTAAAACTATTTTTTTGATAAATTAAATTTTAAAAGTTTCAGTTATTTTACTCTATTTAACTTTTTGCCTAATTTAAGCCACTCAGAGCGGCTCTCCCACCACTGCGATCCTAACATACGCTGCTAGCAGTGGCTCTCACACGTGTCACTTGTTTACACTGAAAATTACTATGTGAACACCCTTGCTGTCTTTTGTGTTGTCTGTGAAGCAACCTTGAAACTGGTACTTGATCCTTTTGCAATAGGGAACCAGTTGAATGGAATTTGGTGCAGCCATAGGGGAAATTTAAAAGGCAAAGAGTTAAAACAATCATTAAAGTTCTTAGTGACTGTTTCTTACCAAAAGTAAAGGGGGGGGGGTTAAAATTTTGAGAAGTTGTTTCTAAACTAGGACACTTCTGATTGATAGATATCTGATGGACGGATAGGTATATATATATATATATATATATATATATATATATATATATATATATATAGACAAACAGATAGATATATACCTAAACAGACCGATAGACAGATGCCTAGACAGATAGATAAACAGACAGACAAATAGATAGATACCTAGACAGAGACAGACAGACAGACAGCTAGATACCTAGACAGACAGACAGATACCTAGACAGATAGATAGATAGATAGATAGACAGATAGATAAATAGACAGATAGATAAACAGACAGACAGACAGATACCTAGACAGATAGATAGATAGATAAACAGACAGATAGATAGATAGATCGACAGATAGATAAACAGACAGATAGATACCTAGACAGATAGATAAACAGACAGACAGACAGACAGATACCTAGATAGATAGATAGACAGATAGATAAACAGACAGACAGATAGATACCTAGACAGATAGATAGATAGATAGATAGATAAACAGACAGACAGATAGACCTAGACAGATAGATAAAAGACAGACAGACAGATACCTAGACAGATAGATAAACAGACAGACAGACAGATACCTAGACAGATAGATAAACAGACAGACAGATAGATACCTAGACAGATAGATAGATACCTAGACAGATAGATAAACAGATAAATAGATAGGTAGATACCTAGACAGATAGATAAGTATATACTTAGGTATATATTTTTGAAAAGTCAATTTTTACTTTTCACTGGAATTTTATATATAATTATTTTTCTAAAGGGTGGATATAAAAGAAAGGAATTTACAATATTTTTATTTTATTTATGAATTAAAAAATAAAAAACAGACCCTGACATAAGAAGTGTAATCATGCTGTTATTATAAATCAAATTATTTAGACGTGAAAAATCTTATAATCACGTTTTCTGTAAAAACTCATTGTTAGCTGCATGTCTAAAAGTCCCCAGCACTCTTTTTTTTGAACACTAGTGACTGAAGATATTGTTAAAAAAAAAAAAAAACTTTGCAGGAAACTTTTGCACCTAACTACTAATTTAGACTCAATCATACATCTCTTTCACCTGTAATAAAATGTCAACAGATGTACACCTGTAAAGTTTTATGAAAAGTACTACAGTAAGATCTCTAATGCACACACGTGTGTGTGTATATATATATATATATATATATATATATTTATTCATCAAAAGTTACTACAACATTTTCATTGTAGTAGCAGTAGCATTAGTAAGTCATCATCAGGGTGGCCTAATGTCGGTATGAGCCATACTGCGGGGGAGTCTATCCCCTTTTCCCTAGCTCTAGACCAAAGAGATTATATTGTCTGAGGTGGTGCGCCACACCTACCATCAGCTCCTTACTTTACTGCACATATCCATGTGCTACTCATACGCTGAGTATCGAACTAGGAACCTTGTGGTTTCTAGCCGAACGCTCTACCGATTGAGCTAAACCGGCTCTATTAGTAGTTAATCCAAAAAAGTGCTCAATATATTTTGTAAAATATAGAGCATTTATAGTTGTAGAAAAAAGGTTTTCTTCTAAAAATCTATCAATTACTGATTTTATGACCATAAATCAAAGATTGACTTATACACAAACCTATTAGGTGTTTCAGTTTTGATCTCAAAAATATTTAACTGAGTAGTGATGGCACTGGGTGACCTATATTTGTAGCCCTGAGCCAAATCTATAACCCTAGTAAATAACTATAATTATATTCATGTATGTATTTACGATATCTCTGTAAATAGAAACTGATATACTTTTGTATATCTACTGTATATACTTATGTAGGGGTCAAATTTTGGGGAGCTAATTTTTAGGAAAAACTGTCATCAATTATGAAAAATAATTTCATCAAGTTAAAAATCAAACAAAAGGAGGCGCATGGTGTAATGGATAGAGTCATAGGAAATGGACACGTCGATCCGAGTTCAAATCCTGAACGAAGCTACAGTTTACATGGCAGTAATACCCTTGGGAAAGGTATGAATCCAACTACTCTCCCTCAAGCTACGGGTAAATAGTAGGGCAGACTGGGACCCTTTAAGCAATGTTGGGTAACCAGTCTAAGAAAAGGAAAATACTGAATTCAAACTCATTAAACTCTGCTTGGAGTGGTCACTACTAGAATAGGCTCAGTCCTAATTAGTGATCTATTTCACTAATTTAAAAAAAGAAAAAAAAGAAAGAAAGAAAAAAGAACAGAAGGAACTATTGGCTTAAAAAAATCAATGATTTCATAACCATAAATCAGTGGTTCTCAACCAGGGTCCATATAAGGCTATTGGGATAAAATAGCACATTTAATATATAAATATTATTGAGAAAATACTATTGTGGACCACAATAGTATTTTAGGGCTCAATAATATTTATATATTAAATATTTATGTATAGGGGCCGGGTTAGCTCAGTCAGTAGAGCGTTCGGCTAGAAACCACAAGGTTTCTAGTTCGATACCAGCCCTCGTCGACTCAGCGTATGAGTAGCACAGGGATCTGTGCTGTAAAGTAAGGAGCTCATGGTAGGTGTGGTGCTCCACCTCAGACGCCAAAACAATCTCCTTGGTCTAGCGCTATTGAAAAGGAGATAGACTCCCTCACTGACTGGCTGATACCAACTTTAGGCCGCCCCAACGACTTTATATATATATACATATACATATATATATATATATATTGGAATTCTGAAGAATTTATCAGATCAGTGTTTCATGTTTCTCATAACTACAGTTTTGGAGTTTATGGCTCTAACAAACACTGCATTTTGTTTCTATATCTGAAGATATTTCAATAGAATTCATAACCAAAATAGAGTTGTAATAGGTGGATACCAAAATATACATGCAAGCTTAAAAAATAAAATAAAATAAAAATAAAAAAGTAAATAAAAAAAAGTAAAAAGAAATTTAAAAAAGTAATGGCCTCATTAGTCAGGTTCCTGATTTGTTCCTGATGTATATTTATCTTGCATATGTCAGCGAACATAATTACTCCAAAGAAATTGTTATTTAAAAACCAATATCTAAAACTACATAAGCAGCATCACAAACTGTGTTCAAAAATTAAAAAAAAAACAAAAAAAAAACGGTTGTGTAGATATTGCTCTCCAGGGTTGATAAAATAAATAAATTTAGCCTCAAATAAAATAGTAAATAAAAATATTATTGGATGCAAAACTATATCATGAAAATATAACAATGATTTCTTTAAAATACTGTTTAGTATCAACACCAAGTCAATGGTTAATGTTAGAAAGAGAGAGAGTGAGAGAGGATTCATATTGGAAATATAAATGCTATTTTTAGACTAGATAGGTCTTTTCCTTTAACTAGTATATGTTTTGCACTTATTCAACTTTGCAGTTTTACTTAAACTACAAGATTTTCTTTACTTTTAATTATTATAAAATTTCATGTTTATCTACCTGGTACTTTTAGAAAATTTTACACACAAGTTTAGTTAACAAAATGTTTTATTTTCAAATATCAAAATATCTTGCCCTGAAGATGACTGTTCTTTTGTATACTCAAATTTTATGTTTCGCTATTATCATCCTTCTATTTTGTATTTAAAATAATACTAAATAGGATACAATGTATACAAGGACAAACTCTTGGTCAAAACACGTGTCAGCATTTCAATAAATAATTTTTATCTATACATTTTTTTTACATTTATCTTTCAACATATATATATATAATGTGTGTGTGTGTGTGTGTGTATGTGATGTTGTCAATGAGTCTACATATGCTTCTTTGAGAAAAGGTAGAGGTCCACCAGAAATATTAGGATAAATAAGATTAAAAACAACAATACTTATCACTTTGAATTTTGGTTATTATTCCTTATCTTATATTTTTCCATGCTTCCAATATAACCAAAAAAGTTTCCAACAATAAATAAATAATTCAAGGTTAAAATGAAATGGTAAAAAGGGGTTTAGTATGTAGTTAAAGTATTTGGGATAAGGTTTTCAATATATTATATACATACATATATACACATATATATATATAGATAGATAGATAGAGAGATAGATAGATATATAATATAGTCTGCTATATTTATAAGCAAAGAGTGCTCAATATCATTGTTAGAGCATGTATATCTAAGTTAGGATGGCGAAGACATAAAGTCAACTGCGCTTGATAACTGACAGTTTCTCGTCTGTGATTTTCAAACCAAGTGTGAAACTGTCAATTACCAAGCACTGTTGACTTCATGTCTTCACCATTTCTACCCATTGCCAAAGGGTTTTGTAGAATGACTGTTTTAAAATTAAAAGAAAGGGTAAAACACTCCTTTTACAAAACCCTTTGAAAAAAGGTAGAGGTTTACCTGAAATATTAGGATTAATAAATAAGATTAAAAACAACACAATATTCATCGCTTCGAATTTTGGTTATTATTCCTTATCTTATATTTTTCTATGCTTCCAATACAACCATCACACACACATGCACAAATATTTACCAACCCCTCCTTATGAGTAGCATGTAACACAGGGTCAATTTCTTGACAGAGTTTAACAGGTTTGAATTCAGAGTTTTCCTTCTCCTAGACTGATTGTCCAACCAAGGTTAAAGAACCCAATATCCCCTAGCATAGTTGGAAGGAGAATACTTGGATGCCTACCTTTCCCAAGAGTATTAGCGCTATTGGAAATACAGACAGCCCCGTCCCGGATTTGAACTTGTCTTGTCGTGTCAATTTCCAATGGCAATAACTATTACTCCACAGGCCTGCACTAATACCACTGTAGTGAGTTTGATTTCTCACGAGTGCTCCATACCTTATGCCAGACTAACCTAAGTTCAAGTTGATAAATTTACTGAAATTAAACAGATACTTCAATTTGATCTTAGCCAAGGTTTTAAATTAAACTTCATCTGATGGTGAAGTTCCAATTTTGGAGCTTTGTAGAATGTGGAGTACCCCTTTATTGTCATTACTCCCAGGTCCACTCTGACCCAGAGTGGTAGTACCTGTTAGGGTCCCATCTATGGCCTAAATAAAAAAAATGTTTTAAAAAAAAAAAAGTTTAAAAAAATGTTTGAATGCCCATCAAGAATGAATAAAACAGAACATCTTCAGTATAAAATAGCCCAACAAGGGTTGACATGCCGTAAAATCCAAGCAACCAAAGGCTTTAAAAAGATAAAAGTTTTTGATAGATGTTTCATTTTCTTCATTAGAATTGTCTAATTTCTTTATCATAATTGTTTAAAAGTTGATAATTGGACATATAGTTCTCAGCACTATTTTAATCTGACACAGCAGCAAACAACCTTCCGACTGAAAACACGTGTTGTTGTTTTTTAGAGCAAGCAAATTCAATACATTACTACCTATCAAAACCAGGTCCAGTTAGACACATAGCACAAAGGACATATATATATATATCCCCCCGCATGAGCAGGATGTGACACAAGGTTGATCTCTTAAGCAGAGTTTAACAGGTTTGAATTCGGTTTTCTTTCTCCTAGATTGGTTGCCTAGGTTAAAAGAGCCCAGCCCGCCCTACTATTTAGTCAAAGCTGGAGGGAGAATAGTCGGACTCATGGCACAAAAGAATACAAGGATTGAGTTAATACAGTTCTAAGTGACAACCATCTGGAGGTGTCAGGTTCAATTCTGACTACAGGCAAAAATAACATAGCTTAATACTTGTACCCGGTCATCGTTAACAGAATGAGAACAATCTACCCCAATGGATTAAATGAAGGGTTCAGTTCGATATTTTATGTACACCCATGATTACAACGAGAAGACTCCCGAGTTTAACAAGAAACATATGAAGAAGGCCGGAGAGAACATTGGCTGAAACATTGTGTAATATAACAATAAAGATGAGAACAATAGTCTGAATAATCTAAATAATACAAATTATCAAAACCATTTGTGCAGTGCTTTGTGCTTTTCATAAAACAAATTTACCAGATTGTTAATGAAAAAATAAAAATAAATAAAAATAAATAAAAATAAAGATAAGGAAGCCAACAATGTGACCCACCCTGAAACACTTGAAATTATACAAATATGTGGAAATTATTTTTATTAAATAGGAATACTTAAAACTATAACTATGGAAGTAAATGCTTATTATTAAATAGAAATAGTTACTTGAAACTATATAATTGGTGTATAAATTATTAGTATTAGTATTAGATAGAAACACTTGAAATTATACAACTATGTGGAAATTATTTTTATTAAATAGGAATACTTGAAACTATATAACTATGCAAATAAATTACTATTATTAAATAGAAATAGTTACTTGAAACTATATAATTGGTGTATAAATTATTAGTATTAGATAGAAATACTTGAAATTATACAACTATGTGGAAACTATTTTTATTAAATAGGAATACTTGAAACCATAACTATGTAAATAAATTATTATCATTAAATAGGATTACTCACTTGAAAGTATATAATTATTAGAAATTATTATAACTATTATTAATATTAACAATAGTTACTTGAAGCTATAACTGTTTACAAATTATTCAAATCATTAGTTACTTGAAAGCATAAAATTGCTTGAAAAGAAATACTTTATTTGGTATTAAATAAACCAACAAGGTCTCAGTGATGCTGGTAGCTTTTTGATTTAGTGCATCCAGGTACACACATATTTGCTTTGAATGAGTCCCCTGGAAAAATTATGGGTCCCAACTAAAGCCGGCTAACTCCTACCTTGTAACCTATCCTGTGTAATTCATTTCTAAGAAACTATTGAAATGTATTTACAGTTAGCTTGAAATGGTGAGGGAAGAAAAAAAAAACACTAGGATGCATGGATATGATTTTACTGCGTCCTTTTAGATTTTTGTGCGTCAGGGACGCAGGACGCATACTTATCAGCATCTCAGAAGGTCTGATATGCTATAAAATGTTAATTGGTCAATAAAAACCAAGGAATTCAAATGCTGATATTTTTTTTAAACAGGTTCTCTCTACTTGAAGGTTTTAGTGTTAAACGCAGTCACTCATCTGCTATACTATAATATAGCTGCACTTAGTAAATATAGAAAATTGTTTGTCGTTAAAATTTGGGGAGGAAAAAAAATGTTTTAAATAGTTAATTTTTGATTATAATATAATATTATATATAATATAAATGTTTTATATATTATTGTTTTATATATATGTTTATATATATATATATTATATATATATATATATATATAATATATATATAATTATAATATAATATAATTTTGGATTGAAACAATGAAAAGCTTAAGAAGAACAGTTTAACTAGTTAACTCAGGAACCTTCACAAGTTTGTTGAGAAGGTTACTGAGTTCAACAAGAAACACCTGAAGAAGGCAGGTGTGTACATCAGCTGAAACGTTGTGTATACAACAATAAAGATGGGGAGAACAGTCTGAAAAATCTAAATAATAGGTGTATACAATCTTGACCTATCTAAAATCAAAAATGTAAATTAAATAACAATAATAAATAAATAAATAGTCTTATATTGGTATTCTGAAGAATATCTAAGATTTTTCATGTTTCTCATAACTAACGTCTTGGAGTTTATGGCTGTAACAAACACTGCATTTTGTTTCTATATCTGAAGATAGAACCCCCCAAAAAATCTGAGGTGGTCATTACTAGAATAGGCTCAGTCCTAATTAGTGATCATCTTCCACACATTACTACAACAACCAACATTACGTTTTTTTTGTTTTGTTTTGTTTTATGTGACATTGTTTATATTGTGTAATGTGTGAAAATAAACCAGTCTTGTTCTTCTTCTTAATCCATAATCAAAATAGAGCTGTAATAAGTGGATACCAAAATATATATGCAAGCTTAAAATATAAAAAAAGTTTTAAAAAATAGTATGTTTTAAATAGGTGAAAACACACTTAATTTTTGATAGGATCTGACACAATGAAAAGCTTTTTAGGAGAGAGCAGTTTAGGTTTAAACTAGTTTAAATGTGTTGGCTAAAGCAAGCTTAGTCATCCTTCACTTCACCTGGCCTGATTTTTTTTTTTTTCAAAGGGAAGCCTGGTGTAAAGCTAGCTTTAGTCATTGGACAACACCAATGAGATAGGCAGAAAGCACATAACTGCTGGAATAAACCTGGGAGTAGCAAGTTTCTACTTTACAATATCAAGAGGAGGTCGTGGAACAAAATTATGACAAACACATGTCAAACAAACACTGTTGTTGACAAGTCATTGAAGGTTCTTTAATAATTTTTATGGGTTAAGGTAAAAAAATTTAAAAAAAAAACAAAAAACAACACTTGATTGTTTTAGGTTTCAAGTAATTCTAAGGTTACTTCAATATATGTACAGATATACTAATAGTAAGAAACAAAAAACAAAACAGTTTGACAACCCCACCCCCAGGACAAAAGATGAGTCAATCACAAGAAATATACATTAAAAAAAACTAAAAAAAAATAAAATAGTAAGCACAGTACAAAATTAAATTTTAAACTTAATATTATTGAAAATATAAAATTAAGTCATTTCAAATAAAAAATAAAGTTTAACAATTCTTTTTTTTTTTTTTAAATCTACTCATTTCCTTTAAAGTTAAAGGTAGTTTTAACTGCTTTATATCATACAAATTTTCTTACTTTATACAATATTGTGCTGTTAATATAATTGATATTTTGAAACTTCACAGCTATAATGTATTGAAATTTCAAAAAATTTAAAAACTTGTTAATCTAATATAGTTTAAATTCTAATGTCAATATAATACTTCCTTGATTTGATAAACAGATTAAAGATTATATTTTGAACTTAATAACCATTTAAGAATTATGAAATTAAGTCATTTCACACAAAAAATAAAGGTAAATGATATTTTTCTTTTTAAATTTACATCCTTCCTAAAATATCAAGGTTTTTTTTTACTAAGTTAAAATTTAATTTAGTAAATAAAACGTCAATAATTTATAGAAAGGACTTTTTAGTTATTGCGTTTTTTTAAATAAATGTTTCTTTAAATTTTAAATAAATATTTCTTAAGTGTATGATCATAAAAATTAAACACTTAAATATTTTTCTAGATAATATTATGTTGTTAATATATATAATGAATATTTTGAAGATTCACAACTATCTCATCCTGAAATTTAAAAAAAATGGTTATTTTAATAGTTTAAATTCTAATGTCAATATAATACTTCCTAGATTTTATAAAAAGGTTAAAAAATTGTATGGGGGCTTATTATTAGATTAGAGATTATTAGAATAAAGTTTTATGTGGCTTACTTGATACAGTTAATAAGTGTTTAAGACAAATATGATTTTAAAAAGATGTTATTCCTCCTAAATAATGAGTTTATTAAAAGCAAAACATTCCATTCAGTACATACACACTGAGATTTTTTTAAAAATTCAATAAGGCAAGCAATTATATGATTGCTAATGTTGTTTCGTTGTGGAGACTGATTACCAAAACATACTGACACTATTTCAACACACTATTTCCTAAAATAAAAAAATAAAGTGGTCATTGTTGAGGGGGGGGGGGCGTAGTAACTATCTGACTCAAAATATTTCAAGACAATTAGAACATTGCACACTAGAAAAAGATGGAATTTCAAAAATATGGATAGATGATTAAAAAACATGGATAGTTGGCAAAAAGGTTTGTTTTCGGGGATGTAATGCTTTTAAACTGACTGACACAGACATTCATATAAAAAAAAACAGCAAGATTACTTTTCGTGGGCTTAAATCATAGACTAAATCTTTAAAATGCTAAAATATATATACATTATATAATATACAATGTATATATATTTTAGCATTTTAAAGATTTAGTCTATTCGTGTTTTAAGCCCACGAAAAGTAATCTTACAGTGTCTGTGTTTTTTTAATCATTTTTTTTAATGAAAATTTATATATTTGTATATTATACAAATATATAAATTTTCAGTCGTTGCCAATTTTTAAACTATGTCTTTACTTCTCTTCTCGGCTTTAAATTATTAAAAAAATCATCACTAAATGATCGGGTAATTTCACAATAGTCTGTTTTATTCACTCATCCGAAATTTTAACATGAAGGCATCGACATGCTTATTAACATAGCAACGGGGTTAGTTAGGTTTGCTTATCTCTGATGACACATGCGTGATATTTTATCATCTTCACTTTCTTTTTTTCTTTTTCAGGAAGAACAGTTCTAACACACACACACACACAGGAAAAGGGAAGAAAAAAAAATAAACACTAACATTGAACGATTAAACTGAAGCAAATATTTTCCCTGTCGTCATAGACGATTCACTGCTGAAATCAAAAGATTTATTTTACACTTCAGTTCACGCTATATTTCTTAACCTGCGGCTATAGCTCAAAGATAAGAGCGTAGGAGTAACATAAGTCAAGTTCAAAGTATTCAAAAATATAAAAAAAAATATAAAACTAATTATTATAAGCCAAATTAAAGAGATCTTCACATTAGCGGACAGTCTAGTAACTTAAAAATTCGCGATAACTAAAAGTATTTTAGAATTTATAGAAAGGCCCTTTCTTTAAGTAAAAGAAAATGCCTTTCTATAAATTCTTGACGTTTTATTTATAAAATTAAATTTTAACTTAGTAAAAAAGAAAAAAAAACTGGTTAGGAAGATGGTGTTGCTCCAATTTTCCGATTTAATAATGATTCGATGTTCAAACACTGACCTACAATACTGATGGGAAATATTTTAACCACGAGGCAGACTATCACATGAATTTCAAGAAATGGTTAAACTTTAAATACTTTATTGTTCAAATTTTACCCACATAAATACGAAAAAAAAAAAACCCCAAAAAATAGTAAAAATATTTCACTTCCCCCTCCCATAATTTTCATCAAAGTTTAAAGAATTAAATTTAAATTTTAAATGGCATGATTTAAGGTTTAAAAACTATTTTTTTAAGATATAGGAATTAAAACGCTTAAAGTTTAAGCATTTTAATTTCTATATCTTTAAAATAAATAGATTTCAAATTATATATTCGTTACATAACCTAAGGAAAAATTAGACAAAAAGATTTTAAAACATTTAAAAACTTCTTTAATTTTTTTTTTTTTTGTTTTTGGTGAAGTAAGAAAATTTAATTGGTAAAAGTCAACCTTAAAAATTCATTCAAACTTCTAACGTTTTAAAATAACTGATAAAATACAGGTTGAAATTTTCAAAAATTCATTTGCTTTACATTTTAACTTGTTACTTATCTAAAAATTTAATCTCTACGAATTTGATCTGATTTTTGTCTTATTGAATTCCTTAGATTTAATCTTAAAAAAAAAAATGATCGTTTTTGTTTATTAGTGAATTGGAAATTTAAAAGATTTTCAAATGTTTAGTTAAACATTTAATAAAGTTAAATTAAATATAAAGAAGAGATTCAATAATTTTGATAAAAATTCTTTCACCGAATAAAATATTTTGATTTAAAAACTAAAATTACAAGTGTGTGTGTTTTTTTTTAATCATTTTCACATATTTTTCTTCAGGGTTTAAATAGTTTTTACTGAAAATTTTCATAAACAATTTACCTGATGAGCTTTACAAGAAAAATACTGATGAATAAATAGTACCAATTTAAACTTAAAATGTTTTTTTTTAATGAAATGTTAAAATGAACTTTTTTTAAAAATAACACCTGGGAAGAAGACAATATTGAATATTAAGCTGGTTAAAGAGTTTAAGTAAACAATATTTGCATGAAAGATCTCTTTAAAAAATGAAAACGGATATCCACTGATATTGTAAATAAATAAATATTTTAAAATTGAATAGAAGGATTGATGAGGTTCAGATTTACATTAATTTGCTTTGATATTTTTTCGTGGAAAATCTGACAATTATAACTTAAATCTACGACACAAAAGCCAAATCTGGGTAAGAAGATCGTGTTGCGTCAGTCTTCCAAGTGAAGAGTGCTTGCATTGAAAATCAGCAACCCCAGAAGATAAGATTTTGAGAGAAAATCCTACCCTTCAAAACTAATATAATTTTTTTTCTTTTAATTCAGACTCATTTTTGGAAGTGATCGAATGGATATCTCTAGTTACCAATAATGCCTAAATCAAAATGTTGATTTAGCAAATTACTTTCACATGCAAAACAATGTCCTTAGAATTTAAGACTTTAAAAAAGGATCATAAAAGAGGAAACCTTGTTTTAAAAAAATAAAAATAAAAAAGTTACTATCAATAACCTTTAAGATATGCATAAAACTATTCCTTGATAATTAAAGATAGAACAGCTTAAAAGGTTTTATGAATAAAGAGAAACTTTGATCAATTTACAAATGTCAGATAAAAAGTTAATCAAACTTGTGAATTTGTTTTGATGTCAAAAATAAAAAGGAAAATGCTGACGCAAAGATTTTTTTTAAATCCAAGCTTCATTTACCTGTAAAATCATAATTAATGGTTAATTCGTACTGTTTAAAATTAAAAGGCTTGTTTCTTTGTGAAGCTTTTCACTAAATAAAAGAAACTAAACAACAAAAAAGATGAATCTGCTACCCACATACACGTGTGTGTACATACAACGTATAACACAGACACACGCCTACTAAAATTAAATTAAAAGCTAACATGTGAAAAATATGAAAGCTAGTTTTAAAAAACGCATATCACTGTCTGTGTTTTCTTAGTTACATATTTTTTAAGATAAGCAAAAAAAACAAAAAAAATCAAAAAAAAAAAGCAATGGTTAATAATTTATAATTTAATCTAAAATAAATAAACTTTTGTATTAACTAAAAAGTTTTATAAATATTTACTTTGATAGAAGCAAAATTGAAAAACCAAGACAAAAAATGCTGGAACATAGTGAAATAAGAAAAGTATAGTCTTTACTAGTGTTTAGTATTTATGAGACAAAGTTAAAATATTAAGAATAGATTTTGTTAAAAAAAAAAAAGAGGAGTGCTGGTGTTGACATCTCTTAAGTTTAATAAAACTAAAAATGATTTTTTTTTTGACAAATGACATTAAAATATCCGTCCCCGTTAAAATTTAACATGTTTAATATCTTAGTTGAAAAAAAAATCTTTAAGTAGATATAGTGTGGCGTCTCACTAAATACGAAAAAGAAATCACAAGAAATATATATATATAAAAAAAAAACAGAATAGAAAGAAGGCCCAGCCAAATAATAAAATTGTTATTGTTTGAGATTTGGCGGTAGAGAAGCTTCATTATCACCAACAAAAAAAAAACAAAAAAAAATACACCCACAAAGTAAAAGTTTAAATAAACAAAGATCTAACTTAAGGGGGGGTGCAAACTTTTCCAATACTTTAAGTTAAATCAAGTAAAAATAATACTACATATAACACTAATATCTTAAGTGGTTTTGTTTATTTAAAAACCTTCCATACAGGACAAGATCTTTTCTTCTTTAATATCTTACCACGCGTGTAACTTATTGTTAAAAATGTTATGCTAATTGTAGGTAGAAAATAAAATAAAATAAAGAGAAAGAAAGAAAAAAGAATGGTAATAATTAAAGTTTAACAAAAAAAAAGTCTTTAATTTTAACAAAAGATTTTAGGGCTAACAGAAAAAGAGGTAAAAATTCGTAGGAACGATTGAGAGAAATCGTTTTTGGTGCTTATGTCGTAGGCCAGTAAAATGTAATTTTAAGGGAAGACATGTGAAGTGATCAGTGCTCCTATTTACCCAGAAAGAAGAAATACATTTCACAGCTTTTATAAGCTATCACAATCTAAAGAATCAAAAAGAAGGATGAAAATCATGGTTTAGGGTATAATTATGATAATACTATTATTATAATAATAACAATAACATTACTCGATAAAAAATAATGTGCTTATTTGAGAATGAAAATATTAAGTGACAGTAAACATTCAGTCAGGACTTGAAATACAAGACAACCAAAACTCTTTGAAACAGAACTTAATACCAGTTGATGAAGCACTTGATTTTAAAAAAAATAATAATTAAATAAAACAATTTGTAGCAATAATTCAACTAAAAACTCTCTCTCACTTCGATAATTTGTTGGTTACTGTCAATTTTTAAAAGCCACACTTTAAAAAAAGGAAATGTCACACAAAACTTCCCTTTTTTTAAAAACTTAATCTACGTAGCGTTGTATTCTTTTTAAAATCACATTCGAATAAATAAATAAATAAATAAATAAAACAATCTGTAGCAATAATTCAAATGAATACAACTAAAAACTCTCTTTTACTTCGATAATTTACTGGTTATTGTCAAATATTCATATTTAAGAGCCACACTTAATAAAAAAGGAAATAAACAATGTCACACAAAACTTCCCTTTTTTTTAACTTAATCTACGTAACGTTGTAATTCTTTTTAAAAGCACATTCGAGTTTGTTTTAAAAATGATATTTTACAATAAAACTAATTTGAAAAATCTTTTTTTAAACTGACAATATCGATAAAAGGTTAACTATATTAATAACAACAGCAATAATTGCATTATATTATAGGTAGCCACACACCTCATTTAAGTTTTGTGATATGTCGCCAAACAACTTGAAATTAACGACTGGGAAAGTAAAGGTATCATCATCATCATTGTCATTATGATGATGATCAAGTCGACGATGACGACTGAGGCTTGTTGTTGTTGTTGTTGTGGTAAAAACAATACCTGGACCTTCATTTAAAAACAGTTTCTTTATCACATTATTTCCACGAATGAATAAAAAAAAAAGTCGGGGAGGACCGTCCCTCTCTCTTAGGATGATGATTACGGGATGTTGTCCACAAAATAACTCAGGGTCCGGCGGGTAAGAAACAGAATAAGACGAAGCCTTCCTTGGTTGGGTGTAGTATGCGGCATCATCATCACAGGTTTTCTTTTTTGTTTGTTTGTTTTTTTTCCTTCTTTTTTTGTTAGGAGGAGAAACGAATGAGGTTTGTCGAGGATGACAAGAAGCCTGACACCCGGGACCCTCCTGTGTCTTTAGAACCTCCTCCCAATGGACTCATTTGTCATATTTTTCAGGGTGCCCATTATATTGACACCAGTATTTGTAGCCTCTGCCGTATCGCACCGAAATATCTCTGACCTTTTTAATTCTTTCTTAACATATCTTCCTTTTCGGTTAGGGATTTTCGCTGGCTGTGTTTGTGTGTGAAATAGTAATAGTAATAATAATAATAATACAATGTTGTGCTAAAGGAGGACAAACCATGCAGAAAGGAAGGAAGGGAGGGAGAAGAGGGAAAAATTCTTATCTCCCAACACAGGAGAATTCCTCATATTCCCGCAAATAATAATAATAATAGAGACGGATCTACTCTCTTTATCTCCCTCTCTTTCTTTCTTTCATTAGATATATCATGCACTTTTTTTTAAAGGGGGGGGGATAAAGTAGAATAAGACAAGATTTTTTTAAATAGTTGTTTTTGTTATTATTGTTGTTGTTGTTGTTTTTGATTTGTTTTTTTACTCACCGTCGAAGCACCAGTAAGCGTTATAAAATGCATCCTGCTGCCCAACATTTATAGCTCTCTGGAAAAGGAGGAGAAAAAGTGAGATGAATCATTTGGAAGGCAGCTGTGTTTCAGTTGACTGAACAAGATTCTCTCTTTTTTCCCTTCTTGTAAAAGCAGACAGACAAACTACAAGAGAGAATCAGAAACTAAGCAGCGATAGAGGAAGAGGAGGCAGTTGTATTATTTGTTGGCATAGGCAGTGGTGGTGGTAACGGTACAGTGGAAGAAGAAGAAGAAACATGCCCTCTTTTCCTTGGCCTCTCCTCTCTCTCTCTCTCTTTCTTTTTTTTTTTCAGTGTAATACCCCCAAACCGCCCGCTTGTCTGCTTTACCAGTCACTCAGCCTTGCTTGTTGGACCACCTCTGGGTTCCTCTGTGTGTGTGTGTGGAGATAGATAGAGAGATATATACACAGAGGAGAAAATAGGCAAGCAGAACAGAAAGAAACGGTAACGAAAGGAGAAAAAATGTAAAAGGCACGCACACACATACACAAAAATTTATTTGTAAAGAAAGCAGGCTTGACAACGAAATCGTCTAAAGTGTTCTGTTCAACTACAGTCAAAATTCTAGACATAATACCAAGAGGGCGCCTAGTGTAGAGTGACGATAAGCAAGCTCGACTCGCAAGACGTTGTGAGTTAGTTCGATCTTCGATTGAGCACCCCACTAATGTAGCCTTGTGTCAATCTAGTAATATTTTTTTTTTAAAAACTACCTCGTAAAAAAAGGTTTGAGGCAAAACGTAAAATACTTTTTATAGCTGCTTATTTCGCCCGATAGACAGTAAGAAAGAAACACATTGGTAAAAAAAACAACAAAAAACTATGAATATTCAATAAGTTAAAGAGTGGGTTTTAGGGCCACAAATATGAAATCATTGATTTCGTACAACTGGGAGGGAGTAAAAAAGCAAGGGAACACTAGAGTCCGTGCCCCTATATATAAGATAATGTAGTCGATGTAGACCACCACTCCTTCAGTTGGCCCCTTCCCTCATTTCTACTCCTCCTTCTCCTCCTATACTTTTTCCACAAGCAGGTTAATGAGCTCGCCATCTCAACTGTGCCATAGATGCTGTTCTCTCTTAAGTTTCATTTCCCCAACCTCTGAACAAACTAAATAGCTTCAGTTGTAACAGTGCCGCTTAAGTCTCAGTAGTATTTTGCTTCTTAAAAAGAAAAAAACGAAATTGTCTATTTTACCCTGCCTCATATTACGAGTATACGTTACTTTTGGATGGTGGATATAGGAACTGAATGGATCTTTATAGTACAAAAACTCCCGTTTTCAAATGTATTCAGTAGTAAGTCACATGACCACTTTGTTGTTAATTGACACTTAAAAAAAAACAACAACAAACATGGGAAAGCATTATCGGAGCTAAAAATTTGTTATGTAGACTTCTTGAAAATTATCTACTTTCCTATTTTTTTTCTTTTTTCTTTTTTTTTTTTTTGTCTTTCAAGACTTTTTTTTTAACGATACGCTTTATGAGGCGAGGCAAAAAATAATGATAATACCACCACCACCACCACCACAAAAAAAGTAGCTGTAAAAGGGGAGGAGGCGCAGGAAAGATAAAGAAAATCCGGCGGGAGAAAGAGGTACCCACTCACCGACCAACCAAAGGAATAAAAACACTAACACACATACACACACACACACACACACACACAGATAATCAGCAACGACACTCAGGTTAAAAGTAACACTCGAAGCAAGAAGAATAAGTAGTAGTAGTAGTAGTAGTAGTAGTATGTGCGTGTGTGTGTTCATGATAATCTATTTTTCTCTCTTGTTGCCACTTTATGAAACCAACACATTTTGCTTAAAACATGAGGTTGCTGGATCCTTTTTTGACCCCATTCACTTTCTCTTTACTTCTCGGAGGTCATGTTATTTGATATATATATATATATATATATATATATATATATGCGAATGGAGGGAATTTTTGCCAAAGCGATGTTAATTCTCTATAGCCTGGAAAGTAGAGTTCAACGTCTAACATTTAGTTGAAAAGTTAATTAATAACTGCAAGTCGTAATGAAAAGAAAATAATAATAATAAGAGAGAAAAAAGACATTTGGAGTTTAGAAATAAAGAAGTTATATCTGATCAATGATCAACCCTGAGAGACTTACTAAAAAAACAACTTAAACATTATATATAAAAAGACATTCAAAATGATTAAATAAATTAAAATAAACTTTATTTTTTTTAAACTAAACTTATGTTTATTAATCGTTTTAATTCAAAACTTGAAATTTCCAGATCTATATAAAGAAAAAAAAAAGAATCTCACTGCACACACGCACACACACCGCTTGCAAGCATTAAACATTGTGTGATGATAACTGTGACGTACCAGCAATGAGACATTTCTTTTGTCAAGTATTATGTTTTTTAGAAAAAAATATATTTAATTTTTTATATATATAACTGGGAGGCGTCTGGTGTAATGGTTAGAATCGTAGGAAATGGACTCGTCGACCCGAGTTCAAATCCTGGCAAAGCTACAGTTAACATAGCGCTAATACCGTTGGGAAATGTATGAATCCTACTACTCTCCCATCAGCTATGGGTAAATAGTAGGGCAGACTGGGCTCTTTAACCTTGGTTAGGCAACCAGTCTAGTAGAAGGAAAACTCCGCTTGGGGTGGTCACTACTAGAATAGGCTCAGTCCTAATTAGTGATCTATTTCACTAACAATTTTTTTACTAATTTTTTAACTAGTGAATTAATGAAATTTAAAATTGAAAACTAATTACATTAAAGTTCTTTTGTATTTTCTCTTCATGGAGAATGAAAATAAATACTTTATCAGTTTAATTGTAAAAGAAAATTGTGATTTAGTGTGTTTCATGTGTCAGGCAGGATTTTTAGCATCCAACTAGATGATCGATCCGCGAACCCTTTTCGGTCCCCCGTTTAAACAGTGGTCCATATTGAGAAAGAAGTGAAGTAGTCTAATTTATTCATGGTTATCCGCGTTATTGGGAAATTTCTACCAGTGAGGTCCCTACAAAATTATTCAGTTGCAAATTAGACTGGAATTGCTTTATTCTCTTAAGTTTAAATCAAAACCTTTTGAGTGTATTATTCATTACTCTAATAGAAATAAATAAATCTCGATATTTGTTTGTTTTTTTTAGATGAGGCTTGTGTAAAAAATTCGGATAATTCCCTGATTTTTAGTAATTTTTTTCAATGAGGGGGGGGGTTTTATTTTGTAAAATACGGATTTTACGTCATCTTAGGTCATATTTCCGATATATTTCAGCAAAATTGACCGAAAAAATAGTTTAAAATGTATTTTAAAATTAACATGGTTAATGAGTCTTAGTTATTTCCTAAGCTTAGCTTAGTAGTGGTACTAAGTCAGAAGTATGGGGCACCCAGTGAAATCGAACTCACTAACACTGGTCTGCTGATCTAACTTGCTAATCATTACACCACGTGAGGTGCCTGGGTTAATGAGTTTTAGAGTAATTCATAGACTATTGGTATCTTGTAGTTAGGTATGTTTTGGTTTGGTTTATTTGTTTAATGAATGCCATGTCAACCTTCATGGGTTATTTAATGCCAAATCCATCTTTGTAAAAGAACAATGGTGGTGGTACTATTTAACCCATAGCTAGAGAGGGAATAAGGGGGTTCATAATTTTCGGCCTTCTTGACAATTTTAGAAATGTGTTTCGTCCAACGTAAATCACTGCTGACAGTAATACCCAGATCACGTTCACAAGAAGATTCCTTGATATTAGTTTTGTGGAGGGAGTATATGTATGATGGCTTTTTCCTCCCAAAATGCATGGCGGTACATTTGTCCACAGCCAGCTTCAGTTGCCAGTCAGTGATCCATTGTTGCACTGTGTCCAGGTCTGACTGCAAGAAAAATCTGCAGCGTTGAGGATCTGTCTTTTTTATCTCAAGGTACAGCTTGATGTCATCGGCATACTTCAGCACTGTGGTATTCCTTAAGATAGCATCTATATCATTGATATACGCAACAAACAAAAGACGACCAAGAACAGATCCTTGTGGTACCCCAGATGACATCTCATATGTGAGGAGTGTTGCCCAAGAACTGTAACCACCTCTCTCCGGTTGAGAATGAAGGACTTTAACCAGTTAAGAAGTTCATCCTTCACCCCCATTGCAGAGAGTTTTGCCAAAAGTCTTTTATGCGGCACAGAGTTGAAGGCCTTAGCAAAGTCAAAGTAGACAACGTCCACCCATGAGCCACCATCAGTGTCCGGGGTGATGTCCTCCAGGAACTCCACAAGTTGATCACAACAGCTAGAGTTTGGGATAAATCCAAACTGGGAGGGTCGGATAAGACTGTGAGAGTTCCAGAAATTCCAAAGTCCTTCTCTGGTTTCCGGTCAAGTCGGGGGTCCAGTGAGCTTCGGCCGCTGGACCTACAGAGTAAATTAACATCGTTGATCCCAGGGAGCCCCCCCCCCGGCAACACCTGCCCCCCGATTTAAACGGGCAGGGCTGGGTTTATTGTCCGGTACCTGATGCGCCCCCTTGAGGGGGAATGCCGACGGGATCAACGCATTTTTTGCAGTCGACACACCATGAGCTTCGGTTCGTGGGTGGTCCCATATTAATAGGGCCTTGTGCCTAACCCGTACACGTAGGGCACATCAGCTTGCCAATGCAACTTGTAAGACTGACTGGATGAAACTATTTAAAATATTTAATTAGTAAAAACAATGAAAACATGGGAATGAAACATGTATTTATTTAAAAATTAAATATAGAAAAGATACTTTTCTATATTTAGTAAATATAGAAAAGCAATATATATATATATATATATATATATATATAAAGTATTATTTACTATATTTTTTTATTTTTTATTTTTTATTTTTTTAAAATTTATTTATTTATTTTTTACAAAGATAATTTATCTTTAAATGAATAAGTTTTGTGAGGGAGAAGAGAGTAGTGTTGATCTTATATTTCATTTTTTGAAAGTTCCGACAAACTCTTAAGAACTTTAATTTCTTGAAAGTGCCTATTCCGACTTTCTAACTGCTAATAGAGCATCATTATCTCAAATAAATAAAATAAATAAATACAAATGATCCAACTATCTAACTTGAACGAAGATGGCCTTTTCCACTTTTGAGGCAAAAAGGAAAATAATCTCAAGTGTCAACCCCCTCCCCACTACCTCCCCTTGCTTTCACCCGACCGTGCCTGTCACCATCCCCGCCCCCGCGTCGCCTCTACCATTCACTTATCAAATCCGTTTTACAGGAATCTATCTATCTATCTATCTATCTATCTATCTATCTATCTATGAAGAAAGGGATAGGTAGATAGATAATCTATCCTTTTCTTCACCTCAGTCTACAATTACAGATGCTGTTTGTCTCTTTAGCTTTAAAAAAAAAATTTCTTTGAAAAATTTACAGGTAAGAAAGTAATTTAAGAAAGTAATTTAAAAGACTATTTACTTGAGCGTACCCCGAGATAGTTTTATTTCTTCAGCACTCTGAATCACACATTGATAGCAACAATGTGTGTGTGTGTGTGTGTGTGTGTGTGTGTGTGTGTTGGTATCATTGTGTGATTCAGTACTGAAGAAATATATCCAATCCAGGAAGTCTTTCCTGCTAACCCCAGTCCGCCCTCCTCCTCCTCCTGCTCCTCCTCCTGCTTCTGCTACTACTTCTTTTTCTTCATCCAAGCTGAGACTAAAAAAAACAAACCCTTTGCCTTCTTTTCTCAACTGAAGAGAAATAAGAGATACAGACTAACTGACTGACAGACAGACAGACAGACATACAGAGAAGGCGGGAGAGAGCGAGGACGGAATTGACACCCTTCATTTATTATCAAATCTAAGGTTTGCAGTTATTACCAACAAAACATCTGCCTATATCGTCTAATTTTCTTAGCCCCCTTATTTTCACCACTGACACCTCGGGAAAAAAAATTGTCCCATTATATTATCAACATTTCTACTGAACGGACTTTTTAAGGGCAATTTATAAAAAAAAAATCATAATAATTACGATATTGGATCACTTTTCTTTTGTTAGTTAGAAATTTTTATATAAAAAAGGTCTTTTATAAAGCCATTTTTTGGTAATTTTAACAAGTCAAATATACTTTTGGCTCTACCTTTTTTTTCTTCTTCAACCGAAATTAAAATTTTCTTTTTTTCTCCATCACAATAATAAAAAAAAAAATGTGTCGAAGTTTTATGTTTGTTTTTTATTTCTCAAACTATAAAATTTTCCTTCCAATATTTGAGATTAAGTTTGTCTGTGTGCATTTTTATTTTATATTTTATTTTTTTGTAATGCTTCAGTCACTCCAATAAGAATATAAAAAACAATTTACAGCTATTAAATTTTATATTTTTAAATATGAATCGATAATCATCTATACATATAAATAAAGGGCAGTTTGTGTGTATGTATGTCCAGAGGAAACTATAGCAAATAGGTACCACCAAAATAGATCACGTGATCAGTTTAGGCCATATTGAAGGAAGAAACGTAAATATTTTTGAACTTTTAAAAAACAAATCTCGCAAAAAAGAAATAACGAACATAAAAAGTTGTTACAAAGAAAAACAGTTAATTCAAAGATCAAATTATCTGATTGGGGAAACATTACTCACCGTCATCATGAAAAATAAGTAAAACAGTCCGTTATTTTACGACACGGTCAGTTTCTTTATTGATATTTTTTCAGCAGAATTCTGTATTCATGGTTCTTTTACTAAAAAGCTCTCGCATTGAAACTTATAAAATTCTTCTGATATAATTATTCAGACTCTTATCTTTATAGAAAAAAAGTAAAAATCGTTTTTTGTCGGTTCATTTTTTCATATTTCATAAAATGAAATAGGGGGGGGGAGTAGACCACGTAAAAAAAATATTTCCTTTATTTTAGGAAAAAACTATTTCAGACATATTTTCATCAAAAGGTAAGTAATTATGGAAATTTTCGTGAAAATCGGATCATTAATTGATTTTTCATAGAATATTTTTAAAAAGCCTCTAGTCATAACTTATTTTTGACTACATTAAATTTCAATTGATTTAATGGAAAACAATGTTTACATTTTTGCAAGAGTTTTTTTAAATGTTTTTTCTTTCGAATGGACAAAACTTTTCAAGATAATATTAACCTTTATACAAGTTTCATTGTGTTAAATATGGGGGGGGGGGGGTCACAGGGAAAATTGGTGGTACCTAACAAAATAAATATGTATAAACATTCACTATCCCCA
>CM042141.1:80894177-80914177 GCA_023376005.1 Doryteuthis pealeii | reverse complement strand
TCAGGAATTTTGAATTCAGAGTTATCTCTCTCCTAGACTGGTTACCTACCCAAGGCTGAAGAGCCCAGTCTGCCCTACTATTTAACCCATAGCTGGAGGGAGAATATATGGATTCATACCTTTCCCAAGGGTATTAGCGCTATGTGAAATGCCAACAGCTTCGTCTAGGAATTGAACTTGAATCGACGAGTCCATTTTCCATGACTCTAACCACTAGCCCACGCGCCTATATATATATATATATATATATATATATATATATATATATATATATATATATATATATATATATATACAACTGCTCCGCACAAGTAGGATGTAACACATGGTCATTTTTTTAGCGCAGTTTAACAGGTTTGAATTCAGACTTTTCCTAATATATATATATATATATATATATATATTGCACCAAAAGAACCAACTACTGCAACTAATAATCCCCCTGAGGTAGATCAGTGACATTGTTGAAAGCGCTTGGAAAAATCTTCTCTACCATCTTATCCTGATATGCTAAAAACATCAATAAGACTTGAAAGTCTACACTTGAAGATTATAAAGAAGAAATATTCTGTGGTCTTTAACAAAACTTGCTTAAATATATATATATATATGTTATAACAGAAATAGATATCTCTTATGATTCACAATCTTTACTTCACAATACATCCACTCGCCAACAAAACAAATTAAAAACAAAACAAAACACAAGTCGCGGACGCTAAGCGGAAGTTAACTCAACGAACCCTAAAACGAAGTGACCAAATTAACACAGATCTGCGCATAGGCTCAGGCAGAGCTTCCGCTTGAAAGGAATTCCTAAACAATAAAAAATAATATTATAAACAGAATCCGGATTTTCGATCAATAAAAAACTTTCCCCCCAAAATCATGAGAGGCCTTTCTGGAGCCTATCCCTCTACTATATAAAGTCCGGCATTTGAGGACCACAGAGTTGACCGAGGCTTCCTAGTTATGAGTATCACCGACCGGCAGGCAAGATAAAAAGGACCGCCGAACCCACTACAACACATACCCGCGTCTCACCAACCAACTCAACCTTGCTTCAACCTTATGCCACAGCCGTCCTGATACCCTTTACCCTCCATGACCCGACCACACCAGGCGGGTCTTAAAGGGACTGCGACCATCATCAATTTTACCAAATTGACGCCTATCAACTCAAATCACCATACCCACATACAACCTTTACCAAACTACATTGGACCATTGGATCACTATCCACTACAACTGACTCGGCCACAGAGCCTTTCCTGATTTATTACCCATGCCATACTATACCCACACTCCACCGCACCTCGCATCCCGCAGAGCCAGAACTGACTTTCAACCCCACACCTGCCCTCATTTTCACCAAGCAGCGAAAAGGAATTACTACTAAAGACAATACCAACGATTCCAACTTTTGTTTATTTTAAAATAAACGATATTAATCCAAACCTTCTTGTCGATTTTTTCCTTTGCAAACCATACGCTTTTAGAGATATCTCATTATATATATATATATATATATATATATATATATATATAATACAGTCATCCACAGACAGCGTGTTCGACATATCACATCTCTTCAGTGTGGCTAGATTTAGCAGAGTACCTCCAGCCGGGAGGGAAGCCCGATTGATTTTTCATCAGACTGATTACCTAACCCCATGGCCAGAAGCCAGAAGCAGAATTTTAACTGATAAATACATACATAGGTACACATATTACGGTCACTTAGAGAACTCCTATCTGTAAAATAATAGAGAGGCTTGCTTATGCGAATACAGTGACCGTCCGCTAAATTCCCTTCCAAAGAGCTCTACCGGGTTTGGGAGCATATATTATAGTCATCCACAGACAGTGTTTCGACGTATCACATCTCTTCGGTGTGGCTAGATATAGCGGAGTACCACTTGCCAGGATAGAAACCCGACTGGTTTTTAATTAGTCCAATTCCCTAACCCCTCGGCCATCAGCATTTCAGTTGGTAGAGCATTCGGCTTGAAACCACAAGGTTCTTAGTTCGAAACCGGCCCTCACCAACTCAGCGTGTGAGTAGCACAGGGATCTGTGCGGTAAAGTAAGGAGCTGATGGTAAGTGTGATGCTATGCCTCAGATGCAAAACGCCAGTGAAAAGGAGATAGACTCCCTCGCTGATTGGCTGATACCGACTTTAGGCCACCCCGACAACTTTAGTTACTTACTTATATATACATACGTGTATTAGTAAACAAGTTTCCATACATAGGTTGTAATATCTCAGGATAAAGCCAGAATTTTTCCAAACTGTAGTTGTGTTAGTGTTACTGTATAGATGAAACGTTTGGAGAAGAAGCTAGCTAGGAAGTGTACAAGGATACTGGGATGACTTCTGATTTAGGTCGGAAATTAAAACGGAAAGTTTTTTGGTGATACCCAATGACAGTTTAACTACAGTCTATGAATTAACTTTTTGTGAATTGGGTTACGGTTTTAGGGGATTAAGGTTGTTTTTAATTATGTATTGCTTAAAAAAAAATAAACAACAAAAAAACAATTTAATGTTGGAAAATATTGTTTTGGTGGTACCCAATGACAGTTTAAATGACAGTTTAACTACAGTCTATGAATTAACATTTTGCGAATTGGGTTACGGTTTTAGGGGATTAAGGTTGTTTTTAATTATGTATTGCTTAAAAAAAAAAAACAACAAAAAAAAACCCAAATTACTATACATTTAATGTTGAAAAATATTTTTTTAAACTAAGTTTAATTGAAATTATACATTGCAATACTAACACAAACAACTGTCTCAATAATAGATTCAATAATTAATTTCAATGGTTAATTAAATGTATAGTAATTTGGGTTTTTTGTTGTTCATTTTTTTTAAGCAATACGTAATTAAAAACAACCTTAATCCCCTAAAACCGTAACCCAATTCACAAAATGTTAATTCATAGACTGTAGTTAAACTGTCATTGGGACCACCAAAAAACTTTCCGTTTTAATTTCCGACCTAAATCAGAAATCAGCCAGATGCTGAATGCTGTCTTGAACAAATTGTGGAAGCTGCATCCCACAAAGGAAAAGCTGTCCATCCACTTGCCAACACTCAAATCATCTAGATAAGATGAACAAGACATGCCGGAGAAGCTGAGATGAACTTATAAGTGACATTATTTTAAAGGAAGCATGTTGTGTAATGGTTAAAGTCATGGGAAATTGACTCGTCGCCCTGAGTTCAAATCCTGGACATGATAATTGCATTTCACTTAGTGCTAATAACCTTGGGAAAGGTATGAATCCTACTCTCCCTCCAGCTATGGGTAAATAGTAGGGCAGACTCAGCTCTTTAACCTTGGTTAGTAACCGGTCTCGGAGAAGGAAAACTCTGAATTCAAACCTGTTAAACTCCGCTTAAGAAATTGACCTTGTGTCACATCCTGCTCGTGCAGAGGGGTTGGTAAATATATATGTGACATTCTCCAGTGGGCACCAGCACATGCACACACTAATGTAGGTTGGCCAGCAAAAATCTACATCAATCAGCTCTGCATGGGCAGTGGATGCAGTGCAGAGGACCTTCCAGGAGCGATGACAGATAGGGACTGGGGATGGAACAACTTGATGATGATGATGATGATGATGATGATATATGTATCTACTTAATCCATCAGCCACAAGCAGGATGTAACACAAGATCAATTTTTACATAAAGTTTAACGTATTTGAATTCATACTTAGACCAATTGCCATACCAAGGATAGTCTGACCTACTATTTTACCCATAGCTGGAGGGAGAATAGATGGATTCATACCTTTCCCAAGGGTATTAGCCCTATATGATATGCAAACACCCTCGTCCAGGATTTGAAATTGGTTCGACAAGTCCATTTCCTACAACTCTAACCATCACACCATACACCTCCAACACACACATATATATATATATATATATATATATACATACACACACACACACTTATATATGTTGGAGGCATGTGGTGTAATGGTTAGACCATTACCAAACACACCTCCAACATATATATACACACACACACACACACACACACATATATATATATATATATATATATATATATATATATATATATATAATTCTACAACCTAATTTTACAACAAAGTAATGAGAACTTCCATTGTTATAGTAAACAAGAGATATCTTATAAATTCAAACTCATCTGATTTTTTCACGGGTAATAAACCAGGTAGACTACACAATTTAATATCTCTCTCTCCTCTCTCTCTCTTCTCTCTCTCTCTCTCTCTTTTATTGCTACCCACTAAAACTTCCTATAGGTCACTTTATATTCTTTCTCTCTTTTTGATTTTTCTTTCTTTCTTTCCAACTTATTATCTCTTCTCCTTTTTTCCTTCCATGTTTTGTCTCTTTCTTTCTTTCTTTCTTTTTTGTGTTTACTCAAGTGATTTGAAAGGATTTCAGTCAACTGATGCTCCCGTGTTCTGAACACACCAAACATGATTGATGCCATCAACTCTCAAACCGAGAAAGAAGTGCCAATCCAAAGGTAAATAATCCTGTCATTTATGATGGAAGCCATGCAAATATATATATATATATATTATATATATATATATATATATATAATAAAATGTTGTTCTGGTTCCAATGGGAGAAAATTCAATATTTTATAAAAAAAAAAAGAAGGTCCGCAAAATGTATTTTGTTCTCAGAAAAATTTGTTTAATTCTTTTTGTTTTACATATGCAACACGTGTTTCAGATCTTCTGGTATCTTCTTCAGGCTTTGATTGATAATATGAAAATGAATTTTTACATGCATGTGTATATATATATATACATACATGAGTATTTCACCTCCTCTTCCTGTTTTTGTGGGAGTGGAAAGGAATTTCATTTTTAACATTAGTCTATATATATATTATCTATTATTATACTAAAGCTGAGTTAATCAACTTTTGCTTCCTAAAGGCTTGTTTACTTCTTAGTTTAATGACATGAAAATTATACTAAATTATTCTTACTTTTAGGATTGAATTATGTTTGAAAAAATTGTTTTAATTGGTTCTAATTAGTTGTAATTTGCAATTAAGTCAAAAACAGACCAATCTCTTACTTTACTCTGTGTCTATCTCTTTCTTCCCCTCTATGTATCTCTTGACTACCTCCTCATTATATAATGTTAGTTTCTCTGGAGAGTAGAGAGAGAGACGGGAGAATTTGAAATGTATTTCTATGTTAAATTTCACAACCAGCAACTCATCATTTAAATAAGGTCAAACATTTCTTTTCTTAGAAAGCTAACAAAATGATTTTAAGGTTTCGTCCGGACGAATTTATCTTTTAAAATTTTTTTTCCCTAATCTCAATTATCTACCAGAGCTAAATGGGTGACCCAAAAAGCCATATCCAAACACACCATGTTTACAACTTATCATATCATCGTGTAATAAAAGTCACTAGAAGAAGAATATTAACCTACTCTAAACAAATCGTAAAATCTAAGAAGTCCGTTTAGTGTAGGGGTTATGGTACCCGCCTGTCAGCTTGGCAGTCCGGTTTCAAACCACGCACATGGCGGTTTTCCTATCTGTAGCTCTGCTGATGAGGCCTAATAGGCCGAAATGTACATAAAGAGATTGATTTTTCTCGATTTGTTTAGCCATACATTTAAATAGGCATTCCCGCCTAATTAATTATTAATTAATTGATTTTTCAAAATTAGGTACGACTCCAATTAAGCACATATTCTCCCATATATATATATGTATAGATAAAAGGGTATGAAAACACACAATACTGTTAAAATGAAAATATTTATATATATATATATATATATATATATATGTATATATATATAGTTGTTGAAAAAACTTTTTTCTACAACTATAACTCCTCTATATTTTACAAAATATATTGAACCCTTTTGGATTAACTACTTATGCTACTACAATGAAAACATGGTAGCAACTTTTGATGAATATATATAATAATAATAATGAAATTTATTGTGTACAGTGCTCAGGTGCACCACAACTCCTCAAAGTCTTATGCCAAGTACACAGAATAATGTAGTGTCAGGAACATGAACAGTTTACAGTAGTAATATGCATATATGTGTGCGCGTGTGTGCATATGTATGTGGAGAGTGGCATCAGGTATAGTGTCGGCAGACTACAGGAAGCATGGAGGCTTTGAAAGACTCAGTGCTTCGGCAGCCTACAACAGACGTGGGCAGTTTATTCCATGTCTCCACAATTCTGAGCGTGAAAAAATGTTTCCGGAAGTCACGTGAGCAGTGCTGTTTTCTGACTTTGTAGGCATGCCCACGTGTGTTGGAAAGATGGAGATCAAAAAGGTGCTCAAGGTTGCTGTTGTTAAGATGATTAATGACCTTTACCAGGTCAGTTGCCAGACGCCGAAGTTTCAGCGAATCCATTCCCAGGGCTGTGAGACGTTCAGAGTATGGTAGATGCCTGATGGAGGGTATCCGCCTGGTTGCACGTCTCTGTACAGTTTCTAGGAGGTTAATATTCTGAGCAAGATAGGGGTTCCAGACCGGTGATGCAAACTCCAAGTGTGGCCGCACCATAGCTTTGTACAGCTTCAAATAGATAGCCGGTGAGCGGCTGACAAAGGTCTTGCTGAGTGACGCCAGGACACCCTCGGCCTTTTTGGCAATTTTGGAGATGTGTTTCGTCCAACGTAAATCACTGCTGACAGTAATACCCAGATCACGTTCACAAGAAGATTCCTTGATATTAGTGTTGTGGAGGGATATATATATATATATATATATATATATATATATACAATCTTCAGAACGTCACCTGAAGATTGTTTGCAATTATTCATGCATGAAACCAAAATGGTTGTGACTGTTCCTTTGTCATAAAATAAATAGATATGTAAAACCTTTATATATTTATTTTATTAGATTATATAACAGCTATATTTCTATATTGAGCACTCTTCCAATAATACTGCGTTTGGCACACCGTTCCAGTAAAAGCTGAAACAGTAACAATCCCACACTACAGTATATATATATATATATATATATATATATATATATATATAAATTTAATTTCTTGATTTTTTTCTGCAGCATATAAAAAAGGTTGTTTGTGCTTTGAATAAAAGAAAAATCTTGATTGCAATTATGAATGAGATGTTATTGTCGCAGCAAGTCTCATGCTTATAAAATATACAATACCTGTGTGTGTGTGTGTGTGTGTGTGTGTGTGTGTGTGTGTGTGTGTGATTTAGATACCTACCTCTTTTGAAATCAGTGTTCGTGAGAAATGCATAAATGAATTTAAAATAACAAAGTTAAAAATGAAAAACATAAAATAAAATACAAAAAGAATATAAAAACAAAAAATCAAAAGAATTGGTGAAAATGAATTCCAAGTCCCAAGTCTTCTGGGAAAAAAGAAAGAGAAAGAAAAGAAACAAAAAGTAGAGATAACTAATAATTCAATTTGTAATCTTGAAAAATGGAACCAAGAGACCAGTGATAAAAAGAAAAGTGAGTTTCTAAATATCCAAATGGAATCTAACGTCATGTGTACGGAACATCCACAAGAGATAAGTCACAAAGAAGAAGAGGTTGTCTCAGTTAAAAAGGAAAAAAAAAAAGAAAAAAGGAAAAACTATTAAAGCTTAAGCTTTTAGTCTTTTATTCTACAAATATAGATTACTTTCATACTAGTGTATTCAAACCACTTATTAGGGCCTTCTTCATGGGGAGAAATGTATACAAACATAGGATGTTAAACTGGATGGAAGTTTATTATTGATTGTAGTGTTGATGTTCAAACATTTCAGTTTACAAAGAAACCTTCTTCTGCAGAGGTGCAGTCGGTGCATTCTAACGCCCCAGCCGACTGGGCGGATTTATGTGTGTGTGTGTATATATATATATATATATATATATATAAGCAGAGACAAGTATATGCAAAATAAGATAGATAAATAGATAGATATTGAAACAGTAAGATAAATCAGGTTTAGTTTCAGTTTCACGAAAATGAAAGACTACAGTCAGTAAATTAGTTTTATTTTTAAACTTCCATTAAGTCCAGTGACTGTAAGATCATTTGGTACTGCAAAAATAAAGACAACAAAAGCAACAAAAAAAAAACACTAACGAAGGACAAAACAGTTTCTAATAAGCACAAAATTAGCTCATGTTTAACAGTTTAAAAAAAACATTTTTTAAAAAGAAGAAAGAATGACAAAGAAGTTTAAAAAATTTTAGTATTATTGATCTTGTCTTTTATTCACTACTGGATTTAAATTTTAAAAGAATTTAAAAAAAGAATATTTTTATTATTCAGAATCAAGGTGACCAAGTGTTGCCCAAACCCAAAATAGCTTTTGCGATCTTCTTATGAATTTAAGAAAGAAAGGAAAAAAAAAAAAAGAAGAAGAAAAATTAAACTGTAATGAAGAAATTTATGAGTCAACAAGTTGTTTTATTCATGTTAAAAAAAAGATTGATGCTTTGGGAAATACCTTGGAAAGGTGAAATTTAATTAGTTATAAAATTGTAAAGCAAATAGGAACTTACAAGTCTTTCATGACAATATGAGGGGGTGGGGTCAATAAGTCTGTAGCCTGATGGTCTTTTCATGTGCAATCTCCCCAATTTGTTGTTTGAAGTATCTATATAATTGTTTTTCTTCCCATTTCTGTTTTCTTGTTTTTGTTGTTTTTCTGTTTGTCCATGCTACAACTACTGTTATTAATCTTTTCTTGCTCTTTTTTGTGTGTTCTTCAATTATTATTATTATTATTATTATTATTATTATTATTATCTGGTTGTTTTTCACTGGAGGCTGAGTGACAGCAAGTCTCTTCAGATCTGAAAGAGTCTTCTGAGTATTCTTAGCTGATGTTAACAATGCTGTAGTCTGGATGCTCGATTCTTCCTCTGATTTCCAGTTGTGGGTGTCAATTACAGTTGGCATGACCATCACCTTCATAGTTGTTTTAGTTCTCTGGCAAGGTCCAAGTATTTGTCTATTTTCTCGCTTTCTTTCACTTTCACTCGGTGATCGGCTGGGACGGCAAAATCAACGAGATGACAAGTTCATAAGTTGACAAATTATTATTATTATTTGCTCCTTTTGAGTTTTCACATCAGCATTAGCTGATGGTCTTTCACTGGAGTCTGAGTGACAACAAGTCTCCTCAGGTCTCCAGAACTCTTCTGAGTATTATTATTATTATTATTATTTCACTCCTTATGAGTTTTTCCCATCAGCGTTAGCTGATGGTCTTTCACTGGAATCTGAGTGACAACAAGACTCCTCAGGTCTCCAGGACTCTTCTGAGTATTCTAGCCGATTGCAGCAGTGCAGTAGTCTGGATGGTCTCAATTCTTCCTCTGATTTGTAGATTTTCCAAACTTTTTTGTAGATCCTCCAGTCTTTTTTCCAAGTTTATTGGTACCGTTCCAACTGCACCAACTACAATTGGTATCACTTTCACTCTCATGTTCCACAGCTTTTTCAATTCTCTGGCAATATTATTATTATTATTATTATTATTATTATTATAATCCCTATGAGTGTTTCACACCAATTTAATAGTAAGAGTCTTCTAAGTATCCTAGCTGATTTTAAGTGCTATTATTATTATTATTGTTCACTCCTTTTGAGTTTTTCACATCAGCGTTAGCTGATGGCCTTTCACTGGAGTCTGAGTGACAACAAGTCTCCTCAGTTATCCAGGACTCTTCTGAGTATTCTGGCAGATTGTAGCAGTGCAGTATTCTGGATGGTCTCGATTCTCCCTCTGATTCCCAGATTTTCCAAACTTTTTTCCAATCTTTTTGGGACCGTTCCAACTGCACCAACTACAATTGGTATCACTTTCATATTCTATAACTTTTTCAGTTCTCTGGCAAGGTCCAAGTATTTGTCCATTTTTTCATTTTCCTTCAGCTTCACCATTTGATCTGCTGGAACTGCAAAATCCACCAGTTGACAAGTTCTTTCTTTTTTGTTAATCAACACTAGTTCTGGTCTTCTCACTGGGATAAGGTGATCCGTTTTTATTTCAAAGTCCCAGAGAATTATTATTATTATTATTATTATTATTATTATTATTATTATTGTTGTTGTTGTTGATGTAGTAGTAGTAGTAGACAGCCCAATGAGATTGTTAGCAATTTAATTGAAAAGTAGCTTGTTAACCATCAATTTTAGCTTGTTAACTCATAACTAAAGTTCATTCTTCTCCCTAAAATATATTTTTGCTTTCAATTGTTAATCAAATAATCTTTAATCATGAGTTTGAACCATCATCTCTTCAAAATGCCTGAAAATACTTTATATTCAAATTTCTATTGATTCTATGATATCAAAACTCAGAACCAATACACTTAATATTACTTTAAAGAAAAAAGGGGAAAAAATTATTAGTTTGTGCCAAATTAAACTTTAATTTCTAATATTCCTCAACCAAATTTCCAGTTTCCAAATGTGTGCATGCCATCTTCGACTTTCCAAATAATAAGTGATTGAGTACATTATGAAACCTGTTTAGATTCTCCCAATACGTTCACCTTTCCTGATAATGCCAAGAATTCAAGAATTGTGATCAAACTTTACACTATTGTTCATATACAGTCAAATAATATTATTACTATATTTTTGTATGTGTGAACGAATATATATATATATATATATATATATATATATGTATGTATTTAGGTATTTGAATTCTAAATTCTGAATATTATATTATTACTATACATATATATGTGTGAATGAATATATATATATATATATATATATATATATATATATATATATATATATATATATATGTATTTAGGTATTTGAATTCTAAATTCTGAATATTATATTATTACAATACATATGTATGTGTGAATGAATATATAAATAAATATATATATATATATATATATATATATATGTATATATATATATATATATATATATATGTATATATATATATATGTATATATATATATATTATGTATATATATATGTATATATATATATATATATATATATATTATATATATATTATATATATATATATATATATATATATATATATATATATATATATATATATATATATATATATATATATATATATATATATATATATATATATTTATGTATTTGAATTCTAAATTTTGGAAAAGAATTACTTGAATTGGCATCAGAAAGCTGATTAAATTACCAAAATAATTTAAATTTCTTAGTCCAAAATGGAATCGGTAACATCCATGATATTCTGTTCTCACTGGTGAATATTTGGAGTGAATAAATTTAATGATGCTTGGATATGATGGCAGAACACAGAGATGAAGGTGACTGCGTCCAAGTGAGAATTTAATCAGAATAACATCTTTTTTTTTACCCCCCCCCCCATTCTGTAATCAGTTACACTATGGTTTAAGCATTCTGATATGCTACTTCCCTCTTGATTAAAGTTAAGCAATATTGTGCTTGGCCATTATTAAATAATTCTTTACAACATTTTTGTGCTATAAAGTAAGCATTTATATATTTGCCAACCTCTCCACATGAGCAGAGGGTGACACAAGGTCAATTTTTTATGCTGAGTTTAACAGGTTTGAATTCAGAATTTTCCTTCTCCTAGACTGGTTACCTAGCCATGGTTAAAGAGCCCAGCCTGTCCTGCTATTTACCCATAGCTGGAGGGAGAATTGGATTCATACTTTTCTCAAGGGTATTAGCACTATGTTAAATGCATACAGCTTTGTCCAGGAATTGAACTCGGGTTGACGGGCCCATTTCCTATGACTCTAACCATTAGACCACACCCTCCCCAGTAAAGTAAGCATTTAAGTGGCTGTAATGGTTATCGTTGTAGGAAATGGACATGGTAAGAAGAGTTCAAATGCTGGATGAGGCTGTTTGCATTTCACATAACACTAATACCCTTGGGAAAGGTGTGCATCCAACTATTTTCAATTCAGCTATGTGGAGGAGACCCAGCGGTCCAATAATCGATGACATTGGCAGCGGCGTCACAGACAGTGGGACGGCGACGACAGCGGTAGACGCGCTACGGAAAGGCCACCTCTATACGCGATCGCATCCGTGAGGAATAGAATGAGTCCGATTCGAGCACCGATTCGCAAGTGAAAACAGGATATTCGGTCAAGTATTGATCACTGACGTGAGCGCTTCGCCGAGAAAACAGTAACGATGAAACTCTCGTTTCATCGTCGTTTGTCGCACGTCTTTTCTTGGCGCCCGTTGGTTTCGTTCGTTCGAGCGAGCCAGCTAGCAAACAAAGTAACGACGGTCGGGTAATTGGCGGGAACTGTGGACGGAAAGCGACGACAAGAATACAACGACTGCTATGACCCGAATGATGGTTATTGGCGACTGTCGGAGACCGTGAGCGACGCGTTGGCAGATGGGTAGGAGCATCGCGTCAAGGATAGCTATATGGCAGACTGGGCTCTTTAACCTTGGTTAGGCAACCAGTCTAGAAGAAGGAAAACTTTGAATTCAAACCTGTTAAACTCTGCTTAAGTAATTGACCTTGTGTCACATCCTGCTCATGCTGAGGGATTGGTAAATACGCATAAAGTAAGCATTTAATTCCTACTAAATTAATTCTACCCAATGACAAACACTTACATCTTCCTTACATTAATTATTTACAAAGCTTAGCTTAGATGTGGCATAAGGCCAGAAGTATGAGGCGCCCAATGAAAATTGATGTCACTAACAATGGTCTGTGAATCTAGCTTGCTAACCATTACACCACGTGAAGTGCGTCTTCCTGTATATCAAAAAGGTAAACAGCATTTATGGCAGGGTGAATAAAAACATAGGGGTCCCTGTGGGTTTATTAGCTTGCATTTATAAATCAATTTATAATTAAAAAAAAAAAAAATCATTGGTTCCTGTACACAAGTTGTCAAATATCATATACCTAGCATCCACAATAAACTCTTCCTAATCAAACCCTTTGAAAGACTGAAGACCAGCGTTAGGAAAGTCTAGAAAGGAACAAATCATTGTGTACCAATTACGCATTGGTTACACAAGACTAACACACTCCTATATACTCAAACAAAAACAACAACCACAATGTGAAACATGTCAAACACCTTTGACTGTTAAACACTTATTCATGGAATACAGGCTTTTTGCTCACATCAGAAACTGTTATTTTAATGCAAACAATACGAAAGATCTATTTGAAAATGTCAACATGGAAGACATTCTGTCCTTTTTGAGGGAAATAAAATTATACCATAGAATATAGACATGAACTTAATCAATACCATGCAACATGATCCCCAGTGGTTCTAACACATTGTTAAAACCAATTACTAAAAAGTATAAATATAAATACTCAACATATATTACTTCTTAACTGTTAGGCATGACATAACCCCAGACGGGTTGATATAGCGTTAAAATCAATCACCCAACCAACCATATCCCTAGCATAATACTTGATTGGGGAGTGATGGCCACTAGTGATGTATTGTTCACATATTATCCATTCAAAACATACAGGTCATTTCAATGAACGAACCATCTGGCTGTGATGCCATTAAACCTTTTCAACATCATAAAGCTTCAACCTTATGTTTAATTCCTATGAATTGAATACAAAGCATTTAATTCCTACTAAATTGATTCTACACAACAACAAGCACTTACATCTTCCTGTAGATCTAAAAGGTAAACAGCATTTAATAATTATGACTGAACCCTGTCAAGGCAGCGACATAGGAAATAAAAGCATTTTTTTTACTGCTACTGCCGAGATAAGTATGTACTTACCTAACCCTCTGCACGAGCAGGATGGAGCACATGGTCAATTTATAAAATGGTTGGTTGGATGGTTGGTTGGTTGGTTGGTTGGTTGGTTGGTTGACTGGTTGGTTGATTAGTTGGTTGGTTGGTTAGATGGTTGGTTGACTGGTTGGTTGATTGGTTGGATGGTTGGTTGGTTGGTTGGTTGGTTGGTTGGTGGGTTGATGGGTTGGTTGGAAATGGTTGGTTGGTTGGTTGGTTAGATGGTTGGTTGACTGGTTGGTTGATTGGTTGGATGGTTGGTTGGTTGGTTGGTTGGTTAGAGTGTTGGGTGTTTGGTTGGATGGTTGGTTGACTGGTTGGTTGATTGGTTGGTGGTTGGTTGGTTGGTTGAATGGTTGTTGGTTGGTTGGTTGGTTGGTTGGTTGGTTGGTTGGTTGGTTGGTTGGTTGGTTGGTTGGTTGGTTGGTTGGTTGGTTGGTTGGTTGGTTGGTTGGTTGAATGGTTGGTTGGTTGGTTTGGTTTGGTTGGGTTGGTTGGTTGGCTGGTTGGCTGGTCTGTTGGTTGGTTGGTTGACTGGTTGGTTGGTTGGTTGGTTGGTTGGTTAGAGTGTTGGGTGTTTGGTTGGATGGTTGGTTGACTGGTTGGTTGGTTGGTTAGATGGTTGGTTGTGGTTGACTGGTTGGCTGGTTGGTTGGTTGGTTGGTTGGTTGAGTGGTTGGGTGGCTGGTGGGTTGGTTGGCTGGTTGGTTGGTTGGTTGGATGGTTGGTTGGATGGTTGGTTGGATGGTTGGATGGTTGGTTTGTTGGGTGGTTGGGTGGCTGGTGGGTTAGTTTTGTTGGTTTTATGGCATGTCAATCCTTGATTTATTTTATGTCAAAATCAGTTTAGTAAATATGGTCTCCATTCATATACGGTATAAACATTTTTACAATCATTTTAAACAGATAAACACTTTATTATCTCACACGGATCTGTTGCAGAGTTTAACAGGTTTGAATTCAGAGTTTTCCTTCTTCTAGACTGGTTGCCATACCAAGGTTAAAGAGCCCAGTCTGGCCTACTATTTTACTCATAGTTAGATATCAATTCCCAATGGTATTAGTGCTATGTGAAATGCAACAGCCTTGTCTAGGATTTGAACTTGTTCTATGAGCAGGATGTGACACAAGTCTATTTTTAAGTGGAGTTTTACAGGTTAGAATGCAGAGTTTTCCTTCTCCTATATCAGTTACCATACCAAAGTTAAAGATCTCAGTCAGCCCTACTATTTATCCATAGCTGGAAGGAGAATAGCTGGATTCATACTTTTTCAAAGGTATTCATGCTATGTGAAATGCTACCCGCCTCATCCAGGATTTGAACTCATGTCGTCATGTCCATTTTCTATGATTATAATTATTACACCATGGAGCCTCCATATTTTTTAGTTATAAAACTTTTGAAAGAACATCTGCTCCATTGATTTAAAGGGGCGGGGCTGGGTTTATTGCCCAGTGCCTGAGGCGTCCCCCTTGAGGGGGAATGCCATTGGGATCAACGCATTTTTTGCACCTGCCAACCATGAGTCTCGGCTTGGTCCCACATTAATAGGGCCTTGTGCCTAACCCATACACGTGGGGTATGTGGTAAATATCTAGAATAAAAACAACCCTGTATCATATACACTTAATTTGAGTAAGCAATTTTAAAAATTGTTTTTTACACTTGCCCTTTTTTTTAGTAACAAGAAGTTAAGTAAAAAGTTTACAAATAAATTAATACCTGTGATTTTGTGTGAAACTTATGTGCAAAATATTCAAAATAATTATTTAATTAATAATTAATAGATGCACGCAACATTTTATTTGAGGGGAAAGAACTAAGTTTCCAGTTCAAATTGTTTTATTTTTTTTTACTCCTTTAATAAATTTGATGATTTTTCTTACTTATGATACAAACTCTCTAACATTGAATTTTTAACTCCCACCCCGCTCAGGCACTATCTTTCAAATATCAATTTTTACACTGCCTGGAGGGTGTTTTGTTGCTAGTTATTATAATAGAAATTATGTATGTGTCTGTAACCAAAACTATGTCACCATTGATGTCACAATTCCCTTAGTTATTTACATCATATTTTCCATGAATTTATTTTTCCTTAAATCTCAGTTATTAAGAAAGTTGTTTCATATTATTAATACTGTTGGTCTTTTTTACATGCTGATAACATGTAATTGTATAATAGTGGTTTACAGTGTGAACAGGAAAACTAATTTGCAATATTGATCTTAAAAATTTAACAGTTTTATGAGAAAATTATTTACAAACAAGAAATAGACATTTTTTTAAGTATCAAGAGCTTAACAAAAAAGTTTACAAATAAATAAATACCAACGGTTTTGTGTAAAACTTATGTGTAAAATATTCAAAATAATTATTATAATTAATAATTAATAGATGCACGCAGCATTCTATTTGAGGGGGAGAGAACTAAATTTCCATTTCAAATTGTTTTATTTTTTTAAACTCCTTTAATAAATTTGATGATTTTATTTACTTATGATACAACTAGTGAAGAAGTGGCTCAAAGAACTCCAGGTGGTATAAAAATTGATTTTTAAAAGATATTGCCTGAGGGGGTGGGAATTAAAAATTCATATAATACAATTAGGAAATAAATGGTGCAAACAGCAAGTTGGGCTATTCCACTTGTCTATTTGGGCCAAGTTCACTCCCTGGATTCTCATTGGCTGCTGGTTTTAAGGTGGACACTTTCATCCATATGTACTGAACATTTGACTGTGTTCAGGCATTTAGTACAGAGTGTTATCAGTTATGCTCGCTTTTATTTTTGTCTGGTGACTGGATGCTAGTCACAGCTTTCCCATGAAGATAAGTATGATGTTTATTCTACACATATGACGTTACAAAACTTTGTCAGTATGCTGAATAATACAGAATTGAAAGTCAGTACATTTCACTCAATGATATTCTGATACAAAACAGATTGTACTGTAAATATTTGATCATATAATACAATTAGGAAATAAATTTTAAATGAACTATTTAATTACCGAAACACTCAGTCGGAGATCAAGTTGACAAGAGCAGAAAGAAAAAAAAAAGAAAAAGATTTCCTTTTTTGAGAAAATCCGCGTTTCTAGTTTTTGCCCCCCCCCCCCAAAAAAAAAATTTCAACTGATGAACAGAATAAAGTTTCAACATATCAATTAAAGTATCATCTCTCCGAATTTGTTGACGGTGAGAAATCTCAAGACGTTTGCAAGAATATTGTGACAACCGAACACAGTCAAAATAATTATTTGCAAACTATTTATGAATAAATAATTAAAAGGTTTTGGATTGAGTAAGGTGAGAAGCGAAGAGATAGCGCAATGATTAACACAATGAATTTCAGATCATGTGACCTATAATTGAATGTTCATTCTTTCTTTCTTTCTTTCTTTTTATTTTGTATTCTAAATATTTATGCAGTATGAAAAGAAGTGCCGATTTTCAGATATATAAGAATGTTATTTGAACTAGCAAATATATGCACCCTCTGGGTGCAAGCATTTAAGTTTCAATATAATAAAATATTATATTAAATTAGAAAGGCTAATAAAACTAAATAAGAATGCAGATAAAAATATTTGAAACAGAGGGGGTATAATAAAAAATACAACAACTGAAACTTACTCTTCAATCACTCTCATCTTTCATTGCTAAATTTTCCTAATTTAACTATTTAGTTAAATTAAGAAGTAAAGAATAAAATTACAGCTACTTCTTATTATTAATGGATTTCTGTTAAGATTTGTCCCCGTGATTTTTGCTCTTATTCATTAAGATAAAACCAAATAATTAGAAATCAATAATACCAAGCACATATGTATTAAAATCAATTTTTTATATCAATATGCAAATTAGCCTTACCATTCACACTGTAAACTGCTATTTTGTTGTATATATAAATACAATTACATCTTATTAGTATGTAAATAAGGCCAACAGTATTAATAATGTAAAACAATTTTATTAGTTATAGAGGTTTAAATAAAAAAATAAAATCATGGAGAATGTGATGTAAATAATAAAGGGAATTGTGACTTAAGTAGTGATATAGTTTCGGTTACAGACAGACAAACACACAATCTCCATTATAATAAGGTTTTAAGTGTTTTTTTTTTTAGTGAAAAGGAGAGGAAAAGAAGCTGCCACAGCAAAGAGAGCCAGAAGGAAGGAAGGAGAGGCAACAACCCCAGCAAGTATCGCTGTTTGTATGCAGTCACTGCACCAGAGATTGCCATTCAAAAATTGGCATGTTCAGCCACTTATGTAGATGCAGTTAAGGAAAAAGAAAATTGGACACTATACCATCATCTTTAGCATACGGAAAGATGCCATCAAGATATTTAAAGGAGGAGGCATGTTGTGTAATGGTTATCATCATTGGAAATGGACTCAACGATTCAATTCCAAATCTTGGATGAGGTGGTTTATATTTCCTATAGTGCTAATACTCTTGGGAAAGGTATGCATCCAACTATTCACTCTCTAGCTGAAGATAGATAGCAGGGAAAACTGGGCTCTTAAACCTTGGTTATTTAACCAGTCTAGGAGAAGGAAAACTCTGAATTCAAATCTGCTAAACTCCGCTTAAGAATTTGACCATGTGTCATATCCCATTTGTACAGAGGAGTTGATATGTATATATATATATATATATATATATAATTATATATATATATATATATATATATATTATTATAATGGAGATTGAGTGTTATTCTGTCTGTAACCGAAACTATATTACTACACAAATCCCAATTCCCTTAGTTATTTACGTCACATTTTCCATTATCTAATTTCTTTTTAAAACTCAATTATTAATAAAATTGTTTTACATTATTAATACGGTTGACCATATCTACAAACTAATAACATGCAGTTGTATTTATATATACAGATAAATATAGGTTTACAGTGTGAATGGGAAGGCTAATTTGCATATTGATCTTAAACATTTGATTTTAATAAATATGTGCTTAGTATTATTGATTTCTAATTGTTTGGTTTTATCTTATTGAATATGAGCAAAAATCTCTTCAATAAATCTTAAATAAAATCCCTTAACAAGAAGAAATAACTGTAATATTATTCTTTACTTCCTATTTTAACTAAACAATTTAATTAGGAAAATTTACCAGTGAAAGACGGGAGTAACGGAAAATGATGGAAGAGTTAGTTTCAAAGTTGTTCTATTTTTCAATCATACCCCCTCCGTTCAAAATCTTTTTATCTACATTCTTATTCAGTTTCATTAGCCTTTCTAATTTAATATGATATTTTATTATATTAAAACTGAAATACTTGCACCCGGAGGGTGCATATATTTGCTAGTATATATAATCAAAAATTTAAAAGTGGCTAAAAGATTTATTATGGATCGCTTAAAATTAACTTTCAAATGTATCCAAAAACAGTTATTATGGGTTATTTAAAATTAGACTGTGAAAGGTAGCTAAAAGATTTATTATGTATCATCTTAAATTAAAAATTAAAAAGTTTAAAGTGGCTAAAAGATTTATGTATTATCTTCTATTAAAAATTAAAAAGTTAAAAGTGGCTAAAAGATTTATGTACCTACTATTAAAAATTAAAAATTTAAAAGTGGCTAAAAGATTTATTATGGATCGCTTAAAATTAACTTTCAAATGTATCTAAAAACAGTCATTATGGGTTATTTAAAATTAGACTGTGAAAAGTGGCTAAAAGCTTTATTATGTATCATCTTAAATTAAAAATTAAAAAGTTTAAAGTGGCTAAAAGATTTATGTATTATCTACTATTAAAAATTAAAAAGTTAAAAGTAGCTAAAAGATTTATGTATCTACTATTAAAAATTTAAAATTTAAAAGTGGCTAAAAGATTTATTATGGATCGCTTAAAATTCACTTTCAAATGTATCTAAAAACAGTCATTATGGGTTATTTAAAATAAAACTGTGAAAAGTAGCTAAAAGATTTATTATGTATCATCTTAAATTAAAAATTAAAAAGTTTAAAGTGGCTAAAAGATTTATGTATTATCTTAAATTAAAAATTAAAATGTTAAAAGTATCTAAAAGATTTATTATGAGTTACTTTAAAAATTCATCCGGTAAATGTTAAAGTGGCTAGCTCATTTATTTTAGATTGCTTAAAAAAAGGAAAATTTTCTTCATTAT
>CM042141.1:80849177-80889177 GCA_023376005.1 Doryteuthis pealeii | reverse complement strand
AGAGAACCAAACTGCGCATCTACAAAGCGTGCGTTCTCAGTACTCTCCTATACAGTAGCGAAGCCTGGATCACATACTAATGCCACGTGAGGAAACTGGACAATTTCCACCTCAGATGCCTACGCCGCATTCTACGCATACGCTGGCAGGACAAAGTGCCAACACAAACGTGCTGGAATGAGCAAACAGGAACAGCATGCCCGCCATCATCTGCGAGAGACGCCTGCGTCGGCTTGGCCACGTCAGGAGGATGGACAAAGGCCACATCCCCAAATACCTACTGTATGGTGAACTAGTGGAGGGCACCCGACCGATAGGGAACCACGCCTGCGCTTTAAAGATGTCTACAAGAGGGACATGAAGACATGCCAAAAATTTTAAAAGTAAAACACCCGGAAAATTTAAAAAAAAAATTAAACAACAATTAAAAACATTTTGTAAGATTTCAAAGAAATGGCACGTTTGACCTAATTTAAGCTCCGGGCTAGCTGCTATGAAACTTGATATACAAATATATTTCACACTCTCTGAATCACTCTCTTTACGCTCACAGAGAAACTAACATATATAATGAAGAGGTAATCAAGATATACATAGAGAGGGGGAAAGTGACAGACAGAATATCAAGTAAAAGACGGGTCAGTTTGTGACTTAATTGCAAATTACAAGGAAATTATGAGCAATATATATATATATATATATATATATATATATATATATATATATATATATGAGCATTTATTGTTCTAAATGGACGGCTTTCAAGATCGGTGATTAAATAGTTAATTAACCACGTATTCGAGCCTGTTGATTGGCTGGCTTTAATCCACGCGCCCACGCAGAATCTATAAGTTTAAGTGATGGGCCACAGCACATCTTATATGTTAAAATAATCCAACAGCCTCAAGACTTTACCTATAAAAGACTATTTTCCTATTAGGATATGTCTTCTATACACATATGTATAAGCAATTCTTTATATATTTTATCATGTTTTGTATTCTTCTTCAATTAAGTTTGCTCAGGCAATAAATATCATTGTCGTCACTTCGTCGTGAATTGTTCTTTATTCAATCTGTACGGGGAAATAATACTCAACCAACTGTTAGGATTATTTCCCTCAGTTGTCACGGTTTTCCATTATACAACTAGGAGGTGTTGCGACCGGTAGTATAAGTAGGCTATACCACCAAAGTCAAATTCTCTTTTCTCTTTGACTCTCCAGCCGTCAGAGGTAACACACCAGTTGTGTCTCCAGTCCATTAGGACTAGGAGGATTCCTTCCCCACGACATTCTGTGTACCTGTAACATGAGGACTTCTTCATCCTTCAGTTGCACAGATGTCACAATTACCAGTTGCGTCTTTTATCTATAGGACAGGGGGCTTCGCCTCCCAGTGGCATTCCACGTCCCTGTTACGCAGGGCCTTTTCAAAGAGTAATTGACGACTTTAATTCTCTGCTCAGTAGCCTCTTGACTATCTATAAGGACTCTTTTCTATTGGAACATTATATATATATTATATATATATATATATATATATATATATATATATATATAAAGTCTATTTGTTATCACTTTCGTCGGGATCCAAATGACCGTTTATTAAGTTTTTCTTGATTTAAAAGTATAAATATTACTCTGTATATGATTAATTTATGAGTTATTATACATTAAGCTCTCTTAGGATTCATAAAAATCCTTTTATAAATCTATAAGTTTGCATCCACATGAGCATACATTGTGGACGCACAGTGAGATTTTGATGATCCCAAATAAAATCATCCCGTACATACCAGTCAATTGGATTATTTTACACACACACACACACACACACATATATATATATATATATACCATTCAACGCAACTATCGTTCTTCTACAACACTGATCCGTTTTCAAAAAATATAGAAAATAACACTATAATCATATTCTAAGTAAAAGAAAAAAAAAAGACTTAAAGAATTAGAATGGCACAATTATTATTATTATTATTATTATTATTATTATTATTATTATGTTTTCACACCAGTCGTAGCCGGTAGTTCACTAGAGGCTGAGTGACAGCAAGTCTCCCCAGGTCTCCAGGAATCTTCTGAATATTCTAGCCAATCCCAACAGTGCTGTAGTTTGGATGGGTTCAAATTATTTTCCGGAGCTTTGGGGATCGTTCCAAGGGTACCAATTACAATTGGTACGACCTCCATCATCATGTTCCACAGTTTTCTCAGTTCTATGGCAAGGTCCAAGTATTTTTTATATTTTCGCTTTCTTTTATTTTTACTCGGTAGTCGGCTGGAACGGCAAAATCCAAGAGATGACAGGTTCTCTTCTTCTTGTCGATCAATACTAGGTCTGGTCTCCATGCCGGAATTAGGTGATCCGTCTGTACCTATTATTATTATTATTATTAGTTTTTCACACCAACGTTAACTAATGGTCTTCACTGGAGTCTGAGTGACAACAAATCTCCTCAGGTCTCCTGGACTCTTCTGAACATTCTAGCCGATTGCAGCAATGCAGTAGTCTGGATGGTCTCAATTCATTCCCTGATTTCCACTTCCTCCTGTATTTTTCCACGCTTTTTGGACCATTCTAAGTGCCCCAACTACATATTCCACAGCTTTTCAATTCTCTGGCAAGGTCCAGGTATTTGTCTATCTTTCGCTTTCCTTCATCTTCACCTGTAATCTGCTGGAACTGCAAAGTCTAACAGTGACAAGTTCTCTTTTTTTCTTTTCTTTTCTTTGTTTTTTTGTTAATCAATACTAGCTGGAAAAATGTGATCCGTCTTTATCTCGAAGTCCCAAAGAATTTTATGCGTTTCATTCTCAAGAACAGATTCTGGTTTATGCATATACCATTTTGTTGTATGGTCAAAATTTAATCTTTTCCATAATTCCGAGTGGATCACATATTATTATTATTATTATTATTATTATTATTATTATTATTATTATTTATAGATTTTATTTTCTCCTTATAATTATATTTTTCTGAATAACCATTTATTGAGTTACCTTGCTGATAAAAAAAAATTCCTTTCTCTTAATGTCATGAAGACACTTTCTATACAAATTTTTAGGTTATCTTTGAGTTTTGCCAAGCGAATTCCGCGAAGAGAAAAACCTTTAAAAGGATTCCATTTTTGACTCTACCTTTGATTGCGGAAGAAGCACAATGGTCAGCTGTAAACATAGAATTTCCACCTCCATTTCAAGTCAAACGAACAAAAGAAAGTGTTAAAAGCAGGAAACACTGTCATAAATTGGCTAGGCGTCAGTCAAGCTGAATTGAATTGACAAGAGACAAAAGTGTTATCAAGAAGAACAACAACAATCGAAGAGAGAGCTTCTATCTATAATACCCTCGTTTTACAAAATGTCCTATACTTATGGTCTTGTACCAAAATATATGCTATTATTGTCTTTTCGGACCATATAACCTATAGGCACCCCTTTTGCGATCTCGATTCTTGGGGACATTATTTCCATTTACATCGTCAAAATCCGGTTAATTGTTAACAGACGATTTTTAGAGTTGTTTTTTTTTAATTATAACTAACCCTAACCCTAACCCTAACAAACAACCGGATTTTTACGGTGTAAATGAGAAAAGTGTCCTTGTAAGTCGAGATCACGGAAGGGGTGCCTAAAGGTCATATGGTCCGTCTTTTCTTCTTTCTTTCTTTCTTTTTGGTGGGGGTCACTTCACATTTGCAAACTATGCTTGTAGATTACTTATGAGTTTATTCTCACTTGTTCTCCATACTTCTATTGTACCACTACTAAGCTAAGATTAGTAAATGACTATATACCAATACAAGTCTAAGTTTGTATTCTAAAAAAATATAAAATAAAAAAACCCAAAAAACCGTTCCATTCATTCTTCATTTCTATCTTGGTAAATACAGCTTTAAACTTGGTACTTTTTTGACACACCTTGTATTCTGAAAAAATTAATGAATGGAACGTTTTTTTTTTTTTCAGAATACAAGGATTATTAATTGAGGGAAGATGTTTGGCGGGGTTCAATCTTTTTTGTCATCTTCTTAGTGAATTTAAGACACGCCCTTACCCAGAGATGCTGATAGGTACGCGTCCTGCGTCACTGACGCATAAAAATCTAAAAGGACGTAGAAAAATCGTATCCATGCTTTCCAGTGTGTTTTTTCTTACCCCACTATTTCCAGCTAACAAATACATTTCAATATTTTCTTGGAAACGAATCACACGGTATGCAGTACAAGGTAGTGTTTAGTTGTTCATAGATATTAAAAACTCTACAATTTATTAAGAGACTTTAGTTGGTACCCATCGAATTCCCGGAGACTCATTCAAATCAAATACATGCGTCCCAGGACGCACTAGATTAAAAAGCTATCAGCATCACTGCTTACTTATACATTCACTCTCGTTTTTACATACATAAACACTAGGTACCACCAAAATACGTCACGTGATCAGTTTAGGCCATATTGAAGGAAGAAACGTAAATATTTTTTAACCTTTTTAAAATATCGCAAAAAAAGAAATAACGAACATAAAGAGTTGTTACAAAGAAAAACAGTTAATTCAAAGATCAAATCATCCGACTGGGGAAAAATTACTCACCGTTATCTTGAAAAATAAGCGAAACAGTCCGTTTTTTTTTACAACAGGGCCGATTTCTTTATGGATATTTTTTAACAGAATTTTGTATTCATGGTTCTTTTACTAAAAAAACTTTGCCATTGAAACTTATAAAAATCTTCTGATATAATTATTCAGACTCTTGTCTTTATAGAAAAAAATTAAAAATCGTTTTTTTGTCGGTTCATTTTTTCATATTTCATAAAATAAAATGGGGGGGGGGGCTAGACCTCGTAAAAAATATTTCCCCTAATATATTTTAGGAAAAAAACTATTTCAGACATATTTTCATCAAAGGGTAAGTAATTATGGAAACTTTCGTGAAAATCAGACCATTAATTGATTTTTCATAGAATTTTAAAAACACCTAGTTATAACTTGTTTTTGGCTATATTAAATTTCAGTTGATTTAACAGTGCGAAAATGTAAACATTGTTTTTCGTTCATAATTTTCATTATTTCCGTAAGCTGAAAATTTTTTTTTAAATCATCATTTTTTTTAATGTTTCTTCTTTCGAATGGTCAAAAATATGTTAAGATAATATTAATCTTCATGCAAGTTTCATTGTGTTAAATATAGGGGGGGGGGGGTAAATTCACCGGGAAAATTGGTGGTACTTAATAAATACGGCAAATTGACAACACTTCAAAGCAGACTACAGTATTAATTTTAAATCAGAGAGATATTGTTGGAAGGGAGGGTACTTACTCCGTGAGGTATACTCTCCAAAGTTTATTTACGGCATATCAACCTCAGTGGGTCATTTAATGCCGACAAAGTTTTGAAATAAATTAATTCTTGATGGATACTCAATTTTTTTATAAACTCATGTTTTTCTATTTAACCCATAGATGGGACTCTAACAGGTACTACCACTCCGGGTCAGAGTGGATCAGGGAGCAATGGTGATGAAGGGGTGCTCCACATTTCCCAGACCTCCAGAACTGGAACCTCACCATCAGATAGAGTTTAACGTCATTCCCAGGATAGGCAGACCCTCACCACCGCCTTCTAGCACATATATGATAAAAAGGGTTGGGTGTTGCCATAAGGGCAATGGGTGCTAGGGTTTGACGTGAGTAGCCCTAAGTGTAGTGTTGTATGTCATAGACTGCTCAGCCACCTGGGATCCATCCTTAAGCTTTACGGGTCGCCACCGATGGCCAATAAGTGGCCCCATTTGCGGGGGGGGTTCTTAACCCTATGCAGAGGTGCAGTTGGTGTATTTAAAAGGCCCAGCCGAAAGGGCTCCAAAGTTTAGTAAGATTAGTTATTGTAGTAAGCTGTTTAGTAAATAATGTCTGATTTCTCAATATACTTATATAATAAAATCGGACATTATTTTTCTTGCAAGTAGACATACAGAAAATGGACTACTATTTATAAAACTTTGAAGAGACCCCTCCAATAGGGGGTCGGGGTCATTTTCAAATAGCCCTATCTCTTCTCTCTCTTCTCTCTCTCTCTCTCTCTCTCACTCACTCATCATTCACACACACACACCACACACACACACACACACACACACACACACATATGTGAATAAGTATAAAGTTTTTGAAAAAACAAGAAAATATGTCAGATTGACATTCAGAAAACCGACGCTAAAGCGTGTCGGTTTTAATTAAACCATCAACAGGACTCAACTGGGTTAATAATCATATATCACATGAAAAGAAAATTGTTGAAACAAGCAAAAACTTGTGAGCCTTTGTTTATGATGTTAAGAAGCTCCTCTTGACACTAAAAATGTAAGAAAAATGTAAAACGAAACGCTACGCAGTGATAGCGTTCATATTTAAATAGTGTGACGAAACACCAATTCCAGAAATCGTTGGTTTTAAGAAAATCCGAAAAATTGTTTAAATATCTTGAATAAATATTTTTGTTGTGTCGTTAGGTATAATAATAAGTAGAAAGGTAAAAAAATATTGTTATGTAAAGTAAAAATATATATATATTATATATATATATATATATATATTATATATCCACGAGTAGGATGCGACAGAAGGTCAATTTATTAAGCGGAGTTTAACAGGTTTGAATTAGAGTTTTCATCCTCCTAGACCGGTTGCCTAACCAAGGGCCTAGTCTGCCCTACTATTTACCATAGCTGGAGGGGGGTAGGATTCATACCTTTCCCAGGGGTATTAGCGATATGTGAAATGTAAACAATCTAGTCCAGGATTTGAACTCGGATCGACGAGTTCCATTTCCTATGACTTTAACCATTACACACGCGCTTCTGGGCATATGTGTGTGTGTGTGTGTGTGTGTGTGTGTGTGTGTGGTGTGTGTGTGTGTGTAGGTTTCGACGTCCGTCGATAGGTATGTAATCTACGTGCCAACGTGATCTACAAAAGTCAAAATTATTTTAGTATGTGATATAAATATATCATTTGTTTATCATGGCTTGGATAAAACATTATTATAACCCTAACCTAACCATAAACCTAACCCTACCGGTGCTATTTTGGTAATGAAAATGCCCGACTGGTGAGTGTTGGTTGTTGAAGTACATTGTTGAATCGAGACTAGAGCTTCAACACTTGAACAGGAAATCTACTAATGTTTCATACGCTCTAACCAAACATTTTCTCGGAACTTATACAGGTGTTTCCCTTGTACTTGATGAATATAAAATTTTTGTTATGAATCACAATATAAAAGTAGATTGCATAGAAAGCAATTTCAACACATCGAAATATCCCTGTACAACCATACTGTTTGCTCTTGTAGGTGCAAACATATATATTAATACTATCAGAAATTTAGGTTATCTGTCCTTAACACTGGAATCAGACACCAGGGGCTAGAGCCCTAAAAATCTTCAGAACATATCCGGCAGGCACTGAGAACAGAGCTAGCTGGCACAGAGGTCGGACCCGTTTTAGTAGCGACCGAAGCACACTGTCTTGGCACCTAAAGGATAAGACCAGACGAATTCAGAGAACAGACAAGCACCCGTGAGACGCACACGAGAATTTCAATAAACTAACATCCCAGAAGCAGCAAATACAACACAAGATAAGTTTCCTTGTACTTATACATACATAATATCCCCGCCGAGCGAATGTCTCTGGCAAATATATACGAACTCTCACACACACTTTTAACACATTTTGTAAACTCACACATTTCACATTGCACCAATAAATTATTAACCCGAATATACACATATATTCGCCTTGTACCCTTCCTTCATAACAGCATTAACTGCAGTCTTATTAGTTACAAACCTCTTGTTTACTATTATTTGTTACTTTGCCAGAGACATTCGCCCCTGGCGTCTGATATCCAGGAACTAATAGGGGCAGATAACCCACATTTCTGATAATACAAGGATTTTTTATAAATCCCTAAAAAGCTCAATGTATAATAATCAATAAATTAATTATATACAGAGCAATATTTACCTTTCAAAGAAAGAAAAAAAAATCTTAAACCGTCATCCTGTTATAATATTTATTTCGACCAGAAACTCAAAATTGAGTGTAGCCTCATCAGAGAGGTTTTACAATTCAGGGAATCTCAACGAAAATATATCACCAGAATTAAATCTTCTCATATGCTTACATAAGAAAAACAATATTTATGATAACAACAATAACAAATTTGAATTCTAGGGTATGTCAAAAAATAAAGATACAACGTATACCTTTATATATATATATATATATATATATATATATATATATATATATATATATAGAGAGAGAGAGAGAGAGAGAGAATTTTAAAAATAACATACTTTTATTGATCAGCATTTAACAGAGCGAATTTAACAAAAGGGCCTTAAGTTTCTCATTTTTTTTTCTCTTTCTCTCTGTTAAATTGCTGATCAATAAAATTATGTATTTTTTAAAATTCTGTATAAATTAGCTGTACCAAAATTTGTTTATATATATAATATATATATATATATATATATATATATATTATATAGTATACATAAAGTCGTCGGGGTTCTGGCGAGCTACGGAGTATAGTAAGTAAAATAAAGTCATCGGGGCGGCCTAAAGTCGGTATCAGCCAATCAGCGAGGGAGTCTATCCCCTTTTCAATATAGCGCTAGACCAAGGAGATTATTTTAGCGTCTGAGGTGGAGCGCCACACCTACCGCCAGCTCCTTACTTTACCGCACAAATCCCTGTGCTACTCATATGTTGAGTTGGCGAGGGCCGGTATCGAACTAAGAACCTTGTGGTTTCTAGCCGATCGCTCTACTGACAGAGCTAACCCGTGTGCGTGTGTGTGTGTGTGTGTGTGTGTGTGTGTGTAGAAATGTAGACAAACATGGAATGTTACACTGGATGGAAGTTTATTACTGGTGGTAATGTCGACGCTATAACGTTTCGGTATTTCAGACACGAGCTGAGTTCTTGTATTGCAGGACTCAATTCTCTTACATTACCACCTGCGACATTTAAAATGGAGAAGTTCCAACATGTAGTTTAGTGGAAGAGCATGTCTCTCTAGGGCTGGCCTGGTGAGTCATCTGAGAAATCTCAAGGATACAGTGTCAAATGCTACTGGCATTCAAGTATGAAAGAAAAAATGAACAGGAAATGGTCTTACTCGTACACGAGTTGACAGCCAATATATATATATATATATATATATATATATATGGGAATGAAAGGCCTTAAATACCATGGGTATCGTGGTTATGGACCATGGTAATGGTATTTAAGGCCTTTTATTCCCAAATAACTTTGCTCTGTTTACAATAATTAAACATTGAGCTCTCACACGGAACCTGAACTCTACAACAGACTACTGGTAGAGAATTAAGGCCAGCCTAGAATCACCTTGTACCAAGAAACTTGGTACCACACCAAAGTATATATATATATGTGTGTATAATTTTTTTCTTTCATATAGAGGTATAGAACGATTATTTCATGCCCTCTGGAGAGCTCAATGCATGGCAATTTCATAATTATATACAGGGCAATATTTACTATAAGGAAAAAATTTAAACTCGGTAATTTTGGCTTATGAATTTCGCATCATCAAATAACCAAAAAACAATGAAGTGAAAACAAAAAATACAAATATCTTTTGCATTGGACATTTTTTTCCTCTCTTATTTAAAAATGTCGCCAGGGCCTAGCTAATGTATCCTTTTTAAGCGTTAGTGTAGCTTATCACTTTCGTCTTCCATACTTACTTAGTTCAAGACCAAAAACATACAAGTTAGAGTAGTGCTTGGTTTGAAAATCACATCGGTGAGAAACTGACGGTTACCAAGCCCGTTGACTTTATAACTTCGCTATCCTTAGACATATATGCTTTATCAATGATAGTGAACACTCTTTACTTATAATGATAGAAACTAGGCAATAAATTGACCCCATAAAAATACCATACCCTACAAATTTAAACCCATCCATTCTTTAGTCACTTCTCCTCTCTATACCACACCCCTAACCCTCCCCTCTTTCCATCCCTTACCCATACCAAAAATTACCTTTTCAGTATAAAAGTAGACTGTAAAAAGCATTTGTCGCTACATAAATTCTGAAGAAGCTTCACTAAATAACGAGGCGAAATATCAATTGAATTTAGTTGTTGTGTTGTTATATCCAGTTTTTCCTCTATTTTAAACCATATTTTATCGGATTTATTCAATCCTTCAAATTCGTGAAGCGTTCCATATTTTTAATAGGGGCCGGGTTAACTCAGTCGGTAGAGCGTTCGGCTAGAAACCACAAGGTTCTAGTTCGATACCGGTCCTCGCCAACTCAGCGTATGAGTAGCACAGGGATCTGTGCGGTAAAGTAAGGAGCTGATGGTAGGTGTGGCGCTCCACCTCAGATGCTAAAAAACAATCTCCTTGGTCTAGCGCTATTGAAAAGGGGATAGACTCCCTCGCTGTATGGCTGATACCGACATTAGGCCGCCCCGTTGACTTTACTTTTTTATATATTATACTAAAGGTGAGCAAATCAACTTTTCCCTAAAGGCTTTTTTACTGTTTAGTTTAATTACACGAAAGTTATACTAAATCATTCCTTAGTTTTAGGATTGAATTATGTTTGAAAAGATCCCATTCTAATTAGTTCTAATTAGTCGTAATTTGCAATGAAGTCAAAAACTGACCAATCTCTATCTTAACATTCTGTCTATCACTCTTTTCCTCTCTATGTCTCTTTTGATTACACCCTCGTTAAATGTGTTAGTTTATCTAGAGAGTAAAAGGGAGAGTGATTAAGAAAGACACATTTAACAACTCGCGTGATTTCTGTGTTAAGATTCACACCGGCTGCAAGAGCCTGTATGTAATAATATTCCCTGATCCATATCAATTTAAATTAGGTCAACCCAATTCATCGAAAAATCCGTTTTTTCAATACAATTTTGAAAAAAAATTACTAAAATTCAGGAATTATCTGATTTTAATGAAATTTTCAGGGTTAATTTATCAATGAATGAATTTTATAATGCATCCGTTATTTTATTTAAAAACTTTCTGCTTTTTTTCCAGGTCCTTAACTTTGACCCCCCACCTCTGTTTTTGGGGCGCAAAATATCGGTGTGGTTATATATGTGATTGATACTAATTTCTGCATAAATGAAAAGACAAAAGACCGAAGGTCTGAATAGAAGAAAAAAGTTTTTTTTAAAGAATCTGCTCGGATAGTAAATAAGTACAGAAAATGAAAATAAAATGCAAAAAAAACTAAAAAATATTTTTGGGAAATTTTTTAACTTCGTTTTTCATTATTCAATACACAAAGGTACCCCGGTCCATGAACCGGACTAAACAAATACAATCAGTATTAATTTTTTCCGTATAGTACAAAAGAGTTTTAGAAAACAAAACAAAAGAAAAGCCTTTTTACAAAATCTAAACATGAGTTTAAAAAAATACGAGGTAGTTAAGTTATATTAACTTAACTCACCCTCGTATTTTTAAACTCATTTTCAACTTATTTTGAAGAAAATTAACTTACATATTCGTAAATAAAGTAGCACAAACCAGTTTTGTTTTACTTATTTACGATTCTTTTACAGTAAAAGAATAAAAGGAAATATCTAAATAAAATTACATACTTATCAAGTTGTCGCAAAAGTTTATTTAGAGAGATGTTTGTTTAGCATTAAAACATCGTAACAATTACAGTACATTGTATTTCACATTTAAATGTTAAGCTAAGTGTTACTAAAAAAATGATAAAGATAAATAAACTTTCGACAACTATAAGTATGGATTTATTTAGATATTTCTTTATTCTTTTACTGTAAAAGAATTTCGTAAATAAGTAAACAAACACTGTTTGTCTACTTATTTACGATATGTAAGTTAAGTTTCTTCAAATAAGTTAAAAATGAGTTTAAAAATACGAGGTAGTTAAGTTATATAACTTAACTACCTCGTATTTTTTTAACTCATGTTTAGATTTTTGTAAAAGGCTTCTTTGTTTTGTTTTCTAAAACTCTTTTGTACATACGAAAAAATTAAATACTGATTATTTTTTTAGTCCGGTCATGGACGCGGTACTTTTGCTAGTTAATAATAAAAACGAAGTGAGTTATTATTAATCGTTAAATTAAATGTTTGATTATGGTTATTTACTTCGATGTAAGAAATAATTCAATCGATAAAACCACGCAGAAATTATTTATTTAGATAGATTATTTTCATTTCTTTCTAACAAATAAATATTTCAAAGATTAGACCGGTGATACGCCGGAGAAATTCCGAGCTGAAACGATTAGGGCACAATTTGTCAACTTCAAATTACAGCAGTGGCACCATTTTACTGTTGATACAGACAGCAGCCAGAGGATTTTTTTATATTAGCAGCAGCAGCTATGCCACGATTATCGCAAATCATTTGATTTTTGTTATTAATTAATTATATCCCTTAATCAGTAAAAATCATAACCAAATTTGGCGTGTTTCTTTAGTTAGAATGGTATTAATGTGTATGCATGATTTCGAATCCGAGTTACTCCCGTTTTTGGAGTTATACGTCGACACGTACATACCAAACTTCCTTATCTATATATATATATATATAATATATATAATATATATATATATAGAGAGTAGAGAGAGAGAGAGAGAGAGAGAGGTGGGGTGACTTGAGAAAAAGAGGCCTCTTCCTTGTATTTAACAATTCAAAGAATTATTGGCTGGTTAACCTCTGCAGTTGCCCTCTAGGTGACAGAGTACAAAGATCGTTATCAGTTTTGGCATTGTGCCAGATTTTGCCTGCGAGTAAAATAAACAGAACATGGGAAACGACTGTGTTGTTTGATGATCACCTGGCACAGGGTGAAGATTTTCTATTTCATTCCACGACGACGACGAGAAAGATAGTATTCAAAAGGAGACTCGCCTTCCTCTCCCCCCCCTCTCTTTTCTCCCTCTTTTCTTCTGGGACTCAGATCTTTTATTGCATTACTGGATAGGCTGACCTACATAGTCCATTGACAACGAATAGCTGCACGAAGTGAATATCACACTTAGCCTTGGGCAGAAAAGATTTGTCTCGCCAAATAGATACATAGAACCACCTCCTAAATGTCCCGAATATATATATATATATATAATATATAATATATATATATAAGATAGCCGGAAATGTACAATAATAAGAACGGATTTCTTAATTGATTAAACACTAACAGAGATTAGCTAGGTTTTTTTATTACAAAAAAATCTTTTCGTTTTTATTTAATTCAGTACATACATTCTGCCATTTTGTTCATGTTCATAACAGATGAATCCGTTCTAGAATCGATTTGGATGCCTTTTGTCCAATAGGGATGTATGGATATCAGTCTCCTCAATGCTTACCATGATTATTCGTGTATAACGCATCATGGTCGATGAAATGAGTTTGTATACTGTTGGTCTGAACAACAAACTAATCAAGCACAACTGAACTGGTGCCTAAAGCAGTTGGTATTTATGCACTAAGGAAATACTCCAATCATTCATTTGGGTGATTCCATTCCTTGAGTCCTGATTGGCTGCTTGGTTTCAGTGGTGTTATGGTTCCAGATAAATAACCTGGCATTCTGCAGTAGGCTTGCGACAATGTAAGATCCGTATTGAGTTACGTCTTGTTTGCTGCCTGTCTGCCATTCGCGGTAATTGGAATATTGCTTCTACCAATAGTCAAAAAAAAAGTTGATATTTGGTTCTCGTGTATAATATACCCCTAACTTTTAGGCTTAACAATCTGGAGGAAGAGTGCGTATTAAACACAAATAATTACGGTAAACTTCAAATAAGCTAAAACCGTCATGATTATAATATGTAGGATTGTTTTTGAAGGATTACCTCCCTTGCCTGAATAATAACTCTTACAATCACTAGTAGTAGGGGACACCATATTGTCAACCATAGCGACACATTCTGGTATAAAAGAGAAGACGCCAAGCTCACTGACAAGTGTTAAACGACAATTCTTTCAAGCTGTGGTTGTATCAGTACTTGGACCCTAACGAGGCGCTCGGATAATAAACTAGGTGGGAGTGCACAAGAATGCTGCGTGCAATCCTGAACAAGTCGTGGAGATAGCACTCCACAAGGAAGCAGATGTACGGCACCTGCCCCCTATCTCACAAAACCATCCGAGTGAGACGGACAAGACACGCTGGACACTGCTGAAGGGAAATGGACGAACTCATAAGCGACGTCTCCTGTGGAAGTCAAACATAGACATGCTAATGTGGGCCGCCCAGTAAGTACATACATTGACCAGCTCTGCGCGGATACTGGATACTGCGCAGAGGGCCTCCCTGGGACAATGAGTGATAGGGAGGTTGGCGAGAGATTGTCATGGATACCATGCTAATTGCGTACATGATGATGATGTGGTAGAAGCAAGGCCTGTTTCCTTTTACAGTGTGTGGAACTCTTTTCCAGAGACCTGTTAATTTCAGCCAATAGCATACGAGACACAACTGCACAATGCCCAATATATTGTTACCAAAAGCTTCCACATGTACAGACATATCTACAAATCTCGACACGACGAAAGAACTCAATAAGGAAATAGCATCAAGATCGGTTGCTAAAATTCACAAAATATTCCTTGTTTTTACAACATTTGGCCTAGAAATGGTTAGAAAATTTACCGTTTTCAATCAGAAAATGTTATTTTATCTTATTAAAAATGAAAGAAATTGAATATTATAAATAGAATCCAAATTGAAAATGTGTCCCCCACCATTACCACCGACACCAATTTCTAGGTCAAAGGTTTGTAAAAACAAGGATTTTTTGGAATTTTAGCAAACGATCTTTGATGCTATTTCCTCAAACAATGGTACAAGTAAAAGAATCTAACTTTTATATCAGTATTCAGTATACTAACACACAACTTTCGCATAGATGGACAATTTGATATTTTTTTAAATGAAAAATCGACCTACTCTAATGTACAAGGTTGGGGCAAAAAAATATCTTATATATTTGTAGTGGGTAACGTACTGAGCTGTGACATCGTCCTAAGTGAGTTTCTAACTTCAGTTACCTTTACTTTCACTTTCGTACTAATACCCTTGGGAAAGTTATGAACCCCTTATCCTCTCAGCTAGTAGTTGAATAGTTCCACTACCACCTAACCCCCCCTCCAGTTGATACCACAAATATAATTTTGCCCTACCTTGTATTTCTATTACAACTTTTTTAGTATTTTCACACCACGTTCGTACCAGCAAATGAACTTGCCTTTATACATACATCTCTTCTCTTTTGTATTTCTTCCGCCCTGTCGGCTGGGGCGTTAGAATACACCGACTGCAACTCTGTAGAGGGGTAAGACTCCTTCAATGGTCACAAATGACCTGTTGGCCGTGGGGGTTGACCGTGATGCTTAAGGATGGAACCTAGGTGGCTGAGCAGTCCGTGACATGCAACACTCAACTTAGACTCTTACTTAGGCTAGATGTGCGGTCGGAGAGGCCCCCTCCGATCAATCGGCTGGTCACGCCAAGCCCAGCAACTATATGATTACCCCAAAACCTTTGCCCTTATGGCAATCACCAACCCTTTTTATCATATGGGTGCTAGAAGCCGGTGGCTGAGGGTCTTCCTATCCTGGGAATGACGTTTAACTAATATCTGATGGTGAGGTTCAGTTTGGAGGTCTGGAGAATGTGAGCGCCCCTTTATCACCATTGCTCCCTGGTCCACTCTGACCCAGAGTGGTAGTACCTGTTAGGGTCCCATCTATGGGTTAAATAGAAAAATGTGTTTATAAAAAAAATGCGTATCCATTAGAATTAATTTATTTCAAAACTTTGTCGGCATAAATGACCACCGAGGTTGATATGCCGTAAAACAAAACAAAACAAACCAAACCAAACTTTTGTATTATTCGTTCCTGGTTTTATATCTAGCTACATTGTCAATAAACGTTTGTTAATTTATAAATGAGTTGTCTCTGAATGTATTGCCTATGTATAGGCATAGTTGTCATAGGTTGTTCTCTGCTCCTAAGGGAAACGTAACACATGTATATATCATCCACACACGTCAAGTAAGACTTTTTAAGCTTGTTCATGGAACAATATGTGTATAATTCTACCATGAAATATGCTCTGTGTGTTCATTTCTTTTAATATATATATATATTATGTGTGTGTGTGTGTGGTGTGTGTGTGCCAACCACTCATACGAGTAGGATGACATGAGGTCATTTCGTGAGCAGAGTTTAACAAATTCAGGATTGTTAATCAGAGTTTTCCTCTCATAGATTGGTTGCCTAACCAAGGCTAAAAGCTTAGTCGCCCTACTATTTACCCCGTAGCGCAGGGAGAATAGTTGGATTTCATACCTTTCCTAAGGTATTAGCGAGATATGAAAGATAAACAACGTTCGACGGATTTGAACTCGGGTCGCTGTCCATTTTTTACGATTGATAAAACCGTTACACCACCGCGCCTCTTTATATTATTTTCATATAAAAGGTTACACGTCTTATCTACCACGAATTCATATCAATATAATAATGGTAGAAAAAATGTGGGTGTCGTGAGTGCATAAATAATCCATTAATTATATATATATATATATTTATATATATATATATTATATATATATAAAGGGCAGTTGTGTGTATGTATGTATGCCGGATATAACTGAAAATAAAACAATTAACAACAAAGTATAATATATATACACATTAAATATCACCAGTCTTGCTTTTGTGCAAAAAATTATGAAGATTTCATTTATATTCACAAAATATTGGAAATTAAAGTATACATAGAAATAGCATTAAATTTACTGGAGAAATGTCCAGCATTTGTAAATCTCAAAAGTAAACAAATCAATTACACCGGGGTTCTCTTCTACTCTACCCAGGCATCGCTGTGCATCAGAAAGGCTGCTATATCCCTTATCAGTTTTGATAAATGGATACCGGTAATTTATCATCTGGAAAAGAAAAACAATAGTTTGTTCTTTGGCCTCACAAAAAAGTTATATGCGCAATGTTCTGAAATGAAAGACATCAGATACATTGGGAAAAAATTATTCTCACTTGTTGCTAGGTTACAAAACTCTGATAATTAGATGTCATGTTACAATGTCACGATCTTCTCTAAGCAATTTTGATTTTGGCTGATACAACTAAAAGTCGTTATTTCTCATATATATATATATATATATATTATATATTATATGTGTGTGTGTGTGTGGTGGTGTTGTGTTGTGTGCGTGGTTTAAAAATTAAGGTAAAATGAATGAATGGATGAAATAAAAATGAATGAATGAGGGGGATAAATGAAAAATCCTTCCAAGGGACCTTCTCAAAAGTATTAAAACAGTTTTTTGAGAGTGGGTCCCTGATAGGAAAGTTTTTCTCATCTATTATTAGACTCCTTTGAAACACAAAGTTAATATAATTATTTCTATTAGTTACTAATCATATAATATATTATATAGCATATGTGCAAAGTGCGGGCATTTTGAAAGTCCGCTTCATTGTTAAAAATATTAAAACGTCACATAAAAAATGGAAAATTAACTTTTTGATGTTTACTTTTGCGTTTAATATAAAGAACAATTCCAAGTTTATGTATTATAAAAAAGAAAAAAAAAATTTCTCTTACATAAAACCAAATTTTTGCATTTTAAAGTATAATTGCCGTAAATTCTCGCTCTTTGTTGACAGTTATCAGATCTTGACGTGTGCACCTTTTCTTAGTATGGAGAACTATATACGTATAAAAATATGTTCTGAAGCAAAAACAAATTACTAATTTAGCATTTCCTTGATGCCTCGCCGATTTAACTCTTAATATTATTGAAAAAGAGAGTTGGAAAAATAAAAATTAGAATGTTAGAAATTATTTATAATAAAATTATACATAACATAACACCTCAGTGAAAATAAACAACAACAGTTTATTTCCCTTAGATCCATCCGTAATCATTCTGACGACAATTTTTAATTCATGAATTATTTTCAAAAATTCATAAAAATAAGAATGGACATATATTATGTCATTATTTTTAGCGAGATATTTTTTATATAATATTTTCTTGATTAAATAAATACGATTTTGCTGACATTAAACAAAAGTATTTATTTACATTTTATAAATTTTTAAAAATCTCTGAAAAATAAAATAAAAATGTAGACAATACGAACTTTTAATATAAAATTCTTTAGAAAATAATCTAACAATTAAAAAAAAAAAGATACATATTTTTTCTTTATTTACGAGATTTAAGTTTCAATGTTTAAGATGCTCTATTTCCAAAACTGATTTTATTAGCGAATTATCTTTTTTTATATATGTTCTGTCATTACATTGTCTTTCCATAAAATTGTAAATTTATTATATACAAAAAAAAAAAGATCTTTGTTGGAGGGATCAATGAGCGAAACAAAAACTAACGAAAAAATTATTAGCCTTTTCAATTTAGTAAATATTTATTTACAATAAAGTTCGGCTTTTATTACTTCATAAACGAAAGTTTTATTAAAATCGCATCGTTATTTTATTTTATATGATTTTTATAAGAATTTCCTGTGATCACCCTTTTATATAGTCAGCGATATTTTGCACCTGGCTATATCTAATTGCCGCTTTAACTTTTCCGTCGCAGTGGCATCAGTAAATAATCAAAAGTGCTCAATATATTAAAACACAGAGCAGTAATAATACTAATAAATATTATTATTAGAGGAAAAATAAAGAATATTTTTCTCTCAATCTTTGCGTGCAGCCTGCACGCGAAAAGTGAGAAAAATTAAGAAAAAACAATGTATCGTTCATACGTATTCATTCCTTAATTCTCATTATTGTTATCAATTTAAACTATAATTATAAATAATAGCTAGTAAAAGCAGTTAAAATTTAATTCTAATTATATTTTAAGGGTTTAATATTACTAATCCATAGTTTTATTGTTCTTTTTTGTATTTATCCTATTTAAAATGAATAATTATTTTTTTTAATTTCAATTTATTTAGTTAAATTTAGTAATGTAGTTCTAACAATATTTTAGTGACCGACCCAACCTATCTCTTACAATTTCAGATCGATTCAAATCTATTTATTTGAAAGGTTTTTCTTATCTGGGAATTTAATTATACTTAACGTTTCTTGTTGACAAAGGTAGCGTGGATCATTTAGAGATCTGCACACATTTGATTTTCTTAGGATATTCCATTCAATAATTGGTGTCATATTTTTATCTTTTAAATTCCAAATATATCTAGATCAATATATATATACTAGACAAAACATGACTAGTTGGGTGACCATTAAGCTCTCGCTAGATAATTGGATTAGGGAAAAGAGTAGGGTCTGCCAAAATGTCCTCTGCTATTAATTTTAAAAACGAATTAAAATTAATTAAATTGACTAATCAAGGTCAAATTTTTGTCTAAGTTGAAAAGTTGTAATATAATGAGCATCAGTAAAAAAAAAAAAAATTTAATTTAAAATTTAAAAAAGCGAAATAACATTGTACATGTAATTTATTTTTAATACATTTAAACTATTTTTTCGGGCATTTTTGCTCAAATATATCTTAAACAAAGATAACGTAAAATCCATATTTTATAAAATAAATTTACCACCCCCCTCATTTGAAAATAAATTACCTAAAATCAAGGAAGTATCCGATTTTAATGAAATTTTCAATGTTGATTTACTAATGAATGAATTTTATTCTATTTCAAAACTTTCTGATTTAATTAGGTATTTCTGCTATGGTAAATTAATATATAAAATTCAATTAAAAAAAAAAGCGTCTCATTTTAAGTTTCAAATTTCATATTTTTAGATTCTAAAAACTATTTATTAATAACTACTTTAGTTTATTATCGTTATCTTATAGAAAATTTTGTAGAAAAACTCTATTGAAAATTTAGCCCACCTCTTTAAACAGAACAAATATCGATGTATAAGTTCTTCTTTTATAAGATAATAGCCAATTAAATAATATTCGAAAAGAGTTTTAAAAAGTTCTCTAAAATTATCCTTTTAGTTTTTATTTTAAATTCATTTTCCGATTTTCGGTACTTATTTTCTATCATGGTATCTTCCTTAAATTTTTTTTCTTCTATTCACACCTTCGGTCTTTTGTCTTTTTATTTATACTGAAATTAGTTCAAAAGTATATAATTATAATTATCGATATTTTGCGCCCCAGAAACAGGGGGAAGGTAAAGTTAAGTGACCTGATAAAATCAGAAAGTTTTGAAATAAAATAACTGATGCATTATAAAATTCATTCATTGATAAATCAACACTGAAAATTTCATTAAATTGGATAATTCCCTGATTTTAGGTAATTTTTTTCAATCGGTGTTGGGGGCTAAATTTGTTTGTTAAAGCATGGATTTTTTGACAGTGTCTAGGAAAGAGAGTTTGCAAAGTGAATTAAATTTAAAAGAAATAAAATAAAAAAATTCAGTCATTTCGATTGCATTCACCTGAGAACGCTGTTTAAAAATGGCTTGTTTACAAAAATTAATTGTAACATTCGCGATTGCAAAATAATTTACCAAAAATCAGGTAATTATCCGATTTTAATGAAATTTTCAGTATTGATTTATCAGTTAACGAATTTTATAATGCATCAGTTATTTTATTTCAAAACTTTAATTAAGTATTTCTGCTATGATAAATTAATGTATAAAATTCATTTAAAATATGAGCAGCAAAATTTTAAGTTTAAAAGATCATATTATTAGATTCTAAAAAATATTTTAATAACTAATTTACCATATTTGTTTGGTCGAAAACTGTATTGAAATTTGCGCCCCCCCCCCCTTTAAACGGAAGAAATATTGATGTATATTTTTTCATTTATAGAATAATAGTCATAAATAATTTATCGAAATGCAGTTAANAAAAGTTTACTAAAATTCTCCATATCGCTTTTCTTTTGCCCTTGTTAACATGTACCAGAAACGCGATGTCTGCTTTCGTATCTGCAGTAAATATTAAAAAGAAAAAAAAAATAAAATAGATTAAGAAAAAAAAATTTTTTTCGTTTTTGTTTAATCTACACTTATAAAAAAGATACTAAGTTATTTAAGTAAACCGCATTATTTCCCTTAGATAATTTTGATTTTTATGTTATCTCCCATTATCCCAATTCTATTACCATTATCTATTATTAGAAATATATGGAAATTAATTTTATTCCAATTGTTTACATTATAATTGAGACAATTTTTTACTATTTTTGGAATTCTGATTTATTAAGTTTGTGTTACAGATTTTAAATTAAGTATTACACTAATGCGAAAATTAAATCGCTTGTAAAATATAATGCTGAAAGAGTTTTTTAAAATACATAACCAAACAAAATCTAATTTACTTGCTTCTTGGATGTTTATTTTTTCCTCAATGAAGTAAAAACAAATAGTGTATATCCATATCATGATTTATTCAGGAGAATATTCCATCATGAATTTAATGTATTTTTAAATTTTTTTATCAACATTTTAAAATTCTGCTATATCATTTTAAAATTCTATTATATACTGATACTAGTTATAGCATAGGTTTTGAAATTTTTCCAAGATTTTAAAGCTGTCAAAAAAATAAGAGAAGTAATTAGTTCCCATTGTTATATTTTAAATGAATTTTTATATTAATTTACCATAGCAGAAATACCTAATTAAATCAGAAAGTTTTGAAATAGAATAAAATTCATTCATTAGTAAATCAACATTGAAAATTTCATTAAAATCGGATACTTCCTTGATTTTAGGTAATTTATTTTCAAATGAGGGGGGTGGTAAATTTATTTTATAAAATATGGATTTTACGTTATCTTTGTTTAAGATATATTTGAGCAAAATTGCCCGAAAAAATAGTTTAAAATGTATTAAAAATAAATTACATGTACAATGTTATTTCGCTTTTTTAAATTTTAAATTAAATTTTTTTTTTTTTACTGATGCTCATTATATTACAACTTTTCAACTTAGACAAAAATTTGACCTTGATTAGTCAATTTAATTAATTTTAATTCGTTTTTAAAATTAATAGCAGAGGACATTTTGGCAGACCCTACTCTTTTCCCTAATCCCAATTATCTAGCGAGAGCTTAATGGGTCACCCAACTAGTCATGTTTTGTCTAGTATATATATATTGATCTAGATATATTTGGAATTTAAAAGATAAAAATATGACACCAATTATTGAATGGAATATCCTAAGAAAATCAAATGTGTGCAGATCTCTAAATGATCCACGCTACCTTTGTCAACAAGAAACGTTAAGTATAATTAAATTCCCAGATAAGAAAAACCTTTCAAATAATAGATTTGAATCGATCTGAAATTGTAGAGATAGGTTGGGTCGGTCACTAAAATATTGTTAGAACTACATTACTAAATTTAACTAAATAAATTGAAATTTAAAAAAAATAATTATTCATTTTAAATAGGATAAATACAAAAAAGAACAATAAAAACTATGGATTAGTAATATTAAACCCTTAAAATATAATTAGAATTAAATTTTAACTGCTTTTACTAGCTATTATTTATAATTATAGTTAAATTGATAACAATAATGAGAATTAAGGAATGAATACGTATGGAACGATACATTGTTTTTTCTTAATTTTTCTCACTTTTCGCGTGCAGGCTGCACGCAAAGATTGAGAGAAAAATATTCTTTATTTTTCCTCTAATAATAATATTATTAGTATTATTACTGCTCTGTGTTTTTAATATATTGAGCACTTTTGGATTATTTACTGATGCCACTGCGACGGAAAAGTTAAAGCGGCAATTAGATATAGCCAGGTGCAAAATATCGCTGACTATATAAAAGGGTGATCACAGGAAATTCTTATAAAAATCATATAAAATAAAATAACGATGCGATTTTAATAAAACTTTCGGTTTATGAAGTAATAAAAGCCGAACTTTATTGTAAATAAATATTTACTAAATTGAAAAGGCTAATAATTTTTTTCGTTAGTTTTTGTTTCGCTCATTGATCCCTCCAACAAAGATCTTTTTTTTTTTGTATATAAATAAATTTTACATTTATGGAAAGACAATGTAATGACAGAACATATATAAAAAAAGATAATTCGCTAATAAATCAGTTTTGGAAATAGAGCATCTTAAACATTGAAACTTAAAATCTCGTAAATAAGAAAAAATATGTATCTTTTTTTTTTTAATTGTTAGATTATTTTCTAAAGAATTTTATATTAAAAGTTCGTATTGTCTACATTTTTATTTTATTTTTCAGAGATTTTTAAAAATTTATAAAATGTAAAATAAATACTTTTGTTTAATGTCAAGCAAAATCGTATTTATTTAATCAAAGAAAATATTATATAAAAAATATCTCGCTAAAAATAATGACATAATATATGTCCATTCTTATTTTTATGAATTTTTGAAAATAATTCATGAATTAAAAATTGTCGTCAGAATGATTACGGATGGATCTAAGGGAAATAAACTGTTTGTTGTTATTTTCACTGAGGTGTTATGTTATGTATAATTTTATTATAAATAATTTCTAACATTCTAATTTTTATTTTTCCAACTCTCTTTTTCAATAATATTAAGAGTTAAATCGCGAGGCATCAAGGAAATGCTAAATTAGTAATTTGTTTTTGCTTCAGAACATATTTTTATACGTATATAGTTCTCCATACTAAGAAAAGGTGCACACGTCAAGATCTGATAACTGTCAACAAAGAGCGAGAATTTACGGCAATTTACTTTAAAATGCAAAAATTTAGGTTTTATGTAAGAGAAATTTTTTTTTTTTTATAATACATAAACTTGGAATTGTTCTTTATATTAAACGCAAAAGTAAACATCAAAAAGTTAATTTTCCATTTTTTATTGACGTTTTAAAATATTTTTAACAATGAAGCGGACTTTCAAAATGCCCGCACTTTGCACAATGCTATATATTATATATATATGTATATAACTAATAGAATAATTATATTAACTTTGTGTTTCAAAGGAGTCTAATAATAGATGAGAAAAACTTTCTATCAGGGACCCCACTCTCAAAAAACTGTTTTAATACTTTTGAGAAGGGTCCCTTGGAAAGGATTTTTCATTTATCCCCCTCATTTCATTCATTTTTATTTCATCCATTCATTCATTTTACCATTAATTTTTAACCACGCACACACACACACACACACACACACACACACACATATATATATAATATATATATATATATATATATATGAGAAATAACGACTTTTAGTTGTATCAGCCAAAATCAAAATTGCTTAGAGAAGATCGTGACATTGTAACATGACATCTAATTATCAGAGTTTTGTAACCTAGCAACAAGTGAGAATAATTTTTTTCCCAATGTATCTGATGTCTTTCATTTCAGAACATTGCGCATATAACTTTTTTGTGAGGCCAAAGAACAAACTATTGGTTTTTCTTTTCCAGATGATAAATTACCGGTATCCATTTATCAAAACTGATAAGGGATATAGCAGCCTTTCTGATGCACAGCGATGCCTGGGTAGAGTAGAAGAGAACCCCGGTGTATTGATTTGTTTACTTTTGAGATTTACAAATGCTGGACATTTCTCAGTAGAATTTTAATGCTATTTCTATGTATACTTTAATTTCCAAATATTTTTGAATATAAATGAAATCTTCATAATTTTTGCACAAAAAGCAAGGACTGGTGATATTTAATGTGTATATATATTTACTTTGTTGTTAATTGTTTTATTTTCAGTTTCATCCGGGCATACATACATACACACAACTGCCTATATATATATATATATATATATATATATATATATATATATATATATATATGGATTATTTATGCACTCACGACACCCACATTTTTTCTACCATTATTATATTGATATGATTCGTGGTAGATAAGACGTGTAACCTTTTATATGAATAATATATAAAGAGGCGCGTGGTGTAACGGTTATCATCGTAAAAAATGGACAGCGACCCGAGTTCAAATCCTGGACTGTCTTCATTTCATATCTCGCTAATACCTTTAGGAAAGGTATGATCCAACTATTCTCCCTGCGGCTACGGGTAAATAGTAGGGCGGACTAAGCTCTTTAGCCTTGGTTAGGCAACCAATCTATGAGAAGAAAAACTCTGAATTCAATCCTGAAATTTGTTAAACTCTGCTCACGAAATTGACCTCATGTCACATCCTACTCGTATGGAGTGGTTGGCACACACACACACACACACACACACACATATATATACATGGTAGAATTATACACATATTGTTCCATGAACAATAAAAAGTCTTATAGATATATATATATATGACAATATGCCTATACATAGGCATACATTCAGAGACAACTCATTTATAAATTAACAAACGTTTATTGACAATGTAGCTAGATATAAAACCAGGAACGAATAATACAAAAGTTTGGTTTGGTTTGTTTTGTTTTGTTTTACGGCATATCAACCTCGGTGGGTCATTTAATGCCGACAAAGTTTTGAAATAAATTAATTCTTAATGGATACGCATTTTTTTTTATAAACACATTTTTCTATTTAACCCATAGATGGGACCCTAACAGGTACTACCACTCTGGGTCAGAGTGGACCAGGGAGCAATGGTGATAAAGGGGCGCTCCACATTCTCCAGACCTCCAAAACTGGAACCTCACCATAAGATATAGTTAAACGTCATTCCCAGGATAGGAAGACCCTCAGCCACCGGCTTCTAGCACCCATATGATAAAAAGGGTTGGTGATTGCCATAAGGGCAACAGGTTTTGGGGTAATCATATAGTTGCTAGGGCTTGGCGTGACCAGCCGATTGATCGGAGGGGGCCTCTCCGACCGCACATCTAGCCTAAGTAAGAGTCTAAGTTGAGTGTTGCATGTCACGGACTGCTCAGCCACCTAGGTTCCATCCTTAAGCATCACGGGTCAACCCCCACGGCCAACAGGTCATTTGTGACCATTGAAGGAGTCTTACCCCTCTACAGAGTTGCAGTCGGTGTATTCTAACGCCCCAGCCGACGGGGCGGAAGAAATACAAAAGAGAAGAGATGTATGTATAAAGGCAAGTTCATTTGCACGAACGTGTGTGAAAATACTAAAAAAGTTGTAATAGAAATACAAGGTAGGGCAAAATTATATTTGTGGTATCAACTGGAGGGGGGGGTTAGGTGGTAGTGGAACTATTCAACTACTAGCTGAGAGGATAAGGGGGTTCATAACTTTCCCAAGGGTATTAGTACGAAAGTGAAAGTAAAGGTAACTGAAGTTAGAACTCACTTAGGACGATGTCACAGCTCAGTACGTTACCCACTACAAATATATAAGATATTTTTGCCCCAACCTTGTACATTAGAGTAGGTCGATTTTTCATTTAAAAAAATATCAAATTGTCCATCTATGCGAAAGTTGTGTGTTAGTATACTGAATACTGATATAAAAAGTTAGATCTTTTACTTGTACCATTGTTTGAGGAAATAGCATCAAAGATCGTTTGCTAAAATTCACAAAAAATCCTTGTTTTTACAACTTTGACCTAGAAATTGGTGTCGGTGGTAATGGTGGGGGACACATTTTCAATTTGGATTCTATTTATAATATTAATTTCTTTCATTTTAATAAGATAAAATAACATTTTCTGATTGAAAACGGTAAATTTTCTAACCAATTTCTAGGCCAAATGTTGTAAAAACAAGGATTTTTGTGAATTTTAGCAAACGATCTTTGATGCTATTTCCTTATTTGAGTTCTTTCGTCGTGTCGAGATTTGTAGATATGTCTGTACATGTGGAAGCTTTTGGTACAATATATTGGGCATTGTGCAGTTGTGTCTCGTATGCTATTGGCTGAAATTAACAGGTCTCTGGAAAAGAGGTTCCACACACTGGAAAGGAAACAGGCCTTGCTTCTACCACATCATCATCATGTCACGCAATTAGCACGGATATCCATGACAATCTCTCGCCAACCTTCCCTATCACTCATTGTCCCAGGGAGGCCCTCTGCGCAGTATCCAGTATCCGCGCAGAGCTGGTCAATGTATGTACTTGCTGGGCGGCCCACATTAGCATGTCTATGTGTTGGCTTCCACAGGAGAACGTCGCTTATGAGTTCGTCCTTGCCCTTCAGCAGTGTCCAGCGTGTCTTGTCCGTCTCACTCGGATGGTTTGTGAGATAGGGGGCAGGTGGCCGTACATCTGCTTCCTTGTGGAGTGCTATCTCCACGACTTGTTCAGGATTGCACGCAGCATTCTTGTGCAGCTCCCACCTAGTTTATTATCCGGGCGCCTCGTTAGGGTCCAAGTACTGATACAACCACAGCTGAAAGAATTGTCGTTTTAACTTGTCAGTGAGCTTGGCGTCTTCTCTTTTATACCAGAATGTGTCGCTATGGTGACAATATGGTGTCCCCTACTACTAGTGATTGTAAGAGTTATTATTCGGGCAAGGGAGGTAATCCTTCAAAAACAATCCTACATATTATATCATGACGGTTTTAGCTTATTTGAAGTTACCGTAATTATTTGTGTTTAATACGCACTCTTCCCCAGATTGTTAAGCCTAAAAGTTAGGGGTATATTATACACGAGAACCAAATATCAACTTTTTTTTCTGACTATTGTAGAAGCAATATTCCAATTACCGTCGAATGGCAGACAAGGCAGCAAACAAGACGTAACTCAATACGGATCTTACATTGTCGCAAGCCTACTGCAGAATGCCAGGTTATTTATCTGGAACCATAACACCACTGAAACCAAGCAGCCAATCATGACTCAAGGAATGGAATCACCCAAATGAATGATTGGAGTATTCCTTAGTGCCATAAATACCAACTGCTTTAGGCACCAGTTCAGTTGTGCTTGATTAGTTGTTGTTCAGACCAACAGTATACAAACTCATTTCATCGACCATGATGCGTATTATACACGAATAATCATGGTAAGCATTGAGGAGACTGATATCCATACATCCCTATTGGACAAAAGGCATCCAAATCGATTCTAGAACGGATTCATCTATTATGAACATTGAACAAAATGGCAGAATGTATGTACTGAACTTAAATAAAGACGAAAAGATTTTTTTGTAATAAAAAAAACCTAGCTAATCTCTGTTTAGTGTTTAATCAATTAAGAAATCCGTTTCTTATTATGTTGTACATTTCCGGCTATATATATATATATATATATATATATATATATATATATATATATCGGGACATTTTGAGGAGGTGGTTCTATGTATCTATTTGGCGAGACAAATCTTTCTGCCCAAGGCTAAGTGTGATATTCACTCGTGCAGCTATTCGTTGTCAATGGACTATGTAGGTCAGCCTATCCAGTAATGCAATAAAAGATCTGAGTCCCAGAAGAAAGAGGGAGAAAGAGAGGGGGGGGGAGAGGAAGGCGAGTCTCCTTTTGAATTACTATCTTTCTCGTCGTCGTCGTGGAATTGAAATAGAAAATCTTCACCCTGTGCCAGGTGATCATCAAACAACACAGTCGTTCCCATGTTCTGTTTATTTTACTCGGCAGGCAAAATCTGGCACAATGCCAAAACTGATAACGATCTTTGTACTCTGTCACCTAAGAGGGCAACTGCAGAGGTTAAACCAGCCAATAATTCTTTGAAATTGTTAAATACTAAGGAAAGAGGCCTCTTTTTCTCCAAGTCACCCCCACCTCTCTCTCTCTCTCTCTCTCTCTCTCTCTATATATATATATATATATATATATATATATATATATATATAAGGAAGTTTGGTATGTACGTGTCGACGTATAACTCCAAAACGGGAGGTAACTCGGATTCGAAATCATGCATACACATTAATACCATTCTAACTAAGAAACACGCCAAATTTGGTTATTGATTTTTACTGATTAAGGGATATAATTAATTAATTAAACAAAAATCAAATGATTTGCGATAATCGTGGCATAGCTGCTGCTGCTAATATAAAAAAATCCTCTGGCTGCTGTCTGTATCAACAGTAAAATGGTGCCACTGCTGGTAATTTGAAGTTGACAAATTTGTGCCCTAATCGTTTCAGCTCGGAATTTCTCGCGTATCACCGGTCTAATCTTTGAAATATTTATTTGGTTAGAAAGAAATGAAAATAATCTATCTAAATAAATAATTTCTGCGTGGTTTTATCGATTGAATTATTTCTTACATCGAAGTAAATAACCATAATCAAACATTTAATTTAACGATTAATAATAACTCAACTTCGTTTTTATTATTAACTAGCAAAAGTACCCGGTCCATGACCGGACTAAAAAATAATCAGTATTTAATTTTTTTCGTATGTACAAAAGAGTTTTAGAAACAAAACAAAGAAGCCTTTTACAAAAATCTAACATGAGTTTAAAAAAATACGAGGTAGTTAAGTTATATAACTTAACTACCTCGTATTTTTAAACTCATTTTTAACTTATTTGAAGAAAATTAACTTACATATCGTAAATAAGTAACAAACAGTGTTTGTTTACTTATTTACGAAATTCTTTTACAGTAAAAGAATAAAGAAATATCTAAATAAATACATACTTATAGTTGTCGAAAGTTTATTTATCTTTACATTTTTTTAGTAACACTTAGCTTAACATTTAAATGTGAAATACAATGTACTGTAATTGTTACGATGTTTTAATGCTAAACAAACATCTCTCTAAATAAATAAAAAAAAAAAATTACAATAACAAGTAAATATATAACAATAATAACAATAACAAAATTTTAAAAGTAAAAATACGAAGTAGTTGAATAACTTATATGAAGAATAACTTATATGAAGTTTGTTTAAACACTAAACAAACAAAATAAATAGGATTCTAATGTATGTAACTTGAATAAGAAAATTTGTTATTCAATAATAGCTACTGGCATTTTTGTCGTCTGCTAGGAATTTTAAAAGCGAATTAAAAATAATTAAATCTATTATTTAAGGTCAAACTTTGTCTCAATCGATAATAACCACCATTAAAAAAGAAAAAATATCATTACATATGCAGTTTATTTTTAATACATTTAAAGGGATTTGTTTTGGTCAATTTCGACACGATCCACCATTCTGTCTCTTTTTCGTGGTTTTAAGTCCCTGTTTACAATTTTAATGTAACATTCGCGATTGCAAAAAAAAAAAAAAAAAAAAAAATTACCAAAAATCAGGTAATTATCCGATTTTAACGAGATTTTCAGTATTGATTTATCAATTAATGAATTTTATAATGCATCAGTTATTTTATTTCAAAACTTTAATTTAGAATTTTTGCTATGAAAAATTAATATATGAAATTCATTTAAAATGTGAAATATCTGATGTTAAGTTTAAAATGTTATATTTTTAGATTCTAGAAATAAATATCTAATGCAAACCTTATTTCATTGCATCAAAGTATACTTTTTGAAGAAAAACTCGATTGAAAATGTACCCCCCCTTTTAAGCAGAAAAAATATCGATGTATAATTTGTTCTTTTATAAGATAATAGCCAATTAAATAATTATCGAAATGAGTAAAAAAAATCTCCAAAAAATTAATTATCTATTATTTTTTATAAAATAATTTACCAAAAATCAGGGAATTATCGGATTTTAATGAAATTTTCAGTGCTTATTTATCAATGAATGATCTTTATAATGTATTATTTATTTTATTTCAAAAGTTTCTCATTTTTTTCAGGTCACTTAATTTTGACCCCCCTTATGTTGGGGGCGTAACAATTTTTTGAGTTGGTCTTATAGTTTTCTAATTACAGTATAGATAAAGAGATAAAAGACCGAAGTTATGAATAGAAACGAAAAAAAATTTACTGTGGCTTTTCTATGAGAAAATAAGTACTGAAAATCAGAAAATAAAATGTATAAAAATAATAGATAATTAATTTTTTGGAGATTTCTTTTTTACTCATTTCGATAATTATTTAATTGGCTATTATCTTATAAAAGAAAAAAATTATACATCGATATTTTTTCTGCTTAAAAAGGGGGGGGTACATTTTCAATAGAGTTTTTCTTCAAAACTTATTACTTTATGGATCTAAAATAAGGTTTGCATTAAATAGATATTTATTTCTAGAATCTAAAAATATAACATTTTAAACTTAACATCAGGCTTTTCATATTTTAAATTAATTTTATATATTAATTTTTCATAGCAAAAATACTAAATTAAAGTTTAGAAATAAAATAACTGATGCATTATAAAATTCATTAATTGATAAATACTGATAATTTCATTAAAATCGGATAATTACCTGATTTTTGGTAAATTTTTTTGCAATCGCGAATGTTACATTAAAATTGTAAACAAGCCAATAAAACCATTTAAAAAGAACCAAAAATGGTGTCGGCGAACAAAATTGACCAAAACAAATCGTTTTAAATATATTAAAAATTGATTGCTAATGTAATGATATTTTTCTTTTTTTAATGATAGTCATTATGTTACGACTTATTGATTTAAACAAAGTTTGACCTTAAATAATAGATTTAATCATTTTTAATCCATTTTTAAAACTCGTAGCAGACGATTTTTTTGGGTATAGCTAGTATATAGTATAAACTAGATATTTCTTTTACTTATTTATTAACTTTTTAAAAACTTTAGAAGTTACTTTAATTCATTCCTATTAGTGGCGTCTCAAACTTTAACGTTTATTTCGACCGTTTATTCATTAGACAATTCTCGGCGATTTTTAAAAAAATTTGATAAATCATTTTCCTCTTATTTTCTCCCCACTCACTCTTTGGTGTTCCAAAATTGTTTTAGTTCGGTCATGGACTGGGTGCTTTAGCTAGTATATATATAAAAGTGTTTTATAATTTGCTTGAAACATTGTGTTTATATTGGTTGGTTTTGAAGTCTATCACAATGCAAGTGTAAAGAAAAATAAGGTAACTATGGTGTTGTTTGTTAATCTGTAATTTTTTCATTCTTAATATTTCCAGATAAAAATCTCTTCTACAGAAGATCTCCGAAACTGAAGCTGTTGCTAGTGACTGTCCATTTGGTTTTGTGTCTCATGTCTTCCAAATTCTTTGCGTGCATTTGTGTGTGTGTGTGTATGTGGGGGGTGTTTGTTTATGTGTGTGTGTGTATGTGTGTGTGCCTGTTCAACAGTGTCTGATTATCATTCCAGGTTTGGCTCACACTCTAAGCATTAACCTGTTTGTTTATTTACAGGACCATCTGATTCTCTCTTTTTCTGTTGTTGTTTATGTGTGTGTGTGTGTGTGTCTGATTATCATTCCAGTTTGGCTTACCCTTTTTTTTTTTTTTTGATTATTAAGCGGTGGTCTGTTTGTTTATTTATGTGTGTGTGTGTAATTTCCAAGCTCATCAAATTCACCTGTTGATCTGTGGTGGGTTTTGCCTTTGTGTGTTTCTGAATGTGTGTGTGTGTGTGTTCTTAAATCCCATTGCCGTGTGTGTGTGTTGTCTATGTGTGCTTGCATGTGTGTGTGTGTTTGTTGGGTGTGTGTGTTTTGTTTGTGTGCGTACCTTGCTCATATATATTTACATGTGTGTATGTGTGTGTTGGATTTAAAAGGTTAGAATGAAACTAATTTTTATCAAAAATTGTAATTGTAGATTCTGCTAGATTTTATTTTATTTATTTATTTATTTATTTTTGAATTATATATATTGTGTGTATGTGTATTATATATATACATACATATTGCCTTTATTTGTTTCCCATTGTTGGGTGTGTGTGTGTGTGTGTGTGTGCCTTGCCCATATGTGTTTGTGTGTGTGTATGTGTGCGTTTTGATTTTAAAAAGTTAGAATAAAACTAATATCTATCCAAAACTATGATTATAGATTCTGCTGATTTGGTTTGCAAGGGGTAAAAGGTAGGCCAATACTGTGATTTCTGTGATTTTTTTTTTTACATATATCATATATATATTTTATCCATAGCCTGATCACATGAATTAATCATTAAGAAAATAGCAAGGGAAATTCATATTCTTTAATGTTAGGTCAGTTATTCAATTAAAATTATTTTGTTATGATGGGGATATGTTGTTTGTGACTAATTAAGCTTTTAATTGCATACATTTAACACAGAATATTTAATTCATAGTCAAATCTATTAACATCTAGAGTAAATCGTATTTATTAACAACTCGTGTGCATTGGCTTGTGTGTGTGTGTGTGTGTGCACTGGTCTATGGATGTGGTGGTGTATTTTGCATTTGTTTTCTCATTGTAGGTTTGTTGCATTATGAATTCTCTATTGTGCATGTGGGTGTATGTTGCGTGCGTGCGTATACGTGTGCGTATACGTGTACGTGTGTGCGTTGGTTGTGATCTATTGTGGGTTTATTGTATTATAAACTCTGCCCTGAGTTCGGTTCTCCTATTGATCCCTGGGCGCAATTTAGCTATTAGTTGCGCCTCTTAATTCAGAGGTTGCCTAGATTTCTCTCTTTCTGGCCTCGATTTTGACTGTATTGCTTCTCTCCGTGTTGCTGCATTTATCTAAGTGTTTGTGGAATGTAGATGCTTGTGTGTGTAAATGTCCTTTGACCCTAATTTGAATGTTTTGAATGTATTGAGTTTGGAAAATGTGTCAAAAAAGTTTGTTACCGTTCGTTGATTAGCGTTCATAATTGAATGTTATTGAAAAATTTCCATCCATTGTAACATCCCGTGTTTGTTCTCCATTTTCTACACACACACACACATTTAGAAAGCAGCACCTGATACACCAATCAGAAGCCAATAAACAGGAGGGTAAAAAAGGAAGTCGAAATCAGTGTACCCAATGTAAAAGTAAACAACAAATGCAAAAATCAACATAGGGACGATTTTAAAAGAGACAGGAGAACAGAAAAGCAACACAAATGGAAAACACAGAAGACATCTGAAAGACAAAAACAGGAGACATAACCAGAAGGTGAAATCGGGAACAGAAAAACAAAGGGAGACATCTGGAATTCAAAAATAGAAGGTGACATGAAATTCAAAAACAGAAGGCGACATCTGGAGGGAAAAAGACAGAAGGACACATTTAAAAGATAAAACCAGAAGGTGATATTTGAAAGATAAAATCAGGTGACATTTGGAAAACAAGAACAGAAGGCGACAACTAGAAGTCAAAAACAAAAGGAGACATTTGGAATAGAAAAAAGGAAGGCGACACATGAAAGACAAAAGACGAAAGATGACACCTGAAAAAAAAAAAAAAACAACACCAAAACAGAAAGAACAAAAAGACAGATAGAGGATAAAAAACAGATATCAAAATTCGGAAAATAAATAGGGACACATGCAGAAAAAAAAAAAATTGAGGTGCAAAGCGAAAGCACGTGTTGAGAAAATGTTTTTCTTGGTGAGATTGAAAATTTTAAATCTTTAATATTCTGACAAGTCTTTCTTATTCGACAATCAGTGGAGAATGGAATGTTTGAAGAACCCGTTTTTCTATTCTGATTTATGAAGAAAAAAAAAAAAAAAAAAAAAAAAAAAAGAAAAAAAAAAGAAGTGCCGGAAGTATCAGCTTAAGATGTCTTTGAACCATTTGACTTGAAACAGAGATATGGATGCAAAAATCTTTTAATCCTTGAATGAAATTAACTGGAATAATGCCAACTTGGGATCCATCAATATCAAGTGTCAAGCCAACCGAAAGAAAAAAAAGGAGAAAAATAATTCTGCTTCCGGATTAAAATCCGAATAAAACAGAAAATCACGTGAAAGCAATTTTTTTGTATTTTTTGTTTTTATATCTTTATCGTGAGAAAATAAAACTTGTATTATTATTATTATTATTATTATTGTTATTGTTGTTGTTGTTGTTCTTCTTCTTATTATTATTATTATTATCCTCATCTCATCATCATCATCATCTCCTTGTGATATTCTTAATCCATTCTGATATTGACAAAGTTCAATATGAACTGCTGTATTCACTAACTTTAAATTCAATAGCAAAAATGTAGCCACTTTTCCTGTTTATACCATACAAAAGAAAAAGAACAAATATTTTTTTTTTTTTTGCTTTAACGATGTTTACTAATCTTAAATGACGAAGGGACCAAACTAAATAAGAAATTATGTTGCTCCAATCTTACAGATGGAAAATGCATGCCGGCCTTGAAAATCATCATTTGAGATCCGTTTTTTGTATTGCCATTTGGCTAATATGCTGGACCGTGAAAGTGAGTTCAAACTCCTGTTCTCACTCGGACGGAATACCCTTGGAAAAGGTATGAACCTCCAGCTATAGGTTAAATAGCACTACTAACGTTTGTCTAGAAGGATGGTTTTGGCATTGAATAACCCACAAAGGTTGGTATGCCATTAAACAAAGAAACCCAACCCAACCTGCCTTGAACATCTATCAATGATGCCAGAAAAAAATTACTGAAATTGCATTTTATTTTTGTATGAGACAATAACAAGAATAAAAATTTTACAAAAACAAAAAAAACATCAAAAAACAAAAACGAAAGCAAAATTTAATAGCAAGAACTTTGCTATTTTTCGAATTATGCTATTTTGCAAGCTAATCAATTAAATACGTAATTATTTGTGGGGATTAAAATAAAATTATAATAAAAAAAAAAATAAAAAAAACCTCACACCGGAAGAACCTCCTCGCATGTACGGGAAAAAAAGGACTGACTTCCAACCTCCAAAATAATCTCTCGGCCATTTGAACTTAGGCCTTAACTGCAACGAGACATACTACTGGCCAGGAAGAAAATTCCTTGCCACATGGTGACTATGACCCGTGAATAAAGCCTAAATCATAAAACTACCTTTTGTCTTTGTCTCTTACTTTTTCTTCCCTTGAATTCCTTTTTCAGCGCGACCACCAAATAAGACGGAGTTAAAAGCAAACCCTAGGAACACACACCAGGAATAACCAGCTACCTTTTAAACCTAAAACATTAAACCTCTGCCATCGACATATTATATCATCAATGTAATTTTGTATCAGTCGTGGGGTTTTAGTATGTTTTGAATGTCCAAGTAAAAATAGGAACCTACATCAAAGTCTATACTATTGCATTGAGTTTGATTGTATGGTAATTTATGAGGAAGTGCGTCCCAGTCTCCCGCCTCAAAAATTGCTACCCGGTGACTATCAAAATAACGACCCCAGCTCGTCGTAATTCTTGTTTATTTAACGTAATTTGTCGTAATTCTTGTTTAGATATGAAGATGGATATATAGTTTGGAATAGACTGAGATAGATAGATAGATAGGTAGATAGATAGATAGATAACAAACAAAATAATATAGATAGATATGAACAAATGGAGATAGATAGATAGATAGATATTTTCGACAAGTAAATGTATTTGGGGGGGGGGTCGCTTCTTTTTTTGTCGTAATTCTTGTTTATTTAAACTAAAAACAAGACATTAAACAAACATGAATAAAAGAAAATCTCAGTATTTAAAATAATATAGATAAATATGAACAAATTGAGATAGATAGATAGATAGATATGAAGATGGATAGTTTTGAGTAGACTGAGCTGGGTTATTTTAATAGTCACTGGGTAGCAACTTCCTCATAAATTACCGATTGTATTACAGTAGTTTTATGTATAGGTGTTTCAACTTTTTCTTTTTATATCACTGAATGATGAAGAAATATTTTCTATAGGATTACATAGCCAAAAGTTAGGGGTTGTCATTACATGCAATATATGATAAAAACACTTTTTTGTGGCTAAAAATTAGGTTTTTTTCAATACACAAAGTTATTCATTGACAAAAGTTGATTCGCTCAGCTTTAGTAGTCATTCTAGATTGTCTTGATAAAGGAAGGTCAAGCTTCCGAAATATAGAATGAAATAAAATGAAACTACAACTTAGTTCATTATTCATTTCACAGCCCATGCTTCACACAATATCCCCCCAAATATATATTATAGATATAGTATAGACATTTATATATAATAAACATATATACAAATATAATATATTCAGACTCACCAGATTTATATATATATATATATATATATATATATATATTATTATAATGGTACACAGTAATAACCTACTCGAGTTTATAAGGATCTTCAGGGTTAAATCCACTGAATTAATCAAGATATTGCATGTGTGTATTTTTTTTGGCATTGCCAAAAAATACACACATGTAATCGGCTGTAATTAATCAATATCTTGATTAATTCAATGGATTTAACCCTGAAGATCCTTATGGTGAAACTCGAGTAGGTTATTACTGTGTACCATTATGATAATAAATTTGCTCTACCCATGTATTGAGCACTTTATATTTGTATATATATATATATATATATATATATATATATAATTGTTCATGATATATTCCAGCTATTAAAAAAGTAATTTACAAGTCCACAGCCTAATTGAAGAAAGATGTAAAGTTTCAAAGAATTTGTGGTGTTGATAAATAGCTGGAATATATCAGGAACAATTTTGATACTCATTATACACTTTTATATAATTTTACATATATATATTATATACACACACACAATAATCTTTTAATTAGTGCAGTGTAATATCAGACCATTTAGAGCAGTGGTCCTGATCTACTGGCTACAGACCAATGCCAGATAACAAGCCAATGTGCTGGCTGTGAGGATACAATATGATCTGGCAATAGGAAACAATGTGAGTCAACTGCAACTACCCCCCCCCTTCTCTGTTCGCCCCACTGATACAAATTATATCAATTTTCTTTTATTTTCTTTGTAAAATGAAATAAAAAAATTAATTTCCTTGGATCTTAATATTAATTTAATCAAACTCTCTTAGAAATTAAATTGAGTGTATTAGTCACTTATAAGTAACTAATAGTTGACTTAACCTATATTCCTCTCGTTGGCGTTACTGACTTTTTTTTTTTTTTAGTTTTAATTGTTAAATGGGTAGTATAAAGACTATGCACTAAAAGTTAGGAAATAAGTTTTTTTTTTTTTTATGGGGAGGGGGGTGTTCAAAACTGGATGTTAAATCCCCAATTCTTTTCTCTACTGTTAAGTAAGGAAAGAAAATGATTAACAATTATAATGGCTACTTATCATCATCATCATCATCATCATCATCATCAAGATGTGCCAACAGCTCGGATTCCTTTAACACACACACTCTTTCTTTCTCTCCCTCTCTCTCTCTCTCTGTCTATCTTTCTCTCTCTCTGTCTCTGTCTCTCTTGCCATTCGTCTCTATTGGTCATCCCTCTTGGTAGGTCCTCTAGACGGTACCCAGTGTCTGCACAGAACTGACAAATGCAAATTTTTTTTCAGGTTGGCCAACACTGGTGAGTCCATGTGTAGGAGTCCATAGGAGAAAGCCACATAAGTTCACGTACATACTACTAAAATACAGCTCTTTATTATGAAATCTCATTATCAAAGCGTGTAGACAGCATGGATTCCTTTGACTCTCTCTCGCAACCCATCCCTATCAGTCATCACTCTTGGTAACCTATATTCCTCTCGTGACATCTGCTTTTTTAGTTTAATAGTGTTATAGTTACCAAGCTAGTCTCAGAGATCTATTACTACTGAAAGGCAAGTTTGATCCTCACTGGATACCCCATACTTGTGACCTTGTCTCAAATCCTACCCGTGTTGATTGGGTTGGGTAAATAATTTTTTTTTTTTACCAATTGAGTTTTTTTTTTTTACTAATTGAGTTTTTTTTTTTACCAATTAAGTTTTTTTACCTTACCAATTGAGTTTTTTTTACCGATTGAATTTTGCAGTTATGTTGTCAGTTTCAATATCCATACTTTCTACACTATATTTAGGGATTTGGTTAATCCTTAGGAGTTGTATTGTCTTTGTTTTTTGTTGTTTGTATGGTCTTCCTTAATAATTTGTTTTATTATTGATACTGAAGGATCTCTGAATTGAAATGATGAGGGATCTGATATTCTCAATCATTTTTGTTCCGTGTTTAGATCAAATCTGAGATATTAAATAATGAGAGTGATTTTAATAATTGAGAAACACAGAAATTCTCCAAGAATCATTATCTGCTGTAATTTTAATAATCATATCAGTTAACCAGAAGATATGATGAATTTAGCAATGTATGGAAGCCCTATAACACAATAACCAGCTCATTCCACTAAGGAAATTTGAAGGTTGATTTTTATCCTAAAATAGAACCTAATATTCTATGAGCCGGTTTAGCTCAGTCGGTAGAGTGTTCGGCTGGGAATGTCAAGGATCTTAGTTTGATACCGGCTCTCGCCTACTCAGCATATGAGTAGCACAGGGATCTATGTGGTAAAGTGAGGAGCTGATGGTAGGTGGGGTGCTTTGTCTCAAATGCTAAAAACAATCTCCTTGGTCTAGCGCTAGGGAAAAGGGAATAGACTCCTCCTCTGCTGATACTAACTTTAGGCCACCCTGACAATGGTTTTTTTTATTGGACGAGAGTCATTCAATAAATAAGGTGAATTTTTCAGAAAGAGTTGGCAATATGAAGAAGTAAATTTATACACGACATTGATTTGATTTAGGGACATTTTAGGTGTGTTATTTTTGACGAGGAGGTTTGAGATTTTAAATTTAGTGTAGTAAATAATGAGTTTTATATATATATATACTAGCAAATATATGCACCCTCCGGGTGCAAGTATTTAAGTTTTGATATAATAAAATATCATATTAAATTAGAAAGGCTAATGAAACTGACTAAGAATGCAGATAAAAAGATCTGCAACAGAGGGGGTATAATCGAAAATAGAACAACTCTGAAATTAACTATTCCATGATTTTTCATTACTCCCTCTTTCATTGGTAAATTTTCCTAATTTAACTATTTAGTTAAATAGGAAGTAAAGGATAATATTACAGTTATTTCTTCTTGTAAATAAATTTCTTTTAAGATTTATCCACGAGATTTTTGTTTATATTTCTTAAGA
>CM042141.1:80824177-80844177 GCA_023376005.1 Doryteuthis pealeii | reverse complement strand
CACTATTTCTATTCTGTTTTCTAAATAATGGTGGAATTATTTTTATCTTTGTTCCTTTGTCCTTTTTCATGCTGGAACCAAACAAAATGTTAATTTTAATAAGCAAAACAGTCAGTATCAAAACCTGACATAAATTTGTTAAAATTTCTGAATAGATCTATTGTCATTCTTTTTTTTTTTCAAAATTGATTGATGGAGAGTTATCTCTCTTTTAACTAAAGGCAACTTTCTTTTGAATTTGTCTCTTTTAATAAATATGAAGTACAGGATGGTCCGAAAGTCTTGTCACCTACTACATATTTTTTTAAACTTTCATTATCTTTTGTTTTGATAATAATGTTGTCATCTGGTAGATTTTGCAGTTCCAGCAGATCACAGGGTGAAGATGAAGGAAAATGAAAAGATAGACAAATACCTGGACCTTGCCAGAGAATTGAAAAAGCTGTAGAATATGGGGGTGAATCATATGATATCAATTGTAGTTGGTGCACTTGGAACGGTCCAAAAAAGCTTGGAAAAAAGACTGGAAATCAGAGGAAGAATTGAGACCATCTAGACAACAGTATTGCTGAAATCAGCTAGAATACTCAGAAGAGTCTTGAAGACCTTAAGAGACTTGCTGTCACTCACTCTAGTGAAAGACCACCAGCTAATGCTGGTGTGAAAAGCTCACAAAATACTGATATAATTTTATATTTCATTTACAGCAGCTTATTTCATGTAATTAGTTGATTAATTGCCAGTTTAGCTCAGTCAGTAGAGTACCCACTTAGGAACCACAAAATTCTGGGGACCAAGTCACCTTTAAGCACCCCAGGGGCAACCTGGATTCAGAAGGACATGTTTCACTTTGCACCGTCAACATCCGGTTGTTTGTTAGGGGTTAGGGTTAGGGTTAGGGTTAGCAGTTAGTTTTATAATTAAAAAAAAAAATGTGTCTAAAAATCGTCTGATAACAAACAACTGGATATTGACGGTGCAAAGCAAAACATGTCCTTCTGAATCCAGGTCGCCCCTGGGGTGCTTAAAGGTGACTTGGTCCGATTCCGGGTTTGATACCAGTCCTCGCCAACTCAGCACATGAGTAGCACAGCTTGGATTTGTGCAGTAAAGTGGAGAGCTAATGGTAGGTATAGTGCTCCACCTCAATCTCTGTAGTCTAACTCCCTTGTTGTCTGGCTGATAATGACAAGATATTGATTCGGCATTAAATGACCCTAAAAGATTTGATATGCTGTAAAACAAAACAAAACAAAAAAAAAACAACAAAAAACAACCAACTATATTTCTAATTCATTATAGGTGAAGCATTGTCAATCATAATTACTAGAGTGAGTCAAAAGTTTTGCAATAATTTGGTTGTTTGTGGCACGTATATCACATGACCAAAGCAGTTCAAGCCATGGTATGTACCCACTGTCATTGGTAGTATTGTGTTAATTGGTGCACTGACATGTTGTGCATTCTTTTACTCAATGTGTAATTTAAAAGCCACACAGATGAATGTGTAAGTCGTCAGGGTGACCTATGGTTGGTATCAGCCGAACAGCGAAGGAGTCTATCTCCTTTTCTCTAGTGCTAGACTAGGGAGATTGTTTTTGTGTCTGAGGTGGAGCACCACACCTACAATCAGCTCCTTACTTTATCACACAGATTCCTGTGTTACTCATATGCTGAGTTGGTGAGGACCGGTATCAAACCAGGAACCTTGTGGTTCCTTGGTGGATGTTCTACCAACTGAGCTAAATTGGCTCCTTGTGTAAAATCGTCATTGTCAGAGTGACCTAAAGTCTGTATCAGCCAGACAGTGAGTACAAGTTTGAATTCGGACATAACATTTCAGAAGCAACCAAAATCATTTGTCTTTATATATTTACTAACTTTCTTAACCAGAGTTTAAAAGATTTGAATTCAGTTATCTCCTAGACTGGTTGCCATACAAAGGTTAAAGAGCCCAGTCTTCTCTGCCCTACTATTTTACCCACAGCTGGCGAGAGAATAGTTGGATTGCTATGTGAAATGCAAACAGAATTAGAACTCAAGTCATCATGTCCATTTCCTATGGCAATGACCATTACACATCGGACACCCCTGTAGGGATTATCTTCCCATTGAGTTGTCTGCCCGTTTAGTTTACTGGTGCCCGCTAGGGGCCGGTTATATTTAAGCGGCTGTTTTGAACACATCTCTCTCTTTTTCCGGTTCCTCGACCTACGAGACACATGGGGTAGACACAGTCTACCCCTTCTCGTTGGGGCTTTTGGCCCCCCTTACATTACTGTAAGTTATTAACACAGCATGGACTATCCCTAGTCTCATGTTTGTGGCTTTTACATATATCTTGTACCATTCATGAATGTGTATTTATCTTTCTACATGTAACTTTGTTTTATCTATGTATTATGTATCTTGTTATATCCATGTGCTGTATACATATTCAATGTTTTGTTTATCAAACCTTTGTCAGAGTCTTGTATTCAAGTATATATAACTTTGAATCCTTTCCTTACACCCCCATATTTGTTTTTAGAAAGATGAAGGTGCAGTTGTTCATAGCACCGTAGCCAGATGGTTCAAGATATTTTGCTTGGATTACAAGAACCTTGTTGATCAGGCAAGGTCAGGTATGTAGAGATTTGTGTAGACTGACCAGTATTCAACTGTGTTGCAAGTTGAATTTTGCTTCTGAGAATCCAGACTTGGTAACTGGTTTAAATAGCAGGTTGGGCTATTCTACTATGTGCCATGGTCAAGTCTATTTCTAGGATTTTGATTGGCTGGTGGTTTTAGTGTGGATATTTTTATCCATATATACTGAACACTTGACCATCTCCTGTCTGTTACCACAGAATGTATTTGGTTACACTCTGTCTTATTTTTTGTCTGATGACTGGATGATAGTCACAGTCTTTCTGTGACGGTGAGTATGAGGTTCATTCTACAAAGTAAACCTAAGACCGCAGATTCTGAGACTGTACACAAACTCATAGAGTCAAATCCAGCATGTAGCACTTCAAAGAGAGTATCAGGCGAGCTTGGCATTCTACAATGCAGTGTGATTTGTCTACTTCATAAAAAATGTAAGTTGTCAAGGTCGCCTAAAGTCGATATCAGCCAATCAGCGAGGGAGTCTATCCCCTTTTCACTAGCACTAGACCAAGGAGATTATTTTAGAGTCTGAGGTGGAGCGCCACACCTACCATCAGCTTCTCACTTTACTGCACAGATTTCTGTGCTACTCATACGCTGAGTTGACAAGGGCCGGTATCGAACCAGGAACCTTATGATTCCTAGCTGAACACTCTACTGACTGAAACATCCAGTACTGCCAAATTGTGCCTCACAAAATGTTGCAAGAATTTTGAAGAATTTTGAATCACTTTTTGAAGAATTTTGCAAGAATTTTGAATCACTCTTGTATTATTAATTCTGATGAATATTTTTCTTCATCTTGAAACTTTTAGTTGCTTCTTTTTACTCCAACTCACTCAGGCCATTATTCTCCAACAGAGAGGAATGACACAGATTAGAGAAAATTATAATGGACTACCCGGCATTGCCTGGGTTGAGGGGTAGGGGCAAAAAAGTTAGTCTTGCAGATCTTTTATAACTGAATCATTAGTTGGATCCTCACAGGATGCCCCATTAAAATCTCCATCTATAGAAGACCTTGTGTCAGGAAAAAAAGTGCACAGACACTCTGAAAAGAAAGATTAATGTCTCCTATTTAAAATATTAAATGCAAAAAAAAGTCCATGCTGTTACTATTTAAATTTCACTTTTTTAATTATCTTCACGATTATAAATCAAATCTTCATTGTTTTGGCTCAAAAACCAAGCTCTGGTGATAGTGAATGTGTATACACACCAACTTTCCTTTATATATGTATAGAGAGATAAGCTCTCATTGAGATCAAAACTCATGTCCTCCTTTGCCTCAGGAAAGGCTGGTTAAGCACACCAGCTGCTTGACCACCTTAGATATGAAGAGCCATTTGTCTATAGAAGCTCAAATCAAACCTATCATTCCTTTTTCTCTTTTCTTTCATTCCACACTATTGATATTAATTTTATCATTCATTAGGATTTTTTGACTGTTGTCCTCATCTTTATAGTTAAAACACAGCATTTTAACATGTGCCCCCCGGCCTTCTTTAGGGGTTTCTTGTCGAACTTGGGAACTTTCTTGTCAAACACGGGAGCCTCCATGTCATAATCGGGAGCCTTCATGAAACTTTGAACCAAATCCTATATTCAATTGTTCTCATTCTGTTAACCATGACCAGGTATGAGTGTAAGTTATGTTAAGTATCTATATATTAATAAGCTTGTTCTTAAATCTGCCGTCCGTTATCATCCTGTAACACCCTCTGGTTAAAAATGAGACCATCCAAATTATTCTATAGATTATCATTGTCTATATATTAATATGCTTGTTCTTAAATCTGCTGTCCGTTATCATCCTGTAACACCCTCTGGTTAAAAATGAGACCATCCAAATTATTCTATAGATTATCATTGTCTATATATTAATATGCTTGTTCTTAAATCTGCTGTCCGTTATCATCCTGTAACACCCTCTGGTTAAAAATGAGACCATCCAAATTATTCAAGATGCAATGCAAAAATGTACATCCAGATTATCTGGTGTCACTTAATCGCAGATTTCTTATTTGTCCCATTTTATTTCACCCAATTTTAAAAATGAAATATTCCAAATGGTCTTGCATTGCTTAAATGCCCAACATAAAATTAAAATGAACTGAAAAAAAAAAAGAATTTACATGTTTGTTTTATTTGTAATTGTAATATTGAAATTGTGAATTATGGAATATATTTTATTGATTTTGTTCTTATATCGTCCTGGCCTCCTGCCTTAATTTACGCTATGTTATAGCAAGCCAGCGTCAGGTGAATATCCGGCCCAACTTAGATATTTTCTAAGTCATGTTTGTGTCACTTTTTTGTTGGCAAATTAAGGAAAATATTTTACAACCTCCCTTTTAAGAAAGAGTTAAATCAATATTATTATGCTTTCTTCATACTGAACTATTTTACAATAGCTCTTAAGTAAACATATAAAACGTTGTAATAATTAACTTATCATACTGTGGTATATTCACAGGTCCTGCTAGTTCTATATTATTCTAACAATAAAGATGAGGACAACAGTCTGAAAAATCTCAGATATACAAATTATCAAGCCTCATCTCAAAAATTCACAGAAATATTACTATTAAGTTACAAACTGGATTGGAAATTACTTTATTTTTTCAGTAAAAGCATTTTAACTCTTAACATCCTGTTCAGAATTTTCCAAATCCAGAGCCTCATTCCTATAAAGATTTATCAAAAACTGTCTAAAAATGGCCTTTTTATTTAAAGTTACCTGAGATATTTCCCTTAAAGCAAAGACTTCTAATTATGTTTAATATTACATTTAAACAAAGGCTATCATTTGGGGTAGATTAGGAAATGTGACTTCTGGCCGGGTGGAATGAGGTAGTATAGGACGTTAAGAGTTACTACTGTTGCACTAACAAAAATCTCGCTATAATGTACCATTTTTTACTGTGTTACAGTTAATATATTAATATTAATTATATCTGAAGTAATCGTCATATTTTCTTTTTTACTGATGAATAAAACTTTATAAATCAATGTTTTTTTCACAAGGAGTCTTCTTGTTTTTTCTATAGCGAAACTGATAAAAGATTCAATGAGAAACTTCAAATTCTGAGATTAAATTCCAGCCAAATTGACATAAATAATTCTCAGATGACGTGAGAAACATTTTCTGGTCTTAAAAATAATGAATTTTTAAAAATATTTTTTATTTTCAATTTTACAATTTTTTGCATATACATCTGTATCTTTCCTGATCTCATGTTTTTTTTAATAGATTTTATGACGTTAAAAAAAACTCATGATATAATTAGGTATGTGTTTCAAGTTACGTTTCTTTTTTCACTATTCATGCTCTTATCTTCGGTAATTAATTGAAACAAACAAATGTCATATTGTTTTAAATATGCTCAGATACAGTGGAGCAGTACACTTCGAGCTTTTAAACATTGCCATCATCAGGAGAGACCTTGAGATTAGAAAAACCTAAAGTCTTCTTCTTTACAAGCCAGCACCAAAATGTTGTTCAGCATCTTCTTCTTCTCCTCTGAATTTTTGAGATAAGGCTTGATAATTTGTATTATTTGGATTACTTGGATTATTGTCCTCATCTTTATTGTTATCTACACAATGTTTCAGCATTCTTCTGGTAATTCTTCTCGAACTCGGGAACATTTATGTCGAACTCGGGAGCCTTCACAGAATTACAAACCAAACCCTTTATTCAATCCATGGAAATAGACTTTTCTCATTCTGTTAACCAGGATTGAATCTGCAGCCCAGAGATTATTGTCACTTAGAAGTGTATTAACTCAACACCTATCTCCGTTGCTCCATGTGTCCAAGTTCAAGAAGGTTCCTGAGTCTGACAAGAAATACCTGAAGAAGGCTAGAGAGCAAGCACATCAGCTGAAACGTTGTGTAGATAATAAATATGATAAATATAGTCCAAATAATCCAAATTATACTTTTTATTCTTCATCTCCTTTATGAGAGCTTGTAGAAGATTTGTGGCACCCGTCTCCTCTCAAAGTTCAGAACTGACAACCAAAAGGCATAGAGTGAATTGCCCTCTGTTTGTACACTAAGAAGCTATACATCATCATCATCATCATCATCATCATGGAGGCACATGTATAATGGTTAGAGTCGTAGGAAATGGACTTGTCTACTAGAGTTCAAATCCTGGGCAAGGCTGTTTGAATTTCACATAGTGCTAATACCCTTGGGAAAGGTATGAATCCAACTCTATTCTATCCAACTATGGGTAATTAGTAGTGAAGACTGGGCTCTTCAACCTCGGTTAGGCAGCCTGTCTAAGAGAAGGAAAACACTGAATTCAAATCTGTAAAAAAAAAAAAAAAACGCTTAAGAAATTGACCATGTGTTGCATCCTGCTTATGCAGAGGGGTTGATAAATATATATACATCATCATCATCATATTCAGGTGGTGCTGGCAGCAGGGCTTGTAGAAGATTGGTGGCACCCATCTCCTCTCCAAGTTCAGAACTGACAATCAAAAGGCATAGGGTGAATTGCCTCATATACTGAGAGACTATCATCATCAAATCATGCTGGCAGCACGGATATCCATGATTTACTCTCACCAGCCGTAACTATTGTTATTGTCTCTGCAACTTCCTCTGCAGAGTGTTCAGTATCTGCACAAAGCTGATTGATGTAGCTTTCTGCTGGACGGCCTACACTGGTGTGTCCATGTATAGGTATCCACAGGTAGACGTCACTTATGAGTTTGATCTTGCTTCTCCAGCAGTGTCCAGCCTGTTTTGCTTGTCTAACTTGGATGGTTTGTGTGAGAGGAGGCAAGTAGCCATATAGCTGCTTTTTTGTGGGGTGCTGCTTCAAAGATTTGTTCAAGACAGCAGTTTGTGGATTGTGGATACCGTGTGAAAGACCTGCCAGGGGCAATGAATGATAGAGATGGGTGGTGAGAGAGAGTCATGGGCATCCATGTTGTCAACATGACCTGATGATGAATGATAGGGATGGGTGGTGAGAGAGAGTCATGGGCATCCATGTTGTCAACATGACCTGATGATGAATGATAGGGATGGGTGGTGAGAGAGAGTCATGGGCATCCATGTTGTCAACATGACCTGATGATGATGATGATGATACTCAGGACATCTTTTATTTAGTGTGGAGCAGAGTACTTATCTGCAGGGGATGCAATCGGCAGTGCTTAGAATAAACCAACGGAACATTTACATAGTGCAGGGCACATCTTATCGACAGGGGATACATAAACATAATCATGAAATTTCATAGTAGACACTTATTACCATTGTAGCATAATTATTATGGTCTATGGGGAATTTGGGGATTGAAAAGAAAACGGTAATTGGATTTCTGGAGAAAGAGAAGAAAAAGAAATAAGAACAAAAAGAGGTTAAAGTTTGGAAGTGTAAACCACTCAACGTGTGACCGACCAATGACCCCGAAACTAGATTTAAAAATAAAAACAGAAGTCCCAGGTTTTCTGCGGAGGGCGGAAGCAGATGTATCCCTTCCCCCACCACTGGGACCACAAATGGAAGAAGAGAAAATCGGTCTTTTTTGTCGGGGCCTTTGGTTGGAGGTAGACGTGGGTTTCTTGGAGTTCTATGGTGTCGTGTCTAGGCTAGCAACGAACAGCATGTATGAACATGATTTATGATAGAACAGTTTGACCTTACTCTCTCTCTCTCTCTCCTTCTCTCTGAAAAAGAACCCACGAGCCTAGAAAGGAATAAACAACCCCTTTTCGACTATATGACTTGTGTATGTTGTTTCTTTAAGCTAATGACGGCTACTACTACTAATGACTACTACTATAACTCGACCTTGGCCCCTACACAATACCATCAGAAATATCTAGCTTAAGATTAAGTCCCATTGAAAACACCAGTTCCTGCTAGATTGCTAAAGTTAAGCAGCATTGAGCCTGTTCAATACTCAGAAGCATAACCATTTGAGTAACAGCAGGTACTGTAAGCAACCTGAGTCTTTTGTTTATCAAAAATGACTTGATTCGGCATTAAATGACCCGATAAGGGCTGATATGCCATAAAACAACCAAACTATACCAAACCTAAGATACTAGTTCTTACAATTCTTGGAATAATGATAATAATTTGCTATTTATAGTCATAGTAACATGATATCAAAATGACTTGATTCGGCATTAAATAACCGACAACGGTTGCTATACCGTAAAACAAAACAATCAACCAACCAACCATGAAGACTTCATTATCATCAAGGGGACATTAGTGTGGGCGATGTTTCTGCGGACACCACCAGAGAAAAATAAGTATTTGTTTTGTTTTGTTTGTTTTATTTCATGAGTAAGAAACTTAAGACTCAATGTGCAAATCTTAAATATTAGCAAGGTTATTTTGCAAACCATTGCTTGTGAGCTTGGGTTTTATGAGAGCTGCTCTCCCTCCAGCTATGGGTAAATAGTAGAGCATACTGGGCTCATTAACCTTGGCTAGGTAACCAGTCTACGAGAAGGAAAACTCTGAATTCAAACCTGTTAAACTCCACTTAAGAAATTGACCTTCTGTCACATCCTGCTCAGGCGGGTTGGTGAATATATATATATGTATGTATGTATATGTATATATATATATATATATATATGATTTCAAGTAACTAATGATACTAACCATTTGTAAAGAATCATAGTTTCAAGTAACTATTATTAATACAAATCATTTGCACTCAGTTATATGTTTTCAAGAATTCTTATCAAATACTAAAAATATATACACAATTATATGGTTTGAATTAACTATTTATTACTTTACTAATAAACATTTGTTTGTACACAGTTATATGGTTTTAAGTATTCCTATCTAATAATAACAAATTCACACAGTTATATTGTTTCAAGTATTCCTATTTAATACTAATAATTTGGACATAGTTAAATGGTTTCAAGTATTCCTATCTAATAATAATAATTTTCACGCAGTTATATGACTTCAAGTATTCCTATTGAATACTAATAACTTTCACACAGTTATATGGTTTCAAATGTTTCTCATATTTCAAACAACTATATGCTTTAAAGTAACTAATGATAATAATCATTTGTAAATAATTACAGTTTTAAGTAACTATTATTGATACAAATAATTTGCACACAGTTATATGGTTTCAAGTATTCTTATCTAATGCTAAAATATATACACAATTATATGGATTCAATTATATATCTATTACTATTTACTAATAAACATTTGCTTGCACACAGTTATATGATTTCAAGTATTCCTATCTAATTATAACAAATTCACACAGTTATATGGTTTCAAGTATTCCTATCTAATTATAACAAATTCACACAGTTATATGACTTCAAGTATTCCTATCTAATACTAATAATTGAACACAATTCTATGGTTTCAAATGTTTCTAATATTTCAAACAACTATATTCTTTAAAGTAACTAATGATAAAAATCATTTGTAATTAAAGTTTCAAGTAACTATTATTGATACGAATAATCTTGTTTCTTTTTTGTCATATTCACTCCAATTAAGGGTTTGGAATAAAATCCACGGGCCTAACCGCTTACTTAAATGCTTTTTTATGTTTAGAATTTACATCTTAAATGTTTGACGTCTTTATAAGAGACGCTCCAGTAAACATGACTTGAAAAACAAGAAGTTTGTTGACAAAATGCAAATAGCAGAACTGAAATTCGGATTAAAAAGAAAAAAAAGAAATAAAGACCCAAATTCTTTCTTTTTAACTTTTCTTTCCTTTAACAAGAACTTCTTTAGATTCCTCAGACTATTTAAAAAAGATAACGATAATAGTGTTATAATTATTTTCAAGGGTCAGTTTAAGTGTAGGGAATGGACTGCTTCCCTTATGTTTTTACATACTTATTCACTCTCACTCTCTCTCTCAATATATATATATATATATATATATATATAATGAATAATGAATAGAGAATGAAGAGAAAAGTATTGGCAAATAGAGGTGCTCAATGCTAATATAGCAGAGTAGACTTACAATCAATAATATATTATTATATCATATATTATATCATGGATATTATATTATTGATTATATATATATATATATATATATATATATATATATACAAGGTGTGCCAAAAAAGTATCGATATTCTTTGTACTTTTTGACACAGCGTGTAATCTAAAAAAATAAAACGTTCCATTCATTCTTCATTTCTATCTTGGTAAATACAGCTTTAAACTTAGTACTTTTTTGACACAACTTATATTCTGAAAAAAAATTAATGAATGGAACATTATCTTATATCAGAAAACAAGGTGTGTCAAAAAGTACAAAAAATCTCTATACTTTTTTGACACACCTTGTATATATATATATATATATATATATATATATATATATATATATATATATATATGTAATTTTATATATATATATATATATATAACCGTAGATATGCTCACCTAATTCATTAATTATCAACTAATTAATTTTCAATTAGGTATGACTTCAATTAAGCACTTATTCTCCCAAATTGTCGGCTATCACCATCTCAAACAGACTTAATACCTGTTTGTTTACTTTCATATATATATATACTTTTTTCTGTATTTTCAGAAGAACTCCTCCTTTGGTCATTAATTGGTTTATGACTCTTGAATACTCTCAGAAAATCTGCTTCACAAAGTGCCTATCATGACTTTTTATTTATTTTTCTATAAATAATAAAGTCCTATAGCGACCATTCACCTCTACTTGTACCTGTGGAGGCTACTTAAACTACTTTAGAGGTGAAAAACACTCCTGACAGTACGATTAGTAGAAATGATATTGCTACTTGTGGGCCAAGACATTATGATTATTCTTTTTTCTTTTTGTTGACTTGGAGAAAATGAAATTCAAAAATGAAAATGGTTTTGATTTCTTTGTGCCATTCTTTTCTGAATGATCGTCAATCATTAGTAAAGAATAAAATGTCACCAATAGAAAGAAATCTTATCCAAGATCATGAACTTTAGTCTTTGAATTGTTATGCGATAATTGGGATGGCGGCTAAATACTGACTCTTATCCCAGAGAAAAAATAAATGTCTGTGCATATTTTTATATTATGTATGTTTTTATATACAAGTACGTAAGTGTATATGGATCTTTATACACATATGTATATATACATCTCTCTCTCAATATATATATATATATATATATATATATAAGTTAAGAATAAGGAAATGAATCTGACAGTATAAGTATAGATAAAAGGATATGAAAACACAATGCTGTTAAAATGAAAATATTTTATATCATATTCATAGCTAATATTGAACAATATTTCGATTTATAAAAATCAACTTCAGAACTTGTTTTTACGCCGGACTCATCGAGAAAGAAGCTGAAAATAATTTGAATTCAAAACAAAAACATTGATGTTCCAAAAAGCGTACAAGTCATGTGATCGTTTCTTCATTAGCACATCCGCTACGTGTTTCTCGGTCAACGATATAATGTATATCTTAGTGTAACAGTTTTTGAAAGAAGAAGACATATTTCAAATTCAAAAATAGACAAATTCTCTTTTTCAAACAGGAAGTGTTTTAACCCATTCATAGTCAGCCTGCAATGGATTTTTTCAGAAAATAGATATTTTTTCAACTATTTTTTTAAATTTTTTTATATAATGTAAAAAATATGAATGATGTGAGGGTTTTTTTGGATAATGTGAAATTTAAATTTGTTATATATATATATATATATATATATATATATATATAGAGAGAGAGAGAGAGAGAGAGAGAGAGGGAGAGGGAGACAGACAGACAGAAGACAGACAGACAAAAAATATTTTAAATTATATTGGTAGGACAACGCAGAGGTTAGACGTCCGAATAAACCAACATGTCCCGAGGGGTATAAGAAGCCTCCCCCAAACCACATCCGGGCTTTCCCAGGCACAAGATTCTGCCATCGGTGACCACCTTTGTAGTACAAATAGTTGTAAAACAAACTACAACGATCAGCAATTTTCTATTCTACACAAGGCTAGGACAGGTCACCATCTCAACGTCCTCGAGGCAGTCTCCATTTTTTTTTACTGCCCGTCCTTGTGTAGACAGAGACATCCTAAGCACTCCCTGGTAATTTTTGCTGAGGATGTTATTGCTGAGGTGGGGATTACCTGAAGGTACTTGACAATTTTTTTTTTTTCTCTCTTTTTTTCTTTCTTTTTGCCTTCATGTTACCCCCACCATTTTGCTTGATTGAATCTCTCTTTTACCCATTTGATTGACATTGTGACTTTTAAACGATCTACCGGTCGTTACTTTTGACAAAGCACCGGTCGAAAGGGCCCTAAAGTTTCCATTTTCTCTTTTGAAAAAAAAAAAAAAAAAATTTTGCTGATCAATAAAGTATGTCGTTATTTTTCAAAATCCTATACAAGTTCAGCTGTACCAAAAATTTGTTTATATATATATATATATATATATTGGTACTCTCTGGACTACGCATGTCTGTGTCTATGTATGTATGGCTGAATAAACTGTGTCTGACTAGACTGTGTGTCTTTCTATGGCTGCATCTGTATAGACTGTGTCTGTGTCCATATTTCCGACTTTAAATGAATAACTTGATATATATCAATGTGTGGTGTAATAGTTAGCAAGTTAGTCTAACAGATCATTGATAATGAGTTCAGTTCTCACTGGGTGCCCCATACTTCTGGTCTTATGCCAAACTAAGTAAACTCTCAGTAAATGATAACGATGTGTATCAATGAGATCAATTACTCCACTTCCAATAAATCCCCAATGGGGCTTAAAGACAGAATTCTGGATGAGCGCATATGTATAAATATGCATGTGAGCGTATCTACACGGGTGTGTGGGCATGGGTAGTGTATATATATTTAACAACTACTCCGCACGAGCAGGATACAACACAAGGTCAATTTCTTAAGCGGAGTTTAACAGGTTTGAATTCAGAGTTTTCCTTCTCCTAGACTGGTTACCTAGCCATGGTTAAAGAACCCAGTCTGCCCTGCTATTTACCAATAGCTGGAGGGAGAGTAGGATTCATACCTTTCCCAAGGGTATTAGCGCTAAGTGAAATGCAATTACCACGTCCAGGATTTGAACTCGGGCGACAAGTCCATTTCCCATGACTTTAACCATTACACCACGCGGGTAGTGTATATGTATGCATATATGTGTCTAGTAGTAGTAGTAGTAGTAGTAGTATCAAAAGGATTGCTAAACAAGTTAGGATGATCGGCAGATTTTAATAGATAATAAAATTAAAAGAGGATTTCTCGATGGGGATGAAAGGGTTAGTTTTTAATGTTTTTGTATAACGGTCACTAAAAAGTAAAATATATGTGAATATCATACAGAAGTTGATACATTTAATTAAAGCATTTAGAAAAAGTGTTTATAAAAAATATTGTTTGTTTGTTTTCAGTCAGAAAATGACAAAAGATAAGACTCCGAAGAGATTTGTGAACTGTGCTCAGGAATAAATACAATAAAACCAAAAGGGTTCAGGATCTCCACCCACAAAATATGTCTTAGCCAATCAAAGTGGTCCCTTGGTAAAAAAAAAAAAATTCATGACATGCAAAACTCCATTTTGGCCCTTACTTAGGCTAGATGGATGGTTGGAGAGGCCTCCTTCAGTCAATTGGTTGGTCACATCAAGCCCTAGCACCTATATGATTGTTCTTATGGAATTAGTGGAATTAGATATTGATATCAAAAAGCTAAATAATATCACTAGAAAAACGTTTTCTTATTTTTGCATGGTAGGTGACTTGATGTATGGAAGCACAGTATATGCAAAAATTAATGCGTATTAGTGTCATTGTGTCTATTTTCTACAATAACTTTTACAAAACACAGTATATAACTTCTCGTGTGGACACTAGATGCAGTGAGTATATTAAAAAATTAATGCGTATTAGTGTCATGTCTATTTTCTCCAATGATAACTTTTACACAGCCTTTTGTGTGGACACTGGATACAGTATAGAGAACTTACCAGGGATAGATGGTGAGAGAGAGTCAAAGGAATCTGTGCAAACAGCATACCAAGATGATGATGATGATGATGATACAGCCTCTTTGAATGTTCACATTCTCTAATGATATTCTCTATTTGTTAATTGGTCTTTATCCTAAGAACGTAGTTTGATCCCTTTTCCCTCTAGATACAGTCTGACATAGCAGATTTTTTTTTCTACTTCCCTTTGAGATGCAGTTTTCTTGGGTTCCTTGGTTCTGACATTCAAGGGTTGGCTGGATGGAAATGATAGCGACTCATCAGAAAATTACAGAAAGCTGTTTCTTTTACAGTTCTCTTAGAGGTTAATTTCAAAGAGAAAGGTGATGAAAAAATTCTCTTTAAACTTCAGAAAACACTCCCAAGATAACAACTCCAGAGAGCAGAGGTTGTGCTGCAGATGCACACTTAAAAGTAGACGCAGAATGTCGCTACCATTCAGCAGGAACTCTCAAAGAGAGATAGCATCGGCCAGAAGAGAAAGTATCTTGGCCATGTGATTTTACAACTACTTTTAAGATGGCTACTTTCACAACTGAAAATTCTATCATTTATTTTCATTTTTCTTTTTTTTATCAAGACTCATATTGTGCAGATGAATTTTAAAAGCTTTTGGCAGTGAGTATTGTGTTTCAAAATGATGTAAAAATATTTTCAAAGGGGATGTTTTAGAAATAAGAATGAAAAATTTATTAAAATTTTGTTAGAACCAATCTATTTAATTTAATCTTGGAGACAATTTTGGAATGAATTTTAGGATGGTCATATGATTAAGGTTGACATATCAAATAAAGAAAGTTTTCTAATGTATCTTATGTATATATATTTTATATATATATATATATATATATTTTTATATATATATATATATATATATATATATATATATATATACACCGAAATTACAGAAAAGTATTTGAAGTATAATAAAGTGGTATCAATATTTTTAATCTTTGGCAAAAATGTATATTTCTAATAGTCAAATGTGCATTTCTATATATATTTATATTTGTATCTTTATTTCCTTCTCTCTTTATAATATATATATATATATATATATATATATATATATATATATATATATATATAGAGAGAGAGAGAGAGAGAGAGAGAGAGAGAAACCATCCTTAAACAAAATTAATTTCCAATGCAGTACACACATTCTAAAATGCCTATAACACCTTTCTCATCAATTCTTCTCCTTCAAGCCTTCACATTAATTTAATTTTTAAAAAACTGGAACACATCACCCCTGATGATGGCACTTCGAAGTGCCGAAAGTACTCGGGACCTGAACTTTGGTGGACTTATCCACGAATTCCACCCAAACATTAAAAAGTTGGCCAGAAAACGATCAAAAATAAAATTGTTAAACAGGAGATGTCTCTTTTGTTTAATTCTACATGTATAAATGAAAGAATGCTGCCCTATTTGGGCAGCATTCTTTCATATACACACACACACACATATATATATATATATATATACAAGGTGTGTCAAAAAAGTATTGAGATTTTTTGTGCTATTTTACACACTGATATTGAGCACTCTTTCTTTCTAAATCATAAAGACAAACTCAAAATTGATGTTCTCCTGTTGACACCTACACATGGGCACACCAGTGTAGGCAGACCGGCAAAACCCTACATCAATCAGATTCTTCATGCCGTGTGGAAGACCTGCCATGTGTGATTACCAATAGGGGCAGTTGGCGAGAGAGAGAGTCATGGGAATCCACACTGTCAACATGGCCTGATGAAGGTGATGATGATTTGTGTGTATAAATCAATATGTCTGTAGCCTCATCATAGAAAAGTATTTTGAACTGCAGATATCTATCTTTTAACCCAATCTCCTTCCTTGTCAATGCACTTAATCCAATATTTCTCCATTAGTAAAATAAAGTCGACGGAGTGGCCTATTGTTGGTATCAACCAGACAGCGAGGGAGTCTATCCCCTTTTCACTAGCGCTAGAGCAGGGAGATTGTTTTTGCGTCTGAAGTGGAGTGCCACACCTGCCATCAGCTTCCCACTTTACCACACAGATTCCTGTGCTACTCATACACCAAGTTGGTGAAACCCTGTGTTGAACCCAGAACCTTGTGTTTCTGAGCCAGATGCTCTACCGACTGCAGATATCTATCTTTTAACCCAATCTCCTTCCTTGTCAATGCACTTAATCCAATACTTCTCCATTAATTATTTATATTTCTTAATTGATTATACAGATCAAAATCCAGTTAATAATTTTGTCTATACAGAGTTATTGATCCATCCTCCTGTGTGTGTGTGTGTGTGTGTGAGTGTGTGTTTGTGTTCCTGTTTTTTGTTACCTCTTTTATATATCTTTTTACATCTTTTTACATCTACTAAGCTCAGCTTTGTCTAGCACAAGGTTACTAGGGTTGAGCACTCAGTGATAGTCAACATCACTGCACATTAGTATTCTTCTGCTGGATTACCTTGTTAAGCATTATTTGATTGATGCAAACTGTTTTCTATCTTCGCCATCTTTGTAAAACTATTTCTTCTTAGTTAGGCAACAAATCTAGGAGAAGGAAAACTCTGAATTCAAACATTGATGAAGAAATTGACCATGTGTAACATCCTACTTGTTTGGAGGGGCTGGTATATATATATATATATATATATATATATATATATATATATACAAGTACATATATATATAATTATGTGTTATGTTCTTGTGAACGTTGTTTGTTTGGTCTTTTGAAGCATTGGAAAAAAGAACAAAAACAAGAAAAACAGAACAAAAATCAGAATTTTTATATATTCAACCGTTGCTCTGTTCCTGGTTTAATCTATTCTGATATTTCGGGTGAACTTTCCCCCTTTTTCAAGGTAATAACAAGACGGTCTGGAGAAAAAAAAAGATGAAATGTTGTATATGAGGGCAAATATATATGTATATATATATATATATATATATATATATATATATATATAAAGGGTAGTTTGTGTGTATGTATGTCCGGAGAAAACTATGAAAATAAAAGAATTAATGACCAAGTAAATATGTATAAACATTCACAATCACCAGATCTTGCTTTTTGAGCAAAAGTAATAAAGATTTGATTTATATTCGTGAAGATGATAAAAAAAAAATGTAAATGATAACAGTATTTTTTTTCTTCTAGCATTTACAATTTTAAATAGGAGACATTCATTTTTCTTTTCAGAGTGTCTGGATCAACGCAAGGTCTTTTTTTACATAGGGATTTTAATGGGGCATCCTGCTACGATCCAACAGTAATAGATATGCAAGAATACCTTTTTACTCCCCCACTGCCTCTACCCAAGTAGCCACTTCTAGTATGTTTACGCCTTACATTTGAACAGATATATTCGCCTAATTCATTAAATATCAACTAATTAATTTTAAATTAGGTATGACTTCAATTAAGCACATATTCTCCCATATATATATATATATATATATATATATATATATATAAGGGTTTTGTAGTTTGCATGAAGCATTGTATGTATGTGTTTAAAATAGAAATTAGAAGGCTATTGACAATGCAATAGAAGAACAATAGGTGATGAAAATGATGTTTATTTACCTGTTTCCTAAATATTTTCGGTATAAAATCCCATCCTCAGAGGTTTTGGAGGTACGTTTGCACCAGCGCAATAATATAAGTATTAAAACACACGTACCTCTGAAACCACTGAGGATGGGATTTTATCCCAAAAATATTTAGGAAACAGGTAAATAAATGTCATTTTCATCACCTATTGTTCTTCCATTGCATTGTCAATAGCCTTCTAATTTCTATTTTAAATATATATATATATATATATATATATATATATATATATATATTAATAAGTCATCCACAGACACATGTTTCGGCGTTTCACGCCTCTTCAGTGTGTCTAGACACAGCTATCTTTGGCTGACCGTATGGTAGCTCGATATCTTATCCCCTCGTCCACTGACATCTGTAGTGGGGGCTGGTGTTTTTAAACTATTAAGTACATAGGTTTGTTTATGTATTTTACGGTCACTGAGAGATCAAATTTCCGGGGAAACGATCATTGCTTATATGCTTAGTAGTGAGAGTTAATTTAAATTACCAATTAGAGAGCTCATACCAAATTTATGGGAGCATATATTAATAAGTCATCCACAGACACGTGTTTCGGCATTTATATATATATATATATATATATATATATATATATATATATATATATATAGATAGAGAGAGAGAGAGAGAGAGAGAGAGAGATCAATTTGCATGTCTGATTTGGATATATCAGGTTGATCTGTCCAATTTTTTGACAGGAAAAGCTGAACAAGATTTAATAAAATAAAATCTTTAACTGATATTTGCCAATGTCTAGATGAACAATATATCTTATTTTCTTTGTGATTTCATAAAAAAAAATGTTTGAAGAAAAACTTTCAAATTAACCCCATGTTTCTTCCAAGCAAAGAATCCATTCATCATGCAATGCTCTGTGAATTTCACAGTAGGAATAGTGCAAATGCTGTAGCAAAATCCATCAAAAGCAAACATGGTGATTCTATAGTGTGTGGAAGAACACGTAGGAGATAGTTGTCATTTTCCTTAGTAGCTATGAAAAAAGATGTTTATTGCCATGGCAATCGAGGAGAATTCAATGAGTTGTAAAATCTGTTACAACATGGAAGTGTGCTGGGCCCATAACCCAGAGGTCTGTAGATCAAAACTATGCTCTGCTACCAAATGTTGTTCCCTCTGGCATAGATTCCTCTATCCCAGTCTCAACTGCTATGGTCTCCCAAACACTGAGCTTAAATAGGCAGCTCTCTCTAACTGCCTTTCTCAAGGTGGCTGTTGATTGGTCAATGCAAATTAACAACTAGCAATACAGTTGATCCTCTCCAAACAGGCAATTTCCCAAGGGGGGATAACTCAGTTATTCTAACAGTTCATTTCCTATGACTAACCATTATGCCATGCACCTCCATATTATTATGGAGATAATTTATTTGTTGTTTAAGTGTTTATTTTGATTTTAAATTTCGATTGGTTGTTGTAAGTTCTTGTTGAATTTGAAGTCCAGCAATCAGGCTGACCTCCTCAGCATCTAAATATTATTCTTATTAGTCTTCTCTGTTGTTCTTTCTGGCATAGATTCCTCTATCTAAACGTCAACTCTCAGGGTCTCCCAAACACTGAGCTTAAATAGGCAGCTCTCTCTAACTGCCTTCCTCAAGGTGACTGTTGATTGGTCAATGCAAATTATCAACTAGCACCACAGTTGATCCTCTCCGAACAGGCAATTTCCCAAGGGAGGATAACTCAGT
>CM042141.1:80696677-80819177 GCA_023376005.1 Doryteuthis pealeii | reverse complement strand
TAATATCCATTTATCAGTATCGATGATGACTATTAACTTGAAATAAAAAGAATTAGTCTTATTCATTTCTAGACCAATATTGTAATCTTCTAAAAGGTTCTCTTCATAGCTAATAGGGTTGAGTATTTCCTGCTGGCGTTAAGATTTGGTGTTTAAATTCAGATAAAAAGACAGATTTTGAATATTAACTTGCAAGGTGAGAATTTAGACAATTAAAAATTGATGTGTAGAAGCCATAAAATTATCATTCATTTGCACATCTGAAATGCATTACTCTAATAAAAATCGTGTGTGGGTTTAAAAAAAATTATGGTCACACACACAGACACACAGACACAGACACAGATACAGACACACACACACACACACAAGATATTGGCCAGAATGGATGACTCACATGATTTTTTCCTGTATTTTCCATCAAATAGTATTCACTCATTTCCCACATGATAGACTCTTTTTGGTTATTTCCTATAAGTCTAACTTGATCAAAGAGGAACCACTCTTGACTGATAAATTATTTATTTATTTATTGATCTACTAGGAAAAAAGAAGTTAGGGTTAAGGTTTAGGGTTAGGGTTTAGGGTTTGGGTTTATAGTTAGGGTAGGGTTTAGGATTAGTTTAATGGGAAAATAAATAAATAAATAATTTATCAGTCAAGAGTGGTTCCCCTTTGATCATGTTTGACTTATAGGAAATAACCCTCTTTTTGATTGGTCAAATTGGATGACACATTGTTTTTCCAATCAAAGAGTATTTATTTTTATTGCATGTTCTCATTCAGGTGTGATTTAGCTGTGATTAGAAGTGTGATTTACCTGTGAATTATAGTGATACAAAATGTGGTAATAGTGACTATGCCTGCTAACCACACTTTGCATCATTATAATTCACTGTTAAATGACACTTCTAATCTCAGAAATTGCCATTGTAATCTTAAAATCAGGGTCTGCAATTTTGTCAGCCCCTCCAATCCAATCTCATGAAAATGCCAAAATCAAAGGGTTAAACTTCATCTAATGGTGAAGTTGCAATTTTGGAGCTCTGGGGAGTGTGGAATACCTCTTCATCGATATTACTCCCAGGTCCACTCTGACCTGGAGTGGTGGTGGTACCTGTTAGAGTTAGATTGAAAATCTATGGGTTAAACAGAAAAAATCGAGTTTGAAGAAAAATTTGAATACCCATTTAGAATGAATAAAACAAAGTGTCTTTGGCATAAAATAACCCAACAAAGGTTGATATGCCTTAGACTTAAATAGAAAATCTATAGGTTAAACAGAAAAAATTGAATCTAAAAAAATTTTGAATACCCATTTAGAATGAACAAAACAAAGTATCATAAAGTGGTATAAAATAACCCAAGGGTTGATATATTGCAAAAACCCCCAACCAACCAACCAACCAACCAAAATCAGAGTTAACGAAAATAAAGACCTCAACATGTTTTTGCTTGGAGCCACGGCTTCTGACAGGATCCATTAGCGCTAGTCTTGCCCTGAAAGTTTGAAGGAAGCCACTTATCGTATCTAATTGCAGCAAACATTAAAGACACCAGATAATTCAAGTTCAGTGTTGATATTCAGCGTACCTTTGCCCGACCTACGGCCCCCACCTGTAATGTGCAATTTGGATGTTGATGACACATGGGATTCTACATTTGTCTGTGTAAAGTAAATCTTTTTTCTTTCTTTTTACTTTTTTTTATTAAATATGTAGAGAGAATCAATAGGAAGATGTACTCTTGTCAATGCAAGAAGCATCTTCAAGAGGAAATGAATAGAGGCATTTTTCATTGAGTGGAGGTAGACAAAAGTGTTGAAAACTGAGACATTGAATGTATCTCGTTTGGACATTACTCATCACTGATATTAAATGCGAATGTCAGTTTAGCAGTGTGTCACATCTTTTCAACTTTGCTTCTAGAGGCTGTGGCCCAACATATCATACCAGTGTACAATACCATACAACGACTACTAAAATAACAACTACCACTTCAATCATCTAAAATAATAAATGTGAATGTGAGTGTGTTAGTGTGTCACATCCTTTCAACTTTACTCCTAGAGGCCGTAGCCCAACATATCATACCAGTGTACAATGCCATGCAACAACTACTAAAACAACAACTACCACTTCAATCATCTAAAATAATAAATGTGAGTGTCAGTGTGTCAGTGTATCACATCTTTTCAACTTTACTTCTAGAGGCTGTAACCCAACATATCATACCATTTTAGAATCAGACCGACTCTTATAGCAAATCAAAAACATTCCAGGCTGAATTTAGACCTGTGATCATGAAATTGAGGATTCCCAAGTTTTAATTACTGCGATAGTTTTTGGTGATATTTCACATGATTTTTTATGTGATTTTTTGCGATGAATGCAGTTTTGCAATAAGTTCCAAATAGACAAATTATATCATTATTTTGATGAAAGCCATTGTTTGAAAAATATTGTTCAAGTTTGATCAAATTTAATATCTACACAATACATATTTCATAGAGGGACCATCCCCAACTAAACTGGTAACCTCACAGATTTTTTTTCAGTGAGGAGGGTGGCAAGACATTCTGCAGGATGACCTGTAAAAAGGGTGGAGGAAGCTCTTTGCCCAACAGCCATCAAGCACATTATTTCTAAAGTCCAACCCCTCCTAACTGGAGCAGAGCGCTGTAAACATGGTAGTGTCAGAGCCATGCTGTCGGAAACTTAAGTTCCTTGTAGGGCCACTTAACAAACCATCATTTCCTATTATAAATTTATTTCGATCAGAACTCAATAAGTGAGCCTAGTCTCATCAGATAGCCTACTACATAATGACTAAGAAAAGAACTAGAATAAAGAAAATATTTTTTCTTTTCTTTCTCTTTTATAATTGATATTGATGTTCCTTTATAATCCTCGACATGCCAGTCAGTTGGATACTTTTAAATATATATATATATATAGTATAAAGGTATATATATATATATATATATATATATATATAACCTACTTAAGTTTCACCAAAAAGGATCTTCAGGGTTAATTGTAATGAATTAATCAAGAAATTGATTAATTAAGGACGATTGTGAAAGGAAAAATTCACTTCCGCAATTGTCTTTAATTAATGAATTTTTTGAGTAATTCATTACAATTAACCCTGATGATCCTTTTTTGGTGAAACTTAATTAGGTTATCTATATATACCTTTATACTAAACCCGCTCTACTAACGTATTTAGCACTTCATATTTTTTAAAAAACAAAATTTATTCTGTTAATATATATATATATACATATAATATATATATATATATATATATATATACAGAGAGAGAGAGAGAGAGAGAGAGAGAGAGAGAGAGAGAGAGAGAGAGAGAGAAGACATGTGTTAGCATGTATGTGCATATGAATTAAACCTATGAAACAAATATATATTAATGTAGAGACATTAACTATTTATCAACAAAGCAATTGCAGCTGAACAGAAAGACAATATGTTGAACAAAGCAATAAATATCAGCAAATCTTTTGAATTATAAAAAAAATCCAAACCAGAAAAGAAAGATTTTCAAACATTCTTATAGAAAATGCAGACAAAAAAGAAAAAGAAAAAAAGAGATCCAAAATATTCACATTCTTTCAGCCTAACTTTTCCAACTCTGCTAAAACCTTTGTATGCCACAAGAAACATTACACACACACACTCATATATATATATATATATATATATATATATATATATATATATTTACTCATACAAATATTCAATGTCCTGAAGAAGGTTTTAATTTAAAAAACGAAATACTATAGTATTGACATAAAGAGTTTCCATTGTTCATGACATCCTGTGTTTGTTTTCTTTAAAAATTTTCTCCATATATATATATATATATATATATATATATATATATATTAAGAGCCATGTTAGCTCAGTTGGTAGAGTGTTCGGCTAGAATCCATGAGGTTCCTGGTTCGATACCAGCCCCCGCCAACTCAGCGTATGAGTAGCACAGGGATCGGTGTGGTAAAGTAAGGAGCTGATGGTTGGTGTGGTGCTCCATCTCAGATGCTAAAATAATCTCCTTGGTCTAGCGCTAGTGAAAAGGGGATAGATTCCCTCACTTTCTGGCTGATACCGACTTTAGGCCACCCCGACGACTTATATATATAAATGTAATGTATCCAAATGACTGGTAGCAAGGGATGATTCCACCTGGGATCCTCAAAATCTCACTGTACAACCATACTGTATGCTCTTGTAGGTGCAAACATATATTCATACAAGGATTTTTATAAATCCCTTAAGAGAGCTCAATGTATAATAATTAATGAATTAGATTAAATACAGATTATATATTATATATATATATATATTCCTTGTTCACTGATAATTTTTTATCTTTAAACAAATGAAGGCCCTGACAAAGGTTAATTAAACAAACTGAAGCACTGCAGCATTGGCTTATTAAATATCATTCGTCAATGAAACTGTTTTTTCATTTTCTATAAAATTACATATTGTCGGATTTATTTCCACTTTTTCCTCATATACACACACACTCAGATCATAACAGACATGCCCAGAACAAACTTTTGTATGTCACAGTAAGCATTACACACAGACACACAGACAGACAGACAATAAGTGCAAATTATTTAAATTAGATAAGAATAGGAAGAATTGATAACATAAAAGTAAAGTCGTAAAGTCGTTGGGGTGGCCTAAAATCGGTATCAGTGAGACAGCAAGAGAGTCTATCCCCTTTTCGTTAGTGCTAGACCAAGATTGTTTGGTGTGTCAAGTGGAGTGCCACACCTACCCTCAGCTCCTCCCTTTACCGCACAGATCCTTGTGTTACTCATATGCTGAGTTGTCGAGAGCTGGTATCTGTATTAACAATAGTTGTCTGAAGCTATAATTGTTAACAAAAGATTATTATTATTAGTCACTTGAAACCATATAACTGTGTGCAAATTATCTGTATTAAGGATAGTTGTCAGAAGTTATAATTGTTTACTAAGGATTATTATTATTATTAGTCAATTGAAACCATATAACTGTGTGCAAGCAAATGTGCAAGTGATTATATTGAAATAGTAACTTGAAACTATATAATTGAATATATGAATTATTAGTATTAGATAAGAATACTTGAAAACACACAACTGTATGCAAATGATTTATATAAGAAAAATACTTGATATTTAAAGCAAATTGAAAACGCCAAGAACAAATTAAAATAATCCAATTTTATGATTCAACTGAGAGGTTTTTAATTTCAACAAAAATAATTTTTTGGTGGCAGAATAATTTAAAGAAATTTAGAATTCAAATGGTCTCCCCATTCACTTGTTTTGTCTGCCAGATTTTTTTTTTGTGGGTTATTTAAAGGTGCGTGTATGTTTAAATAAGCTTAAGACATTGCTACAGCTCAAGAACAATATTCATGGAGAGATAAAAGAATTGACCCTAGAAACCTTGAGCAAAGTCATACAAAGAGCTGTTTGAATTAAGGTGCAACTTTGTATCTGTGAAAATAGAGGCAATCTACAAGATAGCATTTTTCCAAAATAGCTAAAAATATTAGTATTATTTGGAATTATTTGGACTATTGTCCTCATCTTCATTGTTATCTGTACAATGTTTCAGCCGATGTGTTCTCCGGCCTTCTTCAGGTATTTTTTGTATAATAATTTCTGGTATAATAATTAACACAGCTTAACACCTGTACCTCAGCTATGGTTAGCGGAATGAGAACAGGATACCCCTGTGGATTGAATAAAGGGTTGGGTTCAAAGTTCTGTGATGGCTCCCGATTATGACAAAAAGGTTCCTGAGTTTGAATTAAAAGGTTCCAAGAAAGTTCAGAGTCCGAGAAAGTTCTCGAGTCCGAGAAAGTTCCCAAGTCCGACAAGAAATACCTGAAGAAGGCTGGAGAGCACATTGGCTGAAACGTTGTACAGATAACAATGAAGATGAGGACAATAGTCTGAATAATCCAAATAATACTAATTATCAAGCCTCATCTAAAGAATTCAGAGAAATAGCTAAAAATATATTTCCTTGGACTATATTTGATTAAAAAAACTAATTGATTAAATTTTTTTTTTAAATTACTAACACTAGCTTATTAAATGAAATCAGAAGTCTAAACATGTAGACCAAAGCTTTTCAACCGGTGTGTCACGGCACACTAGTGTACCGTGAAGCTTCCATGGATGAGTATTGAGGACGGTTGATCCTCTTATATTTTTATTCTATAACTTTAATATTTTTTTTTTTAATGGATTAAAAATCTACCTTTAGAAATAAAATTAAGTTGTTTTCTTTTACACTTGTAGCACATTTTCACTATTCCTTTTCTTTTAAATGATAAAATAATTATATGTTTATATAGTGATGGTGTACATTGATCAATTTATTGCCAAGCTCACTGTGCCGTGAGATGAAAAAGGTTGAAAAACTCTGATCTAGACATTAACTCTTTATCATAAATTGCTCAGCTGTGCACATATCTTAATTTAAGATTTTATCAAAAAATTTTAAAAATTCAAAGCTTCAGTACTCAATAATCTTTGATTATACCTTATAGTGTTGTGGTTATTGAAGGCTCTTTGAAAAATGCTAAAAAATTGTTTGTGCCAAAGTCGGATAAAAAGAGTTAAAATAAGGCTGGATTTTGAGAAGGATTCTGATTTAAAATCAAAGGAAAATATTGATAATACTTTAAGTTAGTGTTGCTTGTTAAAAAGTTGGTCTCTTTATTATATAATAATTATACAAGACGTGTTAAAAAAGTATCGAGATTGAAGCTGCATTTACCAAGATTGGAATTAACAATTAATGTAATGTTAATTTTTTTCAGCATACAAGGTGTGTCAAAATGTACAGATTTTAAAGCTATATTTACCAAAATAGAAATGAATGAATGAATGGAACGTTAATTTTTTAGAATACAAGGTGTGTCAAATGTAACACTATGGTTATGACATATAACCATTGTGTTGGATTGATGATTTGTTAAGAAAAATTTATGACCAGCGGAAAAGTTTAAATGCTGATTCAGCGTGGATAGATTTGATTGGATGATTGGAATGTTAACATGGCGAAGGGGAGAAAGGAAGAGTGAGAGGTGATAGTTAAAAGTTAGTAAAGAGTTTGAGTCTGGTTGTTGACGGGTGAAAATGGGCTAAGGCCCTGATCTTCCCCGTGCAGGGATCATGGATGAAATCAAAATAAATAATTACTTGATCAAGTCGCAAAATGGATGTTGTCTTTTGTAATTTCTTTTATTTTGACCAAATCAACCTTAGCTAGAAGCACAATCAGAAGAAGCCGGCGGACATGGTAGAAGCTCTGCAAGTAAGTCTAATCACTCTAAATCTTTCATAATAAGTCTCTCTCTCCCTAAAGAAAGTTCTTACCAAAGAATACTCACTCTCACCAGTGTGTATGTGACATGTATCACATTTGGTACTGTGGACAACGTGGTGTTGGTGGGGTGCGTGTGTGAAGCATATAGGGTCACATTCCTCATATGTTCACAGTGGGTGCCGTGCCAGGACCTAATAGTTATCACATGTGGTGTGTGAACCTTATAGTTTCACACAAAAAGTACTGAAAATCTTGATACTTTAAAAAAAATATAGAAATGAAGAATGAATGAAACGTTAATTTTTCAGAATACAAGGTGTGTCAAAAAGTACCGAAAATCTTGATACTTTTTTAACAAACCTTTATTTTGTCATTTATTTTCATGTATAATGTGGTTCCATTATTCAACAAAATCTGTTACAAAAATAAAATTAGAAAAAAGTATGATATGGAATTTATAAGAAAAGGTATGCAAGTTTTTTTTGTTTTTAATGATAATGCTCTCTTTTTTTGTCTGGTAACTGGATGCTAGTAACAACCTTCCTATGAAGATGAGTATGATATTGCAGAGGGGTAAGATCTCTCTACCCCCCCCCCAAAAAAAAAGGAGTCTGGGGACTTGTTGGACTTGTCTTAGTATAAGACATTTATAGACCCTACCAGCAGTGGTAGCAGCAACTTTCAGTAAGAAATACCCAAATGGGCAGGACAAAAGGTGATATAAGGTCGTTGACTGTCTTGAACTCAGTCACTGGACTATCAATGCCAAGAATGACAGCTGATTTATCTCTCAACTAGAGGCTTACTTGGATTCTTACTGTAGAATCAACATATCAGACTCACCTTCACAGGAAGGCTGCAACTAGCTTCCAGTTGCCAGACAAGGGAGACAAGCTGTAACCAAATATAGAACCTGCACTGTGTTCAGGCAGTTAGTATAAAGCGTATTCGGTTACATTCTCTTTTTTTTTTGTTTAGAAGAAAAAATCTTAATTCAAACTTGTTAAATTCCAATAAAAAAGTTGACCTTGCTCATGAGGAGCGGTTGGTGAATACATACATGCTAGTTTGCGGCATATATTTCACATGACTGAAAAGTCTGTCCTATATATGCAGAGCTGGGGGAACAAGAGATGAATTCATGCCTTTCCCAAAGGCATTAGTGGGAAGAGAAACACAAACAGCCTGGTCCAGGATTTGAACCTGAGTCCCTGATTCCTTTTCCTACAACAATAACCATCATGCTAAGTGTGCCTTCATACTAATAATTTTTACTTCTAAATTTGTCAGGTCTCGATCCGGCTAGATAGCTGTTAAGTGTTGATATATTAACTATAATATATATATATATATATATATATATATATATATATATATATACCAACCCCTCCACACAAATAGGATGTGACACAAGGTCAATTTCTTAAGCGGCATTTAATAGGTTTGAATTCAGTTTTTCTTCTCCTAGACTGGTTGCCTAACCAAGGTTAAAGAGTTCAGTCTACCTTACTATTTACCCATAGCTGGAGGGAGATTAGTTAGATGCATACCTTTCGCAAATCTATTAGAGCTATCTGAAATGCAAATAACCTTGTCCAGGATTTGAACTTGGGTTGATGAGTCATTTCCTTTGATGATAACCGTTACATCAAGCACCTCTATTTTTACACCACGTGCCTAATAGGATTGCTCTGACATTAAATAACCCACAAAGTTTTGTATGCCATTAAAAAAAGAAAACAAACCTCTCTGCCTCCAGGGAGAACCGTTATTGTTGAGAATAAAATATATTTACTATTGATTGTTGTCCGAGGCCTTCTCTTGACAATGAGTGTTTTTGAGACGATTTCGGACATTTCATCTGATTCTGTGTTCAGCTCTTAAAAGCTGTATTTGCAAGCCAGCCAGATGCTAGTTTGGCTTTTTTTAATGGCTTATCAACCTTATTTCGGCAATTTCACAAGGGATAATCTAAGAAGCTACATCTGCAATCCAACTAGATGCTGGTCAAAGCCATAATGCTACAAACGATGTATTTATTTGTTGGCTGGTTTTTATGCGACTCATTACACTACGCGTCTCCATATATATAAGTAGTAGAAGTGGCTACCCAGCATCGCCTGTGTAGAGGGTGTGCAAAAAACGGTTTATTGATCTGTTTACTTTTAATGGTTTCAAGTAACTAATAATAGCAATCATTTGTAAATAATTATAGATTCAAGTAACTATTCTTAATGCTAATAATTTTTACTCAACCATATAGTTTCAGGTAAGTAAGAAGTAATAAGAAGCTGTCTCCAACACAATCATGTACAAAAATATTGCAAAACTTTTGACTCACGCGCGTAACATATTTCTTGGCATAATCATAAGTAATTTGTCAACACCAAGCCCAATTCTGTTTTGTGTCTGTGTCTTTGCATAAGTAAACTATGTCTTTTTCATAAAAGCTTATGCTAACATAATTGTTCTTATTTTGTCTTGGCAAGAATAAAAAGATATTAACCTGTGTAAATCATTGGATGTAGATTTCTCTGCTTAATTATTTAAACCATTTAATACAAATCTTTTACCCAAAAAAGAAGAACACTCCTGATAATATAATGGAAAAAACAAAGAAAGTTTACTAAGATATAAGATTAAAAAAGACGAAAGGAGAAGTTAATAAAAAGAATTGAGGAGAGTAAAAGGAAGTCAAAAGAAGAGAGAGAGAGAGAGAGAGAGAGAGAGAGAGAGAGAGAGAGAGAGAGAGAGAGGTATTAGGAGTAGATAAGGACATAAGAAAGTAAAAGGAAGAAAAGAGAAAGATGGACAGAGAGAGAGAGAGAGAGGGGGGGGAGAGAAGTATTAGGAGTTGACAAGGACATAAGAAAAGTAAGAGGAAGAAGAAAAAAAAAGATGGACAGAGAGAGAGAGAGAGAGAGAGAGAGAGAGAGAGAGAGAGAGAGAGAGAGAGAGAGAGAGAGAGAAGTATTAGGAGTAGACAAGGATATAAGAAAAGTAAGAGGAGGAAAAGAGAAAAGATGGAGAAGAGAGAGAGAGGAGTAGACAAGCATATGAGGAGGTTGAGAGAGAGAGAGAGAGAGAGAGAGAGAGAGAGAGAGAGAGAAGTAGTAGTAGACAAGTATATGAGGAAGTAATAGATAAAAGGTAAGGATAAGAGAAAAGAGAAAGACAGAGTGGAAGGGATGAAGGAGTAAGACAAAGAGAGATAAGGATATCAAAAGAGAGGCAGAACTTGAGGGGAAAGGGAAATGTTATCCAAACTTAGCTTTATCTGGCACAAGACCACAAAAGTGAGTCCTTTGAAATCATATTCATTTGTGAAGAAAAATAGAAATATGAAAATAAACTGAGAGATACAGTATTTTATGAATATAAGGGTAGTCATTTACTAAGCTCAATTTAGTTTGGCACAAGGCCAGCAGTATAGGTCACCCAATGATAATAATAATAATAATGATTTTTTGTGACTAGAGAGTAATGAGAATGATTTTTGTTTTTGATTGAAAATTAGCTGATCAGTATTAATTCATCATCAATCTTTCTCACTATCAAATATCAATCAGATCCAATGTTTTTTTTATTTATTCATTTTTTTTTTTTGGGGGGGGTCACATTTTCCTTAGTTCAGGCAGTGGCATAGTGACTAAGGTAACTAATTTAGAAGAAGGAAACCTCTGAATTCAAACCTGTTAAACACTCCTTAAAAAATTGACCATGTGTTACATCCTGCTCATGTAGTGAAATTGAAAGGCAGAACTGTGGACAGGCAGATTCCCAACCCACATGAACAAAGCATGTCTGGAAATGTTTGGCCTGTGCGAGGGGGAGGAGTGTGGCGAGTGGCCATGGATATTTGAACTCGCTACCTCCTTGTTGCTGAAATGCTGTTGGCAGTAACCCGGATGTAAACAGTATTGACACGTACTCAAAATGCTGGTGAATATCGAAGTTCTAAACAGGTAATGCCAGACCAGAGTAAGAAGCCCGGATGTACATATTAAACTGTGTATTTAAGAGCCTGTCCTTCCAGACCGAGGGAGAACGATAGTAGGAGTTTTACTGTTAAGAAGAGAGTAGTACTTTTGTGAGAGATTGTTGCAGACTGAGGACTTTGTCAGTTGGGAGAATATATACGTCGGACTTGACTGTGCCCCCCCCCCCACCAAGTTTACTTTCATCATTTTATTTTGTTTGTTAGAGGTTGGCATATATATATATATATATATATATGGATGCAGTGCCAGATATACATCATTTGTGGAGGCATGTGGTGTAATGGTTAGTATTGTAGGAAATGTATACGATGAGGTGAACTCAAATCCTGGACGGGGCTGTTTGCATTTCACATAATGCTAATACCCTTGAGCAAGGTATGAATCCAAGTATTCTCTCTCCAGCTATTGGTAATAGTAGGACAGACTGGGCTCTTTAATATTGGTTAGGAAACCAGTCTAGGAGAAGGAAAACTCTGAATTCAGCCTGTTAAACTCTGCTTAACTCCTTATGCCACATTCTGATCGTGTGGAGGGGTTGGTAAATCTATATAATAATTTGGCTATACAACAACTCCTGGGTCTATACAACAGAAGGAAGCGTGTGTGTAATGGTTAAAGTCATAGGAAATGGACTCGTCACCCCGAGTTCAAATCCTGGACGTGGTAATTGCATTTCACTTAGCGCTAATACCCTTGGGAAAGGTATGAATTCTACTCTCCCACCAGCTATGGGTAAATAGTAGGGCAGACTGGGCTCTTTAACCTTGGTTAGGCAACTGGTCTAGGAGAAGGAAAACTCTGAATTTAAACCTGTTAAACTCACTTAAGAAATTGACCGTGTGTCACATCCTGCTTGTGTGGAGGGGTTGGTAAATATATATACAACAGAGCACTCCGATAAAAAGAATCATCCGAGTACTCAAAGGGGACACAACACTGGAACACACATCATAGTATGTGAGTTTGAATTCCAGTTTTGCTATAACATTCACTTTTGGACTAATACCTTGGGAAAGGTATGAACCCCCTCATCATACCTGTTACAAATAATTTGCACGTAGTTATACGTTTCAGCTATTCCTATATAATCTCCACTATAGGTAGGTTCCAACACAAGGTTGGTTTTTTAAAGTAGAATCCCTTCCCCATAAATACATAGTTATTTACTCAGAAGGGCCAGGTTAGCTCAAATAATTTGTGGGAGTCTCCCCGGCATAGTGATTAATGTGCTAGACTATGAATTAAATACTCATTGATAAACTTATACATTTTCTGAGAGTATTCTGACATAAGCAGTGACATAGTTTCGGTTACAGACAGACCCCGAATCTCCATTATAACAAGAGATCTGTGCGTTGCTTTATATAAGGCTTTCTTTGCAAGGAAATTTCTGTAAAGCTGGCAATAAGATATCTTTTCATTCACTGGCTTCTGTCATCAATCTGTTTAAATTTTAGTGCTTCATAGAGAAAATAATGAGACGTACACACAAAGAGAGAGAGAGAGAGAGAGAGAGAGAGAGAGAGACAGACAGACAGACAGAGACAGAGAGAGAGATAGAATGTTTGTGTGTATGCTCATCCATTATTGTTAACTTTTCTGTTCTCTCTCTCTCTCTCTCTCTCTCTCACTCTCTCTCTCTCTCACTCACCTCTATTCAACTCAGAAGGTGGCAACACAAGTTAAGTGAATAGGCAATCTCAGGGTGACAATATAATGTGGCTAATCCCGTATGCTTGTTGTTGTGTCCTCTTCACAAAAGGACATTGTAGCAGGTGACTGACAACAAAGGAAATATATATTGCCAACAACAAGAGCAACCACCTTTTCTCTCTCTCTCTCTCTCTCTCTTTCCATTCAATTGAAAAAGCGATTCTTTAGTTTCAGCTTTTGTGCTTACAATTTTACACACTCTTTTCTCTGAGCAAAGAAATGTTGCTGCACTTGGAACACAGTCAAAGTAAATCGTTCTTTCGGCACCTGCTGTAGGGCAGTGGTACATCATGTTTGTCTTATATCATGATTTCGTTTCTTTGTTTAATTAGCATTTTTAACCATATGTAAAATGACCACTGAGTCCTTTTTGAATTTTATGCAAAATCATAACCTGAGTCCTTTTTTGAATTTTATGCAAAATCATGGCTAAACCATCTTTTAACCATATGTAAAATGACCACTGAGTCCTTTTTTGAATTTTATGCAAAATCATGGCTAAACCATCTTTTAACCATATGTAAAATGACCACTGAGTCCTTTTTTGAATTTTATGCAAAATCATGGCTAAACCATCTTTTAACCATATGTAAAATGACCACTGAGTCCTTTTTTGAATTTTATGCAAAATCATGGCTAAACCATCTTTTAACCATATGTAAAATGACCACTGAGTCCTTTTTTGAATTTTATGCAAAATCATGGCTAAACCATCTTTTAACCATATGTAAAATGACCACTGAGTCCTTTTTTGAATTTTATGCAAAATCATGGCTAAACCATCTTTTAACCATATGTAAAATGACCACTGAGTCCTTTTTTGAATTTTATGCAAAATCATGGCTAAACCATCTTTTAACCATATGTAAAATGACCACTGAGTCCTTTTTGAATTTTATGCAAAATCATGGCTAAACCATCTTTTAACCATATGTAAAATGACCACTGAGTCCTTTTTTGAATTTTATGCAAAATCATGGCTAAACCATCTTTTAACCATATGTAAAATGACCACTGAGTCCTTTTTTGAATTTTATGCAAAATCATGGCTAAACCATCTTTTAACCATATGTAAAATGACCACTGAGTCCTTTTTTGAATTTTATGCAAAATCATGGCTAAACCATCTTTTAACCATATGTAAAATGACCACTGAATCATATTTTGAGCTATATACAAAATGACCAGTAAGTCATTTTTAACCATATGTTAAATAACCACTGTGTTCTTTTTTGAGCTATATGCAAAATAACCAGTGAACCATTTTTTTTAACCATAATGTAAAATGACCATTGAGTCCTTTTTTGAGTTATATGTAAAATGACCACTAAGATATTTTTTAAGCCATATGTAAAATGATAACTTATATTAAATCACCCTGTGAATTTTTAGGTTTTGACAAAGATTTTTCTGGCTTTGATGATGATTAAAGTTTTTGTTACAGAACACTTAATGTTTTTTCTCTATTGTTTATTTCCAAGAGTTGTAGCTTGTTTTTTTGTAAAATCTTTTCTACTTTGTTTTCTCAATTTTTTGTTACTGTAATCTGTCAGATATTTTGCCTATTTGTGGCTTCTGGCTTTATGTTCAGTTGAACTGCTTGCTCACTTTTTATATAAGGTAATGTTTTCTGCTGTAGCTAAAGTGTTTTTATAATGTTTTGGCTTGGTTCTTTGTTTAATGGCCAATCATTCTTCATGGATTATTTAATTCCAAAGCCATCCTTGTAGAAGAACAGTAGTAGTACTATTCAACCTATAGCTAGTGGGGATTAGGGGGTTCATACCTTTCCCAAAGGAAGTGCATGGTGTAATGATTAGAGTCAAAGCAAATGGACTTGTTTACGCAAGTTCAAATCGAGGACAAAACTGTTTGTATTTCACATAGCGCTAATGCCCTTGGGAAAGGTATGAATCCAACTACTCACCCTGCAGCTATGGGTAAATAGTAAGGCAGACTGGGCTCTTTGACCATGGATAGGTAACCAGTCTAGGAGAAGGACAACTCTGAATTCAAAACTATTTAACTCTGTTTAAGAAATTGACCTTGTGTCACATCCTACTTGTGCGGAGGGGTTAGTAAATATAATAGATATTATTCCATATATATATATATATATATTGTCGTTTTGAAGTCCACCTATGCTTCTTTGTTGGTCTATCTAGTGAGTCTAGTTCTCAGTTTGAATATATTATATTTGAAAATATGTATTTTATATATACCTATAATATTTATTATTATATTTTTGTGTGAATCCTCGGCTGTGAAATGAATAAGAAACTCAGTTGGTGTTTAAGTGCCTAGTTTCATTTTATTTCATTCTATATTTCGGAAGTCCAGCCTTCCTTTGTCAAGTTTTTCTAGACTCTACGAGACTCTCTCTCTCTCTCTCTCTCTCTCTCTCTCTCTCTCTCTTGATATATATATATATATATATATATATTATTATCATTATTATTATAGTGTGAATGGAGTTCAGATTCCTTTACTACAATATCACAGTGTTGTATACCCCTTATAACATTGTATATCAAACATTGGGTATGTACATGAGAGAGGAGAGAGAGAGAGGAGAGAGAGAGAGAGAAGAGAGAGAGAGAGAGAGATTGAGTCTTACTTGTTCTTCATTTCTTCTTGCTATGTCTAGTCGCCATGTTTCCTCCTTCTTTTTCTTTCGCCGTCATGTTGTCTAGTCTCTTCTAAGGGCTTCTTTTAAGGGTTAGTTTTTAGTCATGCAATTCAACAACTCACAAGACTTTTTTACTTGATCAAGATTTATTTAACCCATTCTTATTTGCCGCGTGGGAGAATCAACCTTGCAGTGGCACGTCTACTCTGCATCAATCTCAGGTTGAAACTAAATCTAACTAGTTACGTTTTTTTTTTATGGCGCGCGAGATTCGTGCCTCTCTAGGGGTTAGTTGGGGTCATCCAATGGAAATCTACCCGCCTACACTTTTAACTCCAATGAACCTATTTCAAACTAACTACAGTGTCTTGTCAACAACCCATGACACCGCATAATATGTAACAACAGCCCCACATTAGACACTACACTATAGGGACCCCACACCCTGAAACTTGTCTCAAAGATGAATTCACAAATGTAGCAAAACTTGTGCCATAATAAACTTATCATTATCAAGATACTGACAGTATGGATTCCCTTGACTCTCTTTTGCCATCTGTCCCTATCAGTCATCACCCTTGACAAGTCTTCTAGATGACATCCAGTGTCTGCACAGTGCTGATGAATGTAAGTTTTTGGTGTGTCCATGTGTAGGAGTCCACTTATGAGTTCATCCTTGCTTCTACAGCTGTTCCCAGAATGTCTTTTATATCTTATTTGGAAGGTTTGGGAGATGGGGGTAAGTGGCTGTACAGCTTACTGTTTTGTAGGTTGCTTGCTTCCAGGAGGTTTACTAAATAATTGGATTCAATGGTAAAATCATTTTGCAAAGAAATTTCCTCATGATGCGAGTAGGATCCTTACAGAGTGCCAAATTAGAATTATCTAAGCTTAGTAAATTATCAAAGGGTACTAAATGAGAAATAACAAAACGGTGGTTGGAAAAGAAATGGAATCTTTATAACATTAACAAGATAAATACTGCCAGCGGCATTAAGAAGTTAAGCCACTGCTAGAGGTATCAGACTACTCAGTCATCATAATACTCCCATATTTATGAACATTGGGACATACCAATTAATGTTCATAGGTAGGGTATATAACGCAGTTGTAGTGAATTTAGTGCGATAGGCATATAGTTTAGTACCTGACTATAAGAAGTAAAGTAAAGTCGTTGGGGTGGCCTAAAGTCGGTATCAGCCAATCAGCGAGGGAGTCTATCCCCTTTTTACTAGCGCTAGAACAAGGAGATTGTTTTTGCGTCTGAGGTGAAGCGCCACACCTACCATCAGCTCCTTACTTTACAGCACAGTTCCTTGTGCTACTCATACGCTAAGTTGGCGAGGAACTAGGAATGCTCTACCAACTGAGCTAACCTGACCCTTCTGAGTAAATAACTATGTATTTATGGGGAAGGGATTCTACTTTAAAACCAGCCTTGTGTTAGAACCTACCTATAGTGGAGAGGCAAGGTAGAATTTGCTGAGTCAGTATTCAGTGGAGTGAAGGGAAATTCTGATATATTTGGTTAATAAATCTAATGTATGATATTATGGGTTGTATAAATAAACAAGTGCATAATATTTGTGAACATTTTTATGCTTATTCTGTGTGGAATTGTCTGCCCCTGTTTAGCTGGAATAGTTATCTTCCTTTGTGTTTCTGGTTTTGACCACCAGGCGCTCTGACTATTTAAACAGGCAAGCGCCAAGTTTGAATCCTCTTTTTGTCTCTGGAACAACTATCAACCATGGATCAGACATTTATGTCTACACCCTTCTTGTGTGGGGGCTTCAGCCCCCAACACTATGTCAGTAAGTGACTTTGACTTATGGAATCTTCATATCTCCTATATGTACATTTATGTATCTCCTTTATACTTCCATTTTGTATCTTGTCTCCTAGATGTGTTACTTATATATCTGCTCTGTATCTTGTATATGTATCTCTTATATGTATCTTCTCCACATGCTCATATATATTAGAGTCCATTGTTGTATTTAACACCCTTGTTGGAATATTGTTTGTTCATATGTGTACCACGTTGGGAGGCCTCTAAGCCAACCAACTAATTATAATTAACTTTATTACCTTTTGAACCTAACAATAGTAATTCTGAAGATGATGGAAATAGATACTGAAATATCAAAATGATTAATCAGAGTTTTTGTGTTGAATCAAGTATTGATTATCTTCAAGGGACATTATTAGTTATCTTCAAGCAATGTAACTCAAATTTGGTTCTTGAATAATAGGTGTCATTTCTCAATGGCTTCAGTTGTAAAAGTATTTCTATATAATCTTATTATAATGGAGATTATGTGTATGTCTGTCTGTAACTAAAACTACGTCACCACCAATGTCACACTTCCCTTAGTTATTTATGTTATATTCTCAATGGTTATAAAATAATCACTATTTAATCTTAATTAGCATCTTTTTTATTCATTTATTAACAATGTCTCTATTAAGGTCTAGCTGAGATAGATTTGCCTCAAAACAGTCCATATTATGTTTAAAATGTCGTGATGTGTGTTATATATCATTAAGGAATAAATATCTACAAAGAAAATGCTTTGAATAAATTGAATAAATATCATTAAGGAATAAATATTTATATAGTATATGGTTTGAATAATTTGCATACCAGTTTTAATAAAACTGTGTTTAATAAATAATTACTTGGTATTATTGATTTCTATTATTATTGTTTTATTTTTAAATTTATTAAAAGCAATCTTATGTATGAATTTATATTGAAATCAATTAGAATAAAGTAAAGATAAGTGTAATCTTTTTTGTGTTTGTATTTAATTTCATTAGTCTTTCTAATTCAATATAGTATCTAATTGTATTAAAATCTAAATACTTGTGCCCAGATTAATAATTTGTATACAGTTATATGGTTTCAAGTATTCCTATTAAATACAAATAATTTGGACATATTGAAATATGGTTTCAATTATTCCTATCTAATACTAGCAATTGGCAAATAGATGGGTCCCTAATGGATACTACCACTCCAAGTCAGAGTGAGCCTGTGAGAAAGAGCACTGAAGGTGTACTCCACACTCCCCAGAGCTCAAGAATTCAAGACTCGCCACCAGATGCAGGCTACTGTCATACTCAGGACACCCCTTTTTTTGATGGGATATCTTACCCCTCTTAAGGGGATAGAGTTGGAATATTCTAAGCCTCGCCAACAGGGTTCTTAAAAGATTTAAGGTATTCGATCATCATATGTTACAATAAATTATTACTCATAAATTATCTGAACAAAGTCAGAGCCTCACAACAATCACAATAAAATCTTTTATACGACAAAATAATAATACGACGCATTAGCATTTTGTATGTCTTTTACTAAAATTGGCAATTTGGAAATGCTTTGAATGACAAAACCAGGAAACAAAATATTCTATTCCATCAGCAAGAAGCACAGAATGGCTTCTATTGTAACCAACACTGTTATCAGCAGGAGCAAGGTGGCCAGCCATCTTGGAAGGTGAATGAATGACAATGAATATGCAAATAGATCGAATAGCAAGTCCAAGATGATTGGCAGGCAGCTGATAATCATTCAGAAACCTCTGACACCCAATGACAGGAAACGGTGACAATTCAAAAAGATAGTCTGCTAATTAATTGGAAATTAACCGAAGAATGGTTGGCGCTTTCGATGTTTGGAAAACATGGCTTTCAAATCTTATGTTGAATGTATTATAAACAAAGCTGCTCATTATGGAAATTGAATAGAAGTCTGAATCACTTTGATATAGAGAAGAAACAAAGTTGAAGTTACATTACTAAGTAATTCTCTGACGAGTTAATCTCTGCAGACATTGCAATAGCAGATATTACTAGTTTGGTTTGGTTTCTTTGTTTTAATGGCATATCAACCATTGTGGGTTATTTAATGCCAGAGCCATCCTTGTAGAAGAACAGTAGTGGTACTATTTAACCCACAGCTGTGGAAATGAAGAGGTTCATACCTTTTTTAATTGGACATATAGCATAAGGGGTAAAGGCATTGAGTAAAGACAGTTCTAAGTGACAGTTATCTCTAGGCTGCAGGTTCAATCCTGGTCAAGGGTGACAGTAACATAGAATAATAATTAACACAGCTTAACACATGTACCAAGCTATGGTTAGCGGAATGAGAACAGGATATCCCTGTAGATTGAATAAAGGGTTGGGTCCAAAGTTCCGGGATGGCTCTCTATTACAACAAGAAGGTTCCTGAGTTTGAGAAGACTCCAGAGTCCAACAAGAAATACCTGAAGAAGGCCAGAGGAGACATCGGCCGAAAACAATAAAGATGAGGATGATAGTCCGAATAATCCAAATAATAATACTTTTCCAAGGGTATTAGTTTGAGAGTGAATATAATAATGTAACTGGAGTTCAAACTTGTTTACAATGATGTTGCAGTTCATGTTGCCAGTACACTACAGGGACTCCCACACATATTACTTGGGTGAGTCCAAAGTTTTGCAATATTTTGGTACCATGATAGACAAATCGGCAGCTCAGGTATACTTTTGCTGAGTTTATGAAGGTGACAAACCATACTAGACTGTGAGATGCAGAGCTCGCCTGATACTCTCCAAGTGCTACTCACCGGATTTGCCTCAAGGGCTTGGAGCACAACCTTGGAATCTATGGTTTTAGGTCTACCTGACCTTGCCTAATAGTTGAGGTTTCTTGCAACTTGAGCAAAATTTCTTGAACCATCTGGTTACTGTACTGTGATCAACTGTGTGTTTACTTTTCACACAAAAGATGTTTTTGGTTGCTTTTGGGCTTCCCTATGTTACAGCCCAGTTTAAACTCATTAAGTATAACTTCCAGAATTAGACTACTTTGCATGTTCATCTATGTGGTTTTCAAATCACAGTTTGAATGAAACAATGCACAACATGTCAGTGCACCAACTACCACCATAGTGGGTTCCTTTCACAGCTTGAAATGCTTTGGTCTTGTGATATATATATGCCACAATCTAGCACATACCAAAATATTGCAAAACTTTTGACTCACTCTAGAAATTATGATTGAAGAAGAAGAAAATGGTTTATTTGCACACATTACATGGTATAAACAATGTCACACAAAACAAAAAAACGTAATAAGTATTATTTGGATTATTCAAACTATTGTCCTCATCTTTATTGTTGACAATAGTCCGAAATCCATTATAATGGATTATTTTTATAATACCACACATATGATACTAATTATCAAGCCTCATTTAAAAAATTCAGAGAAATAAAAAACATAATGTTGGTTGTTGTAGTAATGTGTGGAGGATGATCACTAATTAGGACTGAGCCTATTCTAGTAGTGACCGCCTCAGTTGATTTTTTTCCGTCTTTTGTCATAGTTTGAAAGTTGTTTACTTATACGATTGACAATGCTTCATCTAAAACAAAGCAAAAATATACATAGAATATCAAAGATGTTTCAGTTTTTCATTTAAATATACAATATATATATATATAATATATATACAATATAAGAATTGGTGGGTATTAGTTTTAAACCAAAACTAAGTCCTTAATATATTTCCCTCTGTATGAGCATGATGTGACACAAGGTCAATTTCTTAAGCGGAGTTTAAAAGGTTTAAATTCAGTTTTCCTTCTCCTATACTAGTTATCTATCCAAGGTTAAAAAGCCCAGTCTGCCCTACTATTTACCCATAGCTGGAGGGAGAATATATGGATTCATACTTTTCCCAAGGGTATTAGCGCTATGTGAAATGCAAACATTTACCAACGCATCTGCACGAGCAGGATGTGACACAAGGTCAATTTCTAAAGCGGAGTTTAACAGGTTTGAATTCAGAGTTTTCCTTCTCCTATACTAGTTACCTATCCAAGGTTAAAGAGCCCAGTCTACCCTACTATTTACCCATAGCTGGAGGGAGAATATATGGATTCATACTTTCTCAAGGGTATTAGCGCTATATGAAATGCAAACAGCCTCGTCCAGGATTTGAACTCGGGTTGACGAGTCCATTTCCTATGATTCTAACCATTACACCATACAAGTCTGTATAATGTATTAGGGCAATCCATGGATAACCTAATTCAAACTTGCTTACTACGATGTTGCAATCCCGCACATTAGCCACTACACCATAGAGACTCCCCCCCACACACACACACTCTTCCTTATATCTCCTGTCATGTTTGTACTCACTTCTGTTAAGTTTGCTCAATCAATAAAATATACTAGTTATTACTTCATCTGGAATTCTCACATTTATTTTGTACAAAGAAACAATAGTCAACCAACTGGCATTGTTCTACAATACATTTGGGTAATTTTCACCTTTAGTTGTTAAAATTCCTAGCATAAAATTGTGCGTGCGCATTATCTGAAATGAACTTAATTGTTATTAAGAACACATTTTATGATATTTTTGTGTTAAAGCATGCAGTTGTATTGTTTTCGAAACAATTCTAAGATTTGTCTATTTCGCACAGACACATTCAAAATGGCTACCGTCTTGTTTCAAAGTGAAAGTCAGTTGGCTAAATTCCTAGCATAAAATTATCTGAAAAGAAACTTAATTGTTATTAAGAACACATTTTATTTGCTAGGAATTTTGACAACTAAAGGTGAATATTACCAACTTTTGACTTACCCAAGTATTATAAATAAAGTAAGTAAAAATCAGTAGAGTAACCTTTTGTTGGTATCAGCAAGGGAGTCTATCCCCCTTCACTAGTGCTAGACCAGGGAGATTGTTTTAGTGTCTGAGGTGGGGTGCCACACCTACAATCAGCTCCTACACACAGATCCAAGTTGTGCTACTCATGCACTGAGTTAGTAAGGGATGGTATCAAACTCAGAACCTTGTGGTTCCTAGGCAGACACTCTGCTGACGGAACTAAACCATCCCTTTATAAACAAAACTGCTATTTTTGTTATCAGCCAGACAGCAATGGAGTCTATCCTCTTTTCACTAGTGCTAGGCCAAGGAGATTGTTTTTGCATCTGAGGTGGAGCACCACACCTACTATCAGCTTTTGAATTTACCACATAGATCCAAGTTGAACTACTCATGTACTGAGTTGGCAAGGGCTGGTATTGAACCGGGAACCTTGGCAGATGCTATACTTACTTGAGCTAAACTGGCCCTTTTTTTTTAAAAAAAAAACTGCTCGTTATGGCCAATGGAATAGAAGACAAAATCATCTTCATCGAGAAGAAACAAAGTTGAAATTACTTAACTGACAAGTTAATCTCTGCAGATATTATTTCCTTTTACTTTAAAATGTTTTCTTTCTTTTTTTTATTTTTATTATTAAAGGAATTCTTCATTTGTGAATATGAAAACTGACAATATTGTGCATTTATCAACAGCCGCAATCTGCTGATGAGATTGAATATGTTCTGGCTTGTCTAACCGGTCTCAATATAAATACTTGAACGTCAACACTTACATTTTGTTAAGTGGTCTCAAACATAATTACTTTTGGCATCATCAATGTTTTCCAGGTTGTTTTATTTGCTTTTAGGACAAACCAGATGATCTGTGAAATCTGATGGGTTTCCATACAAACAGTTGTCCATAATGATATTCATGCTTCTATTCAGGAGGAGTGAAGTAATCTCTGTTACATCAAGAATTTGTATGAGGATAATTCCAGGTCAAATCATCCAGAAAAAAGTAAAATTGTCACCCATCCACTTCAATTTTTCTTAAATGTTTTCCAGGTGTGGACTATGTTAACATTAGACAATCCTCAAAATTTGAGCTTCCAATTCCAAAAATTGGCGGAGTTATGTCGATTTTTAGCTCTCCAAATTTGGTAGGGTTTGCAAAAAATGGCGACTTTTTGTAATCTATTTTGTCTGTAAAATGAGTTCTAGAGCTTTCCTCCCCTAGAAATTGGTTTATAAAAGCATTTTTGTCCAAGAAACCCCAAAATGCTACCAATTTTAAGTTATTGATGATTTCTGATTTTTTCATAGCAAGATCAATATTCTGATGTGGCACTGCATCTATGACACATTTTTTCTATTATTATTTCACATATATGGAACATCATTTGGATTTTACTTAGAACCGAAGCTACAACATCAGTTAAAATTTTGCAAATCAGAAATCATTAATAACTGGTTAACTTTAAGACATTTCTGATAGCAGTTTTTGATTCCTTAGGTAAAAATGCTTTTATAAACTAATTTTTAGTAGTAGGGAAGCCCTAGAACTCATTTTACAGACAAAAACAGATTACAAAATGCCATTTTTCATGACCCCCCTCAAATTTGGAGAGCTAAAAATTGACATAATTCCGACAATTCTTTGAATTGGAAGCTCAAATTTTGGGGATTGTCTGACTATAACATAGTCCACACCTGGAGAAAATTTAAGAAAAATTGAAGGTGGTCGATGATTCAACCCATGATTAAAAAAAGGATGTGCAAACCCCACCCAAAATTAGTTGCAAACTGGACGAGAAATTATTATAAATTTCAAGTGTATTGCTCTAATGTAAATCTTGTTATGATGTGTCATTTTTACATGGTTATGATTTCAATAGATATACAATGAGGATTTTTAGTATATATATATATATAATATATATATATATAATTATATATATATATATATGTGTGTGAATTATTATTAATCAAAATTTCTGTCGGAGGGAAAATCATAAGTATACATCGCTGATGAGACTTAATAAAGTTGAAACAGCTGTACGATGTTCTATGTAGGGCACAATATTTGCTGAGTTCGCTTGTCATGATTATTTTCAATAATTACCGAATTTTATACGATATACGATTTGTTATTGCCTACAAGCAAAAAAATATAAATAATAATAATATATATATATATATGTGTGTGCGTGTGTGTGTGAGTTAATGTAATGTGGACATGGATTCAACAGTACCTAGTTACTGACAGTTTCTTATCTATGCGACTTGGTTTGAAAATTGCATAGGCGAAATACTGTCAGTAATCAGGCGCTGTTAATTCCATGACAATGCTACCTTAGCTGAGATATAAATGCTCTATAATATTGAGTATCTATCTATCGATATATATATATATATATATATATATATATATATATATATATATATATTCGAAACAATTTGAAACACCTCAATATTAACCTGAGTGCTTGGGAAAATCTAGCATCAAATTGGAAAGAATGGCATAAGACATGTTTCGCTAAATTAAAGAGCTTTGAAGAAAATAGACTGAAACATCGAGATCAGCTCCGTCAAACTTTCAAACAAAAACAACTGACTTCTTTAGGAAATTCCATCTGTCAGTGTGGCTTCATAGCTCACAGCAAGGCTGGGCTGCTATCACACTCAAGGAAACACAAAATGTCTTCTTGATAGCATGCACAACATGGGAGGAAACAAATCACTCACTGATGACCCTCATCTGTCATTCATGATAGGAGAGTCCACCATATAACATTTTTATTATTGTCAAACTGTGTGCTTATAATTAGCACTGTTGTGGTCATGTGATCAAAGTTTGAGACTGATCATGCCATTTTGCTTGCTGTCTTTACAGTGTAAACATGGTTGTTTCACTAGCAGTATGCAACAAGTGAAATTCATAGGAGGCTTTCAGCGTAATATGAGAATAGTGAACTACTGTGTAGCCGTGTGTATGAGTGGATAGAGAAGTTTAAAAGTGGCCAGACAAACATGATGCACAAAAAGGGAATGGGACATCTGTCAACCTCCACAGCTGACGAGAAGATTCAGCAAGTTCAAAGATGGTAATGGTGAACTGGTAATGAGGTAGTCTGTTCTTTGCAGATTAGTCATGGTTTTGCTTAATCAAATCATCGGTTTCCATAAAATAAAAGTGCAGATTATTTTGAATCACCCTTATGCACATATATAGATAGAAAAAATAAATTAAGGAAAGAAAATGTTGAATGGATGAAAAATTATTTATTGGAGTGCCGACACATGTTTCGACTTAGAGATTGTCCTTGTGCACATTGTATTCTATTTATTATTATTTTAAATACAAAATAAAATAAAATAATGATAATAGAAAAAATGTAAAAAAAATTAAGTATATAAAAAGGTGGTCATCATCAGGTCAAGATATTTTGATATCAAATATTTTTGCCCTGATGATGACTGCTTTTTTGTATACTTTAAATTTTTTACATTATACACTGATTCCAACACTCTCTAACAATCGATGCTTTTTTTGTTGAGTCTTTGGCCTCAAAATACACCTGCGCCCTTCGTCTGGGGCATTAGAATGCATGGCTGCACCTCTGCAGAGGGGTAAGACTCCCCCAATGGGGCCACCTGTTGACTGTGGGTGGCGACCCATGATGCTTAAGGATAGAACCCAGGTGGTTGAGCAGTCCATGACTTGCAATACTCCACTTTGGCCCTATCTTGGGCTAGATGGGTGGTCGGAGAGGCCCCCTCCAATCAATCGGTTGGTTACGTCAAGCCCTAGCACCTATATGATTTTCCCAACCCTACTGCCCTTATGGCAAGCCCCAACCCCTTTTTATCATATGGGTGCTAGAAGGCGGTGGCTGAGGGTCTACATGCCAAAAACAAACCAAACCAAAATCAGAATACACCTCAGTTTCCAATATCACTTCTTCATTGGAGCCAAATCTCTTTCCCTGGAGCATTCTTTTGAGGTCTGCAAACAGACTCAGAACTTGGAGAGCTGAGGAGACTTGCTGTCACTTAGCAATTGACCACCAGCTATGGCTGGTGTGAAACACTCACAAGGAATGAAATAATAATAATAATAATAATAATAATAATAATAATAAGAAGAAGAAGAGATAAGGAATGACAATAATACCAGTATCAACAATAAGAAGATAAGGAGATAGGAAATAATAATAATATTAATATTAATAATAATAATAATAATAGTGTGGGGGTCTCTGTTGCACTCTCTTTATAATTTCTCAAGGGAAATGAGCATTAAATCCTAATTTTAGAGTCCATCCTTTATTATTGTTTGCAATTAATTATGACATAAATTCTAAAAATATACTGTGACTCAACTATAAGTTTAAGAGTACATATAAATAATATATATATATATATATGTGTGTGTGTGTGTGTATGTATATATATATGTGTGTGTGTGTGTGTGTATATATATATATATACAAATAATAACTTTGATTAGATCAGTGAAAAAAAAGGTCTTTAGAGCTTAAAAAATAATGCCTGTTGTGTGTGTTCGGCATGATTTGTAGCTCTTAGCTAATTAATGTTTTGCTGATGAAAATCTGCTGGCAAAACCCTCTGTTTATCTGATACATGTGGCAGTAAATAATAAGGCCGTAATTTCATGAGATTATATTTGATTAAATATCTTTTCTAATATTATATTCTGTAATTTGCAGATGATTCATTATTACAAAAGTTGTTTAGATTATTTTTTCCAATGCTTTCTGTTGTTTTTCTTGCAACCACAGCATTTCGGCTGATCTATTTTCTGCCCTTCCTCAGGTGTAAGTTCCGTATTAAAAGATGGAATACCATGAAAATTAGCATAATGGGGATGATAGATTCAATTAATATATTTTCCATAATTTTATTTATTTATTCAATTATTTTCGTTTTTTTTTTGCTTGCTTTAATGTTGCCAGTGGTACGAGGTGAGTTTTAATCCTGGACAAGGCTGTTTGTATTTTGCATTGTGCTTATAGGTGTGTGTCCAACTATTCTCCCTCCAGCTATTGATTAAATAGTAGGGGAGGACTGGGCTCTTTAACCTTGATTAGGTAACCAGTCTATAAGAAGGAAAATTGAATTTAAACTTGTTAAACTCTACTTAAGAAATTGACTTTGTGTCACATCCTGCTCATATGGAGGGGTTGGTAAATATATATAATAGTAAAAAGTAATGATTGGTAAACTATCCCACTCTACCAAGTTATGTCATATCTCTTGCTCACACACACACTCATTATCTATCTATTTACATCTACTCATATCTATCAGTCTATTTATCTATATCAGTCTGCTGATATGTATCTGTCGATTTATCTGTATCAGTGGTTTACCGCACAAATCACTGTGCTACTCATACACTGAGTTGGCGAGGGCCGGTATCGAACTAAGAACCTGTTGGTTTGTAAGCTCATGTTGCTATGTCCATTTCCTTCATAGGAAATGGACATAGCAAGATGAGTTCAAATAATAGACAAAGCTGCTTGTATTTCCCACAGTGCTAAAACCCTTGGGAAAGGTATGCATCCAACTATTATCCCTCCAGCTATGGGCCAATAGTAGGGCAGACTGGGCTCTTTAACCATGGCTAGGTGTCCAGTCTAGGAGAAGGAACTCTGAATTCAAACCTGTTAAACTCCACTTAAAAATTAACCTTGTGTCACATCCTGCTCAGGTGGAGGGTTTGGTAAATACATATCTCAGTCTGTTCATATCTTTCTATCTGTATAAAAACAATTTAGTAATTTGAAATTAAAAATAAGTTTCTTAAAACAAAACTGCTTTTTTTTCTTACAAGATTTTCTAGATGAATGTACTTTTGTGTGAGTATGATGTTCCTCACCCAGGATTTGAACTCGTCTCATTGTGTCTATTAGCCCAGGTGCCTCAATAAAGAAAAAGGGACCATATGACCTTTAGGCACCCCTTTTTGACCTCGATTAAGAAAGGACATGTTTTTCATTTACACTGTCAATATCCGGCTGGTTGTTTTAACAGACGATTTTTAGATTTTTAAAAAAATTATAAAACTAACCCCTAACCCTAACCCCTAACAAACAACCGGATATTGACAGTGTAAATGAAAAACATGTCCTTTCTTAATCGAGATCAAAAAGGGGTGCCTAAAGGTAATAGGGTCCAGAAAAAGAACATAGATGAGAAAGATAGTCCACTTACAAGAAAAAAATATACAAATGTCTTTTGATCGCTCATATTCCCAGTTAAGATCAAGGTTAATGGTTTAGATTTTGGAATTAGACTCAAGTTTATAATCAAGATCATAATCATGACTGATAGTTTGGCTTTAGTCATTAATTATTTCCCTAGATGTGGATCTGAGAATTAAAAATCCTATTAATCAATATTATATTTTCTTAAATACAAAAAGCATAGATTTTAGTCTTTCCCTATGAAAGATAGAATAAAAATAAATTTTAATCAAAATGTCAACTCTCATATTTTAACTGAATCAGATTTTTAAATAATTGAAAATTTACAAAAGTAAATTTTCGGAAAAAAAATAAAAGGAGAAAAAAAAATGCCTCAAAAACCAAAGTGGGCAGACAAAATATCTGAAGTTTCAAGAAAACATTTTTAACAGATGAAATTGAAATGTTATTTTGTCTTTATTTATTTGAATTAATTATTTATTTACATTAATTATACAAAATTAATTTCCTTAATTTACCTAAATTTATAAGGGGACGGATTAGCTCAGTCGGTAGAGCATTCAGCTACAAACCGCAAGGTTCTTAATTCGATACTGGCCCTCGCCAACTCAGTGTATGAGTAGCACAGTGATCTATGCGGTAAAGTAAGGAGCTGATGGTAGGTGTGGTGCTCCACCTCAGATGCAAAAACAATCTCCTTGGTCTAGCGCAAGTGAAAAGGGGATAGAATCCCTCGCTGATTGGCTGATACCGACTTTAGTCCAACCTGACGACTTTACTTTACTTTTTACTTTACTTTTTACAAATGTAAATTTTCGGAAAAAAAAATAAAAGGAGAAAAAGAAATGCCTCAAAAAACCAAAGCAGGCAGACAAAATATCTGAAACTTCAAGAAAAAGTTTAAAACCAGATGAAATTGAAATGTTATTATGTCTTTATTTGTTTGAATTTATTATATATTCATATTGATTATAAAAAATTAATTTCCTTAATTTACCTAAATTTATACCTATTTATTGTATGTATTCAAATATCTATATATTTCATAGTTTAATTGTATACTCTTGTTTAATAAAGTGCTTTTCTAATCTGCAGGTTATCATTCTACAAAATGATTAAAGATAGGTAAGATGATTTTAAAGAATATTTCTTTATTTGAGTTAATAACTTTATGTTCTTAGTAGAATAATCACAATTCTGTAAATCTTTTATTTCAATGTAGATTGATTTAAATCTAAATTGGACCATAGGACCTTAAGGCACCCCTTTTTGATCTCGATTAAGATTTTCATTTACACCGTCAATATCTGGTTGTTTTAACAGACGATTTTTAGATTTAAAAAAAAAAATGATAAAACTAACCTCTAACCCTAACCCCTAACAAACAACCGGATATTGACGGTGTAAATGAAAAACATGTCCTTTCTTAATGGAGATCAAAAAGGGGTGCCTTAAGGTCATATGGTCCTCTAAATTATCTATTTGATTCTTTACCTACCACCATTGTGATCCTACCATAAACTGCAGTTCTCACATTTGTCATTTATTTTTCTGTGAACACCACTCATGATCTTTAAGCAGAGCATCTACGGCTGTCACTACTGATGCTCAAGCAAAAGCTGAGTCAGCTCGGGCATGTCATACCTTCATCGAAAAAAAAAGTTTGGTTTCTGGTTTGGTTTCTTTATTTACATTCATTCAGAATTTGCTCATTCACGGCACACATAACAAAACACTGCAGAAAAAAACACTATGTGTGATGAATGCTACAATAAGGAACACAACACTGCCTTCAACTCAGGGTTAACATGTTGGACCTTGGATATGTTATATTTATAAGTAAAGAGTGCTCAATATCATTGATAGAGCATGTATATCTAAGTTGGGATAGCATTAGCATGAAGTCAATGGTGCTTGGTAACTGACAGTTTCTCACCAATGTATGGTTTGAAAATTGCATAGGCAAAAAACTGTCAGTTACCAGGTGCTGTTGACTTCATATCCACACTACCCTAAGTTATGTATATATATATATATATATATATATATATATATATATATATTATTATTATTATTATTATTTATAAATAAACAAAAATCCAAAAATCTTATATATATATATATATATAGAGAGAGAGAGAGAGAGACAGAGAGAGAGACAGACAGACATAGAAAGAGAGACAGAGAAGAAACGGAGAGAGACAGAGAATGAAAGAAAGAAAAATGTTAATTGACTATATATATATATATATATATATGAGGATAAGTAAACAAACAAATGTGTTTATTTTTATATGGCTTTAAGCCGACAATTTTTGGAGGATATGTGCTTAATTGAAGTCATACCTAATTTTTGAAAATTAATTAGTTAATAATTAATGAATTTAGGCGGGCATATATGTTGACATTTTCTCGATTCATTTAGCCTTACATTTGAACATATATGCCCGCCTAAATTCATTAATTATTAACTAATTAATTTTCAAAAATTACGTATGACTTCAATTAAGCACATATCCTCCAAATATATATATATATGTATATATATATATATATATATATATTTATGTATATATTTACCAACCCCTGTACATGAGTAGGAAGTGAATCAAGGTCAAAGTGGAGTTTAACATGTTCGAATTCAGTTTTTCAACTCCAAGACTGGTTGCCATACTATGGTTAAAGAGCTCAGTCTCCCCTACTATCTACCCATAGCTGAGGGAGAATAGTTGGATTCTTACCTTTCCCAAGGGTATTAGCACTATGGGAAATGCAAACAGTCACGTCCAGGATTTGAAATCGTCTTGCCGGTCCATTTCCTATAACAGTAACCATTACATCATGCACCTCCATATATATATATATGTAATATTATAAAAATTGAAAAAAAAAACACAAGTTTTAAGTGTTTTTTAAATTTTTATAATATTACATATTGTCAGATTTACTCCCAGTTTTTTCTTCATATATATATATATATATATATGTTAGAACTATGTCCGAAATGTTTATCGGCAACATTGACATATACATATGTATATATATATACATATATGTTACCACAGTGTATGGTTAACACAATCTCATTTGATGAGACAGCCGTAAGCCAATATATACAGTATTATTAAGAGAGTGCTTAATATTTGGGATAGAGTGATATTAATAATAATAAATGAATATATATTATTTTTTGTATATATTCAATTATTAGCAGATTAGTTTCCTTGCAATTAGATATTTACAAAAAATATATCTTTATTCATTATTAATATATATATATAGATAGATAGATTGAGAAAAAGCAATAACGTTACTGACTGGATAGATAGATTGATAGATAGATAGATTGAGAAAGAAAGCAATAAAAAATGTTACTGACTGGAGATATAGGTAAATGGGTAGATAGATAGATAGATAGATAGATAGATTGAGAAAGAAAATAAAAATGTTACTGACTGAAGATATAGGTAAATATATATAGATAGATAGATAGACTGAGAAAGAAAGCAATAAAACTGTTACTGACTGAAGATATAGGTAAATATAGATAGATAGATAGATAGATAGATAGATCGATAGATAGATTGAGAAAGAAAGCAATAAAATATTACTGACAAGATATAGGTATATATATATATATATATTAGATAGATAGATAGATTGAGAAAGAAAGCAATAAAAATGTTACTGACTGAAGATAGATAGATAGATAGATAGATAGATAGATAGACTGAGAAAGAAAGCAATAGAAATGTTACTGACTGAAGATATAGGCAAATATATATATATATATATATATATATATATATATATATAGATAGATAGATAGATTGAGAAAAGAAAGCAATAAATGTTACTGACTGAAGATATAGATAGATAGATAGACTGAGAAAAATGTTGTTAACTGAAGATAGTATGAGATGTTGATAGATGGAAATCATGGAGTATAAAATAGAATCAAATTTGCATGATAGAAGATCTAAGAAATCTATTGAACAATAAACTTAACAAAGATATTGAAAATATTTTCAATGTTTGTTATACAATGTTATTACTTAAATTTCTAAGGTTAATTCTGTTTATTCAGAATCTAGTGCTCCCTGATGACCTGAGCATAAAAGCATAAAACCACACACACATGAACACACACATGAATACACACACACATGAATACACACACACACATATATGCATACCCTCCCACATATATATATATATGCATAAAACCATACAACACACACTCATGAACACACACATATATTCATAAAACCAATCACACACACACACGCACATGCACAAAACCACACACACCACACAATATGCATAAAACCACACAACACACACTTATGAACACACACACACACACGTATATATGCATACACACACATATATGCATAAAACCACACACACACATATATATGCATACACACACATATATGCATGCACACACACACACACACACACATATATGCATAAAACCATACACACACACACACACACACACAAATGCATAAATCCACACACACACACACACACACACACAAATCTATATATGCACATGCCTATATAGAACATCAATATAGCATGTTTTCTGACATTTTGCACATGATATATTTCCTTTTGGTGTTGTCTCAGATTCCATTTCCCATGCCAACAACCATTACTCCATTTTAGATCTTTGTTGCCAGCCTAATAAACACACAACAATATTCAACTTGGCTTTTACACACCAATGCATCTTTCTTATAAAGACTTTTTGAATTGAAGAATATAAAATATTTCTCCTATAAAGTGTCTCTTCTTCTTCTTTTGGGCTAATATGTGAAGACTCCATCTCTGAAGAAATTATGAATTTGTACAGCAAATCGGTGGCAATAATTTTTCTTTCTCCTTTTTTTTCTTCTTCTTTTGATTTTCCATTTTCCCTTTTTTTTTTTGTGTTTCCTTATCATCATCACTTGTAAATCTTAGTCTTGTATTCATATCATGACTGCTTGTGTCAACAAAGGATTTTACCATCAAGTGCAGAGCACTTGAGCCTCTCTAGTGTCTCCCATCTTTTTGTATGCATTTCCAATTCCACAAATGTCCACTCTATCATTTATAATTTTCATCCTCTTCCCACAAGCTATGGACCTCTTTAGCCAAGAGAAAATACTTTACCATGTGCGAGACCGAAGTTGCCATCTTTCTGAATGAAAGGCATTCTCGGCAAACAATGTTACATTAGACTTGTCCGACCAACTCAGAAACCAATAAATCTTTGTCCCAACAGCAACTAAATATCTGTTCGGCTTTTCTACGTCGATTTTTTTTCCCTCTCTCTGGATATTGCAACATTCAAAGAAAACTAAAAATTACAAATACAAAAATTTATGTAGATATTTTCATGAGTACTTTTTAACGAATTTAAAATAAATTTTCACTTGTTGCCTTTTTTAATCTTTACAAAATTTTTTTTATATCAAAACTCATTGAGGCGTCAGTCTACAATGGTGGTTGGTTAAAAAGGCATATCAAATGTTATGGGTTATTTGATGCCAAATCTTATTAAGCAATTATAAAGTAAGTAAAGTAGGCGGAGTGGCCTATTGTTGGTATCAGCGAGGGAGTCTATCCCCTTTTCACTTTTTTCTCTCTTTCTCTCTGATAATGCAACATTCAAAGAAAACTAAAAACTACAAACACAAAAAATTTATGTAGATATTTTCATTAACCTTTTTAATGAATTTAAAATAAATTTTCATTTGTTGCCTTTTTTAAACTTTTTTTTCTTTTTTTCTAAAAACTCATTGAGGCATCAATCTACAATAGTGGTTGGTTATAATGGCATATCAAACCTTATGGGCTATTTAATGCCAAATCTAGTTAACTGGCAATAAGCCTGTTCAATATTTAATTGGGTGACCATTTTAGCAACAGCAGGTATTGTAAGCAAACTGAATCCTTTGTTTAGCAAAATGACAGCATTAATGTGTGTGTGTGTGTGTGTGTGTGTGTGTGTGTGTGTAATAGATGGTGGGAAGCCTTGTTGGTTATATTAGAAGCACTAGTAGCCTTTTTAATCTTTTTTTTATCAAAACTCATTGAGCCATCAATCAACTAATGGTGGTTAGTTATAATGGCATATCAAACCATATGGGTTATTTAATGAGGGAAGGTAGTTATTATTTGCATTCTGTATATTTGTGTTTTTTTTATTGTATTTTTAAAATTTATTTTATTTACTTTTTTGTCGGGGGTTACTTTTCTACTCACATTGATAGTACTTTCCTCAGGTGATAAGCAGTTCCGCAAAGTGCAATTTTTGTATTTCATATAGGCTGGGACTGCCAGGTATTTTGATAATGTGTTTATCTATCCCTTTTTTTGATCATATACGGAGCTTCCACTATTACTGGCATGGTTTATAGTGGGTATTTTCGTGGAGTTCCGTCCCGGCCTCCTGCCTCAAAAACCGCTAGCCAGTGGCTGCTGAAAAAAAAAAACACCAGCTATGATTGAAGTCCGTAGCCGAAGCTGTGTCACTTGAAAAAAAAACTAGGGCTAGGGTTAGTGTTTAGGGTTAGGGTTGGGGTTGAGGGTTAGGGTTAGTTTAAGGGGAAAATAAATAAATAAATAAATAAAATTTTTTTATAATAAAACAGTTAATTTTAACTAGGGGGTTTAGGGTTAGGGTTTAGGGTTTAGGGTTGGGGTTGGGGTTGTAGTTGGGTTTTTGACAAAAACATCCTAAGTTGGTTGTTTTTTTTTTTTTTTTCAAGTTACACTGCTTCAGCTACAAACTTCAATCGTAGCTGGTGTTTTTTTTTCAGCAGCCACCAGATAGCAGTTTTTAAGGCAGGAGACTGGGACAGAACTCTGCGAAGAGTACCGTGATAGTTTTAAGGTGCCACATTTTTTCTATTTCTACTTCCAGGTTTTTGTATTTATTTATTTTATCATACACTTTTAAAGTAAAAAAAAGTCGTTGGGGTGGCTTAATGTTGGTATGAGCCATACAGCGAGGGAGTCTATCCCCTTTTCACTAGTGCTAGACCAAGGAGATTATTTTAGTGTGTGAAGTGGGGTGCCACACCTAACATCAGCTCTTCACTTTACTGCATATATACCTGTGCTACTCATACGCTGAGTTGGATAGGCCAGTATCGAACCAAGAACCTTGTGATTCCTAGCCAGACACTCTGCCGACTGAGCTAAACCGGCTAAGTGGGTGTAGGGGGGGGGGATACTTTTATACTGATATGTTATTATCTGTTGACATTAACATATCAATTAGAAGACACTAGCAAAATAAAAAACACCCTCCGGGCAATGTAAAAATAGATTTTTGAAACATATTGCCTGAGGGGTGGGAGTTAAAAATTCAATGTCAGCGAGTTTGTACCCTAAGTAAGTAAAAATCATCAAATTCATTAAAGGATTAAAAAATAAAACAATCTGAAATGTAAACTTTAAATATGTATTAAAATAAAACAAACTATATATAGATATATAATACCAGTCATGTATTTATTAAAACTTGTTTTAAAAAACAATGAGGACTGTCTAATGTTGCATGTTCAAATTTTGAGTGTATTTATTCTATGTTATGACAATTTTGGGTAATGTGACGTAAGCAATGACGTAATCTTTGTTACAGACAAAAACCAGAAGCGAATCTCCATTATTAATAGATGTTGTTATCTTATCCTATTATAATGGAGATTGTGTGTTTGTCTGTCTGTAACCGAAACTATGTTAATACTCAAGTCACAATTCTCTTAGTTATTTACATCACATTCTACATGATTATATCTTAATAAATATCTGCTTAGTATTATTGATTTCTAATTGTTTGGTTTTATCTTAATGTACAGAGGGGCCGGGTTAGCTCAGTCGGTAGAGCGTTCAGCTAGAAACCACAAGGTTCCTAGTTTGATACCGGTCCTCGCCAACTCAGTGTATGAGTAGCACAGTGATCTGTGCGGTAAAGTAAGGAGCTGATGGTAGGTGTGGCACTCCACCTCAGATGCTAAAACAATCTCCTTGGTCTAGCGCTATTGAAAAGGGGATAGACTCCCTCACTGACTGGCTGATACTGACTTTAGGCCGCCCCGTTGACTGACTTATATGAGCAAAAATCTATAAATTTTTAGAAGAAATCCATTAACAAGAAAAAATAACTGTAATTTTATTCTTTACTTCAAGCTAAACAGTTAAATTAGGAAAATTTAGCAATGAAAGACCCAATGATGGAATAGTAAGTTTCAGTAGTTCTATTTTTCAATTATATCCGTCTCTTTTCAAATCTATTTATCTGCATTCTTATTTAGTTTCAGTAGCCTTTCTAATTTAATATGATATTTTATTATGTTAAAACTTAAATACTTGCATATATTTGCTAATAACAACAATAATAATAATAATAATAATATCTTTTCCAGCCTGTATATTACGTATGAGACCTTTCAGCTGCCCTTATAGTTAAAACATTCATCTTATTTCTGCTGAATATTTATATTCTTTCCACAGTTCATTCAACCTTGCCTTAAAAGAGTTCAGAGATGGAACATTCACTACTGACGATGGTAGTTTATTCCATGAATCTACTACCTTGCTGCTCAAATAATTTTGTCTTACATTTATTTTGCAAAATATTTTTGAGAGTTTTAATATATGATACTTGGTATCCCTTAATTTACATACTGCCTATCATTTTCCCCCTCTCTATGTATCTCTTGATTACCTCCTCATTATATATGTTAGTTTCTCTGAGAGAGAGAGAGAGAGAGAGAGAGAGGAATTTGAAATGTATTTGTATGTTAAATTTTATAAGCAGCAACCTGTAACTTAAACTAGGTCAAACTTTCCCTTTCTTAGAAATCTTACTAAATGATTTTAATGTTTTGTCTGTCCATATTTATTTAAAAAAAATTCAAATCATTTTGCAAACTCTCTTTTCCCTAATCTCAATTATCTACCCAAAGCTCAATGGGAGACCCAATGGGTCACATTTTTTCTAGTATATATATATATATATATATATATATATATATATATATATATATAGGCAAAAGTAATGACTATTATAAGAAAGGGGTAGTACATACACTGGCTGCAAAAAAAAACATAAATGCAGATATGTTTATGCACATCCTTGATAGGATATAAACATCCCTACTGCAAATAAATTCAGTTCTTTAGAGATCAGAGTGAGTAAATGACCACTTGTATAAACCACTCTCCCATAACTATCTTCCTTACCAAGACAGTTGCAGTCAAAAAGCTGTCACCTCCATTGTCAACCTTTAGATGAGGTAAAAATCCCTACTGCAGTAATTTTTTTTACTTGAGTCCTTACCACTTATCAGGTTGTGCCTGGTTAAACTTGGCTTGATAAATACCTAATTACAATGGCATAGCATAATGTTTTCACAGAGAATTGGGTGAGTGGTTGACCACTTGTATAAACCACTCTCCCATAACTGTCTTCCTCACAAAGACAGTAGCAGCCAAAAGCTGGCACCCCCACTGTCAAACTTGACAGGATGGAAAAATTCCTACTGCATTCAGAACAGTTCCTTACAGAATAGGTTGAGTGGCTTACCACTTGTATAAACCACTCTCCCATAATGATATTCCTTACCAAGAAAGCAGCAGCAAAAATTGTCACCTCTATTGGCAACCTTGACAGGATTTAAAAATCCCTACTGCAAATAAATTTAGTTCTTTACAGAATAGGTTGTGTCTGACCACTTGTATAAACCACTCTCCCATAACTATCTTCCTTACCAAGACAGTAGCAGTAAAAAGCTGTCACCCCATTGTCAACCTTGATAGGATGTAAAAAATCCCTACTGCACTCAGAATAGTTCCTTACAGAACAAGTTAAGTGGCTGACCACTTATATAAACCACTCTCCCATAACTATCTTCCTTACCAAGAGAGTAGTAGTAGAAAGCTGTCACCTCTATTACCAACCTTGACAGGATGTAAAAATCCCTATTGCAGTCAGGACAGTTCCTTACAGAACAGGTTGAGTGGCTGACTAGTAGTATAAACCACTCTCCCATAACAGTCTTCCTTACCAAGACAGTAGCAGCAAAAAGCTGTCACTTCTATTGGCAACCTTGACAGGATGTCAAATCACTACTGCAGTTAATACAGTTCTTGAATCCCTAATACTAGTGCCTAGTTAAGCTTGGCCAGTGATAAATACCTAATGACCCCAGTACGGTCCTTCAGCCACTGAGCTATCAGTTAGGTCAATTTCAGCATTTTCCTTTTTTGATTCAATGCATTCCTATTCAGCACGAGACAAAGCTTTAAAAAAAAAATGCATTCAATAAGTCTTGCCCGTTCATTGAATATGTGTGAACCGAATTCACATATTTCAGAGAATTTGAATGCTCTGTGTCCATAAATGCAATGAGAGGGAAAGAAAAAAAAGGAAAAGAAAAAAAAAAAAAAAGAAAAGAAAAAAAAAAAAAAAAAGAAAAAGAAAAAAAAAAAAAAAAGTAGAAAAAGGGAGAAATTTAACGGCGCCATAAGGGTCCGCCATGTTTGTTTGCATTCAGCTGTTTACTGTTGAAAGAGTTGTCTCCTCTTTATTTGAATCATGGCAGCAGTATAAAGGGGGCGTTAGGTTTACCATCTTAATAAATATTCATGAGTATCAATATTTCATAATGTTGGTTAGATTTGTTTTTAATTTTTCTTTTTTTTTTTCTTTTTGCTTTTCTTTGCATTTTGTATCATAAAATTTTAGAAGTCATCATTGATTTTTTCACAGAGAATTCAATATGGCTTATCAAATGTAGTACACTCAAACTAAATCTTTACCCCAGCGGACTGGAAAAAAAACAAATCTGTAGTGGACTTGGAGCACAAGATGCCTTTCAAATACTTAGGTTTGTTTAAAATACGCTAGTTTTGAAAATAGTCTCGTTTAAAAATATTTTCACTGTCCAATGCTGGAATGAAAAAAATTCCAAACAGTTACATATCTATTTCTCTGAATGTTTGAGTACAATCGGACACATGGCGTAGTGGATATAGGCATTGAGTTAATACAGTTCTAAGTTACAGTTATCTCTAGGCTGCAGGTTCAATCCTGGTCAAGGGCAACGGTAACATAGAATAATTAACACAGCTTAACACTTGAACCCAGCCAGGGTTAACGGAATGAGAACAGTCTATCCCCATGGATTGGATAAAGGATTAGTTTTAAAGTTCTGTGAAGGATCCCGATTATGACATGAAGGTTCCTGAGTTTGAAGAAAAGGTTCCCAATTTTCAGAAGAAAGTTACCGAGTTTGAAAATGTTCCCGAGTCCGACAAGAATAAGGAGAAGGCCGGAGGGCGCATCAGCCGAAACGTTGTGTAGATAGCAATAAAGATGAGGACAATAGTCAAAATAATCCAAATAATCCAAGTTACACATCTAAAAAAAAAAAGAAGAAATTATACACTGCCAGAAAAAAAATTGTAACACTGAATATACTGGATTGAGTCAAAAGTTTTGCAATATTTTAGTAATATGAGACAAGATGCTTTTATCAAGGTTGTGAAAGTGACAAACCACACTGGATTGTAAGATGTTGGCCTGCCTTATGCTCTCCAAGTGCTGCACACCAAATTTGCCTCTAGGTTTGTAGCAAGGTCTCGGAATCTATGGTTTTAGACCTACCTGAGCTTGCCTAATTGTCAAGGTTCTTGCAATCCGAGTGAAATTTCTTAAACAATCTTGTTTACTGTACCATGATCAACTGTGCCTTCACCTTTCACATCACAAATATCTTTGGTTGCTTTTGCAATGTTTTGCCACAGTATGAACCTGTCCCTAAATTATACGATATTGCATGTTCATCTGTGCATCTTTCAAATCACACATGGAGTTAAGAAATACACAACGTATCAGCAAATCAATTATGATGATGGAACCAACTCTGCTTTAAAAGAAGAAAGTATAAACACTTACATGTTCTTGTGTGTGTCATGCAACATGAAATGCTTAAGGAATGAAGCCTCCTTTGTTCTGCAGACAGGAGACACAACTGGTGCATGTTACCTCTGTAAAGGGTCTAAGAGACTTTTAATTTGGCATTTCCACTTTTAATATTGCTGCTTGCTACACCACCTAGCACCTATTGGCAGACACAGGAGGTTACTACCTTCCATGACCCCTATTAGTCAAGAGATGTAATCCCAACACTGGTAATATATTTCAGCAGTGTCAATAGGACTGACAAGTCATGTTCAACACAGTTGTTAACTCATGAAATGAAGAGTGCCTTGATCAGCTCATCTGCATAAATCAGGCCAGTGAAAGATGTACAACAACATTTCCTGACAATGATGTATTATAAACATCCTGAGTCCTATGTACTGTTTTAAGCAAAGGTTAGTAAATACCAAGAGACACTTATATTATTTCGTTACTGCTAGATCATCGAAGTTAAGTATTGATGACCTTGTGTCACCAACTGCTCGTGTGGAGCGGTTGGTTAATACATACAATCTAAAGTTTTATACTTTCCTTTCTAAGTTGCAAACACATCATTTGTCTCGACCTCAACTGGTTAAAACCAGTTTGGTCTGAAGAGTTCAGAAATTTGAAATTCTGATGAGGTTTCATTTTGGCTTCAATCTCTGAGTCCAACTGTGGATTATTTTTGGGAATCGTGCCAGTGAAAGATGGACAACAACATTTCCTGACAATTATGTTGTCATCACGCATACAAAAAAAGAAAAAAAGAAAATGGGTCACCTATGCCTTTGCAGACTTTTACAAGCACAGCATGCAGACTTTTGTTCATTGCTGGTGTAAGATTCAAGGTTATAATAATGTTATAACTTGTTGAAACGAACAAACTCTGACAAGGGTGTTAAACATATAACAAGATGGACTTTAATCAAAAGCACATGGAATAATATATAACATGAAATACAAGATACATAGTAGATACTACAAATAAGATATAATAAAAAGAACACATTCAATAGTTACGTACATGTACATACAAAATATAGAAGGAGTTATGGAAGGTCCATAGGGTTGAAGTCACTTACTGACTTAGTAATAGAGACCCCCACGAGGGTGGGGTGTAGACACAAATGTCTAACCTATGTTGTTCATCCCGAGAAGAAGGAGAAAAGAGAGAGAGAGAGAGAGAGAGAGAGAGAGAGAGAGAGAGAGAGTTTGAATCAGGCGTTTAAATACTACAGACCCCTGGTGGTCAAAACCGGGAACCCAGGGGGAAGATAATTCTTCCAGATCCAAGAGGAGACAATCCCCAACACTGGCAAAAACGTATAGCCTACTGGTGGTAACTATCTGGAAACTTGCTCTGTTCAACATTGTTATAGTGTTCCTTGTATCTCTTGTAGTTTCTATGAAAATGAATAGATGGCATTAGTTTTGGAACATATTACGCCCCTGAATTCACAGTCTATCCAAGTTATCAATTATCCACCCACGAAATACAAATTTCTATCTGTATTACGTGTGGATGCTATTTCGCAGAAGTTGTGGATATTCTGATCCTAAACAGAAATGATAATCCGTATTTAAATAATCCAGTCATCTTTCTTTCCTTGGTACAATGACAGGTAATTTTCAACTTTAGTTGGCTAAATTCCTAGCAGAAAATTGTGTGTGCGCATTATCTGATATGAACTTAATTGTTATCAAGAACACATTTTATGATATTTTTGCGTTAAAGCATGCAGTTGTATTGTTTTCGAAAAGTTTCTAAGATTTGTGTATTTCGTACAGAGACTTTCAAAATGGCTACTGGCTTGTTTCAAAGTGAAATTGTAATATAGGTGACCATGAGTTGTGGATATATGTAGGTGAATTAAATGCGAAGACAAACAGGAAAAAAACATAGATAGAAAAAGAGGAAATGTTTGTATGTAAGAAAGTTCCTTTATGGTATATGTACATGTGTGTGTGAAATTACTAAAAGGTGTTGTGAGTGAAATAGTTTTTGATAGGAAATAAATACTTGAGAAAGTTCCTGTTAGTTGTGTCCTGAATTATTGATATATCTTGGTAAATTAATAAAAAACTATTGGCATTGTATTTACCCATTCCGTATGCCACAAGTAGGATGTGACACAAGGTCAAATTTTAAGTGGATTGTTGTTTGTTTGTTTATTGATTTTAATGGCATACCAACCCGTCTGGGGTTATGTCCTGCCTAACGATTAGGAATTTATACATATCGTGTATTTATATTTATACTTTTTAGTAATTGGTTTTAAAAATGTGTTAGCATTATTGGAGATTATGTTGTATGGTATTGATTTGTTTCATGTCTATATTCTATGGTATAATTTTATTTCCCTAAAAAAGAGAGAATATCCTCCATGTTGACGTTTTCAAACAGATCTTTCATATTGTTTGCTTTAAAATAACAGTTTCTGATGTGAGCAAAAAACCTGCATTTCATAAATAAATGTTTAACTGTCAAAGGTGTTTGACATGTTCCACATTGTGGTTGTTGTTCTTGTTTGAGTATATAGGAGTGCGTTAGTCTTGTATGACCAATGTTTAATTGGGACATCATGACTTGTTCCTTTCTAGACTTCCTTACAGTTGGTCTCTAGCCTCCCAAAGTGGGTTTGATTAGGAAGAGTTTATTGTGGATGTTGTTATTCCAGTGTTGTTGCCATTTTGTATGAAGGAATCTATTGATTTTAGGTTTCAAATCAGTATATGATATCTTGAAATTGTCGGTGATCAAATCTAGAGCTGATTTAGCTAAAACTAGTTTGAATTCAGAGTTTTCCTTTTCCTAGACTAGCTGCTAACAAAGACTTAAGAACCTATTACTATTGAATAGTGGATTCAATCAATCCCCCATCCTTTGTACTTGTTAATCAATACCAGGGTCTGGTCTTCTAGCCATGATCAGGTAATCCATTTATATCTCAAAACCTCAGAGAATTGTATGAGTCTAACTCTCTAGGTTGAATACTAGTTTGTGCATATACCATTTTGGAGTTTTGTCAAAGTTTAATTTCTTGCATAATTCCCAGTGGATCACTTTTCCTACCCAGTCATGTCTAGTCTTGTACTCTTTTGTGCTAGTTTGCTGCATTCACTTATTATGTGATTAACAGTTTCCTCTCTGTTTCCACACATCCTACACTTGCCATTCTGTTTTGCTTCATATATTTTTGCTTTGATATAATTGGCCCTTATGGCGTTTTTTGTGCTGCAGTTATTAGAGATTAAGCTTCTCTCTTGAGGTTTCCCTTTCTTAACCAAATCCAAGCCTCAAAATAGGCTACATTCAGATAAATAAGATGATGGAGATGCTCGTGGTGCAATGGTTATCAACATAGGAAATAGACATGACAAACTAAGTTCAAATCCTGGACAAAATTGTTTCCATTTCCCATAGTATTATTGACCTTTGTAATGGTATGCATCCAACTATTCTATCTCCAGCTATGGGTAAAATAGTAGGGCAGACTGGGCTCTTTAACCTTGGTATGGCAACCAGTCTAGGAGAAGGAAAAATGTGAATTTAAACCTGCTAATCTCTGCCTAAAAAATTGGCCTTGTTTTGTATCATGTTCGTGTGAGAATTGTTGGTAAATACATACATTCAATGAATAATGACTATATGATGCAAAATATGACACAAGGTCATTTTTTATGAGGGCTACAGTACAAAGTTCTTAAAGACATCAAAGGGTATTTCTCAGTCTATGCCTCTTAGTATGTATTTACCCAACCCATCCACCAAACAAAAGAATGTTACACAAGGTCAATTTTTTAAGTGGAGTACAACTGGTTTGAATTCAGAGTTTTCCTTCTCCTAGACTGGTTGCCTAATCAAAACTAAAGAACCCAGTCTACTCAACTATTTACCCATAGCTGGGGAGGGGGAGATCTATTTATGCCTTTCCCAAGTAAGACAAACAAGACATGTTAGAAAGCAAGGAAGAACTCATAAGTGACATTCTCCTGTGGAACTACAACTAATAACCATTACACCTCATGCCTCCAAAGCTCCATTTTTCAATTTAAACTAAAACGTGCAGCCCTCTCGGTTGGGGTTTTAGAATACAATATTCTGTCTGTTTGTATGGAAATTGTCAGGTTTTGAAAAATTTCAAATTTAAAAAAAATTTTGATTAAAAAAAAAAAAAAGATATTGGTGCAATAAAAAAAAACAAATTCATTGTGTTTCTGGCCAAATATGGAAATTTTTTAAAATATTGATTTCAAGTGAAGAGTCAATAATTGCAAGGATAATATTATTGTAACGATTGCGATTCCGATTCCAAGTCTGTTTTGATCTTAGCGCCGAAACAAAGAGACTTTAGAAATCCTATTGGATTGATCCATATCTCCTTGAGAACAAATTCGAAATGTTAAATCAGTTTATTGTGTTGGAAATAAAACCTTTTTCCAGACAAATTTAAAACAACATATCTTAAACCTGGAGATGTTAGAAATAGTGGAGCCATATTTTGCATTATAAACAAAAAAAAAGAAAAGAAAAGAAAAAAAATGGGAAACAACACCTAAGGGCGTTAAAATAATATTATTCTGTGAAACATTTTTTTTAATTGTGAATTTTCCTTCTATTTCTAAAATTTCATTTTTTTTTGTTTTAAATCCATTTTTAGTATTTTTCCAAATAAAGTAAAAACAGTATTTCTAATATTAAATAAAATATTTAAAAGCAGAGAATTATGCAGAATTTTATTCAATGGTGAAAATATGAGGAATCTGTTAATACAACAAAAGAAAGAGCAAAAAGAGATGAAATTTAATGGGATACAAACTCCATTGCCATGATTAAAAGCCAATATTTTATACTCTCGACTGTGACGGTTATGAATTTTTTTTCAAACAGATTATTAGAGTGTTGCTTTTTACTGTTGGGAGGTGCGTGGTGTAATGGTTAGAGTCGTAGGAAATGGACTCATTGACCAGAGTTCAAATTCTGGATGAAGCTACAGTTCACATAGCACTAATACTCTAGGGAAAGGTATGAATCCAACTATCTCCCTCCAGCTGTGGGTAAATAGTAAGGCAGACTGGACTTTTTAAACTTGGTTAAGACAACCAGTCTAGGAGAAGGAAAATTCTGAATTCAAACTTGGTCACAACTAGAATAGGCTGTCCTACTTAGTGATCTATTTTCAATTTAAAAAAAAAAAAACAAAATAAAAAAAACTAATTATCCCTTATTGTCATCCAGAATGAATATTTATTGTACAAAATATGTACAAAGTTGGCACACTATCTTATTGTTGGGATTACATCTCTCAATTAATAGTGGACACAAGAGCTTTGGTAAAGATAAGTTTCATATTACATGCAAGGTAGATTAAATGGCTAATGTGCAGTACAATCTAAAGTTGAGATAGGGACGGGTAGTGAGAGAGATTCATGGGATTCTATGCTGCTAGCACAACCTGATGATGATGAAGCAACCAGTGACCGTATGTTCCATACTAAACAGAGTTTAGTAAATTATTCCCTGAAATTCAGCAGGTAAACATTTGTATCTCAAAATCTCAGAGAATTGTATGAGTCTCCGTCTCTAGGTTGAATTCTGAATTTTGCAAGGCGCATCAAGTTATGCATTGAAAATGGTGGAAATGTATCTTTATTTACTGGGTATAAACCTCAATCTGACTGGGCTAAAACATAAGTTAAATGTTCAAGTTTTGTAGAAATATGTAGGAACTTAAATTCTATTGTTTATTCTACAGGGTGTCCGCAAAGTCTGGGTACATGGAGATTTCACTATTGTATTTATTTATGTTATTTTTCCGAGAAGGCAGATATGTTAATTTAGCAGTAAATAAAATCATAACATAAACAATTAAATATAAGAAATAATAATTTTCCTTTTTTACTTTTGTTTAAATTAAATAAAAAATACTTTACTTTTCTAAATTTATTTATGTTATTTTGTAGACTTATTTAATCGAGGTCACCTGTATTTTGCAAGGTGCATCAAGTTATGCATTGAAAATGATTGAAATCAGATTGAAAATATTATTTATTAACATTATAATTAAATAAAATTGTTTTGTTTTAAAAGTATGTGTTAATCCCGATGTACCCAGACTTTGTGGACACCCTGTATTTATTGGTGTCTTCTATTTTTATTATTTACACAGAATTCCTCCAATATAAAAGAATTTGTGTTTCTTTTTTTAAAGAATTGCAAAAGGGGAGATAATTGTAAATTCATGAAATAAGAGAGTGATAAAAAAAAAAAAAAAATGGTGGGTTAGAGTGACTGAACTTTATTCGATCAAACAAACCTTACAGTAATTATTTTTATTAAGTTTTTCTTTGTTCTTTCAAGGTGACAAAAATTGGATATTAATAAAAAAAAAAAAGAAATAAAAGAAAAAAGCCAAATAAACAAATATGGACCCTAGAAGACATTTTTAGCTGACCTTAGGAGATTCTTTTTTTTTTGCATGAGTGTGTGTAAAAATTTTAGAGTCAGGATTTTTTTTAGCATTAAAGAAATCAAAGGAAAATTTGAATGAAAGCAAAGGATTCAAATTCAATGCATCAATGATATGATTTATCTGGTGGCTATTTCTTTTTCTATAAATTTCAACACTTTTATAAATAGACTTTTCAAGGTTGAAGAAAACAATATTAACTTTTTTCTTTTATTATACAAAAAAATACTTTATCGAATACAAGGTAAGTTAGAAGTATTAAGAGTATTCTGCCTTCTCACTTATCGAGCAACAATTTAACCAAACGGTGATGGAAGAACATAAAACAATGAAATAAAGATAATAAAAAACAAAACTCGAGAAAGTAAATATAACATAAAATATTATTAACAAATGTGTTTAATAAGAAAAAGTAACAGAAAAGGGTCTAGATAAGTTCAATATTTTCCACCAACCTTGGGTAAAAATAAATTTAAGGGAATGTGGTATGTCTCTTTGGAGAGTCATGTAGATGTGTCTGGGTCTAACGACAAACTTGAGGAGAACTGAAGAAAAGTCTCAAATTAAATACCAAAATCTGATGACGTAGTTGAATCCTGAATTAACAGTTTCAAGGATTATCTGGTGTGCATGTAGAATAATCAAGCTAAGATTCAATTACCGTTGAATTGGTAAGACACGGTAACAAGCAGTCGTAACTTGAAACTCTACTGCAGGGTATTTATGAAACTCTACAACATCATAGAAACCAAGCAGCCAATCAGAACTCAAGGAATGGAATCACCCAATCTTGGACACTACTTCAGTTGTGCTTAGCTAGTTGCTGTTGTTCAAACCAACAGTAGACGGACTGAATTCAATATCCGTTTCTTTAGTGTTTCAACCTATGAGTCACTTGGCTCAATAAACTGGTTGTCATTTTGTAAATGCTAAAAAGAAATACCTCAGTGGTTATTTTACATATGGCTCAAAAAGTATATCCATGGTCATTTTACAGGTATTTGCCTCTCATCCCACTTATGAGGGCTGTAACAAAAACTATGTCACTGCTTAAAACTCTGCCTAAGAAATTGACCTTGTGTCGCATCCTGCTCGTGCAGAGGGGTTGTTAAATATATATAGGTGCAATGGTTAGAAATTGTGGTAGTAGGTCATTGCTAGTTTGGTTTTCACTAGGTACTTCCAGTCTTGTGCTAAACTAAGCTAAACTTAGTGAATGACCACTGATATTAGATTACACATTAAAGGTATCAAAATTTATTTGCCCTCCAATCAAAGATATAGGTCAATAGGCCAAAACCTTACCGACAAATTGATACCTACATACTTTATTGAATACAAGGTAAGTTAGAAGTATTAAGAGTATTCTGCCTTCTCACTTGTGAGATGGAATCGAGCAACAATTTAACCAAATGGTGACAATAGGCAACTCTGTAGATTTTACAACTTATACAAGGGTGAATCAAAAAGTAATGCCATTTTGTTTAGGACAGGTATAATTACCAACACAGGATCATGTATCATACATCAAAATGAAGCTGGTCCTCTGTGGATCACATCCCTACATCTTCACATAGGAGAGTCAAAAAGTAATGCCATTTTGTTTAGGACAGGTATAATTACCAATACAGTAACATGTATCATACATCAAAATGAAGCTGGTCCTATGTGGATCACATCCCTACTTCTCCACAAGAGAAGTCAAAAAGTAATGCCATTTTGTTTAGGACATGTATCATATATCAAAATGAAGCTGGTCCTCTGTCAATCACATCCCTACTTCTCCATATAGTCACCGTTTCTCTCAATAGCAATGTTCCACCTTCGAATGAGAGCATTTCTTTTCTATAAATTTCATCACAGACTTTTCAAGGTTAAAGAAAACAATATTAACTTTTTTCTTTTATTATAAAAAAAAAATACTTTATCGGATACAAGGTAAGTTAGAAGTATTAAGAGTATTCTGCCTTCTCACTTATGAGACCGCCCTGTCTACAGAGGGGTAAGACTCCCCCAATGGGACCACCTGTTGGCCGTGGGTGGCGACCCATGATGCTTAAGGATAGAGCCCAGGTGGATGAGCAGTTCATGACATGCAATACTCCACTTTGGCCCTATCTTGGGCTAGACGGGCGGTCGGAGAGGCCACCTCCAATCAATAGGCTGGTCACGTCAAGCCCTAGCACCTATATGATTTTCCCAACCCTATTGCCCTTATGGCAAGCCCCAACCCCTTTTATCATATGGGTGCTAGAAGGTGGTGGCTGCGGGTCTACATGTCCTGGGAATGACGCTAAACTCTATCTGATGGCGAGGTTCCAGTTTTAGAGGTTTGGGGAATGTGGAGCACCCCTTCATCAACATTACTCCCTGGTCCACTCTGACCCGGAGTGGTAGTACCTGTTAGGGTCCCATCTATGGGTTAAATAGAAAAATGTATTTATAAAAAAATTGTATTATCCATTAAGAATTGATTTATTTCAAAACTTTATCGGCATTAAATGACCCACAGAGGTTGATATGCCGTAAAACAGAACAAACCAAACCAAACAATCACTTATGAGAAGGAATCGGGCAACAATTTAACCAAACGGTGATGGAAGAAAATAAAACAATGAAATAAAGATAATAAAAAACAAAACTCGAGAAAGTAAATATAACATAAAATATTATTAACAAATGTGTTTAATAAGAAAAAGTAAAAATAAATGTAAGGGAATGTGGTATGTCTCTTTGGAGAGTCATGTAGATGTGTCTGGGTCCAACGACAAACTTGAGGAGAACTGAAGAAAAGTCTCAAATTAAGTACCAAAATCTGATGACGTAGTTGAATCCTGAATTAACAGTTTCAAGGATTATCTGGTGTGCATGTAGAATAATCAAGCTAAGATCCAATTACTGTAGAATTGGTAAGACACGGTAACAAGCAGTCGTAACTGAATACGAACCAGTCTTGTTGCAACTCTACTGCAGAATGACAGGGTATTTATGAAACTCCACAACATCATAGAAACCAAGCAGCTAATCAGAACTCAAGGAATGGAATCACCCAAATACATGAATGGACTATTCTTGATTCCCATAAATACCAACTGTCTTGGACACTGCTTCAGTTGTACTTGGCCAGTTGCTGTTGTTCAAACCAACAGTAGACTGACTGAATTCAATATCTGTTTCTTAAGAGTTTCAACCTATGAGTCACTTGGCTCAATAAACTGGTTCAGTGGTCATTTTTGTATATGCTTAAAAAAATACCTCAGTGGTTATTTTATATATGGCTTAAAAAGTATATCCATGGTCATTTTACAGGTATTTGCCTCTCATCCCACTTATGAGGGCATGACACAAGGACATTTTTGTGTCACTTAGAAGCTGAAGCTCATAGGTGGTAGGTGGAAAAAATTGGCTCAAAAAGTATATCCAGGGTAATTTTGGCTCAAAAAGTATATCCAGGGTAATTTTACATAGAGCTTAATAAAATGGTTCAGTGTTTTAACAAAAAAAGGTGAGTTAAAAAAGATTATTGTCAATCCCCTGTATTTCTAAAGGGATGGCCCTTTTCATATCACGGGCGGGACTTTCCATGGAATAGTACAGAAAGCCCGCGAAATACGTGAAGTCACGTTGGACCTGGTTGGGTCCTGAGTTTTTCAGTTTGACGTCAGGCAGAGAAGACGTCCTGCCTTAACTGAAACTCACTGCATACGCGCGCTATGTTAGTTACATGAAATGTTTAGTTAAGTAAATAAAAGCTTCAGAAAATAACACGGTCTTGTGATTAATGAATGTCTTGGTAACAAGACTGGTCTAGAAGAAGAAATGAGTTAAGTGCGACCGACCACCAAGACGGAGTCACCAAGACGAAGTCAAGATGTTAGAAGAAGACGTATGATGTCAAAGACGCCAGAAGAAGTAAGAAAGTAATGTAAAGGGTATACAAAATTTGTTGAGGTTGAGTATTCGTATTGCATAGTGGAAACAATGCGTGAGAAAAAAGAATTTACAATGGGTAAAAGAGAAAGTGATGAGATGGGTGCACGAGGTTGATTCAACAAAGGTTTATTACGAACTGAACAGAACAGTTACAAAAAGCAGAAAAAAAGGGTGCTGGGCGGAAGTAGGTGGAGCTTTGAGCTCCTGATGATGTTACATTAAACATATTTATGAAGAGGAATATGAGCTTATAATACTCAACAGTCTTCAGCATAAAATGACCCAACAAGGTTTTACATGCCATAAAACCCAACCAACCAAACAACCACTCTCTTCTCTTTTAATTACCCTATGGTTATCAGCAATGAGACACATACATCTTTATTTCAGTTTTATCTTTATTTATTTATAATCTATCCTATTATATTGTTGGTTGACTATGGGTAGAGAAGATTGTACTGTAGTTATGCGAGTGTGGTTAAACCAAATGCTTCTTATAACTTATCCTATTATAACGGTGGTTAGTCATAAATGTATTAATGATAATGATAACATCTACTAAATTCCTTTTCCTTTTTGTTGAGAAATTTCTCTTATAAGGTGTGTGTTAAAAGCCCACTTCTATTTATAGACTCACCGAAAACTATGTGATCAAACTCTGGGCCAATCACTGGCAGTACTCTGCTGCTGATACAATATTTAAACAGACAGTACTGGCCATAACTACTTTGCCTTTTGTGGCCGGCAGACATAGGATTAAATCACTGGACCTTTAACAATACGTAGGATAGGACTTATTCGCTTACCAAAGGATTCCGTAATTCAGAACTTACTTACTTTAAGCCCTTTTGAACTGGCCAAAGATGGCATTTAAAAACTTAACACTTTTAGAAGTCCATCGCAGACACCGTAGTTGTGGACCCTCTGGTGGTTAGTTAGTCCAATTCTAGATTTGCAGATGAGGTCACATATTGCAAGGGAAATTCCCATCTGCATTTGGTGGTTCATGACAATGAATACGTCGCCGCTCTGCAGCCCTGTTAATCTTGATGTTGAGCTGCTCAGCTCCTGTGCGGCATGTGTCTCGCCAACCCTGTCTGTGTGATGGTGCATTTCTTCAGCGTCGTCTTAATATGGTCTTTGAACTGCTTTTGGGGAGCTTCCTGTCCTTCACGTGCCATCTGCGAGTTCCCCATAAAGTATTTTACAGGGGAGTCTGTCTGCAGACATACATACATTGGTGCACACACATGCACATATATAGGTGTATAGAGGTATGTGGCATAATGGTTAGAATTGTAGGAAATGGGCTTGTTGACCCGAGTTCAAATCCTAGACAAAACTGCTTGCTTTTCATATAGCACTAATACCCTTGGGAAAGGTATGAATCAAACTATACTCCCTCCAGCTATGGGTAAATAGTATGGCAGACTGGGCTCGTCAACCTTGGTAAGGCAACCTGTCTAGGAGAAGGAAAACCCTGAATTCAAACCTGTTAAACTCCACCTAAGAAATTGACCTTGTGTCGCATCCTGCTCGTGCGGAGGGGTTGTTAAATATATATAGATGCAATGGTTAGAAATTGTGGTAGTAGGTCATTGCTAGTTTGGTTTTCACTCGGTACTTCCAGTCTTATGCTAAACTAAGCTAAACTTAGTGAATGACCACTGATATTAGATTACACATTAAAGGTATCAACATTTATTTGCCCTCCAATCAAAGATATAGGTCAATAGGCCAAAACCTTACCGACAAATTGATACCTACATACACTCTTAATATTCAGACCCTCAGCAGAAATGCTAACTTCAGCAGATAACTGACGAAACCATTATAAACTTACTGAATAGCCAATTACGAATAGAAGTCTCACCTGAAATAATATACAAATAACTGAACAAGTGATTACCATCTATCAATACATAGATAGATTCCATTTTTCTCAATAGCAAATGAATCAAAATACAAGGATTAGTCAAAAAGTAATGCCATTTTGTTTAGGACAGGTATAATTAGCTAGAATGTTTTTATAATGTTTTCTAATATACTGCCAGCTTGCTTTTTAGATACAGTAATGTTTTCTGCTATAGCTAGAATGTTTTTAGAATGTTTTCTAATATACTGCCAGCTTGCTTTTTAGATACAGTAATGTTTTCTGCTATAGCTAGAATATTTTTATAATGTTTTCTGATATACTGCCAGCTTGCTTTACTTAGATAAAGAAGTAGAAACGTAAGAAGAGATTATCCAGCATTGGTATCTTTTGCAGTTTCCACTTCTTATTTGATTCAACTGAACCTTGGAAGCTTTAATGATCATAAATGAATTATAAAACACTTCAGGAGAATATCATGTAACAACCTCATACTTTTTGGCATTGTCATTTTGAATGTAGTAACAATAGTCACTCATCGATCATAAATGATTATTACAGATACTTAACTCTCTAGTAGAATATCATGTAACAACCTCATACTTTTTGGCATTGTCATTTTGAATGTAGTAACAATAGTCACTCATCGATCATAAATGATTATTACAGATACTTAACTCTCTAGTAGAATATCATGTAACAACCTCATACTTTTTGGCATTGTCATTTTGAATGTAGCAACAATATTCACTCATCGATCATAAATGATTATTACAGATACTTAACTCTCTAGCAGAATATCATGTAACAACCTGATACTTTTTGGCATTGTCATTTTGAATGTAGTAACAATAGTCACTCATCGATCATAAATGATTATTACAGATACTTAACTCTCTAGTAGAATATCATGTAACAACTTCATACTTTTTGGCATTGTCATTTTGAATGTAGTAACAATAGTCACTCATCGATCATAAATGATTATTACAGATACTTAACTCTCTAGTAGAATATCATGTAACAACCTGATACTTTTTGGCATTGTCATTTTGAATGTAGTAACAATAGTCACTCATCGATCATAAATGATTATTACAGATACTTAACTCTCTAGTAGAATATCATGTAACAACCTCATACTTTTTGGCATTGTCATTTTGAATGTAGTAACAATAGTCACTCATCGATCATAAATGATTATTACAGATACTTAACTCTCTAGTAGAATATCATGTAACAACCTCATACTTTTTGGCATTGTCATTTTGAATGTAGCAACAATATTCACTCATCGATCATAAATGATTATTACAGATACTTAACTCTCTAGTAGAATATCATGTAACAACCTCATACTTTTTGGCATTGTCATTTTGAATGTAGTAACAATAGTCACTCATCGATCATAAATGATTATTACAGATACTTAACTCTCTAGTAGAATATCATGTAACAACCTCATACTTTTTGGCATTGTCATTTTGAATGTAGTAACAATATTCACTCATCGATCATATGATTATTACAGATACTTAACTCTCTAGTAGAATATCATGTAACAACCTGATACTTTTTGGCATTGTCATTTTGAATGTAGTAACAATAGTCACTCATCGATCATAAATGATTATTACAGATACTTAAGTCTCTAGTAGAATATCATGTAACAACCTCATACTTTTTGGCATTGTCATTTTGAATGTAGTAACAATAGTCACTCATCGATCATAAATGATTATTACAGATACTTAAGTCTCTAGTAGAATATCATGTAACAACCTCATACTTTTTGGCATTGTCATTTTGAATGTAGTAACAATAGTCACTCATCGATCATAAATGATTATTACAGATACTTAACTCTCTAGTAGAATATCATGTAACAACCTCATACTTTTTGGCATTGTCATTTTGAATGTAGCAACAATAGTCACTCATCGATCATAAATGATTATTACAGATACTTAACTCTCTAGTAGAATATCATGTAACAACCTCATACTTTTTGGCATTGTCATTTTGAATGTAGCAACAATAGTCACTCATCGATCATAAATGATTATTACAGATACTTAACTCTCTAGTAGAATATCATGTAACAACCTCATACTTTTTGGCATTGTCATTTTGAATGTAGCAACAATAGTCACTCATCGATCATAAATGATTATTACAGATACTTAAGTCTCTAGCAGAATATCATGTAACAACCTGATACTTTTTGGCATTGTCATTTTGAATGTAGTAACAATAGTCACTCATCGATCATAAATGATTATTACAGATACTTAACTCTCTAGTAGAATATCATGTAACAACCTCATACTTTTTGGCATTGTCATTTTGAATGTAGTAACAATAGTCACTCATCGATCATAAATGATTATTACAGATACTTAACTCTCTAGTAGAATATCATGTAACAACCTTATACTTTTTGGCATTGTCATTTTGAATGTAGTAACAATAGTCACTCATCGATCATAAATGATTATTACAGATACTTAGCTCTCTAGTAGAATATCATGTAACAACCTCATACTTTTTGGCATTGTCATTTTGAATGTAGTAACAATAGTCACTCATCGATCATAAATGATTATTACAGATACTTAACTCTCTAGTAGAATATCATGTAACAACCTCATACTTTTTGGCATTGTCATTTTGAATGTAGTAACAATAGTCACTCATCGATCATAAATGATTATTACAGATACTTAACTCTCTAGTAGAATATCATGTAACAACCTCATACTTTTTGGCATTGTCATTTTGAATGTAGTAACAATAGTCACTCATCGATCATAAATGATTATTACATATACTTAACTCTCTAGTAGAATATCATGTAACAACCTCATACTTTTTGGCATTGTCATTTTGAATGTAGCAACAATATTCACTCATCGATCATAAATGATTATTACAGATACTTAACTCTCTAGTAGAATATCATGTAACAACCTGATACTTTTTGGCATTGTCATTTTGAATGTAGTAACAATAGTCACTCATCGATCATAAATGATTATTACAGATACTTAAGTCTCTAGTAGAATATCATGTAACAACCTCATACTTTTTGGCATTGTCATTTTGAATGTAGCAACAATAGTCACTCATCGATCATAAATGATTATTACAGATACTTAAGTCTCTAGTAGAATATCATGTAACAACCTCATACTTTTTGGCATTGTCATTTTGAATGTAGTAACAATAGTCACTCATCGATCATAAATGATTATTACAGATACTTAAGTCTCTAGTAGAATATCATGTAACAACCTCATACTTTTTGGCATTGTCATTTTGAATGTAGTAACAATAGTCACTCATCGATCATAAATGATTATTACAGATACTTAACTCTCTAGTAGAATATCATATAACAACCTCATACTTTTTGGCATTGTCATTTTGAATGTAGTAACAATAGTCACTCATCGATCATAAATGATTATTACAGATACTTAAGTCTCTAGTAGAATATCATGTAACAACCTCATACTTTTGGCATTGTCATTTTGAATGTAGTAACAATAGTCACTCATCGATCATAAATGATTATTACAGATACTTAACTCTCTAGTAGAATATCATGTAACAACCTCATACTTTTTGCATTGTCATTTTGAATGTAGTAACAATAGTCACTCATCGATCATAAATGATTATTACAGATACTTAACTCTCTAGTAGAATATCATGTAACAACCTCATACTTTTTGGCATTGTCATTTTGAATGTAGTAACAATAGTCACTCATCGATCATAAATGATTATTACAGATACTTAACTCTCTAGTAGAATATCATGTAACAACCTCATACTTTTGGCATTGTCATTTTGAATGTAGTAACAATAGTCACTCATCGATCATAAATGATTATTACAGATACTTAACTCTCTAGTAGAATATCATGTAACAACCTCATACTTTTTGGCATTGTCATTTTGAATGTAGTAACAATAGTCACTCATCGATCATAAATGATTATTACAGATACTTAACTCTCTAGTAGAATATCATGTAACAACCTCATACTTTTTGGCATTGTCATTTTGAATGTAGTAACAATAGTCACTCATCGATCATAAATGATTATTACAGATACTTAACTCTCTAGTATCATGTAACAACCTCATACTTTTTGGCATTGTCATTTTGAATGTAGTAACAATAGTCACTCATCGATCATAAATGATTATTACAGATACTTAACTCTCTAGTAGAATATCATGTAACAACCTCATACTTTTTGGCATTGTCATTTTGAATGTAGTAACAATAGTCACTCATCGATCATAAATGATTATTACAGATACTTAACTCTCTAGTAGAATATCATGTAACAACCTCATACTTTTTGGCATTGTCATTTTGAATGTAGTAACAATAGTCACTTATAGCATTTAAAGGCCGAACTGAGATGATGAAGAAAATGCGATAATCATAGAAAAATGCCTCTGTGTTTTGTCTGATTTTCTCTTTTCAAAGTTATTAATAAGACAAACACAATTAATAAAATCATCTCCAGCTTAATTATCTGTTTCTGTATTGAAATTAGTAATTATTTTCTAATTAGAGTCTATCAAATGGCAAAGGAATAATTTTAAAATGAATATGAAGAAGAAAAAAAAAAAAAAAGAAAGAAAAAAAAAAAAAAAAGAAAGAAAATGCAAAAAAAATACAAAAATAATTGAGTTTTCTATACAAATACATTTTTTTAATCACAGCTGGAGAATTATTTAAGTCTACTGAAATTTTCAAAAGCTGAACGGAAAATATAAATGAGGAAAGACAGTTGATTTTTGTTTAATTAATCATTTTGAAAGGCTATCAATTATTTAACAAATCTGTATAGTAGTACTGAACTTACTACTTCACACAAACCTTTTGAATACATTTATATATTAAAATCAATTACAATATATTTCTATAGTAAAACTTTTTTGAATGCATTCCTATAGTAAAATCATTCACAATTCATTTCTATTGTAAAACTCTTATTGTAAAACTTTTTCTAATGCTATTTCTCTGAATGTTTGAGATGAGGCTTGATGATTAGTATTATCTGCATTATTTGGACTATTGTCCTCATCTTCATTGTTATCTGCACAATGTTTCAGTGGGTATGCCCTCCAGCCTTCTTCAGGTATTTCTTGTCGGACTCGGGAACCTTCTTTTGGAACTCAGGAACTTTCTTGTCGTAGTCAGGAACCTTCTTGTTGTAATCAGGAGCCATCACGAAACTTTGAACCTAACCCTTTATTCCGAGTTCAAAAAGAAGGTTCCCGAGTCTGAGAAGGTTCCCAAGTCCGACAAGAAATATCTGAAGAAGGTCGGAGGGCATATTGGCTGAAATGTTGTACAGATAATAATGAAGATGAGGACAATAGTCTGAATAACGCAGATAATATTTTTCTAATGCATTCCTATAGTAAGAACTTTTTAAATGTATTCTATATTGAAAGCTTTTCCAATACAATAACTACAGTAAAAATCTTCTAATCCATTTTTATGTTAATATTTATCCAATGCATTTCTATAGTAAGAACCTTTCCCAATATATTTCTATATTAGACATTTTATATTATTTTATTTATATTCTAATTATATATTCATCCTCGTGAATCTGAAATATTCCGAAATGTCGTGTAAAGCACCTGCTTGTTTGATAAATTTCTAATCCATAACAAAAACAGTTTTTAACTCTTTGAGTTGTTAACATTGGTATGCCAGTAGGACTTTTATTGGTAATCTGAACATGAGTTACATAAATGAAAGTAATCTCCCCTTGTTTGTTTCACTTTGTCTCCTAGGTGTTTATAAGTACCATCTTGTGACTTACCCAGTCACGAAATAAGACACTTCTAAAATCACATTGCCCTGAGATACTGTTAAGGGGAATTACTTGGAATGGAATAGAATATATATATATATATATATATATATATGTAGATGTGAGGTATCCAAAACTTGGTAGTAAGGGATGATTCTATATGTGATATCTAAGACACAATGTATTGTATGATCCAGTATGTACAAATACAGTGAATCTTTAAATCACTACAGAGAGCTCAATGTATATGATTATCCATCTGATGAGACTTAAATTGGGGAGCTTTGTTAAATCAACTAAGATTTATAAAGGCCCCAATTTTGGTCGAAATTAATTTATTATGGAATATAATTGCTTTTTTCCTTCCTTTCAAACATATATATATATATACACATATTTACCAACCCCTCCACATGGGAAGGATATGACACAAAGTCAATTTCTTAAGTTTAGTGTAGCAGATTTGGATTCAGAGTTTTCCTTCTCCTAGACTGGTTACTTAGCCAAAGTTAAAGAGCCCAGTCTGTCCTACTATTTACCAATAGTTGAAGGGAGAATAGTTGGATTCATTCCCAAGAGTATTAGTGCTATGTGAAATGCAAACAGTCATGTCCAGGAATTGAACTCAAGTCGACGACCAGTACACCATACGCCTCCAGACTTTATAGGTAATATCTATTTATTGAAATCATCTTAGCTTATTTATGCCAGCTTAATTAGCCTCACAAATATAAGTAGTGATTAAGAATATTCTAATTTTTGCCTGAGCTGAAGAATTACAAACTATTTCATTTGAAACCATATATATATATATATATATATATATGTATTTATAAAGATAAAAAGTGACTTACCAGTGAATATGGGCACGATGGTTGGGAGGTGCAAAATTCAGGGGGTAAGTCAGCGATATAACAAATACAAAGTGCTCAATACGAAGTAGAGCAAATTTATTATAAAATGGGTACAAGAGATAACCTACTCGAGTTTCACCATTAGGATCTTCAGGGTTAAATCCACTGAATTAATCGAGGTACTGATTAATTGCAGTCGATCAAACGTGTGTGTTCATTGTATTGAACACACACGTGTGATTGACTGCAATTAATCAGTACCTCGATTAATTCAGTGGATTTAACCCTGAAGATCCTAATGGTGAAACTCGAGTAGGTTATCTCTTGTACCCATTTTATAATATATATATAAGTATTGTTCTGAGAGTTTTAAGCCTCACATAGATACATAATGACTTTTTGGACTCTGTTTTACCCATTTTTAGATTTGTTGTACACCTATCACCGTTGTATGAGCATCACCTACACAGAAATTGAGACAGAAATCTGGTGTAGGTATTTTAGAGAAATGTCTCTTTGGGAGGCTAAGAACTTTTTGAAGGATTCTCGTATATATATGGACATATAGACACACACACACACACATAAACATATATATAGAAACATGCATATGTATATAGAAACAAGTATAAACATATACATACATATACATATTTATAAACACACACACACACACACACACACGTTGTTATTCCCATTCTTGTTATTTATTAATCAATCCTCAGGTTGCTTATAGTACCTGCTATTCCTAAAAGGTTACCCATCTAAGTACTGACCAGACTCATTGCTGCTTAACTTTGATGATCTGGCAAGAACCTTACTTGCTATATACAAAACTTTGCTTAGTCTGGCAAACAGGCCTCAGGTTGCATACAGTACTTGCTGTTCCTAATTGGTCACCCATCTAAGTACTGGCCAGGCTCATTGCTGCTTAATTTGGATTTACTATTATAAATAGTTGCCATTTACTAAGTCTTGTTTAACTTGGTACATAGGCCTTAGGTTGCTAACAGGAGCTGATTTTCCTAAGTAGTCACCCATTTAAGTAGTGACCAGACTCATCAATGCTTAACTTTGATGATCTGGCAGAAACCTTTCATGTTATTTATTCAGGAAAATAGACTCCAGTCGTTCCTAGGTAGTTACCCATCTAAGTAGTGACCAGTCTGATCAATGCTTAACATTGTTGCTAACAAAGTCCTCTAGAAAGTTAAACATGAGAGAGAGAGAGAGGGGGGGGGCATGAATTTTTAAAGAATAATAATATTCAATAGGTTTAAACATAAGAGAGAGGGTGGATAAAAACCCATTAATTTAAAGAATGAATAATATTTCAACATAAGAGAGAGAGAGGGGGGATAAACCCATGAATTTAAAGAATGAATAATATTCAATAGGTTAAACATAAGAGAGAGAGAGAAAGAAAGAGAAAGAGAGAAAGAAAGAGAAGAGAGAGAGAGAGGGGTGGAAAACCCCATGAATTTAAAGAATGAATAATATTCTCAATTTTTTTAAAATGGATTTTATTATTTGATTATTACAGACACTGGGTTAGAGTAACCTAAACCATCCTTCTTATTTGAATAAAAATGGAATTGTTGAGAGAGGGAGAGAGAGAGAGAGAGAGAGAGAGAGAGAGAAATATCAAAGAATGGGTTATTGAGATTGTGACCTGGTTAAATGATACCCACAGGGGTCACAATACAAGTGACAACACTTTTTAAAAGAAAAAAAATTATCTACATTATGACAGTTGTAAGTAGCTAAGTTTTTACTTTGATTGTAATCCATGTGAAACTAATTAAACAAAACTTGCCGTGCGGGGGGGGGGGTGAGGGGGGTGATGGTCAATGTGTGTGGTGGGGGTTGGGATTGGAGAGACTTATTCACTGATAGACTGAAACATTGAAAAGAATTGAATTCTTACCTGGATTTTTAAAAATTACTTTTTCTTTTTTCACAACATCCAAGACAGGTGCAAAAAAAAAATTACTTTTAAACAATCATCATTACTTATTAACCATCACTTCACAAATACACTTACAAATACAGTTCTTCCAAGCTGTAGTCACATCAGTGCTACTATATGGCTGCACCACCTGGACCCTAACAAAATGCCTAGAGAATAACTTAGATAGTAGCTGCACAAGAATGCTGCATGTGAACCTAAGCAAACTGAGAAAGCAGCTGTATGGTCACTTGCCCCTATAATACAAACCATCCAAGGGAAATGATCAAGACATGCTGGGCCATGCTAGAGAAGCAAGGACGAACTCATAAGTGTAAAGTAGAGCTTTAATGATAATAATAATTGTGAAAAAATTATGGGTCTAATGCAGTTTCGATTGTTGTAATCTCTTCAGGACCCTACATATATCTATTAATAATGGAAATTCACTTCCGGTTTTTGTCTGTAACAAAAATTACGTCACTGCTTACGTTACATTACCCTAAATCCTCATAACATGGAATAAATAAACTTAAAATTTGAACATGCACATTAGACAATCCTCATTGTTTTTTAAAACAAGTTTTGTTAAATACATGACTGGTATTATATATCTATATATAGTTTGTTTTATTTTAATACATATTTAAAGTTTACATTTCAAATTGTTTTATTTTTTAATCCTTTAATGAATTTGATGATTTTACTTACTTAGGGTACAAACTCGCTGACATTGAATTTTTAACTCCCATCCCGTCAGGCAATATGTTTTAAAAATCTATCTTTACATCGTTTTTTATTTTGTACTAGTATATATAATACCAAGTGGTTATATAATTTACTAAGAGATGTATATTGTGCATATTCTTTACCAGTAACACAGCCATCTGTAAAGATGTAAAGAAACTAGTCTGTTGATATCTTAAAAAGATGGCAGGAACATTTTTGATGATCTTCTAAATCACCCTTTTTTGTGTGGGGGCCAAGTCGGGTTGTAGTAGTAGTCTTTAGTAGTAGTAACTATCATTAGTTTAGAGCAACAACATATACAAAAGTTGTATAGTCTAAAAGGGGTTGTTTATTTCTTTCTAGGCTCGTGAGTTCTTTTTCAAGAGAGAAGGAGAGAGAGAGAGAGAGAGAGAGAGAGAGAGAGAGAGAGAGAGAGAGAGAGGTCAAGCTGTTCTATCGTAAATCATGTTCATGAGCAGTGTTCGTTACTACTCTAGACATATCACGACGGAGCCCCAACCAACCCTTTTCATGTCTGGTGAAAGAGAACGAATTTTCTATACTTCCATTTGTGGTCCCAGGAGTGGGTGTGGGAATCACATTCACTTCCGCTCCTCTGCAGAAACTGGGACTTCCTTTTTTATTTTTAAATCTAGTTCCGGGGTCATTGGTCGGTCAATGGCTGGCACCCATTGAGTGTTTACCCTTCCAAACTTTAACCTCTTTTTGTTATTTCTTTTTCTTCTCTTTCTCCAGAAATCCGTTTACCATTTTCTTTTCAATCCCCAAATTCTCTGTAGACCATAATAATTACGCTACACCCTTCAACTGTTCAGAAAGGTTTAGTGAAGAGCATCCCAAATAGAAAGGATAAAGTTTGTCTGGTGAGGTTAAAGCAAGTGTAAAGAAATTAAATAGTAGAAAAATCACCTGGGATGGACGGTATTAATGTTGAATTATTGAAGTGTAGCAGAAAAAAATGTTCTTTATGGACTTCATAAACTATTGCATGACATTTGGATTGATGAATGTGTTCCGGGAGAATGGCAAGATGCTGTTAGGACAGTTCTGAAACAAGGAGAAAGGGGGGTAGGGATGATTGTGGAAATTATCAGGGTACCGCCCTCTTATCTGTAGTTGGCATAAGTTTCATGTAATATCTTATTAGACCATTTACTCTGTCATATAACTGATGATGCCCTTCCTGAATGAGAATCTGGTTTCCATACTGGTCATGGTACCATGGATATGATCTTCTCCGCAAGGCAGTTACAGGAAAAGTGCATCGAACCGTGTATGGATTTGTATCATTCTTTTGCTGACCTAAATAAAATCTTTGATGTTGAAATCTGAGTTCAAACTAAAAACTCTGAATTCAAACCAGCTTTACTCTGCTTAAAAGAAATGGATTTTCTTGTCGATTTCAAAGCATGATGGTTCATCCAATGAACAACCCACTCAGTTGTTTTGTTTATAGTGGCAAAGGCTTGTGTTGGAACATCTGCACTTTTTGGCACAATCGATTGGTGCATAAGGAATGCCACAAACCCAATCAACTACTGACCTCAGGTTTTTCAAATTCAGAGTTTTTCTCCTTTACCTATCCAAGGTTAAAGAGCCCAGTCTACCCTACTATTTTTACCCATAGCTGGAGGGAGAATATATATATTTACCAAACCCCTCCGCACAAGCAGGATGTGACACAAAGTCATTTTCTTAAGCGGAGTTTAACAGGTTTGAATTCAGTTTTCCTTCGCCTAGACTGGTTACCTATCCAAAGTTAAAGAGCCCAGTCTACCCTACTATTTTTACCCATAGCTGGAGGGAGAATATATGGATTCATACCTTTCCCAAGGGTATTAGTGCTATGTGAAATGCAAACAGCCTTCTCTAGGATTTGAACTCGGGTCGACAAGTCCATTTACTACGACTCTAACCATTATGACACAAGCCTCCATACTTGAGTTATCTAACTTGATAGTTGTAAATACTTACTTATGTACCTTATTTTTCTATACACTTTTATATTCTTTACTTCTATATTCTTTTCAATATTCTTTACACCTCACACTTTTGTATAGTAATAAATATGGTGGTCAGTCTAACGTGTATTCTATCAGTTAATATGGAGTTGTAAAAGAAAAAGGTTGTAAAGAAAACATTTGATGCTGGAAACAGATAGGAAATTTTAAAGAAGCTTGGATATATGGGGCATAAGTGGTTTTGGGTATTTTATGGTTTAAAGGTATTGGATATTCTTGGCTGTGTGTTCTAGGGTTTTCATTTTACCCCATCTTATCTGGTGGTTGTACTGAAATGGGAGGAATTTAAGGAACGAAAGGAAAGAAACAAAGACAGAAGGTGTTTTATGATTTAGGCTTTATTGACCGGGTCATAGTTGCCTGTAACAAGGGAATATCTACCTGGCTAGTAGGTGCGACTAGACCCAACTACGGCCTAAGTTCGAATGGCCGAGATATTCTTCTGGGGGTTGGGGGACAGTCCTCTTTGTCGGGCATGCGCGGAGGGTTCTTCCGGTGAAGGCCCCATGGGAGTTTGTTGTTTTTTTTAGTTTTTTTTTTTATTCTAATTTTATTTTCATTTTATTTTAATCCCCACAGATATCCTGAAAATTTAAATGAAACTGTTATGTTTTTATGTACAAGAAATGATGATACTAAATTAAAAGACAGGCTCATATGTTCCAGTATACAATAACATACGAGTCTGTCTTTTAATTCAATATTATCACCCTTATTTGGATGTACTAGTATACTGAATGTTTTGGTATACTAGTACATCCAAATAAGGTCACGCTAACAATAAAGTACTTTGCTACAGAGTGTTAAGAATTGAGGTTGTAAGTAGATAGTCCTTGTATGTTGTATACTGGAGTATAAAATGTTTCAGTATACTAGTACATCCAAATAAGGGTTCATGCTAACAATAATTCTTTGCAAACCAGGTTTGATCCACTTAAAAATTGATCTTGTGTCAAAGCCTGCTCATGGTAGAGGATTTGTGTAAATTGTGAGTAATACAGATGATTGTGACCTCAAAGTGATAATGTTCCAGCCTTCACAGGACAAGCAGTATTGCCAGCCAAATATATGTTTATGGAAGGTGTTTAATCATCATCATCATGTCGCGCCAGTAGCGCGGATATCCATGATAATCTCTCGCCAACCATCCCTATCACTCATTGACCCTGGGAGGTCTTTCGCATAGCATGCTGCATCCGCACATAGCTGGTCTATGTACATCTTTGCTAGTATGTCTGGCATGTCTTGTTTGCCTTACTCAGATGGTTTGTGTAAAAGGGGGCATGTGGCCATATAGCTGCTTTCTTGTGGGATGTTGCTTCCGAGGGAGCAGGGTACTAGATGTCTATGTGAGAGGGGGGGTGAAGGAGTTTAATAGTGGTTGTTTTGCCTTACTCAGATGGTTTGTGTAACAGGGGGCATGTGGCCATATAGCTGCTTTCTTGTGGGATGTTGCTTCCGAGGGAGCAGGGTACTAGATGTCTATGTGAGAGGGGGGGGGTGAAGGAGTTTAATAGTGGTTGTTTTGCCTTACTCAGATGGTTTGTGCAACAGGGGGCATGTGGCCATACAGCTGCTTTCTTGTGGGATGTTGCTTCCGAGGGAGCAGGGTACTAGATGTCTATGTGAGAGGGGGGGGTGAAGGAGTTTAATAGTGGTTGTTTTGCCTTACTCAGATGGTTTGTGCAACAGGGGGCATGTGGCCATACAGCTGCTTTCTTGTGGGATGTTGCTTCCGAGGGAGCAGGGTACTAGATGTCTATGTGAGAGGGGGGGTGAAGGAGTTTAATAGTGGTTGTTTTGCCTTACTCAGATGGTTTGTGCAACAGGGGGCATGTGGCCATACAGCTGCTTTCTTGTGGGATGTTGCTTCCGAGGGAGCAGGGTACTAGATGTCTATGTGAGAGGGTGTGTGTGAAGGTGTTTAATAGTGGTTGATAAGTTTGTGTATCTAGGAAGTACAATCAGCAGGTTTTTGTACCCTTGATAATGAAATCTTGAGCAGAACTAAAAAAACGCAGTGAGACTTTTGAAAGACTGAAGAATTGTCTCTGGAGACAATGTGGAATATCCCAAGATACTAAGATAAAGGTATATCACACTTGTGTGCTAAATTCTTTACTGATGTGTTATCTATTGCTATCATATAAAAAAAAATATCTAGAACATTGTCACCAATAATATCTGTAAAGAATTATATAGGTGAACAGAAAAAATACATGTAAATGACATTGGATCAAGAGATGTCAATACAAAAGTGTATATACGAGGGTTAGACAAAAAAGTAATGCCATTTTGTTTAGGATTGTTATAATTACCAACACAGGAACATGTATCATACATCAAAATGAAGCTGGTCCTGTGTGGATCACATTCCTACTCCTCCACATAGTCACCGTTTCTTTCAATAGCAATGTTCCACCTTTGAATGAGAGCATGTATCCCTGCCCTGTAAAATTCTGTTGACTGTTCTTTGAGCCAGTTCTTCACTACAGATTTCACTTTCTTGTCACTGGAATAATGTTTGCCTCTCAAACCCTCTTTCATGGGGCCAAAGAGATGATAGTCTGAAGATGCTAAATCTGGTGAGTATGGAGGATGTGGTGAAGTTGTTCAGAGTGAATTTGACATGAAGCAGTTTGTATCTATGGCACTCAGGAATATTCCATATTTGCATATGGGTGATAACCATTCTCTGATTCCTGATTGTCTGCTGACTTTAGTAGGGCTATGGTGCTCAGATTAATAACCCACCAGCCCGGAATTCCAATTGTCTTCCAATTCAATATATATGCACAGATTTTAATTGAGTAATGAAAATTACAGCTGATTTGCATTTTTGATTTTATTTACACGAAGAAGCTGTTCTGAAGCTTTGAAAAAGCACCAATTTCTTCAAACCAGGGCTGTTGCATGATGAAGAGGCATAGCCTATCATTTTTGTAATTGTTATGTATAATCAATTATCAGCAATTAGAAACGAAATACTGAAAACTGAAAAAGAACCCTCTAGAACATTCTTAGGACTCTGTGACGTCAGAGTTGAGGCTGGGAGTCCCAGAAAATGACCCCAACTACAAATACGTCGAAGTAACGTATTTTACCGGAAGGACTAGGAAAAGTTTTGCTTGGTCATGTCACGTGGACATTAAAAAATAAGTGAGGGCCAAACGATAGACAGAAATGGACATCACGATTTTTGTGGGGGGAAGGGAGGGAAATTTCTACTACTAGAAAAGTTTTAACTCCAGATCCAGCCGAGGGCAGTCGATAATCATCTCCCGGAGATATAGAAGAAAAACTTCAACTCTACGATGAGGAGGGAAATTTAATAAACGAATGAAGGATAACTACCGGATATAATTACACGGAATTGAATCAGCTACAACAAAGATAAGTGCCATATTCCATCATGGAAATTTTCTATAGACTGTCACCTTTGTATTTCATTCAAGTTATATGTATATGTGTGTTCGAATCGACTACAACTCATGGACAAAGGCTATAACACATCCTAATCGCCATCCTACTTAAACCACAAACAGACACTGTCACGATGAATACCCCCATCGCGGATATATATCATATATATATATATATATATATATATGCTTGCGGACTTCCACTCAATCCTCCTCCCAAAACTCGAATTCTTGAATAAAACTGTTATAAAATAATATATGTCTTGTTGTTCTATTGCCAAATTTGCATATGCTCCTCTCACTTTTCTTTGGTATCTCTGATGGAAAATAGCGTGTAAACATCGAAAACGATAGGCGAACGTAACATAATACAGTGTAGTTAGGATTTAAATTTAACTGTAAACTCATGGAAAATCTCCAAGAGTTTGACAGACTCCAAGTTGACTTGGATTGGGGATTTGATTGGCTTTTGGAGTCATGTGAGTAGGTGACTCCTGAGGAAAGTCGATTTACTTTACTCAGAGTTAAGCGAGTGCCCATATGTTTCCTCTCTCTGCTGATTCTCCTGTGTGTGTGGTTATGTTATCATATTGTGGAAATGAATAAAACTATGTGTACACAAAATATGTCTCTGTGTTCCTGATTTAATGAGAACCATGATGGAACCCAGAACCAAGGAGAAAGATACATCACCTGATATGAAGAACACAGAAGAATGCTGACACAGATCGAGATGAAGAGCAGACATCAAAAGACATTAGAAAGAAGAATTCCTAATTAACAGAACTCCCCCAAGCAGGTGGAGGTCAAGCCTGCTTAGCGGCTCTAAAAGGGCAGATCTCATTTTCTTTGAATATCACGAAGGAGATTCAAAATTTATCCACAGTCTTGTTTTATGGAAGCTGAGCTCATTGTGGATGATTTGATAGGCAGAACAATAACTAATCTGCAGAGAACTGTAGAAATTTGTTGGGTGATTAGCATCCAACTGTGTTACGAGCTAAGTATGTTGTTGGTTTGAACAACAGCAACTAAGCACTACTGACTGGTGCCCAAAAGAGCTGGTATTTATGGAACTCAGGAATACTCCATTCGTTGATTTTGGGTGATTCGATTCCTTGATTCTGATTGGCTGCTTAGTTTCTAGGATGTTATGATGCTTCATAAATACTCTGGCATTCTGCAGTAGGCTTGCAACAAGGTTAGATCCGTATTAAGTTACGGCTTCCTTGTTGCCTTATCTTACCAATTCGATGGTAATTGGAAGACAGTATGTTTATTCTACAAGAACAAGTTACCTCAGTGATAACTTGCCAGTTCACCATTACCATCTGAATCTTCTCATCAGTGGTGGAGGTTGACAGGTGACTGCTCCCTCTTCATGCATAATGTTTGTTGTCTGGCCACTTTTAAACTTTTCTATCCACTCATACACACTTCTACATGGTAGTGCACTGCACCTGTATTGTGCTAAAAGTCACCAATGAATTTCAGCCCCTGACACTCCTTCCAGCCAGAGAAATCAGTTCACTGCTCTTTGTTCTTCCTTGGTGCATACTGCTAGTGGATCGTCCACTGTAAAGATAGCAAGCAATATAGTGCGATCAGGCTCAAATTTCAATCATGTGACCATAACAGCACCAACTATAATCATGCATGCTCCGAATGTAGTGTAATAATAATAGAGATATTATTGTTAAAGTCCAATTACTATCAAATTGGCAGACAAAGGTAGCAAGCAAGCTGTAACTCAAATACAGTTCCTGCATTGCCACAAGCATAGTAGGACAGAATGATGATTTATTTATCTAAGCACCATAACCCCACTAAAGTTAGCAGCCAATCAGGACTTAGGGAATGGTATCATCCAGATGCAAATATGGAATATTCCTGATTGCCATAGATATCAGCTGTTTCATGTACAAATTCACTCAGACTTAGCTGGCTCACTCAATTCAATAGTTATGAAAATCTTGCTTAAATTCAATAGTTATGTTTAAATTTTTCTTAAATTTGCTTAAATAAAGTTAACCAAAATTTTCAAAGTTGCAATTATTAGATCCGTTGGAGGCTTACTAAAAATACCAAATTAAATGTTATTTTATTAATTTTCAATGTTGCTACACACGTTTTTTGTTTTTTTAATAGTGCGCTTGCATGTAAAAAAAGATTTCAAAGCGCGATTTCTAAAGTTTTCCTAAATGTTTCGACCGTACCATTTATCAGGTAAGGTGCACAGGCATGGACCCTTGCTAGAAACAACAGTTGGAACATTAATTTTTAAGGCGTTCTACAAGAGTTTTTAAGGTTTTTTTTTTTTTTACATGTGTCACAACATAGTCAAAATAGGTCGATTTGAACGTCTTTTTCAAGGGTTTTAGCGTTGATTTTAAAGTATATGAATTTATTCAAAATTTTCAAAGTTGATACTTTAAATATACGCTCCTACTGGTGGCTGTCGTCAGTGATGTTATTTGCATGGTTCAGTGGGAAGTTTCGGGTCTTCCAACATCAGACTTCCCTCGCCATACTGACCCTAACAGAGATGATCAAACTCTGATACCCCTACCAACAATCACTTTAACAGCATACTGACCAACTCATTTAAACAGCATACTGACTCACTCAATTCAACAGTTATGGTGAAAGTACAGATAATTTTTGACTTTGGGTGTGTGGCGGGGGGTGTCATGAGACCCTTTCCCCGACCCTGCTTCAGATTCATTATAATTTTCAAGAAGAGGAAGGATTGACATTTCTAGATAATTTAGTAAAAGAATGCATTATCTGCTTTTGAATTAAAGGGGTTAAATAGACCATAGACATCGGAGTTTAAGTGAAAAACACATTACACCAGGCTGATTATAAGCTTATAAAATCCGCAAAAATTTTTTTAATGCAGCCACTGTTCATCTCTGAGTTCTGCTAGCTTTGGAAAGTCAGTTTTAATCTTGCAGGTGGGAAAAGTAGATAACACACACACACATACACACACACACTCATGCACGTATACAAACAAACAAACACACATACTCATGCACACACACACACACACACACACATACTCACACATGCACATATGCACACACAAACAACACAAACACACACACAAACAAACACACACACGCACATACTCGTGCACACACACAAACAAACAAACACACACAAACACACGCACATACTCATGCACACACACAAACAAACAAACACACATACACACACATGCACACAAACAAACACACACACACACACACACATACTCATACATGCACACAAACAAACACACACACACATACTCATACACGCACACAAACAAACACAAACACACATACTCATGCACGCACACACACGTACTCACACAAACAAACACACATACACACAAACACATACTCACACACGCACACAAACAAACACGTGCTGAGCTTTATTTATAGAAAGCGTTGATTCAAATAAGATTTCATGACATGAGCCAGAATCTTAGGAAGACTTGTAGTTTATCAAAATAAAGATGCAACGAGAATTTTTACAGAGAAAATTACATGCGTGGCATCATTAAGATCTCATGACAGCATACGTGATAAACAGAATCCTGAGTCTGTTTGATGGAATCCGATGTTTGTTGTTTTTGAGGAAGACAAAGACGGAAAAAGTGGGGTGGAGAGAAAAATGTCTAAGAGATGTGGAGACAATAGGAGAAGAATAAAATGGATGCTGTTGTTGAGAAGAAAAAAATGAAAAAAGAGAAAAGAAGAAAAGAAAGAGAAGGTGAGTATAAAGAAATTTTAAAAAAGGAAGAGAAAATGAAAGAAAATGAGAGAGAAAGAGTTTTGAATAAAAGAAAGAAAATTGGAAAGAGAAAGTAGAGATGATAGGAGAATAAAATGGATACTGACATCGAAAAAAAAAAAAAAAGAAAGAGAAAAAAAAAGAAAGATGGTGAGTATAAAAAAATAAAACATAACAAAAAGAAAGAGAAAATGAAAAAAGGTTAGAGAGAAAGAGTTTTGAATAAAGGAAAGAAAGAAAGAAAATTCGAAAGAGAAAGTGGAGACAATAGGAGAAGAATAAAATGGATACTGATGTCGAAAAAAAAAAAAAAGAAAAAGAAAGAGAAAAAAAAGAAAGAAGTTGAGTATAAAGAAATGAAACATAAAAAAAAGAAAGAGAAAATGAAAGAAGATGAGAGAGAAAGAGTTTTGAATAAAGGAAAAAAAGAAAGAAAATTCGAAAGAGAAAGTGGAGACAATAGGAGAAGAATAAAATGGATACTGACGTCGAAAAAAAAAAAAGAAAAGAGAAAGAGAGAAAAAAAAAGAAAGAAGGTGAGTATAAAGAAATGAAACATAAAAAAAAGAAAGAGAAAATGAAAGAAAATGAGAGAGAAAGAGTTTTGAATAAAGGAAAGAAAGAAAGAAAATTGTAAAAAGAAAGTGAAAGTAAAAAAGATAAAGACGTAAAATCGGAGAAACTGTAAGGTTCCTAGAATCTTGATGACACTGAAGGAAATGAAGAGGAAACATCGTGAAATTTAGCCTAATGACTCATGAGAATGATGTGGATGACTAACCAGCTAAATCATGAAGTTGTAGAAGTGGGCAGGAGAGGGGGGGGTGATGGTGAAAGACATTTCCCCAGCAAGAATACAGGCTAATTTTGATGAAGGGAAAGAAGAGCGGATGATTTTTAACTCACCCTCTCTCCGGGGGGGGGGGAAACAAAAAATAAATGAAGACAGCAATAACAATAAAAATAAACAGATGAAATAAAGTAATAGAAGAAGAAGAGAAGAAGAAGAAGAAGAAGAAGAAGACCTGACTGAGTTGACAAAAGAGAGAGAGAGAGAGAAAAAACTATTAAAAAGAAGGGAGAAACGTGTAAAAGAAGAAGAAAGAAAAAAAGCCAAAAACCATTCAAAGATCCTTTTTTGAATTTTGGTAAAAAAGATTCAAATAATTCTTTACCACCTCACCTGGAACCATTGTTTGGAGATTTTAATTATAGCAGAAATACTGAATGACACAAAGCGTTCAAACATCTCAAAGATAATTCTGAAAAGAAATCGGTAGCAAAGTGAAAAAAATAAAAAGCAAAATAATTTTTTTTTTAAATCCCCCAAAACACACAAAAAAAAAAAAAACAACAACAAAAAACCCTGATCATAAAAGCCTGATTTTAAAATCAATAATAATAATAATAATAATAATAATAAAGAAGAGAAATGAAAACAATCTGATAAGGGAATGTAAACCCCACATGCTGTTAGCCTTCACTGCATATACAGGACATTGATTGCTATCATACTGTTTCTCTTTTATTCTTTTTTAAATTTCAAATTAAATTTTTCTTGGCAATCAATGAACTATTAAATTGCATAAAATTCCTTCATTTTTTAATCAATTCATAAATTTCAATTTTATAAAAGGGTGGAGTTCCCATAGTGACATAGTGGCTAAAGTACTAGACTACAACATCATAGTAAGTGAGTTCAAACTCCAGTTCCGCTATTATGTTCACTTTCAGACTAATACCCTTGGGAAAAGTATGAACCCCCTCATAATCCCATCTACGGGTTAAATAGTACCACTACTGTTCTTCTACAAGGATAAATTTAGCATTAAATAACCCATGAAAGTTGATATGCTGTTAAACAACGAAACAAAACCAATTTTCAACGAAACCAAACCAATTTCAGACTAATACCCTTGGGAAAGGTATGAACCCCTCATACTCCCATCTATGGGTTAAATAGTACCACTACTGTTCTTCTACAAGGATAACTTTGGCATTAAATAACCCATGAAAGTTGATATGCTGTTAAACATTGAAACGAAACCAATTTTATAAAAATGAACTATTAAGCTGTATACATATTTACCAACCCTTCCACATGAGAAGGATCTGACACAAGGTCAATTTCTTAGGTGGAATTTAACAGGTTTGGATTCAAAGTTTTTCTTGTCCTAGACTGGTTGTCTAACCAAGTTTCAAGAGCCCAGTATACCCTACTATTCACCCATAGCTGCAGGGAGAATAGTTGGATGCATACCTTTCCCAAAGTTATTATTCTATGCGAAATGCAAACAGCCTTGTCCAGGATTTGAACTTGTCTCGCCATGTCCATTTGCTAAAATACTAACCATTACACCATGTGCCTCCATAAATATTAAGGTATATAAAATCTCTTCATATTTTAATCCCCACCCCTGAGAGTTCACAGGGAACCACTGTTATGATTTTTGTGGCCATTTTGCAGGTGAGAGCACTTTACAGTGGAAATCCCTTGTATTCCTTAGTGTTAGGTAGAATCCTTGTATTCCTTAGTGTTAGGTAGAATCCTTGGGTTCCTTAGTGTTAGGTAGAATCCTTGGGTTCCTTAGTGTTAGGTAGAATCCTTGGGTTCCTTAGTGTTATGTAGAATCCTTGGGTTTCTTAGTGTTAGGTAAAATCCTTGGGTTTCTTAGTGTTAGGTAAAATCCTTGGGTTCCTTAGTGTTAGGCAAACTCCTTGGTTGCTGATCCGTTTGTCCATACCGAATACCAGCAAATGAACGGCTTTCAAGATTGATGATTAAATAGTTAACTAACCATGTATTCAAGTGTGTTGAGTGGCTGGCTTTAATCCACATGCCATCACAGAGTCTATGAATTTAAGTGGTGGGCTACAGCATACCTTATACGCCAAAATATTCCAGCAACAACATTTATTTGTTATCTTTCAGTGATCCTAACTCTTCTGAAAGTTTTTGAGAGGGACTGCAAATTTTTTTATTTTTGTATTAATTTTGTTTCATAATTTTCAGTTTTGTCCATAGAGAAATGATTGTTGATTTGTAAGTTGCTATTAATATGTATTTTAAAATTGATATGAATAGCAGAATATTTTTCTTTTTCTAATAATGGCAGTGAGGAGGGGTGGCACAAAGATTACAAGCCAGCAAGAGGGCCATCAACAAAAAAGGTTGAGTACCACTAATATATATATCATCATCATCATCATCATCATGTCACGCAATTAGCACAGATATTCATGACAATCTCTCGTCAACCCTCCCTATCATTCATCATCCCAGAGAGGTCCTCCACGCATCATCCAGTATCCTCGCATAGTTGGTCAATGTAGGTCCTTGGTAGTCGGCCCACATTAGCATGTCCATGTGTTGGCTTCCACAGGAGGACGTCACTTATGAGCTCATCCTGGCTTCTCCAGCAGTGTCCAGCATGCCTTGTCAATTTCACTCGGATGGTTTGTGATATGGGGGGCTGGTGGCCATACAGCTGCTTCCTTGTGGGGTGCTGCTTCCACGACTTGTTCAAGACCACACACAGCATCCTTGTGCAGCTCCCATCTAGCTTATTCTCGAGGTGCTTTGTTAGGGTCCAGGTCGTGCAGCCATACAGCAGTACTGATATAACCACAGCCTGGAAGAATTATATATATATATATATATATAAAGCAAGAGCAATATTCTTTACTAAATCAGCATTACCATTTTTTCCTTCCCCAAGAAATAAAATCACTCTACAAATTTATCCCTCAAAGCGATTCTCAATATATTTAGCAACAAACAATTGCAGACAACTTAAAATCAAGAAAAATCTTTAAAAAGATAACAATAAATCTGACCATCCCTCACAATTTATTGCTTGCCATAAAATAACCCTGGATGGGTTGATGTGCTGTTAAAATCAATCAATAAATGGGTTAAATCTGCATTAAAGAAAAAAACCTGTTAAAACTCCCTATTAAGTAAAATAAAATGCTACCTGACATTTACATTTATTTTTTGATTACCTAGAACGACTAACTCTGCCTGTTGACTCAAAACTCATTAATACAAAGAAAAATTTATATCTATTTTCTTTCTTGTTGTGAAACTTTATTGTCAATTGATGGCCGGAAAAGTGAATTTGGGGACATAATTTTAGTATTTGTTTTAGAAACATTTTTTCTGAATCATGAGATCTAACAATTTGGATTTTACAGCATGTCAACCCTTGATGGGTTATCTTATGCTGAAGACATTATGTTTTATTTATTCTTAATGGGTATTCAACATTTTTTTCAAACTCAATTTCTTTTTTAACACATTTTTCAAACTAATTTTTTCTATTTAACCCATGGGATCTTAACAAGTACTACCACTTTAGAACACATAGTCTCATGGTTTATTCTATCAATATTATAGATATTAAATTAGAAATTGAAACCATCCTATCACAATGCCAACTGCAATAGTTGGGTCACACCATCCGCATGTCTGCAAACAGACTACCCCGTAAATTAGTTTACAGTGAACTCACAGATAGCACAAGGAGGACAGGAGCCCCCCAAAAGTGGTTCAAAGACCATATTAAGACAACGCTGAAGAAATGTAACATCAAGATCTGGCCTCCAACAGACAGGGTTGACAAGACGCCTGCCACACAGAAGCTAAGCAGCTCAATATCGAGATAAACATGACTGTAGAGTGGCAACGTCTTTGTCATTATGAACAACCAAATGTAGATGGGAATTTCCCCTGCGTGTGACTGCATCTGTAAGTCTAGAATTGGACTAACGAGCCACCAGAGGGTCCACAATTGAAGATATGGAGTGATGTCATTGTTGTCTGCGACGGACTTCGAAAAGAAAGAAAGAATAGCATGTCAACCCTTATTGGGTTATTTTATGCTGAAGACGTTTTGTTTTATTCATTCTTGATGAGCATTCAACATTTTTTTCAAACTCAATTTCTTTTTTAACACATTTTTCAAACTAATTTTTTCTATCTAACCCATGGGATCTTAAAAGGTACTAACACTCCAGAATACACATTGGTTGGTTTGGTTTGTTTTACGGCATATCAACCTCAGTGGGTCATTTAATGCTGATAAAGTTTTGAAATAAATCAATTCTTAATGGATAATACAATTTTTTTATAAACTTATGTTTTTCTATTTAAACCCGTATATGGGACCCTAACAGGTACTACCCACTCCGGGTCAGAGTGGACCAGGGACCAATGGTGATGAAGGGGTGCTCCACATTCCTGAAACCTCCAAAACTTGAACCTCAACATCAGATAGAATTTAACGTCATTCCCAGGACATGTAGACCCTCAGCCACCGCCTTCTAGCACCCATATGATAAAAAGTGTTGGGGCTTGCTATAAGAGCAATAGGGTTGGGGCAATCATATAGGTGCTAGGGCTTGACGTGACCAGCCGATTGATGGGAAGGGGCCTCTCTGACAGCCCATCTAGCCTAAGTAAAGTTCTAAGTGGAGTGTTGCAGGTCATGGACTGCTCATCCACCAAGACTCCGTCCTTAAGCATCATCGCCACCCACGGCCAATAGGTGGCCCCATTCGGGGGAATCTTACCCCCCTGCAGAGGTGCAGACGGTGCATTCTAACGCCCCACCGACAGGGTGGCCAGAATACATAGTCTCATGCTTTATTCTAAATGGGTCATACAGAGATAACGGCTTTCCGAATTTGGAAATTGGTGGGAGAATGCAATTCTGACATTTAACTAAAAAAAAAAACCCTTTTCTCAACATTAACCAATCAATAACAAAATGATTGATCTGAAATAATCAATATTAATAACATTAATGATCCAAGTGATTAATTTCACTGGTTGCACAGTGGTTAGAGAATTAAACCTGAAAGGTTCAAAGTTCATATCTCATTATGATGAAAGGAAGAATATACTCTTTTTTTATTTTATTTTACACTTGATTTTGTCAAGACTGACAATAAGAGTAACAGTTTCTATTTTATAATAATAATAATAATGAAATTTATTGTGTACCATGCTCAGGTGCACCACAACTCATAGTCTCATGTCTAGTACACAGAATAATGTATTAGTGTCAGGAACATGAATAGCATACAGTAATAATATACATGAGTAATCCTTAACTTTTTCCTCGTAAATTCCTACTAAATATATTTTCTTTATTCTTTAACAAATAAAGAAAATATATTTAGTATTGTAAAATAACGTGTGCAAGAAAAATAAAACATTTATTGCAAAAACACGGACATAAAATGAAGGTTCAGTTTATTTTATGGCAGAAACTTACAAGGAAAAAGTTAAGGATTACTTATACATGTATGTGTGCATGTGCATGTGTGTGGAGGGGGGTATCAGGTATAGTGTTGGCGAAATTACAGGAAGCATGGAGGCTTTGAAAGATGCAGTGTTTCGGCAGCCTACAACGGGTGCTGGCAGTTTATTCCATGCCTCGGCAACTCTGAGCGTGAAAAAATGTTTCGGAAAGTCAATGTTCACATACTGTATCTAGTTTAAAGCATCTCAAAAATACCATTTCTTTTCTAATCTCTGCTTTCTCAACTGGTAAAACAGAGGTAGTAAACTGGCAAAGGTTTTCCAGGCGACAAAACCGCCCTGTCGACTGGGGTGCTAGAATACACTGATTGCACCTCTGCGGAGAGGTAAGACTCCTCTCAATGGAGCCACCTGTTAGCTTAAGGACAGAACTCAGGTGGCTGAGCAGTCCATGACATGCAACACTCCACTTTGGCCCTTACTTAAACTAGACAGTCGGTCAGTCGGAGAGGCCTTCTTTGATCAATTGGCTGGTCATGGCAAGCCCTAGCACCTATATGATTGTCCCAACCCTATATCCTGATGGAAACCCCAAACCCTTTTTATCATATATGTGCTAGAAAGCAGTGGCTGAGGGTCTACATGTCTTGGGAATGAACACATAAGCAACGTCCTTCTGTGGAAACCGGCACATGAACATGCTAGTGCGGGCCGTCCAGCGAAGATCTACATAGACCAGCTATGTGCAGATACAGCATGCTGTGTGGAGGACCTCCCGGGGTCAATGAATTATAGGGATGGTTGGCGAAAGATTGTCATGGATATCCGCGCTGCTGGCGTGACATGATGATGATGATGACATTACATGAAGGTATTTATTCTATACTTTATTCTAATCAAATTTTTCAAATTTATCTTTTTTAGTCAAGCTGATTGGAATTGATCATCAATTTGTCTTAGCCAATTCTAATTTGATCAAGTTGCATTTAACTTAAAAGCTTTGAAGTCAGCCAATTTCCTCACAAAAAAATGCCATACCACTTATGGGTTATATATGAGAACAAGTCACCTTCTTTGTGACTAAAATAGTTGCATATTTTATATTGGTGTGCTTGTGGCTGAAATAGTTGTATATTTCTTACTAGTGCCAGAGGTCTGTGTTTGTGCTGAAATAGTTGTATATTTTACTGGTGCCAGAGGTAGTAGTTGTGGCTGAAATAGTTGTATATTTCTTACTGGTGCCAGAGGTATGTAGTTGTGGCTGAAATAGTTGTATATTTCTTACTGGTGCCAGAGGTATGTAGTTGTGCTGAAATAACTGTATATTTCTTACTGGTGCCAGAGGTATGTAGTTGTGGCTGAAATAACTGTATAATGAAATACTGTATATTTCTTACTGGTGCCAGAGGTATGTAGTTGTGGCTGAAATAGTTGTATATTTCTTACTGGTGCCAGAGGTATGTAGTTGTGGCTGAAATAGTTGTATATTTCTTACTGGTGCCAGAGGTATGTAGTTGTGGCTGAAATAACTGTATATTTCTTAGTGACTGCCTAAATAAGGGAAAAAGTGGAGTGTTGCAAGTCACAGACAGCTCAGTTACCAGGATTCCATTATGGGTCGCCACCCACGGCCTATAGGAGGCCCCCCCCCACGAGGGGATTTTACCCCTCTGCAGAGGTGCAGTGTATTCTACTGCCCCAGCTGACAAGGCTGAAATGGGACATGAGTGAGCTAGACAATTACAATGTGATTTTCACATAGTGAATAGATGAAAGAAATTCAAAGTCCGCTACTCTGTAGGGAGGTTGTGAGGCTTTGCTTCATTCAATGAATGGAGAGAGTCAGATGGCTTCAGCTATAATAATGGTTTGGTTTGGTTTGTTTTATGGCATATTAAACTCGGTGGGTCATTTAATCCCGACAAAGTTTTGAAATAAATTCATTCTTAATGGATACTCAATTTTTTTTTATAAAGACATTTTACTACCACTCCAGGTCAGAGTGGACCTGGGAGCAATGGTGATGAAGGGGTGCTCCACATTCCCCAGACCTCCTTAACTGGAACCTCACCATCAGATAGAGTTTAATGCCATTCTCAGGACATGACGACCCTCAGCCACCGCTTTCTAGCACCCATATGATAAAAAGGGTTGGGGCTTGCTATAAGGGCAATAGGGTCAAGACAATCATAAAGGTGCCAGGGCTTGATGTAACCAGCTGATTGATCGGAGGAGACCTCTCCAACCGCCCGTCTAGACTAAGTAAGGTCAAAGTGGAGTGTTGCATGTCATGGACTGCTCAACCATCTCCTTCTGTCTGACAATTGTGCACTCTACATGAAACTTAATAAAAACAAATAGACTCGGCAAGAACATAATTTTGATATTTTAGGTTTAGGCCTGCTCTGTTATAGTAGCATTGAGCCCTTCTTTATACAACTTTTCATATATTTTATCTACTTTTATTATCTTTTATATATATATAAATATGTTAGGGTAGCATTGACATGAAGTCAATGGTGCAAGCACTTGATGTGACCAGCTGATTGATCGGAGGGGACCTCTCCGACTGTCCGTCTAGACTTAGTAAGGGTCAAAATGGAGTGTTACCTGTCATGGACTGCTCGTTCACCAGATTCCGTCCTTAAGCATCACAGGTCGTTACTCATGGCCAATTGCATTATACAGCACCAGCTGACAGGGTAGCTATAATAATGGCAGTAGTGATCAAAGAAAGAGATACAAGACATAGAAATTATTATTTGTATATTCTCTATTTGGACTTTGTGTAGATTTATTTATTTATTTATTTATTCATTTTTTTTTCTTCTTTCGTATCCAGTTGACAGATTTTGTACACTTGGCTCAAAATCTGTGTTTATTTTTTTTTTAATATTCAATTCATATCAGTCAACTACACAAACTAAAAGTCTATAATATGATGGAAACTTACTTATGCGGTGGAGGCCGTGGTGTAATGGTTAGAGTCGTAGAAAATGGACTCGTTGACCCGAGTTCAAATCCTGGATGAAGTTCACATAACGCTAATACCCTTGGGAAAGGTATGAATCCAACAACTCTTCCTCCAGCTATGAGTAAATAGTATGGCAGACTGGGCTCTTTTTGGTTAGACAACCAGTCTAGGAGAAGGAAAACTCTGAATTCAAACGTGTTAAACTCCGCTTAAGAAATTGACCTTGTATCACATCCTGCTCGTATGGAGCAGTTGGGTAAATATATAAAGTACAGATTACAAAATTCTAAATTTTCAGTGATTTTCCACCAGGGTCCCAGGATGGAGGGGCCAAAGAAATTGAAGAAACTCCACTTGGGGTGGTCACTACTAGAATAGGCTCAGTCCTAATTAGTGATCTATTTCACTACTATTTAATAGACTGAATAGATATTTTTCAGTCATGCGTTATGTAAATCTAAATGATTGTATTTCCCTAACCTCTAGGCATAAAATAACCCCATACGGGTAGATGTACCATTAAATCAATCAACCAACCAAGAATATAGAAAAAAAAAACTGAACATAAACAATACTCTTTTTGTCTTTAAAAGCTTACTAAAAGTGGCTACCCGGCATCGCCTGGGTAGAGAGGGGATTTTTAAAACTTAGTCTGACAGATCTATAATTACTTATTGCAAATGAGATCCTCGATGGTTGCCCCATAAAAATCCCCACGAAAATATATAACAATATAGTCAGAAATTTATATATGTAAGTAAAATAAGTAAAGTTGTCGGGGCGGCCTAATGTTGGTATCAGCCAAACAGCGAGGGAGTCTATCCCCTTTTCATTACCACTAGACCAAGGACATTGTTTTGCGTCTGAGGTTGAGCGCCACACCTACCATCAGCTCCTTACTTTACCGCACAGATCCCTGTGCTACTCATACACTGAGTTGGCGAGGGCTGGTATCGAACTAAGGACCTTACGGTTTCTAGCCGAACACTCTACTGACTGAGCTAACCTGGCCCCTTAAAAGATGTTAGTTGAACTGTCTCTGAATTTGTTCAGTTTTTTTTTTTTTTTTTTTTTTTTTTTTTTTTTAGACATGCATCAACAGAAGTTACCATTTATAAATTAAGAAAGAGACAGTATTTCTCAATGCTAACTCTTGATCAGACTTTGAGAGACACTCTATCATTGTCTACCAGACTTTATTGATTTTCTATAAAACGTTATCAGTAATAGTAGTAGTAGTAGTAGCTTATTTCAGATGTAATGGTTATCAAAACAGAAAATGAAATTGGTGAGCAGAATATGGTCAAGGCTCCTTTTGCTACCTTTACACTAATGTCCGTCTGAAAGGCATGAAACCACTTTGTCCCTTGATCAGATATTAGAATACACTGACTATATCCTCTGCAGAGGGGTAAGATCTCTCCATTAACTTCATGTGTACTAATTAATTGGTAGAAATAATTTTCATTAACTTCTAAGTTGGCGAGGGCCAGTATCGAACTAAGAACCTTGTGGTTTGTAGCCGAACGCTCTACCGACTGAGCTAACCCGGCCCATCTGTTAATTATAGGTAATAGCTATGTAGAGATAATATTGCTAAATAATAATAATAATACTGTTAATCAAATAATAATAAAATATTATTGATAATAATAGGGAACCATAACAAGCACTAACGACACACATAAACGCACAACTAACAACAACATCCATATATAAGGCACCGAGCTAACACCCCTCGGCCTCACACACCCATCCTACACACAAGAAGACCCACCACCTCCCACATCAACTCTCACTCCACAATATCACCACACCCTCATATCCACTCACATCAAAACCCCCCGCAAAGACATCCACAGCGCCAGATAAATCACCCAGCTTCCTGGGATCCTAAAGTTATAATCTATAAATAGCATAATTTTAGGTACCACACCAAAACAACCCATCACGAAGCGACAACCCCAACCAAAAACCCAAATTTCACCCCACCACAACCACACACATAGCCTTCTTATACTCTAACCACACACCCCACCCAACACACCACAACCCATAAAACAAATACAAGAGACCCCACCCAATCAGAGCGAACCAAACCAACTAGCGCAGACACCGAAAAAAAAACAATCCACACACCACACTACGCCAAAACACCCAACACCTAACCAACAACTCACGCCTTCATACTCGACCCCAATACGCGCACATCAAAGAGCGACAGACAAGCAGGCGCAAGCGGAACTTTCAACACACAGTCTTACCACCAAAACAATGGCCCACACAAACACAACACCAGACACCCAGATCTCAACTAACTAATATACCAAAACCATATAACAATTACCAACACACTGCAACCCATATCCACTCTCGCTCAAACCAACAACTGCCGACACAACACAATGACAATCGTTATCATAAAACCAAGCCCACAATACCCACCATTATCATATCCCTAATTATATGAAGAATGTCCTGGCAATCATACTCATAAACAAATGAACATTTAGATTAAACACAACAATATCTCACCACACAACACACTAACTCAATTAAAGACAAACTTACACCCCACCAACGCGAGAACAATAACGACAAAACCTCTTTTTTATTTTTTTCACTGTCCTGAGCTATACCGCCAGCACGCCATACTACACACCGCTCATGCTACCTTCATTTCAAATCATACACACAGAACGCCCAGAACAACAAAACAACCCCATCACACTCACAGAGACAAACCAACCTCAACAAACCACACCACGATATACACAGACCCGACACACCACAACTATCAACTTTACCACCAACAACTATACATATATATATATCAATATATATTCACTAATAAAAGACACTAATTTATAACCACACACTATCATACAAAGAGAAACCGCAAAGTCCAACCAAACTATGACACAAACTAAAACCAACTACTCAGCGAACCACCCCAAGAAGCAACACCACAATCAACTACCATAACACAATCATACAACAAGAAACAAACCAAAAAAACAACAAACACCTCAAATCCAACCTATACACACCCTCACATCACACCACTACACACACACCCCCCTCAAAATATCACACCAAATCACGCCCCATAACTCATACAAACATCATTAAATCCATACAACACCACAACACCACCACCCTTACTACAACCACATCATCTCAATAGCTACACATAATACCACCCCGTATCCATATCAAACCCAATATCCAACACAACAACACACCACCCTAACCCCAACTATCACGACAGCTACATCCCACACACAGATCTCACTCACACACTCTCACGACCAACATATCTCATACACTCAACACAACAGATATATTACCACAACACACAACAACAACCACAAACCATACACAACAAATATCATCTGCACAACCAACACCCACCGACTCCGTGCGCGAGGTTAACAACTCTTAATTCTTGGCAATCACCCACAACAAACCCACACATCACGAGAACATATCTTAACCGCTAACACCTCTTGGCCAACAACACGAAGCGCCCATGGTTAGAACTCAATAACTCAATATGAACGCCAAACACCTTAGCGCACCCACCTGCAAAAAAAATAATTCTAAAATGTCTTCTCCACAAACCAAAACTACACAATCATACCATCACCCTCCTAACACCACTAACCACACCTTAATAACTCTCCATATAAAATCTCTCATTTCTTATAACTCCTTATTCTAACCTCGACATGTCCACTCCTACATCTCGCGAACATACATCTCCCATGACATATAAAACAAAAATCTGCCACGAATCATAATCAACGCCAACACACTTTCAAAATTAAATTTCACATTAAACTTTCTTCACACAATATCGAAAATCTCAACTCGTGAATTGCACGCCAGTACCTCTCTCACGTACGTTTCCGACTACAAAAAAAAAACAGAAAACAAACAACCGAAGAAACTATATATATATATATGATGGCAAAAATTACTTTATTCTTGATGCAAAAATCAGTAAGCAAACTGATTATGTTCTTATTATGCAACGAAAAAGAAAGAATTCTTGAAACACAATTTAGAAAAAAATCAACATCACAGTTTAAATCCAAACTTAAACCGACCTACAATACTCTACATCGTATTCACCCCAAAACATCAGGGATCTAACACAACATTAATGAAAATTTCATGTGTGATATAAATCTACATGCAATAAAAGATACTAACATGCCACCAGTCTATTTATATGTAGAACCCTCTCTTACCATTTTCATTTCAGCGATCAGTAACTTTGAACCACCCGTAATCTCTTTGAGGATGTAACACAGATCTCAAAGATCACATGTTCATAAGCCTAAACTGACCTGAAAAAATGAAAGTTTTATTAAATAACTCGATACATTATATCTCCTTTCATATCCAATATCAATATACTCAACACAAAAAAATTTCTTTAAACTTCGCGTTAATTCCTCCAGAAATCTATCATGTGCGCCACTATGCTTCTTTTCCTCTTCAGCCAGACGCTTGTAACATTACCGATGGTGAGCAATTTAGTCCATTAAGTTTGATTTAACCAAATCTATTGAAGTACCATTAGTATACCCTGAACAAAACAATTGCAACACTTATAACGACACACACACAGATCAGGGCACTGAGATCCCCGCCATACAAGCCTAACTCACTCCTAACCCACCACGACAACACTCAACACCCACCAAACACACAACGAACAATCAACTCAAACAGAGAGAACAAACGCCACTGCGAGAGACTCCACCCAACACAACACGCAGAGTACAATATACAGAGCCACAAACTGTTCCACCCCAAGATGAGAACCGAAAACAAAGAGAACCACACCTCAATCAAACTACCTACACACACTATATCCATACCTCCATATCAAGACACACAAACGACACACATTCTAACTCTGCAAACCACAAATCACACATAACCAAAAGAAAAACATGAGCGAGAAACACAAACAAATACACACACAGTAAACCAACCCAACACAAACATGAACAACCGAACAATACGAGCGCCTATCCACGAAATGAAATGAGCCAACGCGCCACCTACATAGCTAAAAGAAATCAAACAACGCACAAGCTGTTATACTGCGACAACAAATAACCAATTTTCAACACACGCACTGATCTCGACTCAACTACTCTACACGTCACACCATCACACACCACACATAACACCTCCTTCCTCACTTTCTACACCCCACATCTCCGATTCTCACTCTTATCCACTATAATAGTCCCCTTCTCTTATCCTTTACACGCTACTGCTGCTCTACCTCATAACACTTCACCTGCGTACTCTAACACTTAATGCAAATCTCTCATAATCTATCTCATCCATATCCTACTCATCTTATCTTTCCTCTCCTTCTCTCCATAACACCTCTATCCCCATCTACCCTCCCACCAACTACTACTGCGCATCTCCCACAACTCATCATCGTCGCGCCCAACCACTAACTCACCACACACCTCTCAACTACCTCCAAACCACCTCAACCTAAATACTATCATTCCACCTCAACTACCCACACAAACATCCTTCCAACTCCACATATCTCTCTCTCTTCTCTACACTCAGACGAATCCACACACCACACAATCAATCACTCCCCTAAATAAATAACTACAATAACTTTCCTCTTTCACACGCACTGCCCCCAAACCCACTTCACCTCACCTACTTTTGTCTCTAAATCTCTTTGTGTCCCCCACACAAACACACAACCCACACAACCAAGCCACAACACAACAACCACAACAAAACAACCACAACACAACCCAAACAACAACACCAAACCAACACACAACACACACACCCAACACCCACCCAAAAACAACCACAACACACCAACAACACACACACCCAACCACCAAACCACCACCCACCACCAACAACAACCACCAACCACCACAACCACCCACACACAAACCCACCAACAACCAACCAACACACAACACACACCAACCACCACAAACCATCACCAACAACCCAACCCAAACCCCCACACCACCACACCAAAACAAACAAAAAACCACACCACCACACACACCCACAACCGCCACCACAACAACAAAACAAAAACCCACACACACACACACACCACAACACACCAACACACACACAACACACCCAACCCACAACACCAAACCAAACAACCCACAACCCACACAAGACCAATACCCATACCATCAATATAGACCTACACTTATAACAATAATCACACCCACACCAACACAACCCTTATCCACTAATCCTCACTTTCTCCTCTCCCCACAACTCATCCCATACACTCCATATCAACCTATCACACCACCTACACACAACACACAAACCCCACACCACCACACCCCACGACAAACCTCGTATAATACTACACACATCATACAACAACAACACACACACACTCGCGCCACACAACATCCCACACAACCACACACCAAAAACAACTGCGTATATCACCACCTCAAAACACAACCGAGAGAACAACCATAACAAACAAACCACACCACACACACCCCCCACACCCTACCCACAACACCCACCATAAACGACCCAACATCACACCTCCCCCACACATCCAACACATACCACAACAACAATACCATCACAAATAACCTACAATCCATACTCCACGAAACAGCGAACACGTCAACGCCTAACTTCATAGCGAATACAGCGACACTCACCCCTGTCCCACCAACAATCACACACAACCAACACATACACAGCCTCAAAACAGAGAGAGCAAAAAAGCCGAGAAAGAAACACGCACACATCAATCGAAATACAACCACACACTTACACACAAACACCTATCGCGAACAACCAACAAACACCACAACCCACCAACCAAACAAAACACACAACAAAACACCACCCAAACCACCAACACACAACCACCCAACACAAACCCAAACAACCAGCCTCCACACAAAACACCCAATAACATACCACACTATAACACAACTCAAACACCAAACACCAAATATCAACCACACAAACAACACCACCCACCCAACCACCACATCACAACTAGCTTACCTATATACCCCACACACCACCACTACGAAACAAGACCACAACACAACCAAATACCAACTGAACCAAGAGCTACATATATAGACTCATATAAAATCCAACACCATCTCGTGAAGAATTAATTAAAAATAAAATTCAAATTAACACATGGGAATTTTTTATTTTGCATTTACTATTTTAATAGGAGACATTATTTTTATTCAGAGTGTCTGGATCAACGCAAGGTCTTTTTTTACATAGGATTTTAATGGGGCATCTTGTGAGGATCTAAGTTGCGATTCAACAATAATGGATCTGCAAGACTACCTTCTTCCTCTCCACCTCTACCCAGGCGATAGCTGCTTCTAGTCATATATATGAGGGAGATTAAAAATTACCCACACAGCTGTTTTATGGAAGCCGAGCTTATTTTGGATGATTTGATAGGCAGAACCATGACTAGTCTGGAATTGATGATCACTTGCCGGTTTGTCATAACCATCTCTTGAGCTTGCTGAATCTTCTCATCAGTGGTGGAGGTTAAGGGATGTCCTGCTTCGTCTTCATGCATAATGCTTTTCCAGCCTCTTTTAAACTTCTTATTCCACTCATACACACTTCTACATGGTAGTGCACTTTCCTCGTATTGTACTAAAAGCCTCCGATGAATTTCAGCCCCTGACTCCTTCCGACCAGAGAAATCATATAACTTTCTTCGTGCATACAGCTAGTGTAGCAGTCATGTTTACATAATAAAGACAGCAAGCAAAATGGTGTGATCAGACTCAAATTTTGATCACATGACTATAACAGTGCCAACTGTAAACATGTATGTGCAGAACACAGTGTGACATTAATAAAGATATGTTATGGTGAAAGGGTGTATAATTCTTGACTCTTCCTTGTAGTTTTGTTAAACACTCTTTTGAAACTATTTCTTTTTGTACAGTTTATATATGAGGAAAAGAAATTTCAAAATGACAATTTTAAGTATAGAAGGCCTTATACTGAAATAATTGTGAAAAATCCCCTGGCAAACTTTGTAAATTCTAAAACTGACGTTTATTGTCTAAAATTGAAAATTATGACCTTACAATTTTCTTTCTTGATAAAAAAAATGTAAAGAAAAGCAATTATTTATCAAATACAAAAGCTACAGACTTTATCAAGAAAAAATCACACATACACACATAATATATATACATTAAATAGTTAAACAATTGATACTTCTCTCGTTTGTTTAAACATTGGTATCTATATGGAATATGTCACACCTTTTCAACATCTTCTCATGGACCAATCACATCTTGGCTTTTCAACATCACATGTTCCAATCACATTTTAATTTCACTTTCACATGTACCAATCATGTCATTAACATTTAATTATGAACGCTAATCAACGAATGGTTACAAACCTTTTCTACACATTTTTGAAACTCAACGCATTCAAAACATCCATCATCTTTTTAACTACATAAATCCTTTTTTCTCTTTGACTAGTTTCATTGTCCTGAAGAAGGTTTCTTTATAAACCGAAATGTTTGAACATCGACACTACAACTAATAAATTTCCATCCATTGTAACATCCCGTGTTTGTTCTACATTTTCTCCCCATACTGTCAGATTAATTACCTCATTTTACTCCCACACATCATATTCTATATTTGTGGTGTCTCTGTCTATTTCTTACACCAAATGTACCAACCATTATAGGACTCAAGTAGTGCTTTATTATTATACATTCGGGATATCATGGGAGGGCAAACAAGAGTTGGCAGAGTGGCCTATTGTTGGTATCAGCCGAAGGACAGCGAGGGAGTCTATCCCCTTTTCACCAGCGCTAGACCAGGGAGATTGTTTTCTGCTGAGGTGGAGCATCACACCTACCATCAGCTCCCCACTTTACTTCACAGATCAGATTACACAATCTGTGCTTCTCATAAAAGAATAAAGATGGTAGGACTCTCTTCCATACCCCCCACCCCCTCTCTCTCTATTGAAAACTAAGCCCTTTACCAAGATCAAACTTTTTCAAGGGTAGAATTTTATGAGGAATCCATAGGTGTTATTTGGATTATTCCAAATGTTCTCATTCCGCTAACCATAGTCCAATTGGACACATAGCCTAGTAGATAAAGGGGTTAGGTTGTATATAATATATTGGCACATCTAAATCGATCACCAGGCTCAATGTCTTCCATGTTTCCATCCTGAATAAGTTGAAAGTAATCCCTACTGTAAGGGGGAGACGTCACATAACCGAGAAACACAGTTGGATTGTTACTGAAAAAGGAAGCAAGCCTTCATTAAGCAAAAATAAAAGACAAAGGGAATATCTACAAAAAAAAAAAGAAAAAAAAAGGGAATCTTATTAATCTTAGACTATATTTTTGGTTTTTGAATATATATATATTCCGCTAACCATAGCTGGGGTACAGATGTTAAGCTGTGTTAATTATTATTCTATGTTACTGCTGCACCTGACCAGGATTGAACCTGCGGTCTAGAGATAACTGTCACTTATAACTGTTTTAAACTAACTCCTTTATCCACTATGCTATATGTCCAATTGGACAATTCACTGTTAATTTTGGGAACTTATAAACCAAATTTCTTGTTTTGTCTAGAATATCTACCTATTCACTTATGTATGATTTTTACCTAGACTCATATTGGGTGATTTCTTTTTTCATCATCTAATCTAGCCTTTTTAATGATAGGTTCAAAATTCAGAGAAATAAAAAAAAAAAAACATTGAAATACTGAAGGCCTTAAATACAGCATCAAAATCCCCTACCCTCAACAAAAGACAGAGAGTTCCAAATACATTTAACGAGCAGAATACTGCCCCCTCCCACTTTGAAACTGTCATGTGACATCAGCTGGTTAATACCATTCTCATTTGAAACATGACTGTTAACATGTTGTCAGTTGATGATACTTTAGAGGCACACGCCAACTCGTGTAAAACAAATACGGAAGAAGCCAATTCACGCCATTCTTTATATGGCTTGTGACAATGAAAATTAACTTTGTCTAAATTCCACTAAAACAAATTACCATTCTTGAAAAGACACAGCTGAAAGCACACAAAACCTATATATATTATATATGGGAGAAATATGAGGAGATTAATCTAACAGTATGTGGAGAAAGGTAGACAAACACGGATGTTGTAGAAAATGGATGTTTATTGTAGGTAGTGATGTCAAAAATCCACCTCCAGCCTCTTCTAACACCATCAACCGACCACCCCTCCCATTATTTACGACCTCCTAATTCACTAGAAAGAAAATGTTCACCTCTGAAGCAAGAACTATATTCCTAAAGTCCCGAAGAAGGTCTAACAGACCAAAACGTTGCATCATCGACATCACTACTTACAATAAACATCCATTTTCTACAACATCTCGTGTTTGTCTACCTTTCTCCACATATATATATCAGCATCATCATCATGTTGTGCAATCAGCACGGATATATATATATATATATATATATATATATATATATATTATTATAATAATGGTACACAGTAATAACCTACTCGAGTTTCGCTATAAGGATCTTCAGGGTTAAATCCACTGGATTAATCAAGATATGGATTAATTGCAGTCGATTGCACATGTGTATTTTTTTGCGATGACGGTTTGTTATGATAACCAACCGTTATGTATTAAAAAAGAACAAAACTGTGCAATCGACTACAATTAATCAATATCTTGATTAATCCAGTGGATTTAACCCTGAAGATCCTTATGGTGAAACTCGAGTAGGTTATTATTGTGTACCATTATTATAATAAATTTGCTCAACTCACGTATTGAGTACTTTATATTTGTTATATCCCTGTCTTATCATTGTGAAACTTGCATCAACTAACCATTGTGACCATTTTCACCGGTAAGTCACCTTTTCCACAAATACCATATAAATATATATATATATATATCATCAGCAGAGTTATAGACAGGAAGCCGCTTTGTGTGTGATTCGAACCCTAACTGCACATATTCTCCCAAAAATTGTCGGTTATCGCCATCTCAAAACAAACTGTTTGTGTACTCTCATATTGTCGTGCAGTAAGTCTCCAAAAAATGTAGGATATATCAGTTTAAAAACAAACGAGAAATCTGGAAAAAAACAGCTAGTGTAATGGTTAGTATCCCCGCCTGTCAGCCTGGCAGTCAGGGTTCGAATCACACACAAAGTGGCTTCCTGTCTATAACTCTGCTGATGAGGCATAATATACTGAAATGTACATAGAGAGATCGACTTTTTCTCGATTTGTTTACGCCTTACATTTAACAGATATATTCGCCTAATTCATTAATTATCAACTAATTAATTTTCAAATTAGGTATGACTTCAATTAAGCACATATTCTCCCCAAAATTGTCGGCAGTCGCCATCTTAAAAAAACTGTTTGTGTACTCTCATATATATATATATATATATATATATATATATATATAGGTGAATGGTATCAAGTGTTTCCATGATAGGATTTAACCAAAATTAAGAACTCAAACATTCATATAAAGATTTTGCATATATACATATATAAATATCCTGGTTGGAGACACAGCTGAAAGCATGCAAAACCAATATATACAGGGTGTTCAGGATAAATTTGACATATCTATATTTGGTTAATTTTTCTCCGTAGGCTGGAGGTATTGACACACACTACACATCATTTAAAAGCTTGGACCCTTCTTCATTCATTTACGGGATGATAGATAGAATGGATGACTGGAACCCATCTGAATCATGGAAGAGAATAACTTGTATCATGTTGATCTGCACCGGCCATCAAAACAAGGAGATTATGGTTGCTGCCCAATGCTCCCTGAACACTGTAAAAACAATCAGGCTTGAACTGGAGAATTGCAATGGACACCACGAGGCTGTGGCTAGAAGAAAGCAACATAACAGACAATCTGATTGCGTTTGTACAACAGAATTCCTTGAAAATCTTCAGAAAAAATTGTTGGAGGACCCTCAGATATCTATGTGGAGTTCCTAAACACTGTAGTCAAGCCCTGGATAACAAGAGTAGCCAGTGGTAGGCCATATGTATGGCAGCAGATTTCAGACCCCTGCCAAACCTCTGGGAAAAGTTAAAAATGGTTGTCGGCGAATTTTTACAACTACACCATCCCAATGTTTGGCCTCCGAACTCCCCAGATCTTAACCCTATGGATTATCATGTATGTGGTGCTGTGAGAAAGACACCAATCGCCGTGCCAGTACAAAAAACCCAGTTAATCAACAGAATTAAGGTAGTTTTGAGACCCTTCCCAGGGAAACTGTAACATCAGCTTGCTCCAGATTCCAGAGCAGGATTGAGGCTGTGAGATGCTAATGCGGTTATTTGAGTGAAACTTGTTGACAGTAGTGTAATTTCCGTGCCTGTTGAATTTCTTTACAATCCATTAAATTTTGTAGTTACCAAGCACTTTTTCTTTTTCCTTATGAAACTGTCAAATATAGGCCTAAAAAATTTGCGATCTCTCAATGTCCACTCTGCTATGTATAGTAGTAGTAATAATGATGTATTTACCCTTGACAAGCTAATTTTGCATGTATCGTTTGCTGCGTATTGGTGGCCAGTGGTAAAGTCTCTGACTCTGCATGCTGAATTCCCGGTTTCAATTTCTGTCGGAGGGAAATCGTAAGTATACATTGCTGATGAGACTTAATAAAGTTGAAACAGCTGTACAATGTTCTATGTAGGGGGCGATATTTGCCGAGTTCACTTGTCATGATTATTTTCATTAATTATCGAATTTTATACGATATATGCATTGTAACTGCCTTCAAGCAAAAAATATAAATAATAATATAATATATATATATATATATATATATATATATATAGTGTATAGTATATATATATATATACATATAGTAATTTTTTCTAGTATGGAGAATGAAAATAAAGTGCTCAATTACGGTGTAAGAGCTGTATTTATTTGTTATAGGGTACAATATATTTAAGGTGACTTTACTTTTATATATATTACATTGGAATTTTTGTGACTCTTTATGTGTGTGTGTGTGTGTGTATGTGCATAATAAATAAGTTTCACAAATGTATTAAGTTTTAATAGGCATTGTATTGTATTTATGTGTGTGTATGTATTTCATATATATAAGCTGGGTGAGAGAGTGTAAGCCTGTAGTAATGGTTCAAATTGATTCCGATAATGAAACTCATTTTAGTTTCTCTAAAAATTTAGATCAGTTTTATCTTAGATAACAAAAAAAACAAACTTTGCAATTAATATCCTCTAAAGTATATTAAGTAAACAAACTGAAAATTGATACATTGAAATGAAATTAGAGAAATTGTTTGGAAAAGGAGAAAACAAAAAGGATAATTCCTCTGAAGCGTATAAACTCCACCTGACACAAAACTCTGAAAGAGCGGGGATGGTCAATTTGTCCAGCAAAGACAGAAAAACACATGACTAAAAGAGTTTAGCTCAAAGACCTTTCTTCTTTGTGTATATTCCTCTAATCATTCTTTTGTTGCATCTAAAGTTGAATCCTGAATTCAGATGAACTCTATTTTTCTTATTTTCTAGATATATCGATCCTGTATACATCATCTCTTGAGTGTAAACCCTTGTGCATCGTCATTGATTTTCTTGTTCTTTGGTCTACTTTTCTGTCTATTTTAGGAAGGGTCCAGAGTATCTTACGAGAGGGACTGTCCAGGTAGTTAAAACTGTTTTATTTTGATTGTGGTTGCACGACTACAATTGATTCTTCAAATAAAGCAGTCTGTTGCTTTATTGTAGAAAACCAGTTACAGCGGTGCTAGAAACAAGCCGTCGCACAAAACCTAAAATTTTATTTTTTTTAGGCGTAGTGGGGGGGAAGGGGGTTACAGGGCGACAAAAGTGGTCATGCAATTCTATGTTCTATTCTAGCCTGTTCCAAGTGCTGACTGATCCATACTAATAAATACAGTCGTCTGTCGCCTTTCGTAGTCTGCTTCCACCAAAATACCTCAGGCACTCTGTAGTTTTTAAACTACTTAACATCTCCACATAAACCAGTCTGTCATTTTATCATAGAAAACCAGTTACGGGCATGCTATACACAAGCCTAGAGGCACAAGGCCTGAAATTTTATTTTGGGGGACAAAAGTGGGTAATCCTAAACTATTTCCTCATAAATTCATACCATAGAATAAACTGAACCCTCATTTTATATCCTTTTGTTGTTATTATTTCTTTTCTTTTTTTTTGGCTTTGGTACTCTAAAATAAAAACATCAGATTTTAATCATCGTCGACGAAAAAACAAGATTACGGTCATAAAAGGAGGATCCAATTTATGCCTAAATTGTAAAACGAGCCCCCACTTTAAAACTAAACATTCTCACAAAATAAAAACTTTTAGAATATACACATTGAAGTGAATATTAAAATAAATAAATGAAATATATTTAGTATTGTAAAATAACAGGTGCAAGAAAAATAAAACATTTATTGCAAAAATACGGACATAAAATGAGGGTTCAGTTTATTTTATGGTAGGAATTTACGAGGAAATAGTTAAGAATTACCCAAAAGTGGTCATACACTTCCATGTTCTACTGTAACTTGTTTCATTCGCCAACTGATCTATGCTAATAAATACAATTCTCCGTTTCCTTCCACTCTATGGTTAATATTATACTTGAAAACCCCATGTATGAGAAAAAAAAAATAGCAAATTTACTTACAAAATAACATTAGAATATATCAAAAGTATCATCATTTATAGACATTTCATCATCATCAGGTTGTACTGACAGCACGGATTCTCATGACTCTCTTTCTCTAACCATCCCTATTGGTCATCGTCTCATGGAGGTCCTCTGTGCAGCATCCAGAATCTGCACAGAGCTGATGCAGGTTTTTGCTGGTAACCCAACACTGGCATATCCATGTGTAGGTTTCATTTAGTACTTGCTTCTCCAGCATGTCTTTTTCATCTTCCTTGGATGGTCTGTGTGATGGGAGGCAAGTGGCTGTACAGCTGCTTTTTCATGCTGTGTTGCTTCCAAGATTTGCTCAAGACAGCACGCAGCATTCTTGTGTAACTCCCATCTACCTCTTTCTCTAAGCGCTTCATTAGTGTACCATTATCATTTGAGATTTTCCTTTCAGCATTCTTTGCACCAAATGCTAGTTGTAATTTTGCTTTACTCTTTAAACAGGATTTTACTTAAACGTAACTTGTACTCTTCACTAATTAGCATTATTTGGAGCTGATGGTAGGTGTGGTGCTCCACCTCAGATGTTAAAACAATCTCCTTGGTCTAGCGCTATTGAAAAGGGGATAGACTCACTCGCTGACTGGCTGATACCGACTTTAGGCCGCCCCATCGACTTTACTTACTTACTCTTTATTAAATAATCTACTTAGTATTAAAGAACTATCAGTTACTCAGCAATTTATTAAGATCAGACATGGCCCACTAATATATACGGCCTCACATGTAACTTAACCAGGCAGAATTCTAACAGGCCGATTTGTTTTATAGTAAATTCATGTCTGTTTCGAAAAATGTTAAAACTCTACAAAATGCACAAACTGTTGTCTACTTTTTTTTCAGAAATGTAATAATAAAAGATTGTAAACAAACTAACAAGAAAGTAGTTACAAAAATTATGCAATTATACAAAACAAACACTAGTAAAAAAAAACAACAACAAACTTAGCAACAATTTCTCTATGATTTCAGGTTATATCACAAAAAGAATTAATTAAACCTTTTCAATTTGAAATGTATTCTCAGGTCATGGTAGGCAATGATAGTGATGAAGCAGTATTTTAATAATTTTAAGTTATGGCAACTGATGGTTGTTTTAGATGTGGACCACTGGAATTGCAGACATTAGGAATCACTTTCTTTGCTTAGTTGGGCCATGATCCACTAATATATACGGGGGGGGGGGGCACATGTAACATAATCGGGCAGCATTCTAATAGGCCGATTTATTTTATAGTAAATTAATGTCTGTTTCAAAAAATGTTAAAAATACACAAACTGTTTTTTTTTTTGTTTTTTTTCTCAGAAATGTAAAGATAAAAGATTGTAAATAAACTAAGAAAAAAAAAATAGTTATAAAAAAAATTATGCAATTATACAAAACAAACACTAGTAAAAAACCCCAACAAACTTAGCAACAATTTCTCTATGATTTCAGGTTATATCACAAAAAGAATTAATTAAACCTTTTCAATTTGAAATGTATTCTCAGGTCATGGTAGGCAATGATAGTGATGAAGCAGTATTTCTCAAGGACAACTTAAAATTTTGCACTAATGAAGTTCGAAAACATGTTACATGTGGACCGTATATATTAGTGGTCCGTGGTCCAACAAAGATATAAATTAACCAACTCTGTGCGGATGCTGCGTAGAGGAACCACTAGGGGCAATGAATGATAGAGACAGTTGGCGAGAAATTGTCATGGATATCCGTACTGCTAATACGACATAATAATAATGATGATGATAATGCTTTTTCAAGGATCCATTTATTGTGATACTTACACTGACATGGCGTCTTAACCCTAACCATTGAGCTATGCCTCCTTGTCTTTAGAGATACAATCAAAAGAAAATTTTTTGTAACTATTTTTTTTTCTTAGTTTGTATACAATCTTTTATCATTACATTTTTGAAGAAAAAAAAGACAACAGTTTGTATATTTTTTGTTTTAACATTTTTAGAAACAGACATAAATTGACTATAAAATGAATCGGCCTGTTAGAATTCTGTCTGCTTATGTTACATGTAGAGCCGTATATATATTAGTGGGCCGTGTATCAGACTAAATGATATAAAGCTTGCAACAAAGTTATAATGGGTCCCTGCTATGTTTTTGGATACTGCTTCTGTAGAGATTTGTGTAGACTGATCAGCATTCAACTGTGATGCAAGTTGAATCTGCTTCTCAGAATCCAGACTTGCTAAGGGGTTTAAATAGCATGTTGGGCTAGTCTACTATGTGACATGGTCAAGTCTATTTCCAGGATTTTGATTGGCTGGTGGTTTTAGTGTGGATATTTTCATCCATATATACTGAATACTTGACCATGTTCTGGCAGTTGCTACAGAATGTATTTGGTTAAACTCTGTCTTTTTTTTTGTCTGGTGACTGGATGCTAGTCACAGCCTTTCTGTAAAGGTGAGTATGATGTTCATTCTACAGTTTCATATACATATTTGTTCAACTGTATTTGTTCCTTTTTAGTTTTACCCTTTCCAAGCCGTCAATAAACCTGGTGACAAATTTTAAGTTTGCTTCAGAGTTAGATTGCCAAAAGGCATTTATCTTGGCATCAAAGATGATGCATGCATTTACCGCAATAAGAATTCATGTCCACAGAGAAAACACAGAATATAAAATAGATTAATAAATAATAATGTATATGTAATATTTAGGAATGGGCCGGGTTAGCTCAGTCGGTAGAGCGTTCGGCTAGAAACCACAAGGTTCCTAGTTCGATCCCGGTCCTCGCCAACTCAGCGTATGAGTAGCACAGGGATCTGTGCGGTAAAGTAAGGAGCTGATGGTAGGTGTGGCGCTCCACCTCAGACACCAAAACAATCTCTTTGGTCTAGCGCTATTGAAAAGGGGATAGACACCCTCGCTGACTGGCTGATACCGACTTTAGGCCGCCCCGACGACTTTACTTACTTACTATTTAGGAGGAAGGAAGGAGCAGGTGGAGAAGAAGTGATTAATGAGAAGAGAGCCCCTTTGGTTTTAATTCAGAGTTTTTCTTCTCCAAGACTGGTTGCCTTAAAGAACCCTGACTGAAATAATATATTGTATGTTGGTTGGAGGTAATTTTATGTGAAATGTAACAACAAACAAAACAGTACAAGTAATGAATAAGATAATGAATAAGTAAAGAAAAAGTCTTTGTTTATTAAAGTCTACAATTTTGATTTAACCCCTTGAAAGCGTGTGATTGGATGTGTGGGAATAAGTTTTAGTTTATTCAGATTAGATATGGCTGAGATTTGAGAGCGAACAGACTTGTAGATCATCACTGAGCTGGTTTTCCCCCCCGCGGCGGAATCAAATGGGCAGGGGTGTGTAATAAAGCTTTCTTATCATAAAACAACCAAGTCTTGTATTATTAAAAGAAATGACCAGCCCAGCATGAAGAAGAATCAACAGAGAGTAGAAGACCAACCCTTAATAATAAGGCCAACCAGAGAAGTGAAGTAGAAGTATGATAATCACCATCATCACCCTATCTGTCTGTCTGTCTGTCTGTCTGTCTCTATTATATACCCAAGGTCTCTCACCTGTTGAACAACAATATAATACATTTATATGGAGAGAATGCAAACAACTGCCTTGGCTAGAATTTGAACTCTATTCCCTGCTTCCAACTGTGAGGTATGGTATTGAACCCAGAAACTTGTGGTTTCTAGACAGAATGCAAACAACTGCCTTGGCTAGAATTTGAACTCCATTCCCTGCTTCCAACTGTGAGGTATGGTATTGAACTCAGAAGCTTGTGGTTTCTAGACAGAATGCAAACAATTGCTTTGACTAGAATTTGAACTCCACTCCCTGCTTCCATTTTTCATGAAAATAACCATTACACCACGTACAAACCCCACAGCTCTCCCAATGTTGATTTGGCTGTTTGCCAATGAATAAGACATCTTGGATTGCAAAGACAGTTTTTGGTTTTTGCTTTCAGACATTTGCCAAGATGACTGCTGCTTGCCATTATGTCTGAAGGAAATGGAACCATAACTGCACCAAGTCAAAGCCAAACTTCAGTTCTTTGAAAAGTCAAAAAGTGTCACTGATTTTCAGACAACTTACTGCCGCCTCTTAAGAAACTCTTCAGGTGCCATACTGAGACGGAGGAACAAAATCAGGAATAATGTGAAATATTAAAAGAAAATAAATAAATTTAAAAAAAAAAAATAAAAAAAAGAAGGGATTAATTTATTGATTTTTGAAATCTTAAAAATCAATAAATAACATTTTTTTCTCTTAATTTTTGAGATGAGGCTTAATAATTAGTATTATTTGAATTATTTTGACTATTTTCCTCATCTTCATTGTTATCTGTACAATGTTTCGGCCGATGTGAAATCTGGCCTTCTTCAGGTATTTCTTGTCAAAGAAGGTTCCCGAGTCTGAGTAGAGTTTAGAAGTAAAAGAGAAAAAAAAGAAGAATATATATATATATATATATATATATATATATATATATATATAGTTTAAATGTGTATTTTGGCAGCAAATTACTTTTCAGGCATGTGTTATTGAATAACATGGAGTACTTCTTCATTATTTGAATTTGCATCTTTTCCAGTTGTCTGTTGGTCTTTCTGGTGTTTGGATCGAATCTAAATAGGATATTTCCCATACTGTCAGCCTGAGCACTTTCGACTGCTTCCTCAGTCGTCATCATGGGGTATATGAGTTGGTTTTAGTTCTTGTTTTGTAGGTCTTTTATCTATGTTGTTGATATAGGAAATATCCTATTTAGATTCGATCCAAACACCAGAAAGATCGCCAGACGACTGGAAAAGACGCAAATTCAAATAATGAAGAAGAATTACTCTGTGTTATTCAATAACACATGCCTGAAGAAAAAAAAAAAATATATATATATATTTACTCGATTCACTATCATATAGCTTCCCAGAACACAAATTCGGGATATACAGAGACGATGGCTTGTGCCTGTCCCGTAAATGCGATGGACACACCCTAGATAAACTAAGGAAAAATATGATAAAACATATGAACAACATGGGCCTTAAACTCATAATAGACACAAACCTCACAAACGTAAACTTCCTAGATGTTAATCTAGACCTTGATAGCGGAACATACAAACCATACCATAAGCCAAACGAAAAATTAAAATACATAAACACAGGTTCATGCCACCCACCTATAGTATTCAAAAACCTAGTTCACAACATTAGCCGCAGAATCTCAAACCTTTCAGCAAATAAAGAAATATTTGAAAAAGCAGCCCGTACTACAATGAAGCATTAAAGGAAAGCGGAATTAAGGACCAAATAAAATACATAGATAGCGAAGACTACATACCAACCACAAACAGAAACAGGAAAAGGAAAATAATCTGGTTCACACCACCATATGCACTCAACGTAAGGACAAATATAGGCAAGAAATTCTTAGAACTAGTAAAAAAACATTTCCCACCTAAACATAGATACCACAAAATTTTTAACAAAAACACAGTCAAAATAAGCTATTCTTGTGGACAACCGATGAAGACAATTTTTACAGCCAACATCAAACCCAGAGAAGACCCAAATGCACATGCAGAAGTAAAGAAGACTGTCCTTTACAACAAAGATGCAACACAGAATCAATAATATACCAGGCAACAATTAAGACAAACAATACAAACCAATTGGAAACCAGCGAAAACTACATAGGGATAGTGCAGGGTAGCTTTAAACAACGCTACTATAACCATTTAACATCCTTCAAACACGAAAATAAGAGGAACGTGACAGCGCTATCCAACAAAGTATGGCAGTATAAAAAACAAGAAAAACATTTTAAATTAGAATGGAAAATACTAGACCAATCGAAGCCATACATAAATGGTTAAAAAAAATGCTCATTATGCACAACAGAAAAATTCCGTATTCTTCAAGGAATAAACTCCGAAGAAAATTTCCTAAACAACAAAACAGAAATTTTTCGAGCATGCCCACACAGGAAAAAATTCTTAATATGGAATTGGACTAACCAAAACATCAGACCGCCATAATTAAGAATTTATATATAAATAAACACACATAAACTAAAATAAATATAAAAACGAAAAAAATTTAAAATCACCATAAGAACACGAGATCCAATGACGACAAATAGTGATGCCGTTGAATGACGAAACAAAATGTAGGAGCAATTAACGGATCGCGTGGGCACGTGCCGGGAGTTTAAAACAGTCCATTTTTTTCAAAAGTCAACGCCTCTGACGACGAATAACACCAAAAAAGTGTTATTCAGAAACCAATGGTAGGACCGACTTTTAAATTGTATTATTAATTATAAATAAATAAATATATATATATATATATATATATATATATATATGAAACAGATAAGAACAAGCAATCATTTAAAATGTGTTCGATAAATCCAAAGTACTGAAATGCTAACTACCAAGAAATATGAAAATAGAAAAAGATTTAAATTTCACCTTAATTTTGTTTCATTAATAATAGTGTTACCTTTTTAAAGGCCATTCCTTGGCCTCATAGCAGAAGCGCTTATCTAGTGGAATTGGATCCTTGATAAAGAGTCCGTCGATGATGAATCCTCTTAGTTACTAAAGTGTTCTCAGTTACTGGTAATCGTATAAGTCCTTTGAGAGAATTGGTAAAGATCCGGCAATCCCAAAGAGTGCAGTTTTAATTCTGACCAATGTGGGGGGGTTAATTATTCTGTCAGGCCAGTAGTATTGCTAGTGATTGGTTACAAGAGTCAATCACATGACCTTGGCTAGTCTATAAATCTAAGTGGGTATTTATAGCACATCTTATATACCCAACAAATAGTTTTTTATGTAACAGAAAGCACAATAGTCAGATGAAAACTTTTTCAAACTGGTGAATATCTTTTCTATTTAATACAAAACATATTAAACTTACATTTAAATTCCTTTTACTTATATATATATATATATATATATATAATATATATTATTTACTACATTCTGTTGGATTTACTCCAATCCTCCTATCCTCATATATATATATATATATGTGTGTGTGTGTGTGTGTGTAATATATAAATTCAACTACCTATGACTCTTTACAATTTGCGAATTATCCAATCAAGATTTACAAGATTGCTACAACAATTTCTTTAGATAATTTCTAAACCTCATTTAGTTAGAATATTACAAGATCACTAATTAGTTCTTTCTAGTAAATAACTATCAGTTAATGAAAATCTGTTAACTTTTTAAACTTAAACATTTTTTTTTACATCAAGTCAAAATTAGCTACCATTCTTTCTAAACCAGAAGCCAATGACTAACAGTCACTATATCCTTAGAGTTGTATTATTTACAAAATTAATTCAAACAAAACAAGTAATTCAACTGTATTTCTTGAATTTTAGCTTATTTAAATTCTTAGTTTCACTATTCTTTCATGATTAAAAAAAAAACCAGTACATTTATTTTCATAACCTTATCATGTGTGTGTGTGTGTGTCTGTTTGCCACAAGCAGGATGTGACACAAGGTCAATTTTTAAGTGGATTATAGCTGGTTTGAATCAAGAATTTTCCTTCCGGACAGATTGTCATACCAAAGCTAAAGAATCCAGTCTGCCTCCCAGCCAGGGGGGGGGGGAGATAGATTCATGCCAAGAGCATTAGCATAAAGTTAAATGCAAACAACCTTATCTAGGATTTGAACCAGGTTCACCGAGCTCATTTCCTATGGTGATAATTGTATATATATATATATATATATATATATATATATATATTATTTTTATTTCTAAACTCTGACAGTATAAAAAAAACTTCTGTCTTTATAATCTGTAATTACACAATACAAACTTTTGACTATATATATATATATATATATATATAATTGATGTGGAATCCAACACATGGACATGCAAGTGTGGGGGACGCCCAGCAAAGACCTACATTGACCAGATATGCGAATATGCTGGTTGCTCCGCAGAGGACCTTCCAGGTGCAATGAATGATAGGGAAGGTTGGCGAGAGATTGTCATGGATATCCGTGCTGCATGCGCGACATGATATATATACAAGTCAAAATGTATCGTCAAAAAATATGTCAAAAATGTATCGAGATTTTTTGTACATGTATTCTGAAAAAAAAAACAAAAAAAACATTCAATTCATTCTTCATTTCTATCTTGGCAAATACAGCTTTAAACGTGGTATTTTTTTGAGACACCTTGTACTCTGAAAAAAATTAATGAATGGAAAGTTTTTTTTTTCAGAATACAAGGTGTGTCAAAAAGTACAAAAAATCTCGATACTCTTTGTGTGTATATATATATATATATATATATATATATATATACATACACACAATAGAACTATTTAGTATCAAGATTAACAAGATAAATATAATTTAGAAATATGAATTTGAAAAATACTAAATTTTAAAATTCAAATAGCGTTTTCTGAAAATAATTTATGTGAAAATTAAAATCTGAATTAAAATATGAGTGTAGGTAAATATGAAACATGCAGGTTTAATAAAAATGCATTGTTTAAAATTCCTCCCTCTAATCCCATCATCGCAATATCATGACATTTTAAATTCTGCAACGTCTATTGAAAGTATGAAATAAATTGCCAGTTTTAAATCAATTTCCCAGCAATCTCGCACCCAGTAGAGAACCACAGAACTCTCGTCTTTCAGCACACTTGCCTTACCATTGAGTTTGTTAAAAATGAAAAACAAAAACAAAACAAGAAACATAAAAACATACTGATTTTCCTTTGTACAAGGTGAGTGTCTGGAATTTGACAAGTCTCAGACCGACTAATCAAGGGAAGGGCAATTTGCCTTGTTTTAAATCTGTTTTCTTGCTGGGTCTTTATGTATGCATAGGTGTGTGCATATGTATACACAGGTGTGTGTGTGTGTGTTATAGTTGTGTACACATACAGAAAAAATCAGAGGGAAATAGGAACCTTAGCTCAGTCGGTAAAGTGTCTGGCTGGGAACTGCAAGGTTCCTGGTTCGATAGCGGCACTTGCCAACTCAAGTGTACGAGTAGCACAGGGATCTGTGCAGTTAAATGAGAAGCTAATGGTAGGTGTGGCGCTCTGCCTCAGATGCTAAAAAAAACTATTTCTTTGGTCTAGCGCTAGTGAAAAGGGGATAGACTCCCTTGCTGTCTGGCTGATACTATCTTTAGGTTATGAGTAGCACATGGATCTGTGCAGTAAAGCTCATGGGTAGATGTGGCGCTCCACCTCAGATGCTAAAAAAAAAAAACTATCACTTTGGTCTAGTGCTAGTGAAAAGGGGATAGACTCCCTTGCTTAGGCACGACTTTACTTACTTACTTATTATCTATTGCACCAGCCACTTATTCCCACTACCGACCTTTATTTGATAGATTCTTCTTCAAGATTCTTTGTTAAGAAGCATCATTAACCTGGTATTCTCATATTTTTCAGTTGTTGTTGTTTGGGTTTTTGCAGCATGTCAACCCCTTGGGTCATTTTATGCCAAAGATATTTGTTTTATTCATTCTTCATGGGTACTCAAATTTTAAAACTCAATTTTTTTAAGAGACACATTGCAGGATTTTAAACACACTAATAACATGGGCTTATTTAAGGCAAATATAACTCAACTTTTCATAGAGACAACGTTAATAAATAAGATTCATTCTATGTATTAATAATTTTTTACTATAAATTAAAAACTCATCGATAAACTTACCCAATTCCTGAGGGTATTGTGATGTAAATAGTGACATAGTTTTGGTTGATTGGTTAGTTGGTTGTTGGGTTTTATGGCATGTAAACCCATTGGATTATTTTATACCGAAGACGTTTGTTTTATTCATTCTTTATAGATACTCAATTTTTTTTAAAGTCAATTTTTTTTAAACACAATTTTGCGAATTCATTTTTTCTATTCAAGCCTATTCAGTTAGAATTTAAAGTCCCACCCAGGACATGAAGACCCTCAGCCACCGCCTTCTAGCACATATACGATAAAAAGGTTTGGGGCTTGTCGTAAGGGTAATAGGTGCTAGGGCTTGACTTGGTCAGCCGATTGATCGAAGGGGGCCTCTCCGACCGCCCGTCTAGCCTAAGTGTTGCATGTCATGGACTACTCAGCCATCAGGACTCCGTCCTTAAGCATCATGGGTTACCACTCATGGCCAACAGGGGGCCCAATTTGGGGTGGGGTGGGGGTCTTAACCCTCTGCAGAGGTGCAGTCAGTATATTCTAAAGCCCCAGCTGCAAATTTTCCAATGTTCAATCTGCTGTTATAATATTTTCAAAAAGAGGCAAATGGTATAATGGTTATCATCGAGGGAAATGGACCTGGAAAAGCAAGTTCAAATCTTGGATGAAGCTGTTTGCATTTCTCATAGCACTAATACCCTTGGGAAAGGTATGGATCCAACTATTCACCCTCGAGCTATACATAAATAGTAGGACAGACTGGGATCTTTAACGTCGGATAGGCAACCAGTCTAGGAGAAAGAAAACCCTGAATTCAAATCTGTTAAACTCCACTTAAGAAATTGACATTGTGTCGTATCCTACATGTATGGAGGTATTAGTAAATATGTAACATTTTCTCAGTCGGTAGAGTATTCGCCTAGGAACCATAAGGTTCCTGGTTCAATACCAGTCCTTGCCAACTCAGTGTATGAGTTGCATTGCGATCTGTGTGATAAAGTAGGTGTGATGCTCCAATCTTAGAAAATGCAAAACAATCTTACTTAGGCTAGACAGGCGATCAGAGAGCTGTCTCTGATCAATTGGCTGGTCATGTCAAGCCCTAGCACCTCTATGATTGTCCTAACCCTACTGCTCTTATAGTAAATCCCTAACCCTTTCTATCATATATGCTAAAAGGTAGTGAATGAGGGTCTTTAGTGTCCTGGGTATGGTATTAAACTCCATCTAATGGTGAAGTTTTAATTCTGGAGCTTTGAGGTGTGGAGTATCCTTTCATCTCATTCTGCCCTACTATTTACCATAGTTGGTGGGAGAATAGGTAGATTCCTACCTTTCGCAAGGGTGTTAGCATGATGTGAAATGTAACCAACCTCATCCAGGATTTGAACTTGGGTAGCCAAGTCCACTTGTCATAAAAACCTAAAAATACCTAACTAAATACTAACTAAAACTCCGTGCTCAGGATAAAACTTGATCTCTATAAGCCTGTGTTAACTTGTTAAATGTTTCTGTCACATTGTCCTGATGCCTTACAGAATTTAATCTTTTTTTTAATTTTTATGATACACTTACCTAACACACTTGTAACAATCCTCAACTGAACATTTCCTCAGGTCAGATTTAATCAGCTTATTTTAAATTAGTGTTGCTTACCTGAAAAAAAAACCCCCAAAAAAAACAAAAAAACTCAGTCATATCATTTTTTAGACCTACCTTGTATACATGAAGGAAATATTTTGATAATTTTGTTTACTTGAAGTAACCAATGCATTACAGAATATATATATATATAATATATATATATATATATATATATATATTAATTTTTCTTTTTTAGCAAAAAACCTCATCTTTACCTAATTTTAAAAATTCAAATATATCCAAATATATATCTACATTCAGAATTCACAATGGCTTCTAAAATTGTCTCGATGATAAGAAGATGTGTTGTGTAAACTAAAAACTATTTTTTAAAGTTTTTTTTTTATATCTTACAAGTTTAGATTTCATTAAATGAAATATATTAATGCTTTTTATATGGAGATACCGGGAGTTTGCATTATAGACGAGATGGCATTGTACAGAAATAAATATGGTATCTGACATCGGCTTTAACTCAATCGGCACATATACGAATGCCAGAGGGCATCTTAGTGTGCGTTAAAAAAAAAAAAAGTTTTAAGATTTTGGAAATTATTCAGAGAAAAACTGAAGTGGACAAATTTGTTCATTCTTTTTTTTTTTTTTTTTGAAAAAAAAAAAAAATTCTTTGGAGATTTTAATTAAATTCTATTCCATTTGAGCATGTTCAAGTGCTCAATTCATTACAGATAAGATGTTGGGTGGGTCTTGCATTCCAGAGACATTCAACAGCCTTATTATCCCTAACTACATTGCCTTTTCAGACATCTTACAACTCCAGACATGTTTTTTTTTTTTTTATCATTCTTTCTTTTTTTTTTTTTTCGTGGTTGGCTTTAGAAGAAATAGCGGCTTTTTTATCCCCCTGTTTCTTTTCGACCAATCAATGTGTCTCTGCAATACATGGTTCTTTTTTTTCCCAGCGTCTCTTTGGCCAATCATTATGTCTCTACAATATGTGCTTCTTTTTCTCTCTCCCTCTTTTTCGACCAATCAATGTGTCTGCTCTTTTTTCACTTCTTCTCTTTGACCAATCATTATGTCTCTACAATACAAGCTTCTTTTTTTTTTCTTCATTTCTTCAACCAATCAATGTGTCTGTACAATATATGCTTTTTTTTTCTTTTTTTTTTCCTCTGCTTCTCTTCAACCAATCAGCATCTCTGTAATATCTGCTATTCATCCCTGTTTTTCTCTGACCAATCACAGTGTGTCTATTATATCTACTTTTTTAAAAATTCCCTTTTGCCTTTGACCAATCAGCTTATTAATATGATCTCCAAGTTTAGCCTTGTCTGGCATAAGGTCAAATGGGAGGGAAAATTATAAGGTTAAAAGATTCTGTTCTTCTGCACCAGTATTGACTTTCATAGGACTGGACGTTTGGATTTTACGGCATGTCAAACCTTCCTGGGTTATTTTATGCTGAAAACGTTTCATTCTTGATGGGTATTCAAAATATTTAAAAAACTCAATTTGTTATTGAACACATTTTTTAAACTCCTTTTTTCCTGTTTAACCCATAGATGGGACCCTAACAAGCACTACTACCACTCCAAGTAAGAGTGGACCTGGGAGTAATGGTGATGAAGGGGTACTCCACATTACCCAGAGCTCCAGAGTTGGAAATTCACTATTAGATGCAGTTTAATGTCATACACATGGGATGATCGAATAGGTGCTAGGGCTTGACATGACCAGCCAATTAATCAGAGGAGGTCTCTCTGATGGCCCATCTAGCCTAAGTAAGGGCCAAAGGCCAAAGTGGAGTGTTGTATGTCATGGACTGCTCAATCACCAGGATTCCACCCTTAAGCATCAAGGGTTTCCAACCACGGCCAACAGATGGCCCCATTGGGGGGATTCTACCCCTTTGAAGGGGTGCAGTTGGTGTTAGTTGTCTTTCATAGTTGAATCCTGAATTAGTTCACAAAATGTTGAATTCATAATGAATGACTGATTCTACCTTTTATGAATTTATGACAAGAGTATTAAAATATAAGCTTCCAGGTTCGGTTAAAACTATCAAACACTTCATCCTGTTTCTCTGAATTTTTGAGATAAGGCTTGATAATTAGTATCATTATTTATATTATTCGGACTATTGTTATCTGTACAACGTTTCGACTGATGTGACCTCTGGCCTTCTTCAGGTATTTCTTGTCGGACTCGAGAACTTTCTAGGAACCTTCTTTTCGGCTCCTGATTATGACAAGAAGGTTCCTGAGTTCAAAAAGAAGGTTCCCGTGTCCGAGAAAGTTCCCAAGTCCTACAAGAAATACCTGAAGAAGGCCGAAGGGCACATCGGCCGAAACGTTGTACAGATAACAATGAAGATGAGGACAATAGTCCGAATAATCCAAATAATAATATTAATCTTCATCCTGTATCTCATATCAACTTCTTCTATTTCCTATTAATAAGTGATTAATAATTAATTAATAATGAACACAAGACGTTCTTGTTTTTTCTTTGAGCTCATTTGTCTATTTTTCATTAATTCAAGTACAAGCTTGGAGGACAGACTGCATTTCTTATCTGTCCTCCTCAAACACTCAGCCCAGACTGACCAAACCTTTCACTCTTGTCACTGTTGACACTCTTCGGCCAATCAGAAGCCAACAGGTCAGTCATTCACATGTCACCCTTAATTCTACTTAATTTCCACTAGCATAGTATAGATTATCAGTCATATGGAAATTCGATCTCACTTATAAGCTAAAGTGATCAGTGCTACTGTATGGCTGCACCATTTGGACCGTAACAAATGATTTTGAAGGTATAACATTTCAGTCTGTTAGACCTTCTTCAGGATGTTGGATTGAGTTCATGCTTCAACGGTGAACATTTTCATACTCAGTATGAAAATGTGGCAAGATGATAAGCTTGAAAATGTTCACCGTCAAAGCAAGAACTCAATCCAATATCCTGAAGAAGGTCTAACAGACTGAAACATTATAATGTTGACATCACTACCCATAATAAACATCCATTTTGTACAATATCCCATGTTTGTCTACCTTTCTCCACATACACACACACATATATATATATATATATATAAATATAGATAGATAGATAGATAGATAGATACACCCACACTGTAAAAAGTATTTATATATTTAATATGTGTAATAGAAGGGCAGAATAGTTCTTTAGCCTTGGCTAGGCAACCAGTCAAAGAGAATGAAAACTGAATTCAAACCACTGTACTCTGCTTAAAAATTGACCTCGTGTCACATCCTGCTTGTGGCTGGATAAATACATACACCTATGTTTTATTACTTTATCTAACTAGCATCCCACATGACACAAGGTCTTTTTAATGTGAGACCACCCACAAACCGAACCTCATGGGATGGTAGGTACAAAAAATGTGTAGATCCCATCGGTATTTCCCCCTCAGGTGTGTGTGTGGGGGCACCTCAGGCACTGGGCAATAAGTCCAACCCTGCCCCTTTAAATCAAGGAGCAGGTATTGCCTGGGGGAATGGCCCCCCCTGGGATCATGCCATTAATATTACTTAACCGGTCCAGAGGCCAAAGCCACTGGAACCTGCACCGAGGGCTGGGTAACAACTTGTATTGTTGTTGTAGATATTTTACTTCCTGTGAGGTTTTCATTCCAACTCATTTTCACTGAAATATGGACAAGTCTCCTCAGGCCTCCAGGACTCTTCTAAGTATTCTAGCTGATTTTAAAACTGCTCTGGTCTGGTTGGTCTTGATTCTTCCTCTAATCTCCAATTCCCCCAGTCTCTTTTCAAGGCATTTGGTGACTGTTCCAAGTGCTCCAAATAGAATTAGTATCACCATCACCTTAATGTTCCACAGGTTTATCAGTTCTCTTGCAAAATCCAGGTATTTGTCTATCGTTTTGCTTTTTTTCATTTTCATTTTATAGCCTGCTGGAATGGCAAAACCTACTCGATGACAAGTTCTTTTTTTTCTTGTTAGATAACACAATGTCTGGTCTTCTGGCCGGGATTTGGTGGTCTGATTGTATCTCAAAGTGACAAACAATATATTTGTAGTACTAGCTATTAATAAATACACCCTAACAATTCTTTATAGAAAGTTAATTTTCTTCTAAACTAAAAATACTAAGATATCATTTCCAGTAGAATATTATACAATCCCAAAGATATTATTAGTTTTTATTTATTACCAAAATCTATATCAACAAAAATAAAATTACAACATCATGGCGAATGGGTTAGGTAAATACTGTTCTAATATTATACTAAAAGATAAGATAATTATTGATTTACTCTTATATATATATTATATATATATATAAATACTACTTCACTACAAATTTCACTTCCTCATCACTGGAATGATGTTTTCCTCTCAAACCCTCTTTCATGGGGACAAATAGTCTTAAGGTGCTAAATCTGGTAAGTATGGATGATGCGGTAAAGTTGTCCACAAGTGGCTCAAACAACAGTCAACAGAATTTTAATGGACAGGGATACATGCTCTCAATCGAAGGTGGAACATTGCGATTGAGAGAAACGGTGACTATGTGAAGAAGTAGGGATGTGATTGACAGAGGACCAGTTTCATTTTGATGTATGATACATTTTCATGTGTTGGTAGTTATACCTGTCCTAAACAAAATGGCATTGGTTTTTGACACAGCCTCGTAGTTCAAAATCATTTTAAACCATATCCTAAACAGATCTATTTGACCCATCAATGGGATCTGAACAGGTTACAACCACTTTAGAGTGGACCAGGGTATAATGGCAATGAAGAAGGGATTCTACACTCTTCAGAGTGATTGAAATTAAGCCTTAGCGCCAAATGTCGTTTAGTATCCTACCCACCACACATTACTTACAAAGCTTACAATTTTTTTTCATATAAAAAAACAAAGACACAAACAAAAGACAAATATAAAAATCAATCAATGAATAATAATTACTTCAAACAAAAAACAAAAATAAAGCCCAAATAGAATATTTCACATTAGTGTTTATTTTATGCTACACACTGTAATTGGTATCTTTTTCAAGGTATTGTTCCTGAATTTTGCAAAATATTTAGAAACATATCATCACTATTCTTATATATACATATTATTAAATGTAAATTAAATAAGTGTCAAAATCCCATTATTTTAAAGCATTATTTGGATTATTCAGACTATTGTCTGCATCTTATTGTTATTTGTATAACATTTCGGCTGATGTGTCCTCCAGACTTCTTCAGGTATTTCTTTTCAAACTCGTGAGCCTTCTTTTTAAACTTGGGAACCTTCTTGTTGTAATAGGGATCCATCATGGAACTTTGAACCTAATGTTACATAATTATTAGATTCCTAATATTTTATGTACAGTAGTGTAGAAATCAAAATGGCTGTTATAAGTTCAGCCGGCAGCCTTGAAGGATGAGTGACAAGGCTTGACCTCATCCTGATCCTTCCGGTGGATACCGTGAGAGTCGGTGGAGAAGACCCTCTTCTGGTTTAGATTAGAAAGAGATTTGTTTAGTCAGATCGGCCAAAAACCACAATGGTGGTAAGTCGTGTTATGCACGCGGCCGACTCAATCTGCGCAGGTAGTCTGGTGGGGATTTCAGAATAAAATATGATCTAAGTAAATCGAAGTCTTGTGTTATTATCTAAAAACTACCAATGACACAGGGCTTCTGATAAAGAGAAATCCCCAATGAAAGACCAGATATGAAGTCCCCAAGACTAAGTCCAGACACTAGAAGAGACGCTAGAAGAATAGAAGTAAGAAAGTAAAGAAAGAGAGTATACAACACTAACTCTTTATTCAATCCACTGGGGTATCCTGTTTTCATTCCGCTAACCATAGTTCAGGTACAGGTATTAAGCTGTGTTAATTATTAATTATTAATTAATCATTATTCTATGTTACTGTCGCCCTTGACCAGGATTGAACCTGCAGCCTATAGATAACTGTCCATTAGAACTGTCTTAAACCAACGCCTTTATTCACTATGCTATGTGTCCAGTTGGACAATTCAGTGTGAATTTTGGGAATTTATAAGCCTAATATCTTGTTTTACCTAGAATAGCTACCTCTTTACTTATGTATGGTTTTTTTACCTTGACTCATATTGGTTCATTGTTTATTGTCAACAGGGGCAAGTAAAGACTCCACCATTAACCTCCCCCCACCCCCGCACACAAAAAAATCAAGAAGTATTTTATATTTGTCTCTGCTTCATCTGTGAGGATTATTTAGAAGAAAAAAATTGTTTGTTAGGGAGAGGAAAAAGGCACCGGCATATTTATTCATTTATTGGCAGGAGTGTAAGAACTGGCTTAAGCACGAGCGCCGAATGGGAAAGCATCCAACGTATCATTAGATCTGCGAGGGAGAGAGAGGCGGCGGCAAGGCACTGTGTGTTCTGCCAGACACAATTAAATGAATGTTACTGCCCCAGTACAGAAATCTCCGGCAAGACAACACACACAGTTGTGGCTGGTTCCCTGGTTTCCAAAGATAAAACCACTGGAGAGAAATCAATATACGAAGAAGATGAAGTGGAAATCATGGAAAAGTGATTCCTGCAGCATAGAGAAATGATTTTAGAAAATCATTTGCTTTCACAGATGGTGAACAGGAAGATAGACAAGAATGGTGGATGGGGGAGTGAGGGGTGCTGACGAGGGGTTAGGTGGATAGTGGGCAGGTGTAAGTAATATTGGTATCGGTAGCCAGAATTTGTGTGCACACACACACACACACACATATATATGTGTGTGTGTGTGTGTGTGTGTATGAGTATGTGTATAGTATAGTACATATATGTATGTGTGTGTGAATGTGTGCATAGTATAGTGCATATATGTGTGTATGTGTATATGTGTATAGTATAGTACATATATGTGTGTATGTGTGTATAATATAGTACATATATGTGTGTATGTGTGTATAATATAGTATATATATGTGTATATATATATATGTATGTATATATATATATATATATATATAGAGAGAGAGAGAGAGAGAATTTGTGTGCATATATATATGTGTGTGTGTGTATGGGTATAGTATAGTATATATATGTGAGTGTGTGTATAATATAGTATCTATGTGTGTGTGTGTGTGTGTGTAGTATATATATGTTGTGTGCATATATATATATATATATAGAGAGAGAGAGAGGGAGGGAGAGGAGAGAGAGTATTGCCTATAAATAAGTGCATTGCTAACAATTTTTTTATAAATGTTAATTTTCTTCTAAACCAAAGATACCGGGATTTTATTATTTATCATTGAACAGTATACAATCAAAATGGATAATTTTTTTTTACCTATTATCTATCTTGCCAAACTCTCCAGCATTAAAAGTCTGTAGCCAAAAATACGTATATGTGGCAGTCTAAAAATAAGTATACATCTTGCAAATATCTATGCAAATTTATTTTTGGGTACAGAGGTGTTGCAATTTTACTATAGTTACAGAGTTTCAATGATATAGAGTTTGGCAATAAATAATATCTAATAATATCTGTTTTGATTTTGAAATGCTCCATGGGCATTATCCCAATATCTTTGGCTTTCTTTGTACTGATTTATAGGTGATACCATTTAATTCATTTTAAGTAGGCCTATCTAATACAAACTATTTTAAACATATATTTGACAAATGGATGGGACCCTAAAAGGTACTGTCACTCCGGGTAAGAGTAGATCGGAATAATGGCTAAGAAGGAGTGACTCCACACTCCCTAGAGCTCCGAAACAGGAGCCTCACCACCATATGCATGTTAGTTTATTTTCTTATCCCTGTCTCTTTCTTAAACTTTAATAATTACCTTTTCTAAGATTGAAAGGTCCGAGTGAAAGATAGCACTGAACAGGGTCCTGGTTATGACACTAAACTGTATCCAATGGTGAGGCTCCAGTTCTTGAGTTTTGAGGTATTGTATAGCCCTTTTGATATCTCTTTGGGCATCTTAATTTTCTATCTTCCATCAGGTGTCTGATTTTTTTCATATTGGGGTTTCTTCTTTGATCAAGGTGGGTGTCTACTTTCTTCGTCTGGGTTTGTTTTTATACCCCTGATACATTCTTAACCTGCACGTGTAGGGAGAAGGACATCAGCCGAAAAAGTCGTCTGGACCCAACTCAGCTAACTTATTGTTAATTATTGTAACTGGTATAAAAAAGTCATCCCCCCTCCTCAAATTAATGGATTGTTCCTAGTAGAATGAGAATAGAGATTATTTAAACTGTTATTTGTCCCAGAGCATTTTACCCATGGACTTGCTTGGAGGCATTATACCAGACGTGGACAAGTATCAATAGTAACAGAGCAGAGCAGAGGCTATGATAACAGAAAATTATGGTAGAGACAGGGAACCAATTAAAGGATCTATGTACAAAGGAGCATGATATAAAAGACATGTTAGTACAATTAGAAGAGGCCCTGAAATAATGAATCCTGTTTTAATGAAGTTATAAAAAAAAAAGTTGTCGGGGTGGCTTAAAGTCGGTATCAGCCAGACAATGAGGGAGCCTATCCCCTTTTCACTAGCACTAGACCAAGGAGATTGTTTTTGCGTCTGAGGTGGAGCAGCACACTTTACTGCACAGATCCTTGTACTACTCATACGCTGATTTGGCAAGGGCCAGTATTAGGTTCCTGGTCGGATGCTCTACTGACTGAGCTAAACTGTTTAATTTTTGTGATCAATGGTGACTTATTATTCTATTTTCCCAGAGTCATGAGACTCTCTAAGCCAATGAGAGCCCTGTTCTTGATGAATCTTGATTTCAAGACATGTCAATCAAACATTCAGTGATTTTCCACTGTTCTACCGTTAATTTTAAACTACTCTACACTACCTCTTAAAAATGAATGGTATCAAGTATTCTTATATAATAGTAATAATTTATTAATTTATTCAATTTAGTGTCATACCTTTCACCAGAAGATTCATTACTGTTGTGAGGTTTTAAGGGGTCAAATAAGAACAAAACGACGGGTAACAAATGTAGAAAAATGTATTAACAGAAAGTAGACAAATACAATAGAGAGATGTGGAAATTACGTCCGATGAACAGAGTTATTGGCATACTCGCATTGGCTTACTGCTAAGCCACAATTATCCCAGTTACTTATAGTAACCTGTCGGCGCATTCCATTAGGCTTATAGGGTGTATCACCTATAACAATTACATAAAAGAGGGAGAGTGGGGTACATTTTCATTGCCATTACTCCCAGGTCTACTCTAGTACCTGTTAGGGTCCAATCCATGAGTCAAATAGATCCATTTGAAAATTATAAGGTAAGAATACTCGAAACTATATAACTGTGAGCAAATTATTTGTATTAGGAATACTTGATAACTTTGTCCAAACAAATGATCATTATTAAATATATAATACAATACAGGTCCTCGCCAACTCTGTGCATAAGTAGGTCAGTTTGATCTGTGTAGTAAAGTGGCAAGCTGATGGTAGGTATTGCACTCCACCTCAAACAGAAAACAATCTTCCTGATCTAGTACTAGTAAAAAGGGATAGATTTCCTCACTGTCCGGCTGATACCGACAATAGGCCACTCTAACTACTTATCATTATTATTATTATTATTATTATTAAATAGGAATAGTTACTTGAAACCATTAACTTAGGAATACTTGTAACCATATAATTGCACATGGATTATTAGTATTAGACAAGAATACTTGAAAGCATATAATTGTTTGGTTTGGTTTGTTTTGTTTTATGGCATATCAACCCCGGTGGGTCATTTAATGCCGACAAAGTTATGAAATAAATTCATTCTTAATGATAATACAATTTTGTTTATAAACTCATGTTTTTCTATTCAACCCATAGATGGGACCCTAACAGGTACTACCACTCTGGGTCAGAGTGGACCTGGGAGCAATGGTGATGAAGGGGTGCTCCATATTCCCCAAACCTCCAAAACTGGAACCTCAACATCATTCCCAGGACATGTAGACCCTCAGCCACCGCGCTCTAGCACCCATATGATAAGAACGATTGGGGGTTGCCATAAGGGCAATAGGTTGGGGCAATCATATAGGTGCTTGACGTGACCAGCCGATTGATCGGAGGGGCCCCTCTGAACACCCGTCTAGCCCAAGATAGGGCCAAAGTGGAGTATTGAAGTCATGAACTGCTCATCCACCTGGGTTCTATCCTTAAGCATCACGGGTCGCCACCCACGGTCAACAGGTGGCCCCATTGGGGAGTCTTACCCCTCTGCAGAGGTGCAGTTGGTGCATTCTAACGCCCAGCCGACAGGGCGGCATATAATTGTGTATTAATTAGTATTAGATAGGGATTACTTGAAAACTAAATGATTATCATTAAATTATTCATATAAAAAAATCATTACTTGAAGCTTGGATTCATTTTTACAATTATCATAAGTAACATTATAAGTAATCATCATTCATTATTATTATAAGTTAGTTGTAACCATATAATTGTATGCACATTTTTGTATTAGATAGGATTACTAGAAACCATAACTAAGTGCTAATTATTTGTATTAGATAGGAATACTTCAAAACCATATAACTATGTGGAGGCACGTAGTGTAATGGTTAACCTTGTAGGAAATTAAATCAGTGACCTGAGTTCAAATTCTGGATGAGGTTGTTTGCATTTGGGAAAGGTATGCATCAACTATTCTCCCTCCACCTATGGGTAAATAGTAGGGCAGACCGAACTCTTTAACCTTGGTTAGGCAATCTGTCTAGAAGAAGGAAAACTCTGAATTCAAACCAGTTAAACTCTGCTTAAAAAATTGACCTGGTGTCGTATCCTACTCATTCAGAGGGGTTGGTAAATATGTTCAACTATGTGCCAAAAAAATTATCATTATTAAATAGGAAAAAAATTTATTATTTGGAATGTTACGATTCATATGGCCATTTTTAGGACTGTTGGTGAGAGTAGTTTTACAATGGAGATCCCTTGTGGCATAAAGTTTGATACTTTACAAAGTAGAAAGATGTAGTATCAGTTTAATCCTTGTCATCTGATCCATGTTAAGGAGTTCTATAATCCTCGTCAGTTGGTCCACGAGAGAAATTGTATGAGAATTTATAAACGCCTTTAAATGGTAAATTAATTACATATTTGGCCGATTCAGCCAACGTTGCTTTGGAAGAGTTTATAAATTCAAGTTGTGATCTTCAACACACCATATAGCCCAAAATAATAGCAGGAAGCGCGTGGTGTAATGGTTAAAGTCATGGGAAATGGATTCGTCGCCCCGAGTTCAAATCCTGGACGTGCTAATTCCATTTCACTTAGCGCTAATACCCTTGGGAAAGGTATGCATCCTACTCTCCCTCCACCTATGGATAAATAGTAGGGAAGACTGGGCTTGGTTAGGCAACCGGTCTTGGAGAAGGAAAACTCTGAATTCAAACCTATTGAACTCCGTTTAAGAAATTGATCGTGTGTCACATCCTGCTCGTGCGGAGGGGTTGGTAAATATATATAGCCCAAAATAATCCAACATGGAACCATACAACTGTGAATAAATTATTACTATTATATAAGAATACTTGATACCATTGTTGGCATCCTTCCGTCTGCTGAAGACGATGGCGTGTCCATTTTTTTTTTTTAACTACATCTGCATGAGTGGCTGAACAGGCCAATTTTTGAATGGCAATCTCTGGTGCAGTGACTACAAACGAACAGTGATGCTTGCTGGAGTTGCTGTTTTCTCTCCTTCCTTCTGCTTCTCTTTTCTCTGGTAGCTTCTTTCCTCTCTTTTTCACTCCTTTACGTCCCTAGTTTGACAAGGAGGCACAATGCCACTCGGTTTTCTACACCAACCTCCCACGTATTGGTGTTGATGTAGCATGTCTTCATGTCCTTCTTGCAGATGTTTTTAAAGCGTAGGTGGGTCTCCCTACCGGTGGAGAGCCTTCTGTATGTAATTATTTGTATCATAAATAACATTTGAAGCTATAATTGTCTACAAGTGAATGTTATTGGATAGAAATACTGACATATCATATAATGCTAACAAATAAAATATTGACTTCAGCATCAAATAACCCAACAAGGGTTGACATGCATAAAACCACTATATAATGGCTTGCAAAAGAAGAGACTGACTTTAGCATTAAATAACCCAACAAGGTTGATATGCCATAAAACCAATATATAATGGCTTGCAAAAGAAGAGACTGACTTTAGCATTAAATAACCCAACAAGGGTTGACATATCATAAAACCAATATATAATGGCTTGCAAAAGAAGAGACTGACTTTAGCATTAAATAACCAACAAGGGTTGATATGACATAAAACCAATATATAATGGCTTGCAAAAGAAGAGACTGACTTTAGCATTAAATAACCCAACAAGGGTTGATATGCCATAAAACCAATATATAATGGCTTGCAAAAGAAGAGACTGACTTTAGCATTAAATAACCCAACAAGTTGATATGCCATAAAACCAATATATAATGGCTTGCAAAAGAGAGACTGACTTTAGCATTAAATAACCCAACAAGGGTTGACATCATAAAACCAATATATAATGGCTTGCAAAAGAAGAGACTGACTTTAGCATTAAATAACCCAACAAGGTTGACATGCCATAACCAACCAACCAACCAACCAACCAATTTAACATTGTAGTTCATCTAATGTCATATAAAAAACCAATAACCTTCTTCGTATCATTATATTCACATATAAATATGATTAGATATTTATTCTACTTATTCTATTGAAAAATGATAATAAAAAATGATTTTAAAAAAATAGTAGCCCCCAACAAATCATCAAACTGATTTACAAAAAACAAAAATCATTGCCTATTATCTCCCTTAAGACAAGGGAGATAACAAGTTGAAGTTTCTTCCATCATATTTTGTCTTAGATTAAACACATCTTTTCCTGTGTTTTCTATATATGGACACACATGAAGATACAGATAAATTTGCATGTAGTACCATCTATCTATCTATCTATCTATCTATACATATATAAAGGGCAGTTGTATGTATGTATGTATGTCCGGAGGAAACTATGAAAATAAAACAATTAACGACAAAGTAAATATATATACACATTCACTATCACAAGAGCTTGCTTTTTGAGCAAAAATAATGAAGATTTGATTTATATTTGTGAAGATAATTAAAAAATAAAATTTAATAGTAACAGCATTGATTTTTTTTCATTTAATATCTTAAGTAGGAGACACTGATTTTTCTTTTCATTGTGTCTATGCAACTTTTTTCTGATGCCCCACTAGGCCGAATCAACGCAAGGTCATTTTTATGTAGGGATTTTAATGGGGCATCCTGCAAGGATCCAAATCATGATTCAGTTATAATAGATCTGTGAAACTAACTTTCTGCCACCTCCCTTCTACCCAGGCGATGCCGAGTAGCCGCTTCTAGTTTAGTATCTAATTGGTCACGTCAGGAGGATGAACAAAGGCCACATCCCCAAAGACCTACTGTATGGCGAATTAGTAGAAGGCACCAGACCAATAGGGAGACCACACTTGCACTTTAAAGATGTCTGCAAGAGGGATATGAAGACATGCCACATCAACACCGACATATGGGAGGCTTGTACAGAAGACTGAGTGACCTGGCGCCTCCTTGTCAAAAAGGAGTGAAAAAGAGAGGAAAGTAGCCGGCACAGAAAAGAGAGCCAGAAGGAAGGAGAGACAACAGCAACTCTAGCAAGCATCACTGTTTGTTTGCAGCGACTGCACCAGAGATTGTCATTCAAAAATTGGTCTGTTTAGCCACTCACGCAGTTGCAAATAAATAAAAAAAATAAAAAGAGTGGACACTATGCCAACATAACATTATGAGCGTGCAGGGAGCTGTACAAGAATGCTACGAGCAGTCTTGAACAAGTCGTGGAAGCAGCACCCCACAAAGAAGCAACTGTATGGCCACCTGCCCCCCATCTCACAAACCATCAGAGTAAGATGGACTAGGCATGCAGGACACTCCTGGAGAGGCAAGGATGAGCTGATAAGCGACGTACTACTGTGGAAGCCAGCACATGGGTATGCTAATGTGGGCCACCCAGCCAGGACCTACATTGACCAACTATGTGAGGATGCTGGCTGCTGTGTGGAGGAGCTCCCAGGGTTGATGAATGATAGGGAAGGTTGGCGAGAAATTGTCATGGATATCTGTGCTAATTGCGCGACATGATGATGATGAAATTCACTTGGGAGTAAAATTACTTGTACATTGGTGGGTTAATATATAGAAACCACCCCAGCCTGTAGAAACAAATATATTGTATTCACTTGTCACTAAAATGGTTACAAATTTCACAACACCTTGAAATTGAGATAAAAAATTCAGATTTTAATGAATACAGATTTTCTTGGCAGGCAGGCACTTTCCATTTCGTATAAGTGTTATATATTATGTAGCTGGGAGTTCTTCTTCTAGTGTCTCAAACTTCTCATCTGGAGATTTTGTGTCTGGTCTTCATTAGGGATTTCTCGTCTATCAGAAGCCCTGGGTCATTAGTAGTTTTTGGATAAATAACCCAAGACTTAGATTTTCTTTATATAATATTTTCTTTAGAAATCCCCATCCAGACTAACAGCGCAGAGTGTGAGTATGGGAGCACGCTGATCGCGACTTGCTATTTCCGTGGCTTGCCCAGTACTGACTTAACTAACTCTTTCAAATCAAAACTGGAAGAGGCCTTTGTTTCTCATTACTCTACTAATTCTCACGGTATCTACCGGAAAAGGAGTTAACACGAGTTTAACATGTGCCAATCAATCTTCCATGATATCGTCACATACTCCCACTCAAAAACTGCTAGCCGCAATTTCTAACAACCATTTTGATTTCTACACTAACTCTACACAATTGTTAGGGTACTAACATAAGACAATCTTTCTACTCTCATTTCCATCAATTGCTCTGGAGATGTATTAACTCAAGCAAAAAAAACCAAAAAAACCCACACACATATATATACATTATATATATATATATACATACATACATAAGTATGGGAGAAATGTGAGTAGGTTAATCCGACAGTATGTGGAGAAAGGTAGACAAACACGGGATGTTATGGAAAATGGATATTTATTGTCGACGATGCAATGTTTCAGTCTGTTAGACCTTCTTCAGGACTTGGATATAGTTCTTGCTTCAATAATGGACATTCTCAAAATGATGAAACAGTAGGGGGGGGGGGGGTAGTAGATTTTCTTCTCTCTGGATGGGGAGTGTCAGAATGGTAATGGTACCACAGGTATTAGTCCAGTATATACTAGATTGTAAAGATTGGTTAAGAATATATGTGTGTGTCTATTTATTTATTTTTTAAATTTTTTTATATATATGTATTGGGGAACTGGATTTGTCATTAAGTTATAGTTTGTGGCTGGTATGTTTGTGTGAGATTTTTTTTTTTGTAAAAGGGGGAGATGGTAAGATTTGTTAAACTTGTAAGTGAGTATATGTATGTTATATATTATTATTATTATTGTTATTAATAGTGGCGATATTATTATTATTGTTATTATTATGTATCATATATATTGTAATATACACCTATCTTTATCTATTTTGATTTATCTGTCTTTAATCTGTTAATATC